>OX453247.1:329990-1529990 GCA_949709985.1 Luffia ferchaultella | reverse complement strand
TCTTGTGTTTTATATTTTTCACATTTTACATAACTCACTTTCATCTAATTTTTTTCACTGTTTTACGACCCTTCGAAAATTTGCAATGTCATAATAGTCGAAATTAAATTAATGATATATTACGTCAAAATATCTATAATAATTGTGCCACTATAAAATCATAAATAAATCGTTTAATTGAAAGAGACGAAATAGGAGATAGAGTAAAGGTGAGAATTTAGAAATGTGAGTCGCTACTTCAAAAAGTAACTAATTAATAAAGGATGCCTTTCTACCCCACGCAATGTTTCTCCTATAACAACTCAATCAGTGAGAAACAACTTCATTATATTCGACGGCAACATAAACTAAGTTTATTCACACGCGTATAATTTTATTGCAATATCGTCGAGCCATTTTACGATAGTACTACGATCCCATAAAATTACGAGAAAATTACTTATATTAATTTATAACAGAAATACTAGTAATCCGTGAAGATACGACCTTTTAAATATTATGAGATAAATTGTTATATAACGATGCTCATTTTATATTAAGTTTAAAAAAATGTACTGATTACACAAAAAAAAAATATTTTGTCTATATTAAAATGTATATCACACGTACCTAGATGTACTATTTTATTACTATTATATTACTTTTATTACTGACCATACTAATACGGCGCCCTACTTTGTTTTAGTCTGTCCAAACAATCACAAACGCTGCTGTCTTGAGTGAGTTATGGAAAAATCGTATAAAAGTTGTTTATAATGTCTTCATTCGTAGGTAATGGAAACTTTCAAATGTTACAAGTATATAAATAAAGTAGCAGGAATTACATATCACACGTAAATACTTTATCATTGGTTTGTTTAGAATAAATATGATTGTTTTTTTAGGTCGGGTTAAGGTTTAAAAAATGCTCATGAGTTGATAATGACCGGATTTTTAATATGCATTATGCATGAGAATTTCTGAATACAAAATATTACCACATAGTCAAACATGGCGTTTGTCATATACTCAATAATATTATGCCATTTAGCAATGTATTTTAGTACCTATACACCGTGATTGACTGAAACTAGTTCAAGCTTATAGAGCGTGTAGAGCTTACCAAACTAAACCAAAAAATTCAAGTAATCAGACGGTGCAAACTGACGGTATTAAAGAAAACGTCATTAAACTTTGATTTTTTTAATTACTTATTTTTTTGAAACTTTTGCTTAGTACGGTAAGCTCTACACGCCCTATAGTATGTCTAAAATGCGTTCAGCCGAATACGGTGTATATACGAGTATACTATCAATTTTTAAATATTTAGTCAATAACTTTTAATAATAGTAATACCTTGGACATCCCACGCAGTGCCATCTAGTCCCAAACTAAGCAAAGCTTGTATTATGGGTACCGGACAACTGATATAAATACTTAGGATACTTAAGTATTTATATCAGTTCTAACAAAGACTACTAACTAACTAACTATAAATATTATATAAAGAAAGGATATTTTTCTTTATATAATATTTAAATTTATACATATTTTACACTCAGACACGGAACAAATAAACATGTTCATGCACAGAAATATTTGTCTCGGGTGGGAATCGAATTGCCGACAATTGTAAAGAACTCTTTGTTAGAGATTCAACCCATGTTTTTTTTTTTGCTTCGGTTAGCTACTATTTGCTGTGTTTTGTTAATAGTGTTTTATATTTTCCCACGTAAATGCTGAAACTGAATTGTCACAATATTGTTCACAAAAGTTACTAAAAGTATACTACATATTCTGTAAAAAATTAACCATACCGATTTTAAGTATAAAAGATTCCGAAACATTTAACAAAAAATGTTTACGAGGACTGAAAAGAAGTAAAACTTGCGCAAAAACTAAATCTCACACTGTGGAAGTTGTATTAAATTTTAAATATTATACATTATATATATTGCAGAATGAACAACGTCAGCTGATGTGAAGACGTGGAACTACCGATACTTCGATGATATTTGTTCTAATAATCCTGTTCGATATGAAAATACCAAGTTTATTGGTACTTGGGTGGAATCGATTTGTAGGAATGGCAACATTGGTCGTTGCTTGTTTAGTTCAAGAACGGTTGAATCGATATATAGGTGCCTCGTTCGTATCGGTCACTTGTCAGTCAATCGTTCCGTTCAGTCTGTTTGAATTTGCCATAAGCACGAATCCCGTCTACCGCATTTTGGTATCTTAATCTTTTTACATCCACGTTGTTATCGAACTTACTTGTGATTTGAATATCGTAACGGCTAATTTAAATATCGAGAAGCAAGAAAACGAGTTTATTTCCACGCCCAAACCACGGAAAACGAGCCGTCCGCGGTTAAACTATCGTTAACCTCTGCAAATATATTAATTATTTGTGGCCATGTGTATTGAAAAATTAGTCAAAAGTGTGGATTATCCTTTTACATTTTTTTTTAATGCTCAGTGTATAAGGCTCTTGGACCTATTCATTTAGTGCTTCTTAAGCCGATATGGGTTCATAATTGAGTTGCACGAGATCATATGTTTGTTTTTATGCTCGATTTTATTTGATGTGTTATTAGTTTAGCACCTAGACAAAATTAAACATAGAGAACTTATTTATGTTATTAGACGTATATATATATATATATATTATAATTAAACATAGAGAACTTATTTATGTTATTAGACGTATATATATATGGTACACTCAAAACCGATAGAATTGATAGTAACTTTTTAGCAATTAGTATTAAGTATTCATAGATAGAATAATTCAATGATTAGTATACTAACGTAAGTACTAATACAAAGAAATTTTTTGATAACTAACCTACACATTAACTATCCTCTCGACATATTTTTTTATAATAAGTAGATTAAAATTTTCAAATGAAAATATAATTCTCGAAGTAATTATCTATACATCGTGTTTACTAAATCAAACATGAATACTACGCATGAGAAAGATGAACCCGCGGGTATAACGGGAAGGGGTATCCCGCCGGTAGTCGCTGACCGACGCGATTGTCAGTTGTCCGCGCATCGCCACAGTAATTTAATAACTTTGTATTGTCATATCTCAATATTTTAGTACTAGCGGTATTTGTAAACTTGTCGTTGTATAAATTCATGTACTGCATATACGATAAACTTGGCAGATTTTTTACTGCAATACTTTCCGTTTTTTGGCTGTCATAAATCATTTGAATACTTAATTACATTGATTAAAAGAGACACCGAGCGGCTCGCTCAATCTTTCTGAAATTGACTCCCGAATTGCATTATTTATTTTTGAGAATTCCTGACCCTGTCTTACCCAGGCAGAAGTCGTAACATCCAGTTATAATTGGATTTATAAATAGTCTTTGTTGTTTGCAAATTTATCATATACCTTGACAGCACCATATCATCATGAATTCGCAAAAATATAAACTATTTTGTGATAAATCAAAACAAAGTCACTATATTGTACTGTATTTTTTAACTGAATTTAAAATAATTATCTCTATAAAATTTTCGCATTTATCATTATTTAGATAGTATTTTTAATTTATAGGTATTTTTAATTTTTTTTATTTTAATTAGATTTTTATTTAGAATTTACTTCCAAAGTGAAATATCCCAATAAATAATTATGTATTTTTTACTTATCTATGTAACATTTCAACAATTTAGAATTTCACACAGTAATTGAACTATTTTTGAAAAAATATATTATATATATATTATAATTTATTAGGCATAAAAGGACTAAACGAGCTTCAATTCCGTCAGTTTTATTTTGGTAAGGAATCCCTAAACTTTTTATTAGTTGTTAGGGCTTTTTTGAACTCGATTTTAAAATTTAAGATCATATAAAATAGTTACATAAAAAAGATCATATCCCTTGCTGACACAATGTGGCTTTAAAAATGTATG
Source organism: Luffia ferchaultella (assembly GCA_949709985.1). Classification (NCBI taxonomy): domain Eukaryota; kingdom Metazoa; phylum Arthropoda; class Insecta; order Lepidoptera; family Psychidae; genus Luffia; species Luffia ferchaultella. Next base: position 1,526,075 of record OX453247.1, on the reverse strand, counting down.
ATACCTCTTGCAGCGTCTATGGAATAGGGGCGGGCTTTTTGTCTGTCGGAGTTATGAAGGAAGCAAGCTGTTCAAAGGTGGTCATCGAATAGAAATCAACATCAATTTCCAGTGAGGATATTTGCGAATGAATATTTTAATCGAAACTAATCAATTGTATAATGATTAATTAAAGTTATAAATTCAGTTTGTAATTTAAACAATGTTAACAGTCACGGACAGAGCACGACGAGTTGCATACATATCGACGGCTCGTTCTTGAACGAATTTTCGAACGAACGAAAAGTGTTGTTATTACCTAAACAGAATCGATTGCTGATTTTGCAATAATTATGAAATAATATCTTTAAAACTCGATTTCGTATTACGTAACGCAAATTAATGGTATCGACAGTGCTGCTCCCATATTATGAATTTGACACATTTTTTATCCGTAGCCAATTCGATTTCAAATAAGATTTGTAATTCGAAATCTATGTCATTATTAAGTAATAAGCACCAAACTTTGAATATGGAGGGCGCACGCTTTTTAAACTCAACGACTCAAAGTCAACTTTTATTAACTTTATTTACTTAATTTTTTTTTCGGTATCTGCTTTTCATTTTTGTATTTTACACATTTACATACACTGAGACTTAGAGATAACATAAATATCTAGGTTGTCAATCGCGTGGGCTATGCCTCAAATGTGGAAACTTTGTTTTCGAACTAAACGACCAGCATAACTCCTTTACTAAAATATTTAAAACTCGGTGGTAATAAGGCTACCGCTTATCTCTGCTCCGCAGTCCGCACCAAGAAATCTTTGTTCTCGTTCTGGGTCACCAATCGGCGAAGCACGCGCGCTTACTAGTCTACAAGTCGTCTTTATGATCATGCCCCGACACATATTATATGATAGTATTTTAATAATATGATGTATTCTATGAAATTTGCCATGTTAAAGATCTTTCGACGTCCTCACAACTCTTCAATCGAAAGGAATACGTCGAAAAAATATCGAAAAGAAAGACTTCGAACGGCGATTAAATTTTAATATCGACACCGCCCCTAACGAAATGCACGCAAAAAGTAAACTTCCGAAGATTTATCACGAGCCACCGAACGAGACCTAGTTTTTGGCGGGGAATCGTAAATTAACGTGTTGCGATGTGTGGCCGGTTCCTCGAACGCCTGTGACCCACGAAGGGGCGGAGTGGGCCTCATTAAAATACCGATGCATTCGATTTGATTATAAATTGTAAGGATAGAACGATATCGATCGGATGACCTTGCATAAGTGCCGAATTCAGTTGTATCTTTTAATCAGGTTTTGCACTATTAGCAGAATCTAAAAAGTCAAATTCCATTGGATGCTATGCAACTGTTTAAATATTTATCGCTCGACGGTGATTTAATATACACTACGAAAAACCTTTTTAATTTTGGTGATTTGAAATGAAATTTTTGGTGTATAAAAATTTTGATGAATTCCTTTCAAAATAATGCATCGGTAGCGAGTTAGCAGCTTGCAGTGCCTGAATTGACACTCTTCGCACACAATATGCAACATAAAAAAAAAACTACCATATCAGCCCATTATACCCAATGCTGGGGCTTAAGCCTCCCCTCAGCTTAGTTAGCTTAATTCAGCTTGATTCACCATGCTGCTCCGGTGCGGGTCGGTAGATTTTAACGACTACCACAAAAATAAAAAAAATATGCATATATCAAAACCTGACCTCTGTATATATTTTCAAAAGTTGTTATACGATAGCAAATCAATTATTGACCACCAGCAAAGACAACTTACAGAATATAAAGTAAATATACCATATCGACATTCCAGCATTTTAGCGTGTGATAGTTGGTAGCGCGTTGAATAAGCACTTTATATAAAACCTTTACGATTAAGATCGCTCCAGATACGCTGTCCTTATAGTAGGGGGTCTGCCCTGGGGCCTTTGCCGAATTTATGAAAATAACGTTTAAAGATCTTGCGATCATCGATGTACTAAAAGTACAGGTGTATGATGCAAAGAGTAAAATGAAGACTGCTTTACAATAATCGCACTATACTTTTTTAAATTATTTTATCTATTACTTGATAGCGATCGCTCACGGATCCCGTTCTATTTATTAACCATTTTAAATAAAAATAAAACCTGCATGGTACAAGTTTTTAATTTGGGACTTGTTTCAAATAAAAAACACTGTAGGTACTATATTCAAAATCAATAAAACAATTTAATGATAGTATTTTGATTCGTTTTCATAAACGTTTCTGAACTCGAACACTTTTGAATACGAGTGTTATCGAACACTAACACAGTAGATACATCTCGTTCGGAGAAAACTTGACTAATGAAGACTTGGTGCGTTTTGGTTTTTTCTTGATTTGAAATTAGCCTATCCACAATTTGCGTACCCATTTGCAGCAAATTGGCAGATTTAAAAAAAAATGAAATTAATTACCTACACGCATAGAAACTTGATTAATAAATACAGAAATTGAAGTGATTTTGAGCAGATTTTTAACGAATGACGAAGAACATCAGAACTGTCCCTAAAAAGAAGGTTCAGTTATGGTCATGGGTTATAGTATTATCCACAATAGCTTCCTCAGATCCTGCACAATAACAGCTGAGGTATCAAGTCAAGAACTTCAGACGATGATGGTAAAACTAGCAAAAACAGCCTCGACTGGTCTTCAAATGTATTCCTTCACGATAAGGCAAGACCTCATACTGCACAAGAAACCGTTTTACCGCTACAAGACTTATATATAGAAATTCTCTGTCACCTATCGTAGGTATTCTCTAGAATTGGCTTTTACTGACTACAGTTTTTCAGCTATTTGGACGAATCACTCCATACAAAAGATTAGTTAACGAGGCGCATTATAAATCGCCATTACGAACTTTGCTGAGTCCTGCTCCCCAGAGTTTTATCGCAAAGGCATGTAGATTTCTGTATTAGACGAAAATAAATATTTTTCTCTTAGTAATTTCTATTTTAATATTTTCCTATATCAAAAATTCCATACGGTGACCCCTGATAATAATACCTATACTGGTACAACATTTCCACAGATAAGAATGTTTTTTGTCCTCGTGTCCGCAGCCATACCAGCTATTCTATTTCATTTTTTAATTAGTTCAACACTCACTACTATTTCAGTTCAGTTCAGGTCAGATTCTTAGTCAGTTCTGTACTCCATGAGAATTTTCTATCAAGATGAACAATCCTGTTACTCTTTCTCCTTTCAATTATCACTAAATTTCTTGTTTCGTCACTCCGTTACCTACGATTTGACAAAATAACGAACGAACAAACATATTTTTGTATTTTTATTAATATAGATACATAGAAATGTTAGTATATGTTGATTGTTAAAATGTAGTTTCAAAGAAGATATATTTACCGACTAAAGTGGACTAAAAGTCTGTTGTGTTGGTTTATCTTTAACCAAAGTTGGATCTAACCAATTTGGGTTAAATCCAACGTCACGAGCATTTGAACGACAGGGACAATTGATTGATAATTATTGATAACTAATTAATAGGTTAATGGAAAAATTAATAAAAATAGGGTGCGAAGCAAATATACAGAGCAAAATTGTGAGGGTCGGTAAGGGGAACCTTAGCAAACTGTATAACTGTATCTTAATGAAGTGCCAAACGTTAAAATACCCTAAACCAAACGATTTTGTATGAACCGATTACTGAAATGTGGTTATCTGTAGTATATAGCTATATCTTTAGGAAACTGGCGTGAGTTTAAGTAGATGTTGTTGTGAGTTAATAAGGTTAATAAGTAAATTACAAAAAAAAAACATAAAACCTAAAATAAAAAGAATCGTCTCCACACAACTTGGCGCGTTGACGGGTAAACTTTAATTAAGTTGGCATCGCATGGGGCGGGCGACACTGTGCGGTAGGTACAACTGTAATTAATAACCGACCGCTGTAAAAAGTCGCAAATACTTGTCTTAATACTACACAGTCATATAATAAAGATATTTCAATTTGGTCGAGTATAACTGCTTCAGTTCGTACTGAATGAATATATTTATGGGACACATAAATATTAAAACTTTTAATTGTGACTATAAAAACATGTTCTGTTAATACTGCAAGTTATTCTTATTAATTATTTTTAGTATCGCTTATTTTATTTATATTTAATAAAAATTTTACTAGCGCCTTCCCGCTCCCGAGGATTCGTGTGTGCATCAAAATATCTGTGTATGCTATGAAAGCTACCAGGCTAAAAAAACAATATTCATGACAGAAGTTTACTTCGTGAAAACCTCTACCAAAACAAGGAAAAACTTAAAATCACCGTATGTTTTGTTTCTGTTGTTTAGATTATATTAGGTTTAGTAAACACAAAAGTAAAAAAAGACATCGGTCACCTCCCATACTACCTTGGACCTCATTTCAAGAGTAGTGGTACAAAAATAATAAATAGTGGATTTGATAATTATTGGTTTAGTAAAAATTATCATATAATATTATTTTCGATGCGTAGTCAGAATTAATAAATATCGTATAATAATACTTTCGACATGGCTGTATAGGCAAAGTTCCTTTGCCTTCTTGTCAATGGGAGAATATGACTGCGCTATGCTTTATAGGTCGTTGACGTAAGTGGGTAAATATGTAGTATGGGTGGCATCAGTAGCATGTTTTCTGTGGTAGCATCACAGATCAGTTGGTATGAAATGTGGTATGAATTGGTATGAATGATCGAATCTGTGGTATCGGATGGTATGTAGATACCGTTGATACGTAATAATTTTTTTAGAGTTACAGACTATTCTCATATATTCTGGTTCTGTACTATTCTAATTAAGTAGGTACCGAATTGTGGTGATGTTTATGATTTAATTAAATAGACAAATTTTTAGTAAACTAGTCCACTTTCATTTCAAAAGCCCTTTTTATTACTCACCGTAGATCCATTAGTAGGTATATTACAACAGTAAATAACTTTTGCGGGAATTTATACGAGATTTTTTTTTCAAAAGGAGCGGATAATTTAACACTGATTAGCGACCAGCAGAATCACAACAAAAACAAAATTCTATTGAAATATTGAGGTTATCATTATACTTACTGAACTGATTTTCTTATTTAACATATTTTGAGGTTATATTTGCGTGATTGTGTGCAGTGCCTTAGCATAAAGTAAACTGATGTTTACACGTTTTTAAGACGTAATTTTATGAATTACCTTTTATGAATTATCGAGTGAACACAAATAAGATAGCGAGCGGTTAGTAACTTATATAGGTACCTAGCTATCTATTCGAAATGTACTAAATACTATAGAGAGTATATTTTTATATCTCTCTTTCTATGAATTTTACTCTTCTATTAATTATGTTTTGTTTGGGATCGTAGCTTAATAGTGCTGAAATGCTGCTGAAAATAGATATGAATTATTATGAATACAAATTATGTATTTTAATCGAACGGCTGGCTTGTAACTAGCCAGCGCTACAATACTATGCCCTTTCATTTGATATCCAACACGACATATATAGAATAATAAAAAATACCTGGGACATTTCAACGCCATCCATCTAGTCCCAACTAAGCAAAGCTTGGGTTATGGGTACCAGAGAACTGATATACATACTTAAATATTCTTTTTTTTAATAATATATACATATTTAGATACTTTGTAATTGCATTCGAAATTGACCAAAAAATAAAAAAGGCCAAAAAATACCAAGTAAAAAAGATGTATTACAGTGATTACACTGCAGTTAATCAACACTATGGATCAAGACCCAATATACCCACGTTCCGTTTTGTTTACAGAATTATTGCCTTCACAAACCGTTTACATGAGTTTTTTTTTTTTTAATTTGTGATAAGTTAATTAAACTAAGTGAATTTAGAGCTATTTTTGTGTATAGAAGGAATTCGTATACATTTCAAAAAGTCAGGTCCATTTTGACCATCATTGTTTAAAGAAAATACGTCCATCGTCCTCATCAGCCTTTCTCTGTCTATCTGGTTGTAGGCTTCCTACGCTCGTACGTTATCTGCTAGAAATTCTAATTTATAGCAGGTGGAGTTTAACAGCTCCAATATAGCGTGGTGGGCTAATGGTCCAAATCCTCAACTCATTATTGAAAAAAGGCTGTACCTACTGACTTCAATTATGGCGGGAAAAACTAACGAAAAAATTTCAAAAATCCTGTCAATTTGTGTTGTTCAGGACAATGAAAAAAACGAATAGCATACATGTAAATACCGATTTAAAGTGTATTATTTTACTTTCAACAAGTAAAAATAAATTTTAAATTCCGTAATTTACTTTTTAACTAACTAAATGCTAAGGTAAGTACCAACTTTTTCACCAGCGGAGTCAGACTCGGCAACAAGTGGCAAAGAGAGTGAAGTGGGGGAGGGGCGTGGAGTGTGTTTAGTTTCATTCTCACATCGCGACGTGTTTAAACTGGCGCCCGCGCAACGCACAACACAGTTCATCGCCTTACTGTTTCATTCTTATTTCTATAATTTAATAATGACTACTCTAAACACGAAAACTGTTCGTGACGTACATAGTGAGCTACATTAGGAGTGAGCAACTGAAAATCAATTTCATAGCTCGTATCATCCAAATTATACAGAAACTAGCTTTCCGCCTGTGGCTCCACTTGCGTGGTCGACACAGTTGTACCGAACCTTTTTTCCGGAGTACAAAGTAGCCTATGTCACTCTTCAGCTTATAAACTACTATATAGTTATGCAAAAAATTATAGCAGTCCCGGTACAACTGTTATAATTCGAGCGAGCGAAGCCGCGGAGGGAAAGTTAGTTTGAAAATAAAATGTATAGGTAGCCCAATTTACTCGTTAATAGTTTAGCTTTCTATGGGGGAAAGAATTTTATTTCGAAAACCAGTTAAATAGTTATTAGTTTGATCGTAACATGCCAAAAATATATTTTTTCTTCTTTATTACGAGTAGTATGGATATCAAAGATAACTCCATTCCGAGTTCAGATATGAATTTCCCGAACAGACTAGATGTAGGTATTCTCGCTTATACATAGCAAAAATTTATATTAAATATTACATAACATTTCATTATGCTATGTATTTATATGACATTCTTTCGTTTTATGTTTCCTTCATACAATAATGATTCAGATTGTGTTTCATTGACAAAAACCTGTCCGGTTTTGTATAAGGTACACGAACTATTGGTATTTTATGAGATAGTGCAACCTTCTACTTTCCTAATTGGAGAAGGAAAAATCAAACAACAAATCTTAAATACTGCTGCGACAACAAAGTAGCTGCATATACTCGATAATGGCTTTAGAAGCTTGTCTACAATCACGCTTGCTCCTCCAAAGCGGACGGCCGTATACCTTGGTTGTCACCGTCAACCCTTATGGAAAACAGGCGTGAATTTATGAAAAATATTAATCTTTTAAACTCCCGAGATTTGGGCTTTATATGTTCTTGTATTTTTATGTATCGTTATCCGATAATATATAGACCAATAATATAATAATACATAAAACTTCAAATTTAAAATTTAATGGTCTTGGTGATACAAGACTTTTACAGACACATAGACGACGAAAGACGCCAATTTTCATAAAATTTAAATTTTACTAATTTTCGTGTAGAATGCTAAAAAAGCTAAGAACATTACAAGTTTGATCGGATTATTAATACGCTGATAAATAAATATTTATGGATCGTATTATGCACGTGTAATTATAACAATTACGGGGCTAACGAGAAATTGGCAAAAGCTCGCGGGTGGCCCAGAGAGAGTCGATCGGTTTAAGGCGCTGTCAAACCTTTGATTTAGTTACGCACATTTTAAAAATTATAATTTAAAAAAGTTGCCAATGTATTTACTTTAAACATGAGTTCATTGTAGTTCTCTAATTTTAGAATAGTATGGAATATATTGCATCAGAATCATTTGAAGTTAAAAAAAATATTTACTATAAATATTATAGTCAAATTAGAATAAATTTCCACGCGTAGATACCTTTTATTTTAACTTGAAATTTATTGTGGTTAGAGTCCAATTATTTTCGTGATGAAAATAAAAAATATTTAATAAAGTATGTTTAATAAAGTAATAGTCGTGCAAAGAGAATTTCAAGGTACCACTTTTGCAAAAATGAAAGGTTGTTAATTTCACCAATAACTTGATAATTTTTCTGAACAATAGCTATCACTGACATAGAGAACTTCATCCAATTTACTTATATGATAAAAGGTACCGAAATTAAATGTTTATAAAATGAAAGGGGCATTAATAACAGATGTAGGCACCTAAACAAATATTTTGATCAATTATCGTTTCCTCTATAAATGAAATCAGAAAAATATTGTATGTAAATATTATTGATTCAGTATTTAAATTCATACAAGAAAATCAGAAAGATTAAGAAAGAAAATAAATTTTATTAAGAATATATTCAATACAACGCTAGAATCGCAAGCAATTAATCCCAAAAAAGCCGTCAAAATATTTATCATTGTTGAATATTTGCCATAACAATTATTGTTTGTTTCATTTACTGTGAGAACTTCATAAACTGCGCTAAACGTTTACAAAACAATTTTTAAACGTACAATAAGGCAAAGAATTCCCAGATATTCACCCTTAGACCTAACGGTACGGTAGACCAATTTGCTCTACATCCGGTCACCTAACAAAAAATAAACTATTCATTCAATATATCGTTTTCGCTTGCACGGGTGTTCAGGTAAAATCATTCATAAGCGTAGAAATGAATGACCGAATACCTTTTTTTTTTCTTAAAATTTTTTTGGACTTTACTAATTCTTTCCGGGTGTAATTGAACAAAAAATATCGTGGGCTATCCGTGTGACCGGAACAACTAGCACTGTGGAGATACGTATCTTTACGGCTATAATAAAATAATAAAAACAAAAAAAAGCCATCTTCTATGTTGTTATTTTGATATCAATGTCGTGGTAACTGAGTGATAGCGAGCCCGCTTCTTGTTTAGAAGGTCTTGGTTCGAATCTCAGGGCATGTACCGTAAAGTAAAGTTAAGTAAAAATAAAAAAGTAAAGTAATGATGTAAAAAATATGCCGATGGTGATTCTTTTATTATATACTAACAAAGGCTCGCAACTTCGTTCGTGTTGTTTTCATAATTTCTACAGTTTTTCAATTTTAGGCAGCTATTCTAAATATTTCCAGTAGGTATTAAAATAGCATACAATATTTTCTAAAAAGTCTTCCTGCCAGTGAAAGTCCCGTCAAAATCGCTCCAGTAATTTTGGAGCTTAGCTCGACCAAAGACACAGATAAAATGACAAAAAATTTAAATACGTATAGTTTAGTTTTGTTACACGCAAATAAATATACCTATAAGCCTAAGAAAAGTCTTCAGACAATGCTTCTATTTTATTTATTTGTGTAATTGACAAGCAATTAAAAAATATTGGACAAGCTTTATCTGAATTATGAGAGACATTGAACATTTTCATGTTAACCTTTCAGAACCTGTTATTATAATTTATAATTACAATAAACATTGGTTTACGTGTAGTTTAGTATTTCCTAGCGAAACCACATTCATTTTCTGTCTCTCCTAATTATTAATTAACTAATATAACATTGTTTTGATTGTCATTCACAATATAATTCCTCACTTATATTATAAATTGTTATAAATTTCTAAGCGCCGTGACAAATGATTTTCTTGCAAAAATAAATCCGTCGTATTACGTAACGTAGAATTGTTTTAAATCATTGCATGACACACGTTTTTGGTCTGATGTTTGACAATATCAACATTTCGATTACTTTATTACTAATAAATGTTTCTAATTGTCTATTGACAAAAAATATTGTTTATATTATTATATAGTATGACTCTTTTGTCCGTCCTGGGAATAGAATTGCATATTCCTATAAATTACACCACAGAACTCTAGATTGGCTGTTACAACTCAATGACCAGGTGGCACGGTTAGTTTGGATCCACGTGCGCGTGTATCGGTTTTAAATATGCGTCTTGTTTTGTAATGTTAGGTATATTTTGTAGATCATTTTTTTATAGGGCGCCATTTGTAATTAATATACAAATTATGTAAATCATGTTTCACTAACACGCGTGGTCGCCGGCGCGGTGGTCACCGGAACAGTAATCAAAGTCAAAAGACGTCGACGATTATTGAAGACTTACATTATTGTGCCGATTATTGTTCTATACGCTCTGTACGACGGGTGGCCGCAGACCTGGTGGTAATTGACACAGTGATTTAGGTCAAACGACGTCAACCATCGTTGTTGTCTTGCGAGACAAACAAAGTTGCCAAACGTCGAACTGTTCCGTTATGGCTGTGAGCGTGGTTTTCAACGATGCGGCATAATAAACTAGGTCAATCAGTTTTGTTAACCTAGATTACCGTGCCGGTTGCCGCTGCGCAAAGACCATTTATTGTATTAAGAACAAATGATTCATTAACAGTAGTTGTATCGACGACCGCTTAGCCTAGTGGGTAGAGACCCTGCCTACGAAGCTGGAGGTCCCGGGTTCGAATCCCAGGTCGGGTCAGTATTTATATGATGAATATTGATACTGGTACCGGGTCTTGGTCGTTATATGTATGTGGTGTCTTCGCAAAAATATATATGTATATTATATATTATAAACAATATTTAAGTATGTATATCAGTTGTCTAGTAATCCATAACACAAGCATAATACTCGCTTACTTTGGGACTATATGGCGCTGTGTGGGAAATCCCATATATTATTATTATTTTTATCGAGGATTTTCTGTAGCAACGCGTAGGTCCTATAGTTTTCAATACCTAATCTAAGATGTGACGTTAAGACGATGCAGATGTTTCCAGAAAGATCTTGATAGTAATTGTCATAACGATACAAAAATAGTGATGGGTAAGTGTTTTTATTACGGTTACTGGTAATACGATCTATTTATTCTCTACAGGTGTCTCGATAAATATCCTAATAATAGACATTTCGCAATTTTAACGCTATATCAACTTAGTTCTAACTCAAATGAGACCAATTTTATTCAAAAACAGGATAAGAGCGTTTGTATGGGCGTTCACGCACGCAGTGCCTTCTTAGCACGCAAATGGTATTGCTGAACTCAATCGTGGCAGACGAAAAGGAGGAAAGGGATGACGTACACACCCCCTCACATTCTAACCCCCCCCCCCCCCCCCCCCGCGCATACACTGAAAATATACATGTACGCATATACCTTCACACATACGTACACACCCTGTGCACACAAACATAACAAACGCATAAACACACCCTAACCATAATTTAAAAAAATGACAAGTGAATTATGTTTTATGTTATGTATGGACAGCGTAATAAATACGTATTAGTATGTTCTGAACAAACTTGTTCAATAACAATAAAAAAAGTTTGGTAAAATTTTTTTTTTAATTATTCTTTAAACTGGCATAATATATTACAATATTTTCAACAGATAACCTAAATGGAAATCTTCTCTGAAATTTATACTACTGCCATCATAGTGTTTAGTAACTAAAGTGGCTTAGTCAAATGAAGATGACCTTATTTATTTCACCAGTGATAAGTGAAATAACCAGTAACCTTAGAGTAAACAAAATTTGCAGTAGCATTTCCGCCGTTCGGTTCGACCACCTAAATACCTGTTAACTGGTGTATACGTTGTCAGTTTGTAGGTGAAACATCTGACGACAACTGTTGGTCGACACCGCGGTCGTCTTATGTGCACGTTCAACACATATATTTTAGTTTATACTGAGCGTGCGTACGCTATCTACTATATCATACCCTGCTGTTAGTTTTTTTTTTACAGTAAACAGTAAAAACAAGCATGTTCAAAACGAAATTTCACAAAATGAATCGGATGTGCACAAAAAAACCAGTTTTTTTTTTTTTTTATTTATTTAGAAACAAACAGTCATTTACATCTATGTTCATACAAAAATAACTTAATATAGACTTAGAGTTTTCTATATAATTAACATAAATAACTTAGCCGTGGTCCACCTACTCGACTGAAAAACAATAAATAAATAAACTGACCTTAATCTTTATCTCCTTCAGTAAATGCCGACTTAATACATTTTTTAAAGACAGCTAAGGAATTACTATATCAACATCAACATTGCTAAACCTATGATTGTAAACTTCACACGCACGTCTAACAAATGAATTTCGGGTATGTCTACTTTTTTATGTATTTATAGAAAATAGGTTCATCTTTCGACAACTTCTTTCTCGCTTACGAGGTACTCTAAAATAAATTCTGGATAAAAGTGCTGGAGCATCAATGAGATTATCTCAAAATGCAAGAAATATGAGTTATATTTTTATACAATATAAATGAAATAAAGGTGAACATGGGAAAGAAGTAACAGGCAAAACTATTAGGATAAAAAAATCTCAAAGTATGTCCATTTACAGCCATATTTAAGGAATCCAAGTCTTCGTGGACATTTGTTTGCTGAGTTTGTTTAAATTGGCAATTAATATAGACAAACTTACAACTCGGTCGCATATTTAATAAATGAAAAATCTCATAAGTCGTTATGTGAGCGCATAATATTGAAGAAGCGTAGGAGGTCTAGCTACGCGACTCTACGCGATGCCGCACGCGTAGCACGACGTAGCGCTCGCTTAAATGAGTTTTTCATTTATTGATATATTTCAATTAATAAATTGACTATTTTCATCTTAATATATCCTGTAGGTATATCATTTTATTAATTGAAATATTTTAAGTCATATAGAAGGTAAAATATGCCACCCGGTCGTAATTGCAGATTCGGTGATCCAGTTTAGGTGTGGCGTGTCGTGTATTAAAATTGTTGAAGTTTCGTGGATGTTCCTTTAAATTTCGCCACTCACCCCGACCCATGTACATCCAGGACGAGTAGTCGCTAATCGGTTAAGCTTCACTGAGAAGTTAGTGCATTTAGGGGGCGGACGGTTCGGCACGTAAATAAATGATAGTCTCGGGGATGAGCAGGCACGGCGGCGACGAAGGCGGCGCGTGCGGGCGGCGACTATCAAACTATTTCTGTGCGTGCGGGGCGGGCGGGAGCGGCGTGAGTCAGCTGCAGCGGAGTCCACGGCAGTCGCGCACCGGCCGCCGCACCGACTACCGGCGCATGATCTGTCCGCTGCGAGGCCACCGCCAGCGCCGCGCGAGTGCAGTGTACACCCACACAGTGGTCGCCGAGTGCGCGCGGGCCGTAGCCCCGCGCCGCGCACCGTTCCAGCCGCGAGAGTCGTTCGGGGTGCCTACCCGGCGATGCCGGGGCCGGCGCGCTGCCGCTGAGCCGCACGAGCACCATTGCGCCCCTCACACGGGCGTGCCATGCAAGGGGGGCACGCGACATGAGCGTGTGGCGGCGCGGGCGCGTCGCCTGCTGCGCTTGGGCCCCGTTGCTGCTGCTCGCATCTTGCGCCTGCTGGGAGGCGCTGGCCGCGCCCGCCCCACCTGTGTCGGCGCCCGCCCGGAAAGGCTACTGCGAGCGCGCCGACCCCGCGTGGCGCGCCTACCTTGCGCCACTCGCGTTCGAGGGTCGCGTGCAATCCGTAAGCGCAGAGGGCGGCGAACGATTCGCCACGCTGCAGGTGCGACGCGTACTACGTCAGCAGGGACACTGGCCGCGGCGCGACACCGTGTTGCGGCTCCAACTGGCTCCGCCGCCCGGAGGCTGTGTCGGACGCTTCGAGGTCCAGGAGCCGCTGAGGAACAGACGAAACTACATCGTGTTTGCGGAGCGCCGCGGACACGTGACGGTGGCACTCGGACCGCCCCTCAAAAGGAGCAGGAAGCTGCTGCGGCGGATCGCCGCTGTATACAAGCCCGGCTACAGTGAGTGCACTCGCCCCTCCCCGCGCACGGTGTCGGTGCCGAGCTTCCAATTAGTAGCGGGCGGCAGCTGCGCGCGCGCCGCGAGCATCTGTCCCTCGCGACCGTAAAAACCTGTAGCAAAACGACCGCTTTTTAAATAGGTCAGCTGTCGCGTCCTGCGGTTTTACTTTCGGATGGCTAACCGCCTAATCGGTTTGCGGTCTGGCGCCCACACCGTCGCTCTCGGCTTCGTTCGTCGAGTTTAACTTTTATCGCCGAACTTATTCCGTTTTTGGTCCTGGATGTGCATTACGAGCTCTGTTGATTGTAGTTAATAGCGGTTAAGTATCGTCGACCAGATGTCTTGCATCTACTCGATTATGAAGTCTTCCGTAATTGTATTAATCTAGTCGCGGTCCCTTATAACCAATTAGAGCCGCGGTGAGGCATCCTTGTAAGCGTCGTCGTCTGCACTTCGGCAGAGGTAGGCACGAGTCGGGCGAGGCGAGGGCGCAAGTGGAGCGTGTCCCGTGACGTCACTTCATTGAGCTCGTGCCCGTGGCCAATCCGCCGCACATCCACCAACACCACAATGGTCATACAAGAACGCCGCTAACCGGTCATACATTGACGGCACTCAAATTGTCTGTGCTTTCGGCAATATTAGACAATCAAACATTATAAATATTTTGCCGTCTCATTTTATTTTCTCGTAATAGAATGTGCGACTGTAATAGGTTCTGCCCATGTTCTACTCAATAAATTAATTTAATAATTACATATATAGGTAGTTGTTATGTAATCGAATAATTTAATGCACATTCGGATTTAAATACTTAGCAAAAAAATACCCTCAGTAGATAATTGACTCGAGAAACTTTTATTACCCATCTTGCTTCTTGTATTGGTCTATCGAATTTACTACTTTATGAATTCCTGTGTTTTTTAAATATTCTTATAGGTATTAAGTGATCCAATTATAGTACATTCACAGCGGAGTTATTGAATAAAGACTATGATACCTTTCGGAGCTGTTAACGCACGAGGCATTAATTAACTGTTATGGACATTACGATTATCTCTTAATTTTAAAACCAAAACTTAAATAAAATAAGTTAACCTATCAACAAAGTAAAACTTAGTGCGTGGCTGATGTGTAAAATTAGGTATATGGACGTTTTCGTCATCATCGATAGGTCTACAGTTTTTGCAAATATTTAGTGTTTACTTTCTATAGAAAGATTTATTTTAAAATTCTATTTTCTATGCGATCAGCAACACGAGGGGTTCCTTTGGGTGCACTGAAAACTATAGCGCGGCAACAAAGCGCTGATGGGATTATTGATCTGTCGACCTTGCCGATTACCGCGCACATCCGCACTGACTATGGTGCAGGACGTCACTGCCTGTGGGAAATATTGTGCCTTGGAGTCTTTGATATATGTCATTTTTATCTGTTTTATCTCTAAACTTGACCATCGCTAGCTGTAATTTCCAGAAGCTGAGAATGTCGATTTATATCGGCGTGATTATTAAAAAACACTTCCTAAACAAATTTTATAAAGTTTGACAACTTCCATTTTTAAACGTTTGTTTGATATTTTTATTTTTATAAATTTATTTATTTTGACTTACCTTTATAAATACAACAAATTAAAACCCATTATTGAATTCAGAATGTACGAAATAAACAAAAAAAGGACCTCATCAAAATTTTTCAATGGTGCATGATAACTAACCATTCTTAATAATATGTTTGTTAGTCTGTTCTTCACCTCGTCGTGACAGAGTAATCAAACTCTGTGATTTTTGACACGGGGACGGGTAGTTGAAGAGGCAGGAAACAGTACTTAGGCAACTCTTATCCTGTAAGGAATTTCCAAGGGCAACAAAATTAGTCAAGATACAAAATTAATGACAAGCAAAGTATCGAGTTATGAGATAGAATAGTAGTGAGTGTGGAAGTCAAGAAGTTAAATATAAATGCCACGGTTCCTGCAACAGGAACGGCCAAGCACAGTTGTAAAGACATTAGTCTGCGGTGGTAGAACCACGGGCAAAAGATAGTAACTGATAAAATATTGGAATTTAAATGTGTCGTGAACTCGTAGCATTCAACTATGTTCCTCCCAGTCATAACACGTGTCCCTGCAAACCATAACACTGTCTCTATCCGTCGCATGCCAAGATTTCTATTCCGGTGTCCGTATAAATTTCAATATGAACTCCTAATAGCACGAGACTTAGTAAATCAAAACCATCGCCGCCGTTCCACGTCCAGCCTAATATATTAGGGTTTTTTTATGTGTCGCGTAACGTCGCGGTATTTTTGTGATCCCCAATTAGTCGTCTAGATGCGACGCTCCATCGGCTGCGACGGGAATATCGTCGACGGCAAAAAATACGCGCCCGACTCGACGCAGTCTCACTCCAATGTCATTGACACGGAACGACTGCTGACTGATCGCTATGGGTTTCATTAGATCTCGTAAGCTATATTGCTGGTGAAGTAGTACAGTGTATGATTAAAACAATTGGATTTCCAAAGCGAGAGAAACCGGTGGATACGGCTAGCGATTACTGGATCTAGGTATATCCTCTTTGACCAATATATATTCTGACAACGAAGCTGTTTTATCGAGGAATATTATGTTTGACCACGAAAAATCTTCATATGAAAGACAAGGCTGTCTTTCTTGAGATTACAATAATAATAAATGTAGATTTCCTCTCAAAATCCAGCACAATCAAAACACGAGATACATAGCAAGCATCAAGTGAACGGTTTGTGGAATCTGGTGGCTTAACTATGTGCAGTGATTGCACTTGTGTTACAGGTCACCAAGCTCCCCCAACCACGGTTTACTGTCAATATACATCATTTACGTGTATGTAGGTTTTAATGGTTTTTCTATTATTCAGAGTAGGAAAAAAAATTGATATGGAAGAAATACATCTGATTCACTCACTTACTGATGTTGAATATCTAATGGCGCGTTGAGGAGGATGTCAAATGTAGACATCTTAGCAAAAAGGTGATTTCCTTTTCAGGCTAGGTTCGTGTCTGTGTAAGAGTGCGGATGTATCGATTATATAATACTAATTATTAAAATACATGTTGCCCCGGGGGAATAGAGCATCACTATCTTCTTTAATGTGAATTCCTCGCACCCCTCTGCGTCTCTCATCGATGACACTGTTTGTACACAACACTACATGAGGGGCATCATAAAATGTCACATTACTACACACGATCCATGTGCGCTAAACTTAAAATATGATTATGCGGCCAAGCCATTTGAAGTTATATCCTTCGATATTACTATTAACAGATATTAATGTCAAAAATAGATATTGTTCATTTTACATTAACAAAACATAACTTCAACTAATGATAGGAGACTCCGTTTAAGTATGAAGTGCCTGTGTCAGGAATGCTCACAGTTACAAGTAGTTATGTAACTACTACAAAGTTAACTTTACTTAATCCAATTTTTTTGTAAGTCACTCAATAATTTTCAAAAAGACTTTCTAATTTCAATTTGGTCTCATTCGCCCAAATACATGAAATAATTAGTAATTAACGTCGTTGCAGTGTACTTTGTATTCACTCCACAAAACATATTTTACCGCTTTAAAATTAAAATAAATTAAATCACTAATCTCTATTTAATCACAACTTACTATAGCTACTCTTTTTAACTATATGATTACTTTTCAATAACGTAATACTTCGATAAACAAACGAAATAACTTTGCCAAAAAACAAGTTCTTAAGCCCAAAGCCCTTATTCCAGTTTAGTATGAAGGGCCACACGCATGCGCGAATCGGCAGACCGCGCCCGCGCGTCGACTCCACACCACCGACATTAATGTCGCTACCTCGTAACGAGACACTGAAGCCTGGGCTGTGTGTGTTTGTATGTTAATTTGCAAATGTGATCAAATATAACTGACAGGAATGTAGATCAATGAGAGAAAGGTATTGTATCAGTCCACGAAAAAAAGGTACCTACTTGTTTTAATTGACTAAAATCTAATGGGATTTAAAACGGGTACAGGTAGAACGAATTTCTCTTGTATTTGAAACTATTTTAAATATTCAAATATTGATATTCTTGAGCCATATTAAATATATGTTGTTGATATATAAGCTAGTGCTTTTGATTGTTCAATACACCATATGTTTCACTCGATCACAAATAATTCAGAAGTTAAAGTAAAATATTTTTTTAATGCTATTTGAAACTAAGCAGTTGATTTAAAAAGATAATATATGGCTCACTCCTATCTCGCTTAGAGCCTAGAGAAAACATTGATTGTTTTTTGATTGATTGATTGATCGTTTGAAACATGTTTGAACATCTAACTTTTTTTCTGAATCCAATTATAAAAGAGCTTATTTCACAAATCGTGTTGACATTGGATTTCCTAATTTCACGATATACTTTTCTGGTGATCGGATGATTAACGCAACAGGTTCATTTAACATTTACTAGTGACCAACTTATTTCATGTCAGTGCGAACCACCCTGAATGCCCTCGAACTTTGCGTGAATTTCTCGTGCGTCGTCGTTATCCAGTGAGAACATTCTGTGGCAAAATAACATATTTTGGTCAATCTGCTGACGTTTCAACAATTTATTGCTTCGAATATCTAGAGTAAAAATTAAAACGAGTCGCTATTTACTGAAAGTCTTTACACTTTAAAACATTTCCAAAAAGTTTTCGTTTAAATTCTAATCTTTACAGTTATACCTTCAAAAATGTATAACTAAACAGATAATATACGTGCATTTTCATTCTAAATATAAATACTATGTACATAATATTTCATAAATAATCATGGAAGATAAGATCTTTCGTTTTTACCTTGATTTGTATTATATGCGGGGTTTTCGGCTGAACTTGGTCCAAATTTATAGAGCGTGTAGAGCTTACCAAACTAAACAAAAAGTTTAAAGTGAACAGATGGCGCAAACTGACGGTTCCCGAGGAAAAAGTATTTAAAGTTTTATTTTTTTATCATTTTTTAACTTAGTTTTTAGTTCGGTAAGCTTTATACATGCTCTAAGTTTGGACTACGTTCAACCGAATACACCATATACGATGTGTTGAGCTGAAAGTAGTCCATAGAACGTATAGAGCTCACCAAGTAAGCAGATGGCTTACTTAAAACTTTTTTTTGTAATTTTTTGTTTAGTATGGTAAGCTCTACACGCTCTATAAATAATATAAATATAATAAAATATAGTATCATAATAATATAAACTTGTACTACGTTCATCCGAGCACCTCGTATAGTTACAAAATTTTTCGAAACTGCATAATATGAAGTATTTGTATAAAAGCATAGGTTTATGATCTAGAGATTTTTAAAGGTTACTTAAAAGTTACATTTAGGTTTGCTATTTATTTCATAAGTTCATTGATTAACTAGCTTTCCGCCCGCGGGCTTCGCTCGCGTTGACCACAGTTGTACTGGGAAAGTTGAAGGAACGCGACGCTCCAGAACATTGTAGCACTTTCTAGAACATTCTGAAACTTAACTACCTAAGAAATCTCTATATCTAATATCGTAAAAATCCATTTAGCTATTTTAGCATGAAGAATAGTTAATCCCAAAGTCGTTCCCAAAATCAGTCAGCCGTTTTGAAGATTAATGATGACAGACAGACATACTAACAAACACTACAGTTTTTTATATGTATATAAAAAATGCTTTTTACTCTTGACAACGCGCTCTTTAAGTTTGGAAAATTTCAGTAAAATACGATTAGCCGTTTTGACGATTAGCCCGAACAAACAGATAGATAAACACACAGACAAAAACCAACTTATGTCACTCCTGATAACTTTTTTATGTCTGCAAAGATTCATAAAAATGATTTAGTCGTTTTGGAGATT
This sequence comes from Luffia ferchaultella, assembly GCA_949709985.1. Classification (NCBI taxonomy): domain Eukaryota; kingdom Metazoa; phylum Arthropoda; class Insecta; order Lepidoptera; family Psychidae; genus Luffia; species Luffia ferchaultella. Next base: position 1,506,319 of record OX453247.1, on the reverse strand, counting down.
AGCTGGAACAAAAAGACAGACAGACAACCACACGGATGAAAAGTTACCTATATCACTCCTGACAATCTATTTTTAATGTCTGCATCGTTTCATTTAAATCTTTAAAAGTTTAGCTCGAACATACATATAGATAGACAAACAGACAAACAAAAAGTAGCCTGTGTCTCACCCCTGGTAATGCCCTCTGTGTCTCTGCAAAGTTTCATTTAAATCGGTTCAGCCGTTTAGGGGATTAGCCGGAACAGACAAACAGACAAAAAACTTGTTGGCAGTTATAGGGACTGCCGATAGAAGTTAAAACTTAGAACTCATCAAAACATCAAGTTTGAGTACCAACACGATATGTCTGCGATTGATAGTTTTCATAATATAAGTCTTTTTAAAATTTGGTCACGTGTCACGTGGTCACACAAATCTCACCAAAACATCAAGTTTGAGCACCAACACGACAGGTCTGCGATTGACGGTTTCGAAAATATAAGTTTTAAAAATTTGGACACGTGGTCACATAGATCTCGCCAAAATATCAAGTTTGAGTACCAACACGATATGTCTGCGATTGATAGTTTAGAAAATATAAGCTTTTAAAAATTTGGTCAGGTGGTCACACAGACCTCGCCAAAACATGAAGTTTGAGTACCAACACGATAGGTCTGCGATTGATCGTTTCGAAAATTTAAGCTTTTAAAAATTTGGTCACGTGGTCACACAGACCTTGCCAAAACATCAAGTTTGAGTACCAACACGATAACCTATGTCATCCCCGGTAATGCCCTCTGTACGTCTGCAAAGTTTCATTGAAATCACGTTAGCCGTTTCGGAGATTAGCCGGAACAGATAGACAGATTGGCAGACAGACATACAAAAAACAACTTATGTCACCCATGTTTATACCCTCTGCACGTCTGCCAAGTTTCATTGAAATCGGTTAAGCCGTTTCTGAGACCAGCTCGAACAGACAGACAGACGGACAGACAGACAAACAAAAATCAGCCTATGTCACCCCTGATAATAACCTCTGCACGTCTGCCAAGTTTCATTGAAATCGGTTCAGCCGTTTCTGAGATCAGCTCAAACAGACAGACAGATGGACAGACAGACAAACAAAAAGTAGCCTATGTCACCCCCAGTAATGCCCTCTGTACGTCTGCAAAGTTTCATTGCAATCGGTTCAGCCGTTTCGGAGATTAGCCGGAACAGACAGACAGACAGACAGACAGACAGACACTTCAATTTTATTAATATAGATAATTTAAGCACTTGTAACGTTAACTTTATGATTAAGGAAGGTGCATACTGCATGTTGGTCGTTCTCGCATTGTCGCAAGCATAAATAATGTATGAATTCAAGTTATGCACTACTAGTAGCCCCCATCAGCTTTGCCTGTACTAAATTCCGGTCTTGAGGAAACTGGTCTATAGATAGGTTCCAGCCCATCGAGATTTCGGTCTCACTATTATTAGTGTGTACATCAGCATCCGATTACTGTTGTCCTGGTGGATCTATTTTTCTTGTAACATAACTGTAAATTAAATTTTAATTACCAACCACGTTAACTTATGCTTTCAATAAAACATAATGCACGACCGGGCAAATACGAGCTGGCCTCTCAAAATGCTAACACCGCAAGTTTTAACAACTATATATAGATATATTTAAAATTTTATAGGTAGCAGAAAGTTATTGAAAAAAAAATTGTTACTTATAATACTTACCTAGGTTATTACTTGTTTGGCCTTAATTTTAATAAAAATCAACAACATCATAATCTACCTAAAAATCTACTAAAGATAACTTACTATTCACTGTGCGTCTAACAAAGACATCACTTGACATTAAACGTATCGATGATAACCGATGAAACCGCGGCACGTCCTACGTGGCCGCCGATATAATCGCACAGTAAATAGAAAGAACAAGTACAATGCCTAAACAAATTTAAAAATATGGCGGTATTGTTGACTTAGATAAATATCGGGAAACTGTAAACGCACTTGCTTGCAATTATTTATTCGAAACTTACATTTGTTTTTAGAGAAGGAAAAATAATATTAAGTAGTTAATAAAATTGTTAATTAAGCGAATTAACATAGTATATGAAAAGAGGATATCCAGAAAATGTATAAAGTCATCGATACAATCGTAGCACAATGATCAGAAATTTGAAACAACAACAGGCTGGCTATATAGCTCGCAGAGTCGACTATCGTTGAAAACAAAAGTTGTTGAATGGCAAACATGTACCGAAAAACTATGCTGGTACTGGCAATGTCTTTCACGTCATGAATCTTTACCAAATGAAAAGACCAGGTGATCTAAGAATGATAGCGGAAAACTGTTGAATGCTCGACGTTAAGAACCACCATTCAGCGTTCAACAAATAAGAATAGACCTGTGGATAGCAGTGGACGTTGACAGGCTGAAAGACAAAATATTGTTAAATGCGTCACTCAATATTCTCAGCAAAATGAAATCATTGCTGTATCAATGGTCAACCTTTGCTGACACGCATGCTATATTTTGTATTTTATGATATCGACGCATCGTGATAGTAAGTGAATTTATCCGTAGTGCGTGAATGTTGTTACTGGCCTCTTTTATTTACACTTTAAGCCTGTCTGCTTTGCGACGCGGCGCCAATCCATATCCTCCATATCCGACTTGCGGTTTTTCTAGTACTAATAACAGATAAGCTTAGCGTCGTCGTCTGTTTAAAAACAATTGACCGTTCCCAAATTTTAGAACTAAATTCCCTTATAGATATTTTATTTCGAAAGAATAGGCAATTTTAAGAAACCAATTTGAAATAATTTTTTTAAGTCTGTGTTTACGTAGATATATGACGTTGAAAATTATTATAGTGTGACATTATCGGGTGGAATTACGAGTTTAGCTGTTTCCGTTGCATATTTATAAAAACAATGTCAGTGTCAGAACTGTCAATAATAATAGTGTCATTAATAGTGCAACGTCACACTATAAGAATTTTCAATATAATATATCTACAATATAATTTAGTTACATATAGTTGCCTGTTCTTTCGAAAAAAATATAACGGACTTAAGTTCAAAAATTTGGGAATGGTCAATTACATAATAATACACTACTATTATTATTTATACAAAATTGTCAATATACTGTACACTATTTGTGTTCTTGTTGCCGAATAATTGCCCGCATATTTAGCTAATAAAATACAACTACTTAACCACTACTTTTCCATTTTATTATTTAATATAAATATTACCTTTTTGCTAGGATTACGAGCAGGTAATAAGAAGTTCACATAGAAAATGATTTTTATTTATTAGAAATAAACAGTCTTTCACTTAGATTAGATAATAATCATGTTATTTTATTCCTCATAGACCTGAAGCCTCATATCTCTATACAAAATAGGATATATAAAAAATAGAAATAAAAGTGCACCTAACAATGCATTATTTTTGGAATTCACAGGCGCATGTCTTAGGCGTTCTACTGACGGCGATTGGTGGCGATTATAAAAAATCAACCTAAATGTCATTGACACAAGGGCGAATTTTGGAAATTATTGTATTACATTTTACTTCTTTTTACAATAAAAGTGTCGTCGCCTATCACTCAGCAGACCGCTTCCTATAGACAATAAAAACCGTCTGAAAGTGCTCATTCGTAAGAGACGTAAGGATATTTTTGGTTGTCTCTCCTCTCAATATACGTCCAGTTGCATAACGAGTTATTTATGAACGATGCGCTTAGTGTGATACAATTTTAACGCAGTGACACATTAACGAGAACTATACAATATTCCATACGTTATATCGAACGATTTTACGGGAAATTTTAGTTTTACTCAGCTGTCAGTAGCCAATAAAAAATACCTATACGATTAAGATTAGCGTCGAATCGATGAAATGTCTACTCGAAGTCCATCTTTATGGCTTTTAACCCTGCAGTGGTCGCGCATCTAAATGAGACGTTAGTAGTCGCGCGGACTACGCACGTAGTTCATTTTTAAAATGAAATTAAAAAATATTTAAACATTATTTCTTTATTTTACTCATGAAAATACAATCAGTACAGCTTTTTTCACACGATAAAGTCATACAAACTGAATCAAAACCTGTGTGTCATAGATAGTAATCACAGGATTCGCTCTAATTGAGATCAATAAACCTATTTATTAAAAATTAATTACTTAGAATATTGTCTGTCCCCACAAATGAACTTTTTACACGACTTTCGGGTGTTTTTATTACGCGCTTTTTCATAATCATGACTGCAGCGCACTAAAGACGTTGCCTCTGAGGTTGGTGATTGCTTTGCGCTTGCACTGCACTAAGTGCATCTTTCGATTATTAATTTAAAAGTACATAGCGGTGCATGAAACTAACGCTTACCGTTCGGAGAAATTTGAGATTTTATATTAGTGGACTACATTGTAGTCCCCGCGACCGCTGCAGGTTTAAGAATTACGTTCTCTAAATTTCGATTTCTTGGATTGTATAATTTTGTATAAAGTTCTATTTAATCTTTTGTGACATGCGCATATCACATGACAATTACATATTAATCAAAACTAGCTGTTATGCATGACTTCGCCCGATCATAAAATTACTCGAGCTTGCTCCTATGACCCTCGTATGAATATGATTTGTAGATTAAAATTTTTGCTTCGATTAATAACATTACTTTAGTAGTTTCACAGGCTAAAAAGGATACATAATAGTATCAAAACTTTTTAAAAATCCAAAAACTATTTTGAGTCCTGTTCCCATGCGTTCTTCGCAAACTTAAGCGCGCTCAGATGCATCTAAGCTGCTTTCGAGCACACAATGTGGGTAATCGTCATCGACTATCTACTCCAGATTATCTGCCTCTTATGATTTCCAAGGGGACTTCCTCTAGTTTTCGTGTTTATACCCACTCACGCGTTCCATAATATTTAGCACTCATGTACATGTGAACTCGAAAGCGTCGTTATTTGTTGATAGTCTGCGTCGTCTTATTTTCATTCTGTAAATTGTACGGCGTTCACTAGATAGTGGTATTTGAGATTATACCATTATACAATTATATTAACATTATATACCATTGCAACTTTATTAAGACCTTATTATGAGACCGTTTATAATTTTTGAATATATTTGAATCTGCATTCATATGTTTTGAAGCCAGGAAAAACTAGAACAAGTTTCACCTATTATGCTGTCAATAGAAGAAGATTTTATGGGACCAACTTAGTAAAGTATAAAAAATGTCAAAAATCGCATTAAACGGTTACCCGTTCATTTCGTATAGTAGATTTGTAATTTTTGTGACTTTGATGTTTTTTTTATGCAATTTTAAAAATTTCTAGCACTAACTTTATATAATTGGTCCCATAGAGCCTTATGATTTTTATAGGAAACAGGAACAAATAAATAAATAAGTAAATAAACAAAAATCTATTTATTTTTAAGTAAGACACTCTGCTGTCATTTTTTAACGTTATAAAACTAAGTTCATGCAAGTTTGCACGCGACCACTCTAAGATGAACACAGCAAGAAACTGTGACTTATTTTTCTTAGGTGGCGGTACTACAATCCATTATAGTCCAGTAAAAATAAATTTTTGGATTGCATTAAAGACACCTTAAAAATTTCTTTTTACAATAGTAATACTGCTGTATAGTTATGCACTCATTATGCTTTGGTTGCATTATGAGTGTTGCATGTTGAGAAATACCTAAAGATGTGTTTGTCTAAATTTCACCCTTTACATTAAATAGTGGGTAGGTGACAAATTAACTGTATGTCTATGGTAGCAATATGAATTTGATTTAGAAGTAATCCAGTATACATGTTATAAATACTGAATATTACGAGATTTTATTTAATTTTAAAAAAAGTTAAACTTACAAAATCGCACTTTTGGCGATTTTCTGTTTTTATACTCTAGATGTAAGCCATAATAGTTTATTAAATTATCACCTATGTGACTTCTCAACAACCATTAAAAAAAGTCTTTTTTATTAATTTTTACGACGCGCATTAAAGACACTCTAAATATTTTACTTAATATGAGTCAGTTTTAATATTCTTCATCATAAATTAATATAATCCCTTATTTATGTCAAAAGCGTTATTCATAAAAACGAATAATTCTAATTTTCTCACTAAGATAGGTAACGTACTTTTAAGTCTGACTATTTACGCATGACCTTGGTCGTCTGCCGCATCTCGCTAACATTGAGAAAAAGGGACGGCAATATCTCATATCAAGTATTTTTTTGAGCTATTTGTTAAGTTAGAAGCATGTCGATCTCTGGTTAGAAGTATTATTTATATTGCATTATTATTATTCTTCATCATAAATTGATATAATCCCTTATTTATGTCAAAAGCGTTATTCATAAAAACGAATAAATCTAAAGTACCTATCCAGTATAGGTAACGCCCTTTAAATTGTGACTATTAACGCATGGCCTTAGCCGTCTACCGTATCGCGCTAACATTGTGAAATAGAAGTTGCAATATCACATATTTCTTGTGCTAAAATTTGTTTGTCGTTAATGTTAGTTAAAAGTATGTTGTTAAGAATATAACTATTGCACTTAGTGTCCTTTGAAACGCCGCGCGCCGACACCTCACTGAGACAAAAAATTCACAATGAAAGCCGCCACACGTGCCGCCGTCACCAAGAAAACCGACAGTATTAGTTATTACAGGTGTGGCGTACAGTTCCAGCGAAAATTAGTCGGTTCATGCCGACAAAGTTAATGGTTCATCTTTATGAATATATTTTAATTTGCTTGGAAAGTATCGTATAAGTTTTGATTTAGTTGCGAGTGTCAAAATATATGACATATTTGACCGTATTATTTATTGCTCTAACGTAAACGGTTGATTTTTTTTACAGTTACAAAGGACCATTGATTTATCTTTTGATATCAATTTCAATTTGATACTTCTAATCGTATCATTTCTGAAAAAAGGGTATTTACTAAAAACAAAAAAATGATATTACTTTAAATTATAGATTTTCAGTTTTTTTCCTTTACTCGTGCTGAGCCTTGTTTATTGCAAATTTCATAATTCTAGGTCAAAACGAGGTCTGTATTTCCAAAATCGGTCAATATAAACATTTAATTTGCTACTTAATTTTACAAGACATTTTACAAATTTTCATAACGGGTGTAGCAAACTCGGAACCCTTATAATTTTAGAGTAATAAAAATAATAATAATAAAGTTAGATAACATTAAGTTTTTTTTGTACGTTATTTTTTTTCAAAAGTCAATGGTATTTATGCGTTGAACAAATCTAAGTTTAGAGTCATACCCAATGGTCGGATCTGTCTTTGTTGGCTAGGATAGAAAACAAATAATTTAAAAATTTTTAATATTTCTTATATATATATAAATACTTATAATATTTTTTTACGTACGAAAACAAAACGTTAATTTACGGGACATAATTCAATATTTGAAAGAAATACAACACATAATGTAACACCGACTTTATATGTAAATACATATTTTAAAAATATATTTTGCATTCTTTTTAAACAACAACAAAACGTTAATTTTATTTACGAGACTTAATTATATAGATATTTGCGAAATATTTATATATACATACTCGTATAAATATATAGTGAAATTATTTTTGCAAGGACGACTTTAATGTTGTATAACTTCTTTATTTGTAGATATATTTTTATGATTCACACTTTTGTTTTATTTAGCTTAAATTTTAATAATAGCGAACAAAAAAAAATTTGTAAACCTCTCTATTGTACTATTTACTTAAAACATGTTTACTTGCCATTCTTTACACATGAAAACAAAGCGTCTCGAGGAACATAAAGCCTGGTGATCTTTTTTTTGTGCTCAAACCTCATTAATATTATAAACGCAAAAGTTTGTATGTATGGATGTCTGGATGTTTGTTGCTCTTTCACGCAAAAACTACTAAATGAATTTTAATTAAACTTTAAAAATATAGCTTATACATCAGAATAACACATAGGTTATAACTTATAAAGATACTAGCTTTCTGTCTGTGCACTCCACTCGCGTGGACTACACAGTTACACGCTGATTTTATAAATTCTTTCACCTATAGAAAGCTACATTATCAGTGAGTAACATGGGTTATATTTTATTCTCAAAATAGCTTTCCGCCTGCGGCTCCGCTCGTATGGACTACACAGTCGTACCAGAACGGCTACAATTTTTCACATAGATATAGTTTATAAAGTGAAGAATGACATAGGCTACTTTTTATCTTGAAAAGGGGTCCCGGTACGACTGCGTAGTCCACGCGAGCGGAGCCGCGGGAGGAAAGCTAGTTAAGTTACTAAATAAAACAAGGTGCGGTGCGGGCAGACGGCCCGCGATTATTGCTTCGACGTAACCCGCCCCGCGCCACACCGCACTGCCCGCCGCGTGCCAAGTAGGTTTTTAATTATTATTTTTGTAAAATAGCTTGAAACGCTCAACAGATCAATAAGGGATTTCTTTTAATTAAAGTTAAAGATAATTATTGGAGCATAAATATACAAAAATATTCAAGGTGTAATTAATGCTAGGACCCAAATATTAAATAAATTTTTACCAAAAAAAAAGTAAAGTAGTCACGTAGGTGATAATTTACTATATTGTTTACAGTACATATTTACATAAAGTGCCAAAATATCGTCAATCCAAAAACTGTTGTTTTGGAGTTATCATTTATTTTATATAAATATATAATTACCTACCACATATTGTGAATAAACCTGGGGATTCTTCTGAATTTACACAGAGTGTATTGGAAAAAGCTGTCGTATAGAAAATCACCCGTTTTTAAATTTTTGTTCACACATAAATATTTTTTTTAAATCTTATCGGTTGATTCTATAAAAAATAATTAGGATAAATAAGGGATTATTATGTATTTATTATCCGTAAATATTTTCTTTATGATATTGTAAATAATCCCCTAAAGTGCAATTAATGCAATGTGCTCCTAACAAACTTTGCTATATTGACTGGAGTATTATCTTGAAATCTAAGTGGATTAGAACAGTTCATCCCAAACATTTTAGTTATTTCTATGTACATACAACAAGTCTATTATATTGCTTGGGTTTATTATAAAATCTTCCACAATTACTTTGTAATGCATTACTTAACACCATAAAATTAATTGATAAATTAACGTTATAAAAATAAAACGTGAGAATAATTGTTATTTTTCTTGGCGACTGTAGTAATACCGTTTTTTTTTCCAAAATCTGTGAATGCAGATGAAAATAACTTTGAAACTCAGAGATGGTTAGAACGTTTCTCTGTAGGTACAATGGTTGAGGTACCTATCATTACCTACTGCCCCATTTCAAATTATCGCCTCCTTACTCCTATTGCATTTGAGTACAAATTATTTTTTGTTCATCAATTCTGGTTGAAGAACAAAATTATAATTGCTATCAAAATTTTTACAGTTATTTATATCTCAGGATCTACTAATACAAAGTTGAAAATTTTTATGGAGTCCCTATGAGTGTATCGGGGTGTTTGGCTAAACGTAGTCCAAACTTATAGAATATGTAGGACTTACCGAACTAAACAAAAAGTTTTAAGTGTGAAGATAGTGCAAACTAATGGTTGCCGAGAAAAACATCTTTAAAGAACTGTATTTATTCAGCTGTACTTCTCACATATAATAAACCGCGTGTTCGGCTGAACGTAGTCTATACTTATAGAGCGTGTAGAGCTTACTAAACTAAACAAAAAGTTTCAAGTGAGCAGATGGCGTAAACTATTACCGAGAAAAACCAGTTTGAAATTTCCCATTTTTCTTCTAATAAACTCTACAATCTATGTGCTCTTTAACTTTGGACTACGTTCAGCCGAACCCCAAGTATATCTGACCATTATACAAAATTACAGCCAAATTCATTCATTTCAATCAGTCTGTGAAGGATTATTACAAAGACTTTTATACATCAGTGAGGGTATAAAATTACCATACGGCAAATCTCGCATTTGTAAAGACCAGTGTGAAAAATAATTTTATATGTAGAAGCTGTTTTAATTGATTTTTTTTCTGCAGTAACTTTGTATTTTCGCAGCAAACTAACAACATTGATGTCTCTTATCGCATTACCTCATAATTCTTTAACTACACTTATCATTTCTACGATACTATCATATGCTAATCTTACATACTGAATATCTTTGGAATTCCTGGTATTGAAATGTTGTTTATAGCATAACATCAATACAAACCTTGTCAAAAATATAACTGTTGTCGCTTGAATACTTCACATAATTTTTTTTTTTTTCAAATCAGGCTGTCATTTTTGCATAATAATTTGGTGACCTCTTAAACTGATTTTAGTCTAATCTACCTACGCGGAATTATAACGTACGTTAACTTTTCATGGCGGTTTCACGTTCACGTCACGTTCATGCCATTACGTCCCTATAACTATATTTTCCGTTCCCATTTCCACAGCCGTGCCACTTCTTTTATTTCACTTGAATTTTGTTTAGTTTTTATTCCTTAGGGCCTTCGACCAAAATAAACAATATTCGGTGATTGTCCGCCCCTTTAACTTTTTTCTCGCAAAAAATTACGTCCATAAATTTTTCCGTTATGACGTGAAAAAAATATAATTGAAGAACATTACCATTTATAGTATTAGATACCATGAGAATGTAATAAATGAAACTAAAAAGCAATTGTAATGGAAATTGAACTTGAATTTTCCAAAAGAACTAGTGGTATGTATGAAATGGGCTAAGTTTTATTGCACCTCAGCACCCACATCCCTATGGGAAGCCTAAGCCCCTGCAGGGGACATAATGGACTGATATGGAGATTTTAGTGCGTGTTAGCCACTCATCATTTTGATTGACGTAAACTAAAGCATTGCTGCTCCTAAATGATAATTTGGTTTTAATTAAAATAAAAAAATATTATAACCAGTACTGTAAACTATGATATGACAATTTTTACTAGAAATTTTTGTTTGATTAAATACGGAAGTAATACTCTTAATTCTTCTTCACGAAAACCTTGTGTATATAAAAATAAAACGACGTCTCTTATTGTTATTTCATCACACTGCTGCACGCAATTTATTAGATGTAGGTATTTGCCAAAAGTGTTGCATGGATCTATTTGCTGTCTACAATATGACGAAGCTGTTAAAAAGGCACAACACAGCTATAAACATGACTGAAAATATTAAGATATAAGTAACTGAAGGTTTAATCTCTTAAAGTCATTACGCAGCTAAAAAATTTGAAAACAATAGTGAAGGAAATTATTCCAACTGTGCATTAGATAAAAACAAAATTCATGCATTAGTTCAAGAAAATGCGGTATTTGTAAATATTGAAGACTATATTTTTTTGATGCCAGAATTTTTTTTTTCTGTGTTAGACCTAGCTTCACGACGTTCAAAAGTGACAGCAAAGTCTATTTAAAAAAAATAATTATTTATTGAAAATAAACCATAAAAATAACTTTGACAATAAGCTCTATTAATGATTGTTATCATTTGAGAGTGAAACTCAATCACAGCCGGTAATTAATTTGGAGTGTGAATAAAAATACACAGGACGCCACGTGGTGATCTATTTCTGTGTGACGTTTAAGGAGGACAGCCTGCCGCTCTGTTGAGGGGCCGCCGCGAGTTATAATTCCCAACTTTAGTTGATTTTTTAGCTTTCGGTTAGGGAAGAGCGTGACGTAACCTGCGAATACAGAGAGTCAATGAACTCTAGCTTCTTGTTCGTAAACAACAATACCGTAGTATTATATATGATAGAAGACGGCGCAGTTATGACATTGTTCAATAATACAATTATGTATATATTATTAACAACAACTTTAGTGTAGTTTTTTACTTTTGTTCGAATGCAAGAAATGCATATTGAAATATATTGATAGGTAGTTAGGTACCTCTGAAGCAAAGCAGTTACATCATCGTTGATTGAATTTTGAATTTTGAACTACTTGCAATTGTTTACAATTTATTCCGTTGTACGAATTTAAGTCGATGATTAAGAGCTATTAACTGTAGAATGCCTGCCTATTAAGAACACTAGAGAATGGCTCTACAATAACTGCTTAGCTCCATTTGAGCACAACTTTTGCAGCCTTTTTTTAATATATATCACAAGAACGTATAGGCCCAAACTAAGCATTAGCTTGTGTTTTGGGTGCCAAGCAAAGACACCACATACTAGTACATATAACAACCAAGACTTGGTACCAGTATCAATATTCGTCATATAAATACTGACCCGACCTGGAATTCGAACCCGGGACCCCCAGCTTTGTAGGCTTTGTAGGCAGGGTCGCTACCCACTAGATCAAGCGGTCGTCCAATTATTTATCAATTATTTGTCAATATTATAGCGGTACAGTAGCTATTAAAAACTAGCTACTAAAAAGATTCCGAGTTGTTTAGAAGCTGTAGAAGAGTTAGAATATTCTTCTTTCGGCAGTTAATGTACAATTTTTATATTAGCTGCTGCTCAAATTGAGCAAAGTAGCTGTTGCAGAGCCATATATTTACGTTTTTAAGCTGTTACTGCAGCTTATTTGCCGACATTAAACTTTTTTTAAAGATTTTTGAGTTTATGTGCTATTTAAGTGTTTATTTTTCTGACGCAGCTAGTAATACACAAGTAAAATTTTGACATACATAATCAGTTTTATTTTTAATATTAAATGGCTAGTGCATTTTCTATGTAATATTTATTTAAACCGCATCTGCGTCGAAATCTTCTGGTTTCAAAAAAAAAAGATCTAAAAGAATTCAGAGCATTTTTCAAACTTATATATTATGATATCAAATTGTGCAGTCTCAGTCAGAGCTCGTCAATCATTTATGATGGCTGTCGATTTCTTGGCGTCACTATGAAACATCAAAAGCCACCACATCCAGTGTCCCTATTTCAGTATACTTAGCCATGTGCAATAAACGTGGCTTACATTGATATAAATAAGTAAGTCCAAAGTAAAATTTGCATTTTCTTTGTAGTTGTAAAATTTTTTTTTATTAACAATATTCATAATCTACAAATTACATATTATTGTGCGTTGTTAAAATTAAACAAAAAATTAGTTTCCTCCTATTTATACTTTTAGGACTAAATAATAATAATAATACCTGAGATATCCTTCACAGCGCCATCTAGTTCAAAAGTAAGCAAGTATACTGCTTGTATTATGGGTACTAGACAACTGATATACATATTTAAATCTTTTTTATAATAAACATATACATATATAGATGCTTTTACACCCAGATACGGAACGAAAAAGACATGTTCATGCACACAAATATTTGTCGAAATCGGAATCGGGAATCGAACCCGTGACCCATGGCTCCGTAGTTAAGATCTCTAACCACTCGGCCGATCGGTCAGTTCATGGATTTTGAAATCTAACAAATATATTGCTAATGCCTTTAAAGCAAAGTGTATCACAAGGATGCGCGTAAGGAATAATCTTTCGATCAACCATTAACATAGATCGCGCACGCGCAGTAACGGACCGCGCGCGGTATGTGTCACATTGAAGAAAAACCGCCCGCCGCTGTATCCGTTTTTATATTTAATCGTAATGACAAATGGGTTTTAAAAGCCTAGTTAAATTAAGAATAACAAATATGAAAAATGTCTAGTTTAGTTAGGTAGATACATAAACCTAGGTTGGATTTTATTTATTTTTTTAAAACTATATAGCCGTTGCCTCTAAATTTGAACCAATATCTAATGAATGGCAACTCTTAGGCTTTACTACTTTACTTCATAAATTATTGTAGGTATATGAGTGTGATGGCATAGCATAATGGTAGTAAGTATATGTCATAAGATACTTTATTTTAATCTATGGCGAAAATTGCATCATTACAGCTTCTATCAGTGGACAAACAATATTTCATGTAATTGGTTGTTAATAACTTGATTCATGTGGAATACCGAAAGAAATTTATTGTGATTCTGTGTAATACGGTTCAGTCTTAAAATTATTTTGTAGTCGGATACATCATCATCATCATCATCAGCCCATTTTTACCCCACTTCAGGGGCTTAGGCCTCCCCCAAGGTGAGGAGGGGGGGCTTGGAGCTTAAGTCCACCACGCTGCTCCACTGCGGGTTGGGAACTGTAACGACCGCCATCTATTGACGGCGTCCGGGACCGACTGCTTAACGTGCCCTCCGAAGCACGGTGTCAGTGATATTGTGTACTTAAGTTAGAAAAACTCATTGGTACACGCCCGGATTCGAACCATGGCCCTATGGGGCCTTATAAATTTGAGACAGGTTCGTTGCGCTCTAGGCTATCACGACACTATCACGTAGTCGGAATACACTATATGAATGACGATAGCCAAATTTCACAGATCGCGTAAAATTTCTATGTACTTTTATTTACATTTTTAAAATCCTAAGCTCTGATATCCAAAAGCTTGTCTCTGATTTTTGTGTATAATTGCCGCCTAGTCATTTTTAATTTAAATGTATTTTGTTATTTGTCCGCGACACGGAGGTATGCGCGTAGACAACACGGTAGCTCATTGCGAAGCGGCGCGCGGACATCGCCTAATAAAGAAGGTCGCTGCGGCCGGTACGCGATCGCACCTAAAGGGTCGTAATACAAATAAATAATCCGCATTTTGTAACGTTCTTCGTCCTTTAAATAATACATAGACATACAAATAAAACAGATAGATAAATGTTAAAGACACCGAATTAAGATGAGTTTGAGTGACATAAAATGGCCAATCTAACGTCCCGCTCCAATTCATACCGTCAAACACTCCCATTAAAGTTTTCGGGTAATCTTTGAGAGGACAAAACCCATTTCTCTATCTGCATGAAAATACGGATCGATTTCAATATAGATATATTAATCATATAATAATAGTATAACAGAGTTCGTAAAAGATTCATCAATAAGTAGTAAGTCAGAAACTTGTGAAGCATAGCGGAAACATCACATTCCAGACAAAAAAGTTTTAGCTGAATTTCATGCCATGTGATACTTACTGAAACTATCTAGCATTGTCTAGTAGCACAGACAAGTCAACCTTTAGACCACGCTTTAATAAACGTCAGTACGAAAACGAAATCGCCAAAAAGCAGCGGGTTGCGGGGAGAGGTAGGCTAGTTTTCATTGGCTCGTTCAAAATTGACAATTTAATGGCTTCCGACGTGCTTCCAACTGACGGCTCACTAGTGACGTAGTTATGTAGTGTCACTACATACCCTTGGCGAATGCTACTCCCCGTTAAAGCGTGGTCTAAAGGTTGACTTGTCTGTGTCTAGTAGGTGCAACTGTACGTGTGAGACATAGAAAGGTCCCTTCTGCCGTATGGCAATAGTACCTATTACGAAATAAACATGCATCACGTACGTTTTTCTTAAAGGAAAGCGGGGACTGAAGATTAGGCGGCACGTTTCTTACATACCTCATTCGTTTCATCGACATTCAATTGTTTCTTTTAGGCTGACCAGTTTCGGGTGTTTGAAATTAGGCCCTTCTTTAAAACATCGGCAATTTGAGCGACATATGATTTTCTAGAGCAATCCTTACTCTGCCATCACCAACATAAATACAATAAAACTGATTTAGAAAAAAGGTTTACGTTAGCGGTCGCAAACCTGATTAACCATTTGATTGAACCAAAATCATTTAAGCAAAAATCACGCTCTATATGACTTCGTATATATTTTCTTTGGCTAAATGCCGACATAATCGCAGAAAGTAAAATTTGAAACGACGGTTCATCCAATAAATTTTTTGTTTCAATTAGTTACAGTCGTTTCAATCAAAATATTGTCTCGCATTTTCTGTCTAGACTAAACACGGGCGACTGACAGAGCGCGCTTTTGTAAATAACTATCTAACACGATTGCCGGCATCGAGTGAAATACTTCGTCCATTTGCCATGAATTCCACGTCGATAGACATCATTTCGATAGACACGATAAACGAAAACATTTTTAAAAACTAGTCTCTTTTTAGTAATCATTTGTCAGCTTCTTGAATGAATGATTTGCATTTATTTGAGAAATTGTTTGCACGTAGAACTGTTAAATCGTTACCACTTCATTCCTTTCGCTGTCGAGATGACGGGTCCCTGGTTCAAGGATGCCTAATTACTTGCTCACGATTTGGGTGTCGCACTGCGTCTGTTGCCAGGGGATCCTTTCTGCCTACCTACCTACCTAAGGAATACCTACCTTGTTCAGAGGATTAGCGTCGGAATACAGCGTGGCAACGCTGCAAATATCCATGGCACCCTGAGCCCGTCGTCTCTTTAAAATTTTCTCGTTTACCACTATGTAGACAGTATTTTTAATTTACAGGTATTTTTATTTTTTAATTAGGTTTTAATTTATAGTATTTTACTTAATAAATTAAATAAAGAATCAACTAATGCCAACTTTATTAGAAATAAATGATGTTTGTACCAAAATATAACACTGATAATTATGTTTTTGATTCAAGTCTACTTATTGCTCCACAGACAAAAAGGCACTTTATATTAAAACTTTTTCTATTTAGAAATTAAAAAAAAAACTTCCTCCTATTTTTGTGATAGCAACTTTTTCATTTATAAAGTTTCAAACGTAGGTTTGAATGAATATATATATTAAAAGAAAATTTTTTGATTGTCATCCAAAGATCAGTTATAATAATTTATAGGTAGTAAGTAATATATCGTATATAAACTCATCAGTATTGGCATCGACAGCTTAGATGTAATTGGTTCAATGGTTATACCATAAAAGAAGTTGCCAAGATTCAAAGAAACTTAGTACAGGAAAATTACTATCGCCATAATCGGACAAACGTTTATATTTTGTGATAAAATTAATCTTGTGAGTTGTGATATAAAAGTAGTACTCAATAATCGACCGGAATAGCATTAAATAATAATAAGTAGTTTTAAAATAGAATCCTAAAATTCTATTCCCTTAGAAGAAAGTTCAATGATGGAAGTTTATTCTTTTCGGTTAAAAATATTATGATAATAAATATATTTATTATAAAGACTATATTTTTTTAAATGTAATAGAGTAGATATTCTTTTAAATAGATCCACCTGCAGTGATTAGTTGAATATATCGTTTAAAAGTTTAAAGTTTTTGATATTGTACGGCGGCATACAGATTTATTTATTGTGTATGGATAGTTCGCTGAAAATGGACTTTGTGTTTATGAAGCACTCTTCCTTGTTCTCTTAGAATAGAAATGGAAGCGGCCGTTATTAAGCGACCCGAGACCAAGCCGATAGTTTGTTGTGATAATTGCCTTATTGCTGCAGCTTACAGTTTAATAGGTTAATGTACATGCGGAAATTCGAAAACTGACCTATAAACGAAAATACAGATGAAAACCAACGATCTTTTGAGAAATTAATCTTTGTATCGACAACTTATTTAATATTCATGAGTTCAGAAACAACATTTCAAATTTTCTTGTATGTTTGTTTGTTGATCTCTATAACACAAGAACTACTGAACTGATTTTGATGAAACTTCTACATTTAAATATATAAAATTATAGATAAACCAACTGGTATACCTAGGTATTTACTATATTATAATTATGCTGTTATTTTGAGGAGGAGAGCACTAAGAGAAAAAGAAAAGAAAAATTATGCTAAATAAGACGATAGTTTGTTAACATTTAAGTAGGAAAAAAATAACTAAATAAAGAAAAGAAACTTAAGTTCGCGTTACTCAATTCATATTCTAAACTAATTCTAAACTAAAACATATTATTAGAAATATGACACGAAATGATTTATGTACGCTGATAAATTAAAACAAAAAATATGCCATAGTAATAAAAGGAATCAACTCAAGCGCAATGTGGACGCACACTCACAGGATCCATACTTGTGCATGAAAAGTTTTTGTCTTTAATTATTTCTATGTCTTTAATAAAATGCTGAAAATAAACAACTCCAAAGATTAGTCAAACGTATACATGTATTTATCTGTCTCTTAAGCTTTTTCATTTAGTTAGTAGACTGTAATACCTACAGATAAAATAGCTAAAATGACTTAAACTAGTTTCTTCCCGTTTATACTTTTAGGGCTTAATAATAATACCTGGGACATCCCACACAGAGCCACCTAGTCCTAAATACTGCTTGAATTATGGGTACTAGGTAACTGATATACATACTTTATTCTTTGTAGTATATACATAATTAGATATTTAACACACTGACACGGAACAAATAGGCATGTTCATGCGCACAAATATTTGTTACGGATGAGAATCGTATCCGCAACCTTTGGTTCTGGAGTTAGGATCTAACCACTCGCCCAATGTCAGTCAATTAAATTAAATTAAACTGTTGCTTTTACAGATAGTTCAAATTTAATATGCAACCTCTTTGATCTCTTAACGGGTTCATACGTTTATTCAGATTCGAAATTCAAATCCCCTTTTTTCCTAAAGTATATAATAAAGACGAATGTTGCTCCCGCACCGCAGGTCAATATTGATAGTTCCCGAGAAAGCGAAGTGAAAAAATAATTAACGATTTAGTTAATGAGCTACTTTCAATGACTCACTCACTCACGCACCTTCTTTCGATATTTGACTAGTCTGCATCGAGAAAAACAGAATATTTAAAAATATATTGAGACGGGGAAAAGTTTCTTCGCATTTTATATGAAAACTCAAGAATTTTTTTTTCAAAGTTTATTTACATATAATTAGAATATATATGTGCAATTTTATTCGATGACTGTCTGCTATTTTGTAGGTAGTGACATGATCCCGTTGCTATAGAAACCCCCCGTTTTCGGACTTCTGATCAAAAAAACGCGACAAGTAGTTTTGGCAGTCCTCTCTTAATGTTAACCTGAGTCTGTCTAAAGAATTCTGAAAAAACCGAAACAGGTGGGAATCTGAAGGTTATATGGCGGATGCATTAACACCTCCAAGCTAAACTCTTTTAATTTTTTCTGTGTGACCAAAAATGTGTGAGGTCTAGCGTTATCGTGATGAAAGAACCTTTATTTAACCTTTCTATTGATTAATTCCGGTTGCTTTCTCTCAATTTCTTGCTTTAATCTCATCAGATGCTCGCAGTAGAGATCCGGATCGATGGTTCTGCCCGGCGGTTAAAGCTCATAATGAACAATACCCTTCCAATCCCACCATACACACAGCATTATCTTATTGCGAGTTGGCCCGGTTTTACCACAGTCTGTGAAGCCTGATCGACCTTTGACCACTACCTTTTTAACACGTTCTTATCGTACTTGATCCACTTTTCATCACCAGTTTTCAATCTCTTAAAAAACGGTTCGGTTTCATTACGTCTTAATAAAAAATCGCAAATGAGTACACGGTTTATAAGTTTTATTTCAGTGAGTTCATGTGGCACCCAAATATCGAGCTTTTTTGTATACCCAGTTTTTTTCAAATGGGTCAAAACTGTTTTATGGTTAATTCTTAGATCTTCAGCAATATCATTTTATTTGTATTTTATTGTGTTTGGGAAGCTAACAGTCTAATTTACAAAATATTATTACATTCTAGTTGAAGACATGCCAATTATAAGCTACCACAGATATGCGAAAAACCATTTTAATATTCTAGACAGAAGTCAGTTATAAATGTAACATAATACTCATAAGCGAAAGGTCTTTGCTGATAATGGCTTTGACACTCTGACTGCTACTGCAAAATAGATCGAAACGATCATCAAGTACATCTTTGACATCAAAATTCCCGGGTTGAAAACGTTTAAACTAACTTAATGCTACTCTTGCTGACCCCGCATCAGGGCCATAAACGTTACAAAAAATTTCGCAGCTTGCATTGTATTTTTCTTTTTTTATAATAAAATTTTAAAATGTATCGAATTTCTTCATTAGATTCACTCATTTTCACAGAAAGAAAAACAAATGAAAACCGGCGGGAAACAATATTTTACTAAATTGTTTCTTTTTTTGAAATGTAACCTTCTTAATGGTGTTAAAACTAGCCAGATACAACTAGTACAACCAAAGAGATTTTCTAAAAAGTATATACAAACTATATGCGAAAAGACTTTATCCCCGACCTAATATAAGTTTCCGTATCAAATACCTCTAACTAGATACCCTATAAGATCAGTGTTTATAAAATCATTGGTTACTTGTTAATGACCGGCCTTTTGTCTTTGCTTTTCAATAACATCTTATTGTGTAGGGTCGCTGACATTGAAGATTACGTATAATTTAACATGCATAATGTTTTCATTTTCCCTCGAGAAACTAACTAAAAACTTAGTAAGCTTGGCATTCCATACGATGATTATATAATAAATACTTGTATCTGAAGTTTAAAATTCTTTAGAAAAATATAATGCAAATCGTTATTTGTAAATCACATGGATGTTTCAGTACAGATAGAACATGGATCGACGCAAAGACATCATTTGCATAGCTATAATAATATTATTTGTGCATCCGGTTCTGTGTGAGCATTCATAAAAACGCAAAGCATATTATTTTTTGATGACCTTCACAGCTAAATATATTAACTAATCTTTAATTGTTCACTAAATCCAAGGACATTGATCTGATATCCATTCTAATTAAACATGCACTTCACTTTGACACCAACAATTCATTTCTTTGTTCTCTTAATTTTACCTTCAGTACGTTATCACCATTCCAACTAGCCTTCCACTGACTTTCACTGTTGACCCGACTCTCTGACACCTAACGGCTGACAAGTGCAGCTTATGTATTTAAGGATTAAAAGTTCTAGTGCTTTCCGAAAAAATGGCATCATACTAAACTGGTCGCGTCTGTTAGTGACGGAAGCTTCTGAAACAAAGTTATGGACAAATGCCGATTATTTAAGTCAAGGATGTGAATGTAGCAATACAATATACAGCATTACTATATTTCATTAGAAAAGAAATTATTACAAATGTAAATAATAATGTATTATTATTATTAAATCCAAAAATATAATATAAATATTATGCTATCGGCTTATAACATAAATTGTTACAAATATGATGACAAGCAGCACTGGGAAAAAATACTATGGTCAATTCAGATTTTATTATGATGATTTCACTATCAGTAGAGCAACTGATGATCGATATCATCATAAATACGAGGAAACCGAGGAAAAAAAACTACGTGTTATCATAATTACGTTACAGGAGCCATAACTTCCATTGACACTTTTTGTTTTTTCATATTCCTCGTTTTTTATTATGCAGGTCATCTATTGCTCAACATTTAGGGTATTTGATTTCAGGGTATTTGTATATAAAACAGGAGTTGTACGTACCAGTATTTGAGACAATATCGCAGCGAAAAATTGTACCATTTGAAAAACGTAATTAATATACAGCGTCATTCCACAGTAAATTTCTTAAACAAATACAATTTAAGGCCCAATTCTCAATTCTGTAGCAGTTTAAGCCACGAATGCCGGCAGCTGATTAATATTGAAAATATTCATCATCATCATCATCATCAGGCCATTTTTACCCCATTGCGGGGGCTTAGGCCTCCCCCAGGGTGAGGAGGGGGACTTGGAGCTTAAGTTCACCACGCTACTCCACCGCGGGTTGGGAACTGTAAGGACCGCCATCTATTGACAGCGTTCGGGACCGACTGCTTAACGTGCCCTCCGAAGCACGGTGTCAGTGATATTGTGTACTTAAGTCAGAAAAACTCATTGGTACACGCCCGGATTCGAACCATGGCCCTATGGGGCCTTATAAATTTGAGACAAGTTCGTTGCGCTCTGGGCTATCACGACACATTGAAAATATTATATTTTTATTATTTTATTTATTTTCAATTCAAAATTTTGCTACATTATTTAACACATGCAGGTTATATGTCTACGGATAGATAAGGAATATTTACTCCTTGAGATCCGTAAGCGCTCGCATTAAATATTGCAGTTATCAAGAAAACATGAAAATAGCCTTTACACGATACCAAAATTTATAAATAAAATTATATTCTTTTGAAGAGTATAAAACTTACTATGATAGCTATCAAAAGTTAATCTTTGTCTCTTTCTTGAAAAAAAGTTCAACATAAATTTAAATGGCCTAACGTCCCACCGTGCGATATTACAGTCTTTGCCTAACAGGACATTTTAAACATTCATGGCTTTATTATATATTTAGTTTTTCAAATTGTTTCGCTGTTATTACATATGTAGAAAACTCTTTCATATAAAATAATTTGAAAAAAAAATAACTACCTGTACTACTGTATTCAAAAGTTTTCAAGTGTTTGTTTTTTTCCGATATTACACTTACGAAAAAAAGTTTATATTTATCTGCTATAAATAGATCGTCGATAATCGACGAAAACATGTTAAAAATAAGAAAAAGTAATTGAATTACTTTAAATAAAAATACTATTTAAAATGTAATATTTCTACATAGTATTATTTAGCTTAAAAAGAAATAACACCTTAAGTTCTGCAACAAAATTATGATATAGGTACATATATCAACCAAGAGTTTGATTTTTCGTTTGAACATTACAAATGAATCACTAATTGCAGAAAGGGGACATGTCACAATTTTTACGAAATTAATTTAAAGTTATTTTTAAATACGTCTTAAGTAAATCGATGATCTGTGTAGAAACGTGATATGTGACGCTTATTCTTACCTCCTTATGACATAAAATATATTTTATTAAATTCAGAAAAGGGACATGATCTGGACATGTGCCTTTTTTGCAATTAATAGTCTATTTACCTACTGTTTTTAGTCGTCTCGAAACTTGTCTAGATGCTTTGTTTATTAGTTTCAACTAGTTGCAATTACCTACACTGTATATTTAGTTGAAATTGAGTGGTTCAAGTGGTAGTGTGATTGCTTATATTATTGTATTCCTAAGGATTTGTTAACATAATGAGCACAGATAGCGACGTTGAAAAAGATGAATACAAAAGTGTATCAAATTGATAGCGTATATCCAAGAAGAGGCTATTATTTTCTGGAATACAATGCTGGGATGACCCATAGAAAGTACTGAAGCAGAAAAAAAATGATAGTCCGCACATGAAAATGCTTATTGATTTATGGAAATTTAAGTCAAATTGCAATTATTTCATCATGAAATGTCTTAGTCAGCTAATTCACACTACGCCTTTAACTTTTACCCACTTATACTCTATTTAAAAAATTAAAAAACCAAAGTTAATTGCATAAAGTGGACGCCACTGAAGATCTTTTAATTTTTTTGTGAAATTTTACATGGCGCCCATGTATGTGTACTGTGATAATGAGTGTGATATTTTGTAGCTTGACGATTTTATTCAAACTACTAAAAGTTGATTATTATTCATAATTTTCAAAGCATTCATTACCTAAACAAATTATACAATTAAGGGGATAGTCTTTCAATCCCCGGCTTCGAATAGTCATCGCTATCTCCGTTTCAATCATGTTGAAAACAACTAAACAAAACATAAAAAACAAAAACAGACCGCCCTGTGACAGTGTTTCTCCTATTACATATATTTTTCTGTAAATATTGATACAGAAATACAGCGAGGATTAGATACGGGCCCTCTTTCTTTATATGAAAACCCAACCCCCTTAAGCTGTATTTGTGCAACAATGTAATATTATATAGTATAGGTCCCAAATCAATTAAAAACCTATATGATTAGCCGTAGACATATTTCGCTGAACGGATGTTAACGCTGTAAACAGACGCGACACGAAAAAATGTTATCAACGTATTTTATATATCAAATCTGGTACACGGCATTTAATAGCGGGTAGCGTCTAGACTGGACATAATGTTGTCAGTGAAAAAATAAATCGGCACATATAGGCCGCGCCGCGCTAAAACGAACTATAAACAAGGAAAATTCAGACCACGCAGATTTTCCTAAACTACTTATAATTTATGCTTCATTGTACGGGATTTTTTATTATAAAGTGGTGGAGTAACAGCACGTATAATTTTTTGACAAAATAATATCTTGAATCAGAAATTAACAATAATAATCTATATTAACGCCATGGATGTACTGTACATAGAGATACCGCGTTGTGACTACAAAAATATGAGCACAACATATACGCCATATACGCCATTTGATGTTTTGACTTAGCACTGTGAAGTAGATTTAAGTGTGACACACATGTAAACCTACTAAAAAACAAAAAAATATCCTGTAATAGGCGTAATTCACTAAAATATTAAAATAAAGATATTGACGTATAGACTGTTTAATGATTCTGTACTCTAAGATTAGTAACTAACAGCTGTTTTGTTATCCTTTTCAAGAAAATAATTACATATTTAAACTGATAGCTCCACATTTTTCTAATTTCAGGGTGTGATCTGTGATCGCACAGTATATTCGGGATTGTGATGCAGTGTCAAAGTCATTCTTTTCTTTTCTTTTCTTTTCTTTTCTTTTCTTTTCTTTTCTTTTCTTTTCTTTTCTTTTCTTTTCTTTTCTTTTCTTTTCTTTTCTTTTCTTTTCTTTTCTTTTCTTTTCTTTTCTTTTCTTTTCTTTTCTTTTCTTTTCTTTTCTTTTCTTTTCTTTTCTTTTCTTTTCTTTTCTTTTCGAATCTTTATTTCGTAGTAATGTAATTAAATAATTTTGAAATACGTCACAAGAGTACCTATTTGAATTTATTACTTTGTGCACACAAAAAGTCCCAGTAAAGACGAATTCAAAAAAGTGTTGGTTTCTCTCATTAAGAATCATCATAATCATCATCTCTTTTTAAGATAAATTAACAATTGTTAAGTATGTTACTGTTGTTTTTTAAATAATTAGTAAATCGCTAGACTATTGCAAAGCATACTTTTTTTCGTTTTCAATTGTTTTAATAAAAAGTGATTAGGTATTAATATTGAAACAAACAGATAGGTAAACGTTCTAAGAGTATCAGTTGTTTAGTGCCCATAATACAAGCTCTGTCTAGTTTGGGACTAAATGGGCGTGTGGAGGTGTTCCAGGTATTATTATTATTATTATTATCACGAAACATAAATAGCGTAGGCTTCTTGCAACCTCGGTAAAATTAAAAATAATACATTTTTTTCCTGTAAACACATAATAACAAGAAACATGCCTTATCCGTACATTAGTGATAAATCTATCTGATTTATTTGTTGGCGATTTGTTGTTTTGACCTTTTCTAGCTAGTTGGACCGTAATGGTGCCACTTATGACCGTTACTAATAATATACAATTAATTGCTACAATAAGAGATAAATCACGTAAAATTTTTATTACGAGATATTTCAAATGTTTTATTTCATCTGAAAAAATCATAATGACTATCAAAATAAAACCCGCCTACAAAGTAAGGTGCAAACGTTTTTAACAAAATCTACTAGATGTACCACTTCGAATGTAATAACTTACTTTTTTGAAGTTTTGTAGGATAACGCTTATTTTTTACATTTACAAAAATTATTTTCTTAATCGGATCCTAGTTTCATATTTTTTTTATTGTTTTTTTTTTGTTGGATTTCACGAAAATATAATCAGTTCAGAGGTAGTAACTTTCTCCGCATCTTTTCAGCTTTGATGACTTAACTTAATTTAATTGGAAACAATTGATTAAAACAAAACTTATTTTTGAATTTGTATCTTAATTTATTTTCATTTGATATTCCAATATGATACATTCGGAGAATTTTTCCGAACAAGCCGAATTCATATAATTGAGGCCAAGATGAGTTTCCAATTATGTACTCCATTTCTCATCTGTTCAAGAGGTGGTGGTCGCACGTTGCAATTTAATAATGTAACAATTTTCAATCTTTAACAAGTTAATTGTAAAAAAGTTAAAAAATCATATACTTATATAAAACGTACACCATTTATAACAATATTACGTAATATATTCTTTCATATTCGAAGCAAGAACAACTATAAACACTAACGAAAACAATTATCCTACAAATCAGACAATAAATAAAACAAGTGCGCACCTAATTTGTAGTTCCCTTCAGCTCATAGACCATATATCAGTTAGAGTTAAGGTGTTTCTTCAACTATATTGAGAAAACCGCTCTGTATAGAAAACGATAAATATGTAATCAGGTCGTTATAGAGCAAAACAAATTGCAGTGTTTTGATCTCATATTTGTTATTACGCTTATCGCGATATCTCGATACATTTACAAGATAAAAGTTAACGTGGTGCTTTTAAAATTATGTGTATTGTAAGATCAAACAAAATAATACCATTAACATAGTATCCTTTGAATTTATCTTCATTTTCAACTAATAATTAATTGGGGTATTTTCTATTTTTTTATTCATTTAATAATCGAAAACGAACTAATGTGTTTGTTTACTTTCAAAATATGTTCTTTTGAGTGTAAAAAATCAAATGAAAACCGTATAAATGTAATGATTTATGACTTTCAAAAACCAATTAAACATTTGTTGAAATATTGTTTATAATATTTAACTTTATCTAACAATATGATACTCCCGGTTGTCAAAGTGTGAACATCGATATTACTAACGTCTAAACATATTTATTTTTAAATTCATTAAAAGTGTGATTTTCGTACTGAGTTTATATCACAGTTGAAGCACTATCAGTGAAGTATATCGTCTGGTTTACGTACGAAGTTTGGATCAGAGTTAAAGTACAATCATTGAAGCCCATATAGGAGTAAAGAAAGGCAGCGACATACCTCAATGTTAACTAAAAACATAGATTAGAACACCATTGAAGCATATAATTTGTTTACATTAATAATCATGAAATAATTTTTTACCCTCATATATTTGTGATATTTTTGGAAAGTATTTACTACTACTATACACTTAAAGTTAAAAACGAGAATTTGGTCACTAAGAGAAAAAATACTAAGCTTTTGGGTATATCGGAGAGAGTGGCTCTGCAAAACTGATTTTTAAGGAGGGACCATTATCGCTAATTCAAGCATATTCTCTTACTGAGAGCTCAAGCGAAGAAGCAATCACATAATTCTACAATGACCTGACGAGGGCTCAAGAGTTGGCAAATAAAAACCGATTGATAATGAGAGGTTTCATTGCTAAAATCGGACAACCAAAACCTCACGAAAATCTAATAATGAGCAACTATGGTTATGGCGTACGGAACGAGAGAGGCAAACGTCTAATATAATATGCATACGGGTACTAATTGTCAGTGATGAACACGTGCTATAAGGAAAAATGTTTTATAAAATGGAAATGGATATCACCAGACCACAAAACAAAAAATGAAATTGACTTTATACTGAGCCCTACCCCAAAATCTATAACAAAAGTCGAGGTTCTGAATAAAATAAGTTTATTTAAAATTTAAAATAAAGTTTAAAATAAGTTTATTAAGTATCTGACCATATAATTGTAAGATGCTCTATGAATATTCAAATACCTAAAACCAGACAGAGATCCTTCAAAACTCTGCCTAACAAATTGAAGTCTACGCACGAAAGAAACAACTACACACAAAACCTGAAAAATAACTTAGCAAGACTCCAAGAATCCTAAAGAGAAAATAACACTGTATAATCCTTTAGTGATAAAGTAGAAGAGGCAATTATAAAAAGTCTAGAAATTTATAAAAAAATTAAACAATAAATACAAAGATATCATTAGCGAACACACACAATATCTAATATGTAATAATAATAATAATAGTAACGTATACAATCAACAACGTCTCGGCCCCAAACTAAGCATTAGCTTGTATTTTGGGTACCAAGCGAAGACACCACATACATATAACAACCAAGACCCGGTACCAGTATCGATATTCATCATATAAATACTGACCCGACCTGGGATTCAAACCCGGGATCTCCAGCTTCGTAGGCAGGGTCGCTACCCACTAAGCTAAGCGGTCGTCAAATTTTCATTAATTGGTCTCATTGGTAAAAAAACTAAACTGATTTTCATGAAAAACAAGTCCAAAGAAATGAAAGAGGAACTAAAGTAACTGTTCAAACAAAACAACAGATCAATCAGAAGAGATTATGATAACTAAGAAAAATAATAATAAAAAATGTGTCAACATTTCGGTGCTCAAAAAGAGCCTTCAAAGAGCTATGTACTCACAAAAAATGGATACAAGGTATAAACAGCGAGAAGGGTGAAACTAAGGATAGAAAAGATATAATAAAATGTGCGACAGCATTATATACTTCTCTATACATAAAACCACCACATGAAACGACACATCAAAACGAGAATAGTAATAAAACCAATGACGATACAGGCGAAACACCACTACTGCCAATAACGGAAAGTGAAATACACATTAAAAGATTAAAACCCGAGAAAAGCCCATGAGAAGATAACATCACAAATGAAGCCCTGAAAGTTGGTGCGCCAACTCTAGTTACGTATTTAGCAAAGCTTTTTACCTTAGTACTGGAAAAAGAACAAGTACCATTGCAATGATGTATATAAAATATAATACTATTATACAAAAAAGGGAACCCGCTTGACATCAGTAACTATACACCCATCAGCTTATTATCAACAATATATAAACTCTTTTTGAGAAAGTAAAAAGCTAAATCTTATCCTTCAACATGCAATGGAACGAAGTATCTTGAAACTGAGAAATGTGCAAAAAAATAGAAACACAGATATTCGTATGAAAACTAAATTAATAGATGCCCTTCATTTTAGTTTACAACAGAAGTGGAGGTGGCCAGGACACCTAGCAAGATACGAAGATAAAAGATGGACGTACGAAACAACTAAATGGCCGGGCCCAAAAGGCAAAAGAAGTGTAGGAAGACAAAAGAAAACCGATGTACTGACGATATAGCAAATACGGCAGAAAAAAATTGGATGCACACAGCCAAGAACAAGGAAAAGTGGAAAAGGATATAGGAGGCTTTTACCCATGATGGAGCCACACAACAAATAGCTAATTAATACTATATATATATATATATATGTAAAATTAAAGCTATAATAATAATAATCATAATAATAACAACATTAGTATTAAAGATTCCAAAGATTGAATATTTAGGATTTCATTTGCAACTCAAAATAAAATCATGAACTTTTATTATAAAACTCATTGTACACAATAACACATATAAGAATACGTTACCTATTACGACTGAAAGATTGACGCGTCAGTTGCTCTCGTCACCAGGCAGTTCAGAAAGGGCTTCCTACGTGATATCCCATACAGACGCTCTT
Source organism: Luffia ferchaultella (assembly GCA_949709985.1). Taxonomy (NCBI): domain Eukaryota; kingdom Metazoa; phylum Arthropoda; class Insecta; order Lepidoptera; family Psychidae; genus Luffia; species Luffia ferchaultella. The sequence continues at coordinate 1,477,140 of OX453247.1, read as the reverse complement.
AGACGATTACGACATTATTACGCATTATAATCTTGGAATGTTATGAATTATAGTCTCATTTGGGTTAGAGTTAGAACTATTGTGTAGAGCCATAACTTCGAAATTTCTATAAACAGCCTAGTCATGGAAATTACGAATATTTCTATAATTTTTACCAAATTTCTATAAGTACGATATTTATTATTATGATATATATTAGGAAAATTAAAATGCGTACTAACGTTGTAATCGTTTACGAGCGTTAGTATGGGCTATCACGCGGGAAGCCCCTTCTTAAGTAGTTCGGTTAGTAAATCATGGGGGCTGTGCTTAAAGCCTTACGGGACTCAATCGCTTCAGCACTACGCAAAAGAGGACGTCATTAGTTGCGCTCATTTCCCACCACTGAAAACATAACTCTGGTAGCGTATTTCTCTTCCTGTAGTCTCCGTTGTAATAATGAGCTTCAAGGAAAGAAATTCGGTTTTTCAAACCAATGGAAAATTTACTTTTAAAAAAAAAGTAACAACTGACGTTCCTAGGGGTCACTGACGCACTATTTGGTTGTTAAATACGGTTGGAAATATTGTCTGTGTTGTTAGTTTTAGAGTTTCGCCTTTCTTAACGATCTACTCAGTACTACTACTATTTTTACAAAATAAATCCATTAAAGTAGAATTAAATAACTTTTATAAAAATACTTGAAACAAACAACCAAAAAACTTTCAGTTGACAAACAGCTGTGACAACCAAACAGAATGTAGATTTCAATCACATCAATCGACATTAACAACCGTGATGACCTCTAGCGCCATCTAATTTCAGTGCTAACAACTAAATTTGGAAAACCTCCCATTATTTGTTCACGTAACACATCAAAAAGCTCCATTTAATACACCGTCCTACTTCACAAATTAAATAGTCGGTTCCACATTACCAGGTTATCCATGTTCTAAATGAAAGAAAGCATTTTTGGTGCCCGTAGGATCGGTTTCAGCACTCACTGAGTTTGTTTGTTCAGGCGGGCGCACGGCGCGGCGGCGCCTATCAATCCATTTTATTATAACTTCGAACTTTGAACTCTAAACGCAACGTAGCAGGGTTCAATTTATATTTAAAAAATAATATGATTATTTCTTAATTAGGTTCGATACTATTGTTAAATGGTCCGAAGCTTTTGCTTTAACTGTTTTTACGTACAGTATCGGTGCTCTTTAGATGGTTTATTATTATTTTATCCAGCCGAGAAAGTTTATTCAGTAGTTTGTTTTGGTTTCCTTTATTTTATATAGTTGCGAAGTAAGTATGATTTTTTTACGTGATTAAAATGTAATTTAGTACTTGATATTATAATTTAAAAAAAAAAATCTTTGATGTGGTGTTTTTCCATATTTCAAAGAATTCGTATTTTTATGAAAACAAACACACCAATTTAAACTAATCCATTCTCGTAATTTTCACTACTGGTCTATTTATTATTAGCATAAGAAAAGCTGATAACCATACGCACCTGTTAGTAATCGCTTTTCAGTAGTTGAAAGCTTCATAAGGCTTCTAAAGGTAAATCCGAGATCAAGTTCATTTAAATTTTAAACTATTGCCTAATAACTATCTTCGAACATTAATATCTAGTTAGATATTCGGTTTTATGAATTAAGCGTCTTTTAAAAAACCACTGAAAAGTATTGCGAATTTCATTTATTTATTTAACCACATCTTTTAAGAAACTAAATTAACATAAATTATAAATGTCAGCCAATAATTTTGGTTTTATATATTTTTACTTATTCGCACTATAAATTTAAGGTGACATAAACTACATTCACTTAAACTGTGAATAAATTATACTTTCCCTGTTATCATAAACTAAGAAATTAGTTTCATAAAGTGTATTGTTAAAGACTTAACTATCAATATACCTATATATGTTTGATATAATTAGATTTCATTTACCCTTTCAGCAGCATCACTGAAATTGCAAGTGACGTATGGCATATCTAATTTCTGAGTTTGTCATATCGCTCGGGTTTTTTATCGTTTCGATCGTTTCATCTTGATAATACTATTTATTATTTAATTATTAAATTATTATTACTAAAATGCATTTAAAAGAAAATCTACTATTCGATGTGATTTATTGAAAAAAGATTAACAATTTTCTGTCCAAGGCAAAGCGAGTGTAGACTTGATTAAAGTAAATAAAGAAATTGTTTGAGAAATCGCAACAATCTCATTACCAGCGATTGCGCCTCAGGTGAGGAGCCGCTCTTCAAACTCCGCATGGGTTACGATCATTGACTATTTTCAGCTCAGGTTCTTGACTTTTGATAACCGAAGGCCGAACGTTTGCATTTTTCGCTGTGAAACTGCACGAGTGTTTTATAGTGTCGAACAAATAAACTATCGATTTAGTATAAATACCGCGCCAACAGCTTTTCAACTAGACTTCTGAAGAAAAGTGATTTATGTTTCCATAATATAAAGCTCGTTAATTCGTGCACAATATTTTAAATTGCACGTCGTGTGTAAACACAAGTTTCTGTATTTACTCACGTAGACAGTATCGGAAACTATTCAATAGATTTATCTATAATAATAATAATAATATTACCTGGGGCATCCTACACAGCATCATCTACTCCCAAAATGAGCTTGTATTATGGGTACTAGATAACTGATATATGATTTAAAACTTATAACCGAGGTTTCACCTGCTTAAAAATCGGACCTATTGTTTTTTCTTAACTCTAAGGCCGCGGAAGCAATGGTGTTTAAAAGCAGCTTGATAAATATCGTACTTTTACTCCCAGACACGGAACAAATAGACATGTTCATGCACACAAATATTAACATTATATGTAATATAATTAATATTTAAAATGTTTTGGGTATCGTTTTCATAATAATAATAAAAAATAAAACTAATCCAATAATCCACCCCTCGGCCCCAATCCACAAATATTTTTCCCGGGCGGGAATCGAACTTACGACTCTCGGCTCCGCAGTAAGGGTCTCTAACCACTCGGCCAATCAGTCAGTCACGTAACTCCATAATTATAGTAGTCTAGTAGGTAGTAATAATTTTTTTAATGTTTAACCATTTTTCTTAATCAAATAGTTCAAAATATGACTAGATGGTGCAGATTTTCCAAAATTTCTAAACAAAACCGCATAATAATCGTCTTGGTATCTTGACGGTCTTGAGTTGTATATATAGTTTTAAAGATCAAATTACATATTGTTTTATGGCCTTGCAATCAAATTATTCCTTTTTCTCATTGATTGGTATATATATGTGGGATAAGGATTATTCCGATCGCCAGGTGGCGCTTTATGACGACGATAGCGCCATTGTGGTGAACGGTAAGAATGTAGAGGTAGACTAAAAGACGTACTAAAGAGTGAAGACGTTATACTTTTATCGAAATACAGAAGAAACACTTAAAAGTGTTTTCGTTTAAATAGTAATCCTACATATATATATATATATATATATATATATATATATTAGTACATATTTCTTAAAGCAGATTTTTTGTGATTTATTTCAGATTACTAAATCAAATTATTCAATATTATTATAGATCATGTTGACTTCGAATGAATTATTAATTTAAAGTATTTTGTACTTCTTTTCCACGTAAATTTACTCAGTTTAAACACTTTACGTAGTAAATTTTTTACTACACACCTCTCAGTCTGCGGCGACGCGAACTTCCGGTGAAAAAAAAAACTAGCGCCGTCACAACACGCGACACCCGCCGCGCATTCCCCTCTGACGCCATCGCACCCACTCCCGCGCTACCGAAAGACAAATGAAGTGCCGTAACATGACACCGGTGCGCCCCTATTAGTGATGCGATAAACATCGATATTTAGTAGGTGTTCAACAATAAAAAATAAATGTCTATTGTTTTTATTGTACTTCTGACCTATTTTCGATAAATAAATTATTTCTACCAATACTCATATATTAAAGCATAAAAAAGTTTATTTTTTAAAAGTTCACACAAAATATGACGATGAAAAAAAGAAAAAAAAATGAAAATCAGTAAATCCAGTGACCAAAATAAAATGATTACTAAACACATTATGTATGTAGCATTATATTTTATTTAATGGAAGCTGAGTAATGATGTTATAGCGATTAAAATGGTCGTGCAGTTTCGTTACCTACGCTGTTAAAATTGTTAAACTAATTACAATATTTTAAAAGAAATAATAGTTATGCATATGCATACAAAAGAGCTCTTGTTTGTTTAAATCTGTTTATAATTGCCTATAATAAGCGTTTTTGTGTGCTGCATTGGGAAGATTTGCCAATAATCACCACGCTTGGCAGGCGGGTTGGTGATCGCAGTAAATAGTTTCACAGAGAGATGCTGCTGCCCATCTTCTGCTAACCAGGGTTAGTCGCCTCTTACGACACGCTTCCCGGTGGCGGTGGGAAATTGTATTCTTTGCCGTTCCCACACAGCTAAGCGAAGCGTTGGACGCCCCCCGGCCAGGTGGACAGATGACCTGAAGCGCCATACCGGGGGTAGTTGGATGCGAAAGGCGGAGGACCGTGTGTGGTGGCGAGCCTTGGGAGAGGCCTATATCCTGCAGTGGAGAGACACGGGCTGATGATGATGATGATGAAGCGTTTTTATTTTATAATTAGAATTCCTGAAGGTCCTAATCTTGAATGAATTGGCAGCGATGAATGGCACGTTTTGCGCTTGATATGTTCAGCATTGAATTTCGCAGAAAAAAGAGTGTTAGGATAAGATTGCGCTCCCTCGTCTATATTTGAACATTTTTATTCGTAAATCAAAAGTGTAATTCATAAAAAAGAATATACCTTAAAGAAAATACCTATCTGCCTTAACACGAATGAATGTTATGTAAAATAGCTAATATTTGATATTTTTCATTGTCAAAAAAAATCGTTATCCAACTTTTTTTGGATATCACTTTGAGGTTGATTTTTATTAATTCAACATGAAAATCTTAATTTTAACTTCATTATTTTTAAGCATTTATAATGTATTCAACGCGGCGTCAATTAACGGCGTTTTGCGTATCAATTGTATTAATTAAAAATTTTTTTTTTAAATTTAAAAAAAAAATTTTAGTAAGAATAAATTTTATATTGCTTTCATTTTACAATTAACAGATTTTAAATTATGGCACAAACAATAAATATTAAATTTATTTGTGAAATACTGTGAAATATTAGGATTATTTTATTAGCTCTAAATATAGTAACATTTTATCGATAAAATATATAGAAACATCACTATATGATTAAATTGAGAGAAGCTAAATAATAACCAGAGATTTGTTAGTTAAATATAGGGTAATTATTAACGCTTATGTCTAACTTTTTTAAGCAAGTTTTTGTGCTGTAGTAACTCATGTGTTTTGTGAAAGAATAAAAAATTATGGTGCGTTTGTGGGATCTATAACCTTTTACATCTTTACAAAATAGTTTACGCGCGCTCCTAAAATATTTTTAGATATTTTGTAATGCTGTGTATATTCAAACGATGCTTATGCAGCTTTACTACGAGTATGTGTAGAGTGGGTACTTACTTCTAAATGGATAAAATACTACTAAAAGATACAAAATAAGAACATTAAAAAGAATATACTATATCAGCACATTATACCCCACTACAGGGGCTCAGGTCTCCCCTTGGGATGAGAGTGTTTGGAGGTTAATCTACCACGCTGCTCCAATGCGGGTTGGTGGATTTGAACGATGGCTAAAAAAAACTCAATGGTACATACCCGTTTCTGGGATATGAACGACCTTCTAAACAATAAGCGGGCTCGCCGCCAATACGGCTGTCACGACACAAGAAAAAAGAACATGAGTTTTTTAATACCAAATAAATATATTAAACCTGGGTATGCATAATTTATACAGGAAGTAGCTAATTTATCGTATAGATAATATACCTATACCTATAAAAAACTTTATTAATTCCGGAGTAGGCTAGCGAAATCCCTCTCAACAGGCTAGTTTACTAATTTTTTTTTTTAATAATTATTTTATATGAAAAAGTTTTCGAAATATACTATATCATAACAGTGAAAGAATTTAAAAAAATAAATATTTATTAACAAAGTTATTAATGTTAAAAAATGTCCTGTTAAACAGAGAGGGCAATATCGCACGGTGTACCTACCTATGTGTGACGTCAGGTCATTTTAAATAATCTTAAATATCGTTTTGAAAGAAAAAGACAAAGATAAAATTATAGAAGCTTATAATTTCCATATTATTCAACCAAATATAATTTTATTTGTATATTTTGTTATCCTATATAATCTATTTTTATATTTTCTTGATAAATATAGCAAGTATCGTATTCCAAACCTAACACTTACTCTTTTCAAGTGGCGGCTAACATTAGCACATACTCATTCACCGCCTCTGGTTCGAGTACTTCCAGTTACTTCCAAAGCACTCTAACTCCTTTCGATTCACCGCAATCATTACCTTTTAAGTGTTATAAATATTATCAAAAGACACTAAGTGGAGTAATATAACAATCGTTAGCTTTCGTTCGTGACTTCATCAGCGTAGACGTACATAGTTTACATCCCCATATCTATCTATGATTTCTTGTCCCCGTATCATTTCTAAAATCGACTTCAGCCCTTGAGTTCTATTTCTACTTTGGATTTATTACCGAAATATTTTCAATAATAATAATACCTGGGATATCTCACACAGCGCCATCTAATTCCAAAGTAAACAAGTATAATACTTGTATTACGGATACTAGACAATTGATATACATACTGAAATATTCTTTATAATATATACATACATAAATATTTTACCCACAGACACGGAACAGAATAAACATGTTCATGCACACAAATATTTGGCCAGTCGCTCGTGATGCTTCGTACCGCGCACACGCGTACACGTCTGCGATCGATTACGTGTGTTACTTTGGCGGCGCGCTTGCGCGTTCGGACAAATTATAATTCTTGCTTTGCGTTAAAATTTAACTAATTGTGTGATTTGTTTAGTGTCTTTAACTTTCGCCCTCACCGTTTTATACATAGTTTCTGATAGCAGGGACTATGGCTACCCAACCACCTAACTATTCGACCGTTGTTAAATCTCAAACCGTTCCTTTTCCGACAAAAGAACAAGCTGTTTTAGTGGACGCTGTGGATAATGTCCAAATCAAAGACTACGCACTTGCTTTCAGCAAAGTGATTCAATCAACACAAATCAGGTTCTTAAGTCGTATGTCCAATAATCGAGTGTGTATTTTTGTATCTTCCAAAGAAATTGCTGACGAGCTGATTGACAAACATCAATGTATTGTGATCAACAACAAAAAGTTGCCAATTCGTCCCCTCATCACACGCAACAAAAGGATTATTCTATCTAATGTGTGCCCTATAATTCCGCATAATGTTATAGAAAACAAGTTAAAAGAATTGAACATCAAGTTGGCGTCTACCATTACATTTATTAGAGCTGGACTTAGTGAGCCCGGATTTAGTCACATTTTAAGTTTTCGCAGACAAGTATATGTTCCCCCTGAGGAACTGAAGAACCTTCCGGAACGCTTACAGATTGATTATGACGACACACCTTACTGGGTATATCTAACTGCTGACTCCATGACTTGTTTCATCTGTAAAAAGGAAGGTCACGTAGCCAGCAGATGTACAGAGGCAAATTCTGGAAACAAAGTATCCGAAATGATAACTTTAAGCAAACAAACGACAGCGATGACTTCCTCGACGACAAGCACAAGCTCCTGGGAACCAGAGGGCAACCTAACCTCAGTTACGAAGAATATGATCACTGATGAAGAAAAATTACCAAGTTCTGACTCGAAAGCACATACGGATGACAATACGAAACCAGTAAATAATGCTTTAATATCACCCTTTAAAAGACCTCACCCTTTAACTGAATCTACCTACAGTAACTCTCAATCAATAGATTTATGTCTGACCGATGAATTGTCGATGAGCGATCCGGAATCGACGTGCAGTGAAACTTCCCAAGACGTTGATGACGACGCAAATGATTACTCCGCTGAGAAGAAAGGACCGAAAAAACTCAAGAAAATGTCTAAAATGGAGATTTCACCTATTGATTGGTCGGTAATAAACAGTTTTATAGAAAAATCAGACAAGCATTACCCAATGAACGGTTTACAAGTGAAAGAGTTTTTGAGTGAATCTTTTGGTGTACATGATGTTAAAACTGTAGTCTCTAAGTTTACAAATGATTTTAAGTCTTGTATAAATATGTTAAAAGAACTTAATCCCTTAATCAAAAAGAGAAACCTAAAGAGCAGAATTTCACGTATAATAAAGAGATTGAGCCAAACTTCGGCTGAGGAAGTAAACTTAGCAATATAGACATATTTAAGCTATACTAAGTAGGCCGTTAAATAACTTTAGCGTTGTATGGCTAGTAATAATTATGTTAGTTATAATTTGAAAATAGTACAGTGGAATTGTTGAAGCCTTTTGCCTAAACGTAGTGAATTAGAAGCCTATTTAAATCAGGAGAACGTACATATCTGTGTTTTATCGGAGACATGGCTAGCTGAAGATAAAAAAATTAATATATCCGGTTATACATGTTTTAGGAGAGATCGTGAAGACAACTATGGTGGTCTAGCGATCTTTATTCATAAGTCCATACAATGTTCCCATAAGAACTTAATGGTAAATACATGCAACATCGACCACCTATGCGTGGAGCTCCATAATAGCCATAAGCTCAAATACATAATAGGCGTTTATTCTCCTAGCAACAGTCAAATAAGCAGGCGCGATTATGATTCCCTTTTCCGTTGTTTTTCGCAAAATACGATAATTGCTGGAGATTTTAACGCTCATTTTTCAGCGTGGTCTTACAAAACAGACACAAGAGGTAGACTTCTCTCTGAATGTAGCATAGACAACCATTTTATTTTTCTCAATGATGGAAGTTTTACACGATATGCCAGAATTCAAAACGAAGTTGTTAATACCTCCCCAGACATCACTTTTGCTAGCTCAGACATCGCAACGGAGTGTGATTGGTTAGTTACAAATGAATGTTTGGGTAGTGACCATCTTCTTATCCACATACAAATTAACAACTCCTGTATGTCTAACCCTATTTTGAAACGTAACATTAGACAGGCGAACTGGACGGGCTTCCAAACACAAATCATCACCTCTTGTTCTAATTTCCCTACTACTATTGGTTTACAAGAAAGCTATGACAAGTTTGAATCTATAGTAACGACATCTGCTGATAAGTTCATACCACCTTTTAAACTTAATCCTCATCCTAAAAGTAAGTTCAAACCAAAACCATGGTGGAACCCTAACCTATCAAAAGCTATAGCCGAAAGAAGATTAGCATTAAAGAAATTTCGTAAATACAGATCGATTGAGAATTTTGATATACTAAAAGAAAAAATTAAGGCGGCAAGGACACTGATACGAGAAGCTAAAAGAAAATCCTGGGTCAAGTTCTGTGATGATACAAAACCAAACATGTCTAGCAGTGACATGTGGAGAAGGCTAAAATGGGTCAAAGGCAACTCTAATTCACAAAATGTCTGTCTTAAAGATAGCGAAGCAGAACATTTTCTTAGAAAATTGACACCTGACAGCACTGATTTACCTCCCTGTCCGTCATTATCTCTGAATAATGAAAATCCCGAGACCCTTTTTAATATCTCAGAACTTATTTCAGTTTTAAAGAGAAAAGATACGGCCTCTGGTTTGGATAATATTGTTTATTCAATGATACATAGACTACCAAGGGAAGGTAAAGCTGTCCTTTTTCATATTTACAATCTTATATATACTACCGGGAAAATTCCAACCCAATGGCGAAATATAAAAGTAATAGCTATTCCTAAAAGGCAGTGTGGCTCGCTTAAGTATAGGCCTATTTCTCTAATCAACTGTTTATGTAAAATTTTCAATTTGATGATAGCAAGAAGACTAGAATATTTTTTTGAACATCAAAAACTTTTTAACCATTCAACATTAGGTTTTCGGCGAGGATACTCTTGTTTAGATAATTTGTCACGGTTTACTTTTGATGTCGAGGTAGCTTTATCAAAAAAAGAGTATGTACTGTGTGGACTATCAGACATTGAAGATGCGTATAATAATGTATCTGTGGAAGCCATTACTGAGTGTCTTCTATCCTTTAATGTAGATTTGTTCATATGTAAATATATTAGAGAGTTTTTAAAAGAACGTCATTTGATATACAGACTTCAAAATGGCACGAATTTGATTCGCACCTCGAGACAAGGTCTGGCACAAGGTGATCCCATGTCTCCGATATTATTCAATATAGTCACAGTCAACATCTGTAATAAACTACCACCACAAATCAAACTATCACAATATGCAGATGACTTTACCTTCTACTGTACTAACAAAGATTTAAATAAGTGCATTGATGTGTTACAAAACTCTTTTTGTATATTCGTAAAATTACTAAGAGATATAGGATTGGACGTATCTATCTGTAAAACTAAAGCTTGCCTTATAACTAGGAAGTATCGAGTACCTAATTTGGAACTTAAGATATATAACACACCTATAGAAATCGTAAAAAGTATTAAATTTTTGGGATTATGGATCGACTCTAAATTCAATTGGAGGAAACACGTTAATGAAACAGCAGAAAAATGTGTATCATATCTTAATATTTTGAGTTGTATAAGTGGCTCCAACTGGGGTATACATCCTATTCATTTACGTCGGCTTTATATTGCTCTAGTCAGAAGCCGCCTAGAATATGCAAGTTTTCTTTTTGGTAATGCCAGTCCCAATTTACTAATCAAACTAGAAAGAATTCAAAATCAAGCGCTTCGTCTTTGTGGGGGTTTTTTGAGATCCACTCCTATACATGTCATGGAGAGCGAACTTTGTATTCAACCACTATATTTAAGAACTAAATGGTTGCTAAATAGATATATTATTAGAGTTAAATCGAGACGGAATGATTACCTACAGAACAATTTGAAAAGAGCCCAGTCGGTCTTACAATTTGAAAATAATAATAAAAAACCAATGCTGATTACCGGGTTCTGTGAATTAGGTGACTTAGATATGTGTAAATATGAAGTTCGTCCACCATTTCACCTTCCTTTTTTTGTTTCAACCTTGCCGCTTTATGATATAATAAAAACAGAAATTCCTTTTTTACCCCATCCTAAGTCAAAAACTTCGCTTACTGATTTGAGAAATGAGAGTGAAAATATGATGCGAACACAGTATGGTGACTACGCGCATATTTTCACTGATGGGTCAAAATCTGGTGACCAGATTGGTTGCTCCTTTTTTGATGTAAATAGTAATTGTAAAGGTATATTCTGTGTTAGAAATAATATGTTACCAATAATGGCAATAGAACTAGTCGCTATATTAGAGGCTCTAAGTTATGTAGAATCAACTATATACAAAGATACTGTAATTTTTACAGATTCTAAAAGCAGTTTACAACATATAATGTCGTGTGGAAAAGGCAATTTAGGACGCAATGAGGCTTATCTCATTATTAATTGTATTTACAAGCTTATAATTAATGGGAAAAATGTCAAATTACAGTGGGTCCCATCGCACGTCGGAGTGCACGGGAATGAGGTAGCTGATGCATTGGCCAAAGTGGCGACAGAAGGTATTCCATGTGATATTACTCCGTTCTTTCAAGACCATTACGCTAAAACTCGAGTCAATATCCAATCACAGTGGAAAGCCCACTTCCAACAAAAATCGATTGAAAAAGGAATCTGGTACCGAACATTGGTCAACGAGCCTCCTCATGTCCCGTGGTTTTCGACGCAACGATTAAACAGAAAGGAACTAGTACTCTGCTTTCGTCTGCGCACATCCCATTTACCTCTTAATAATTTTTATTTTCTAATGGGAATAACTAACAGTCCCAACTGTAACTCTTGCAATGAGAAGGAAGACATAGTACACCTGCTATTGTATTGCCAAAGATATGAAGAGGAAAGGAAAAAGTTGATGGCTGAAACGAATACTGCCAGGTGTAATTTGTTCTTCCTTTTTCATTGTGCATTCAGTTCAGGCTTTACAACTGATAATAGCGATAGAATTTTAAGTTTCATTATAGCTGCATTTATTTTAAGAGCTATTGTTGACACAGTTTCATAATGTATTAAATTTATTGTAGCCGACTTAGCCCTGAGGGCTGTAAGGCAATTAAAGAATAAAAAAAAAAAAAAAAATATTTGGCGGGAATCGAACCCACTACCTTGGGTTCCGCAGTTAGGGTCTCGAACCACTTGGCTAATCGGTCAGTGCAAGTTCCAATGAGCAGGCGGCTACTTAAGTAACATTTTCTTGGGTATAACATCCAATTAAAGGCAAAAAAATCAGTATGTGGTCATTTCTTTAGATACCACCAATATTATTCTGTGATTAAGATAGCAGCTTAATCACAATTTTTTGAAAAAACAATCTTTGGAATCAAAGATTAATTAAATGTCTAAAAAGAAGCATATATCTTTTTTTCAATATATTCTTCTATCTATCTAATTATCTATGTAGTAATTATTAAAGATTTGCCTTTTCTTGCGCAGAATTTGTGCAACATTGTATTGTGAGTTAATGACACTTTTTTATTTTTTAGATTGACGGATCTGAAAATTAGTGATGGCGATGTTAACAATGCACTTGAGCAGATATTGCAAAGGTTTAATATAAATAATCTGTTACTAAATGCAAAAAAAAATGTTATAAATTCGCTGTGCCAAATGTTAAAGAACTCGGGACTTATTTGTCCATAAATAATGAATCACTTGGTTCAACTGACAACATTCTTTTTGGGATCACTTTGGATTCGAAGCTGCAGTTGGCACCCATACGAGTAGGTATATCGTGTCTTGCTAGGTAGCTTTGCTGTTTATGCTGTTTAAAAAGTCAGACAGCTCACAGATGTGAATACGACTGTTTAGTCTATTTTAGTCATTATATCCCGCAGTATTCATTTGTGAGGCAGAGACGTGAAATAATTTTTATAACACAAGAAAAGTCACGCAAGCCGCTTACAATTTGGGAGTCCGGATTTGTCTTCGGGAGCTATTTCAGAACTTTTGTATATCTATAATAATAATACCTATATATCTAATATAATATCTATAATATATGAAACATCCCACACAGCGGCATCTAGTTCCAAAGTAAGGAAGTATTATGCTTGTGTTATGGGTTACTAGACAACTGATATACATACTCAAATATTCTTTATAATATATACATACATAAATATTTACACCCAGTCATGGAACGAAATAAACACGTTTACACACAAATATTCATCCCGGGTGGAACTCGAACCCGCGACCTTTGGCTCCGCAGTTAGGGTCTCTAAGCACTCGGTTATTCGGTCAGTCGAATTTTGGTATTATGGCCTTCAATATACCTATAGCAGTATAATATTTGCACATCTATAAGTAAATAAATTGAGTGAACACAGTGACGTTCAAAAGGTTAAGTATTAACATTTGAAATAGACACATCGGTAACGCCATCCTTATGCCTGAAAAAGTCCATAACTCTCTTATGAGGCAAGGTTTCAATCATAACAAATCACCTCCAGAAATTTTAAATTTGCCCCTACATAAATACAAAAATGTTGTAAGAAATGTTTTATTGACGAGGGCTCTTTCTTACCTGGTAGATGAATATTTAAGTGACCGAAATGTTTCGACGTAATTCTAAACAATGAGTACCTTTCGATTTTATTTTGTCGTATATTTCTTATTAATTTGTTGAAGTATGAATATTTTCTAATAATCTTATAATATTTTGAAAAGAGTTGAGTTTATTATCGTGTTCTTCTAAGTAGAAGCTACATTCCGAATTTCGACAATTCAAAAGTATTTGCGCAAGCCTACTTCAATAAAGATATTTTAAGTCAAATTAATCCACTGCTAGATTCCAATAAAGCCAGTGCACACATAATAATAATAATAACTATGGCATTCTACAAAGCGCCATTTAGTCCGATAGTAAGAAACTATTATGCTTGTATTACGGGTACTAAGCAACTGATATCCATACTTAGATATTCTTTATAATATATACATAGATAGATGTTTTACACCTAGACACGGAACAAACAGACATGTTCATGTACACAAATATTTGTCCTAGGTTAGGTGTCCTAGGCTAGGTTAGGGTGTCTGACCACTCGGCCCATCGATCAAACGAGGGTACATATTTGTATACATAGGTACCTATATATTTATGAACTCATGCACACTATCTATTTGCAATTGTATAAGCTATTGTAACGTACAAGCAGAGTTTACTTGACTAAGTATCGCAAAACTGGTCAAGTTCTGGACTCTTAAAAGAAAATGTATTGGAGGAACGACGTTGATCTATGCAAGAAGATATACTTAGAGAATCGTTTAAAAAAGTTATATACAGGAAATGCAGCCTGCAAGAATGATTTCTATTTACAACGGCCAGTGATGTCAGTTCAAGAGCGTGTGCCATTTGGCAGTTGTTGTTTGAGTAGCATTACCTATTTCCGAATGGAGGCCGCCACGCGTGGGAATTACAATACTCGTATACTTACAAAACAATCACTGAACTCAGTCGAAAGAAAACACTAACAATGACTTTATAAAAAAGAAAACTTATTTGCCAAAAAGCGTATTACATAGTGACCTTTAGACAAATGAACGCTTAAAATTAATTAATAATTGGTATATAATAGCTTTGTTTGTTTGATAGCTTTCCTAAGATTTTGTGTAATTTTTAGTAGCAATTTGAAAACTTGGAGTTTTCGTTTAATTTTTCTATAAAATCAGTGAGGCTCTATACTATGTTCCGTATTTATTTTTCTCCAGAATTTAGGGTCAAATATTGTACGATTTCTTTAATATTGTTTAAACTATACACTTCATACAAAAAAAAAACTTTACATTTCTCATAACTCTCTTTTAAGTGTCACATAATGTACTTTGTATTTTTTTAAATTTGTTATTAGCCCCCCAAAATAATAGTTCATTCATTTATAGTGATATATATGAGGTATGAGATAGTATATGAGTGTATATAGTATGAAAATCAGCACACAATAACCCCATGAACAACCAGTTTTAAGTTTTCTCCGATTATATTCAAACAAAAAGGATTTGGATAAATATTTTGATGGGTTTTTATACATGAAAAGTATGAAGTTTATAAAACGAATCAATCGCTTATGGTGTTTTTTCAAAGGTATATGTAGTGTTCTCAATGTTTCTTTCACGAAAATTGACAAATAAATTAATTATCGTCTTAATCACATTGTCTTCTATACAGATACCTTCCTGTTTTGAGCCACCAGGTATTTTCCGGGGTGATGGCAAAAGACCCGACGGCTTAACATTAAGTACCCTATACGTCCCTGATACATTTACTTTTCTATCGAGCAAAGTAAACGTACTATGATCCGATACAAAAGTGGTAGGAGCTCTTGTTTGCGATATAACTTGCGTGGATACTTTGTGTCAAGGTAATGAAAAAAATACATCGAAAAAATGGAGCAGCTGCTTGGTCAGCAGCTCGTAGGAAAATAGCCAACCACGTAGAACTTTTAAATCGTTACCAATTCATATCTTTCTCTGTCGAAACGATGGGACCCTGGTCCAAGGATGCTAAATGATTTGCACACGATTTGGGTGTCACGCTGCGTCTGTTAACAGGTGATCCTTTGAGCAAGAAATACCTTATTCAGAGGATCAGTGTCGCAAATACAGCGCAGCAACGCGGCAAGTATCCTTGGCGCCCCGTACCCGTCGCCTCTTTAAAATTTTCTCGTTTATCACTATTTAGACAGTATTTTTAATTTATAGGTTTTTTTTAAATTAGGTTTTAATTTAGAGTATATTATTTAATAAATTATATAAGGGAAAAAGTACTGTAACAAAATGTAATAAATAACGTTAGTAATTCATTGTTTTCATCTTGTTTCTATAAATACAATACACATATTAATTTGGTAAAAAATCACAAATTTACTGGTACAAAAGTAATAAAAACATTAAATAGTCATAGTTTACATTTGTGAGGTTAGAATTCGAAAGACTTCCGTGTGTACAATTCAGCGTAATGCTATTAGTAGACTTCAAAAAGTCAGTCAAACAGTTTGACATTGAGATATCAACGGATCGTTAGGCGTGGCAAAGTTTTTTCTCAATAGTATAGTTAGTGGCACTAACATTCTAGTTTAATAGAGGTCACACCACGGCCACTTCTATTCAATGAGTAGATACATAGAGTAAATTAATTTGACAGCAGCGTTTGGTTTTAAGTTTTAATAGTCATAAATGTCAATTCACAGTATCGAAGTGACATTACGCAATTTTGCGGGATTGGCGGGGATTTCTCGGGGTGAAGAGCGGTGCGCGGGGACCTTGTGCACTGAAACTCGAACTAAAACTGGCTATCTTACACGAGCTAGCTAGAGTATTAGTGTTTAGACGGCACAGTTAGACGATAAACGCAGAAGAGGACTTCTAGTCAAATTCGTACTTTTATGAGTAGATATCAAGTACCTATTCAACGAGTACATTTGACATTTTATGCCAACTTTGTTAGGTAAAAGCTCAGGAATTATCTTCATATCATTATGCTTAAGTGTTTTATTTGTATTTGGGATCTTTTTGGGAAATAAAACTCAGTATTGACTGGCCGATTGGCCGACTGGTTAGACACTCTAACTGCGGAGCCAAGGGTCGCGAGTTCGATTCCCTATTATTTATAATATTTATATTATTTATAGTATATCAATTATCTGGTTCCCATAATACAAGCTTTGCCTGCTTTGCTTTGTTTAGACTAGACGGCGCTGCGTGGAATGTCCTGAGTATTATTCATATTATTATTATACCTTGTGTTAGTTTCATATGTCTCAATGGGCATTGTCCTTAAATTTTAAAATGTAGAAACTACGAGAGGCTGACAGACAGGACAAACCGTCGAACGGACATGAAGAAATTATATGGCTTCCGTTTTTTGCGTAGGGCTCCGGAACCCTAAAAACGTTACATTCTACTTAATGACCTAACTGATCTGCAAATTCATTATTTTTTAGTTCCTAAAATATAATGTGTTACACTGATTTTATTGTTTGTCTTCTGCATTACTAATGTTTACATCTAAAATGATAAACAGTGCAATATATACCTATTCAGTCTGAAAATTCGGAAGGAAGAAAAGTGTGGTCGGATCTAGATGTCGAAATATAGTATTTATGGGTGTAGTTTGAGGCCAGTTCTGCAGTTAGACTTTAAAACTGGAATGAATTTCAGCTCTTACCGAATATAAGCTAAGTCATTAAATAATTATAGAAGTGATTAAAACGTAACACTACGACAGTAGAAAAACCAGATCGTTGTTCTGTTAGCAATGAACCGAGACCCACGCTGAACATTCATTAACCCAAATCAATTCGAGCACATCTCCTCGCCGATGCTGATGAACAATGAAAGTTACTGAGAACAAATATAGGAGATATAGTACCTGTTTAACAAAACCCTACAAAACGCGATGCCCTACATAATAATCTCAAAACAGTTTAACCTGCACGAGGTTTAACCCTATACGTTTATTATTAGAAGTAAAACTTCGCGGTGGGTCAAGTAAATACGAGTCTCATCAAAAGTACGTAATTTCATTAAATTATTTATTGCTGTTTGTATATCGACACAATAGCGTCGAAGCTATAAAACGGACTTATAAAATTATACCATTATTGAGTAATAGTCATTAAACTACAAGACCTATTCAAACTTTAAGGGTTTCTGTTACGGGTGTTATTTTTACGACTTCGTATTAGGGGCCTATTACGTCTTTATATAGAAATATCCACTAACGCCTACTGCACTGCGGTTTGATGCCGCTCTGTAAACATTCACAGAATAACTATTTATTATTGATTGATTGAGTTTGAAATATTACATTGTGAGGACGGTTATACTTGATTTTGATTGCGCGTATAATTGATTTTAAGATTTAATTATAATCAGAATTATTATACAGTTTGTCTTATTATGCGATGGAACTAGATGTATAATTATCTAAAAAATTTAAAGTAAATTTTTTTTTTTAATATTACTTTAATAAAGTTACTGTTTTTTTTTCATTTGCTACTATGATAGAGTTTAGCATATAACTCCTGAACTTTTACAAGTATATAAATCACAAAGTCGCAAACTTTATTTTCAATCCTAAAACATAAGCTTTGATATATATATATTACACTTGTAGATAGTATAAACACTGAAAATAATTCTAACTAAAATGCATTAACTTTAAAAAAATATAAAATAAAATTGGAAAGTTCTAACGATTGCTTCTTCAGTAGTGAGTTAAAATTTAATTTAGTAACAGTGATTATTTAGTTTGACCCCATCACCGCAAGATAATCTGTGTAATATAAAAATCTACAGAATTATCTATAGCTCTGTTAAATTTTCCAAGGCGTGAAAGATGAGCGAAGTCGTACAATAATTTTTTTTTAAATCGTAATTGTGTGTGATGCGTCAATTTTTGATAATATAATTTTTTCAATTAATATTGTATCTTAATAGCTGTTGGTTTTCCCACAATAAATAAATAAATAATGTTTATAATATGTATTATAGTTGTTAAAACTTTCAAGTATGTACGTATATACCGTTAAAGGTATAAATTTTGTTAAACAATATTAAAGTTCACACAAAAAGAAACTAATTATCTTGCAATGGTACAATAAGCTGTTTACAAGATTATATTTTTAAATAACAATTTGATGAACTAATTCGAAACGAGATACTTTGTAGTAGTTCTTAAGTGAACTTTTCGATACGTACTTTGATATTTAAAGAATAGGTAAGAAACCTAGCCGGTTTACTTAAATAGTGTACGGTCAAACTGTAATAATTAACATAACGTCTTAGCCGTGTGAACGAGTTTTTGTGGAAGCATTGTTAGTGCGTGTCACTGCGCAGCTATTCCCACGACCTACGATCCTACATCGCCTCTGTTCTGAACTTGGTAATTATCGACTTGCAACGCTAATAACATAATACATTTAATAAGGTACCATGGATGCGAAGTCTCATTTCGAAATTGGATGGTTGGTTACCAAAGAAAAATGGTACTTTTAACATGAATCGATTTAGCTTTCCTTTGAAAGCTTTTTGTGGCAACAGTTTTATAAAATATTTTTCAAAAATTATTTAGAACGTAAGAGACGAAATTGTATTTAGGTAATAATCTTACAATTTAAAAAAAATATTATGAAACTCATGAACATTAACTGCTTTTCTATTTCATTTTGAAACTTCATTTATTCTAGTAATGGTAGATGAAAGTACATAGAAAGTACATTGTAGTTCAGCGAGCTTTCACAATCCGTATAAATCTAGTCTTTCGAAACTATACGGGCAAAGAAAACATTTATATAGGTGCTTTTCAAATACGAATTTCAGAAAAATAGTCGAGAAAGCTACAGAGTAACAAAACTGACAGTAGCTTTGGTTATAGCCCGTAAGTTCCTGAAACAACAGTTTTTATTGTGTATTAATTCTCTAATTATTTTTTATTATTTAAAAATACAGTGACGTACCTACTTGATACTAAATATTGCCGAAGGTGTTAACTGCAACATTTGTAAATCAATGTGATAGTGTTTAATTTATTTTTCTTTAATTTACCTGTTTAACAAGATTAAAAAGAAGACAACAGGGTAGAGTGACATTGAGTGCAAACTTTGAACAGTCAATGTATCGAAAGCTCAACAGGTGTCGGCAGGTGCTCCACCCTTAGCACGCCGCCGCTTCGGTACATAGATTAATTAACATTCAGAACAGAAACATTATCAGAAGAAAACTGAAATTCCTGTATAAAATTTATAATCATTACTAGACTAATCATAATAGAAAATGTTCCTTATTTTTTAAAGAATGTAGTAATAGCAGTACCAGATTTCGGCTAGAATTTAAAGTCTAGCCAAAATTAGGGTCAAATTTAAAAAAAGGAGTTCTATCGGTCAAAGTTCGCACTCAATGTCACTTTACCCTGTTATCGTCTTTTTAATCTTGTTAAGCAAGAAAAAAGTACAATGAAATTCATACAAAAACAAAATTTCACAAACAATTTATGCAATTGGAATTGCATCCATGCTCAAAAACAAATTTCTTATCAGAACGCACATCATCTGTACAAGTAAATGTTTGTATCAACAGATAATTATTTGGATCGTAAGTGTTCGCCAACTGCAAAAACCCTTAAGGACAGCTGGGGTGAGCACATCTGCTTTGCGCACGCGTACGCCGCGCTCTGTGTCAAATTAACGAATACGATGAAATAATGTACAAGAAAAACACATAAAAGTTTATTTACTATTCTAATAAATCATATCTTTGAACGTCATTCCTAAAAATGCAATTGGTATATAGTAATAATAATAATAACTTCTTTGAATAATACCTTCAAAAGGTGAAGTCTAATTAATATTACCTTGATGAAAAGCTAAGAAATAAAGAATCCAGAAAATCTATTGTTGACTTTCTCGTCGGTTTCGTTTGCCAATGCAACGCATTTGCTTTGACGGTCAGTAAAACGCACAAGTTATATTCACATTTATTTCGTTGTCAACACGTGATGGCAAAACAAGTTCACTATTCTATTTAACGTCCACTCTTATAAAAATTGGACGTCGCTTTGACACTAACAATTCGTGTATTTGTTCTGTCTTTCTGTCTAAACTTGCTCTTTACTTCGAACTCCCGAATGAGAGCAATTTGATTTTTCGCATCGACTCGATTGACTCCCTATTACGAGCATACGACCGTAGTTTCTGGAACAATGTCGATACTAGATGTCGAGGGTGTGAACGTAACAATATTTTTCAACCAACGTGAGACTAAATTCAAATAGCAAATATTTTTTTTCAAAAAATAAGAGTAAATGTGCTTAATGTCTAGACTTTAGTTCGAGAATACTGACATTGATCTATAAATATAAATAAAATAGAAGTACCTGTTTTTTTTTTTTTTAATTTTTGTCTGTCTGTTTGTCCGACGTTCAAGCTAATTTCCGAAACTGGACAATTTAGACGGAACTTTCACTAGAAGATTGATTAATTTTCAAAAAGTAATATAGTAAAGTAATAAAACAAAGCAAGTAAAAGTAATATATTAAAGTAGTATAACATATTATACTTATCATATAGTAGATGTATGAGGGATAAACAATGCCCAGGCAAACCGCTACAGGTTTAATAAATGCCGAAGTGTCACCTAGATAAATAAATAAAAGTGACGTATTTACAATCAGGTATATAAACGCAGACCTTATAGATGTTTGAGTATCAAAATATTAAATTTTAAAAACTGAGATCCAACTGCAATGTAATTAATAGCTATAATACCTACTAAGCATATAAGAAATTTGTGTTACTCGAATCATTAGAAATTGGAAACCCTGTGTCGTTACAACTGCAATAATAATAGTAACGTATACATCACAACAACATCTAGGCCCCAAACTAAGCATTAGCTTGTGTTTTGCGTACCAAGCGAGGACACCACATACATATAACAACCAAGACTCGATACCAGTATCAATATTCATCATATAATACTGACCCGGCCTGGGATTCGAACTCGGGACCCCCAGCTTCGTAGGCAGGGTCGCTACCCAATAAGTATGCTAATGTTTCAATTAATGCTAGCAATTAATCCAATAATTGATGGCATTAGAATTTAGTGTGGTCCCTCCATAATAAAAACACAACCTCATATAAAGGGGTCCTGTACTACATAACTCGGTATGAAAATTCACTTAATATACAATAATAATTAGATAACTTAGCAATGATTGTGTTATGGGTGCTAGACAACTGATATGAATACATAAGATACATATAAATATTTTACATCTAAACACGGAACAAATATTAGTCCCTGGCGCGAATTGAACTCGCGAACTTTAGTTCTGCAGTTAAGGTCTTTTATTACTCGGCCAAAAATTCCATGACAATATAAAGTATAGATAATCAAAGACTATTGGGAATTAGAGACCCAATAGAACCACAAATTTGACAAGGTACAAAAAAGCCTCCAAAGCTGCATGTTCGAGTGTTAGAAGGGTTCCTCCCTGTTTTGAGGGTCGTCCTAGGAGCATAGCAGGTATATCTAAGAACTAGACAAAAGGCCGCATAGGTTGAGTACGAGCGGTGCAGCGTGACGCGCGAAGTCAATAAACTGCGCGCTGGGCGGGCGGCGGCTGGAAATAGCGCCGCCGCAAACGCTACCGTGCCGACGCGTCTAGCCGCTATACCATTCTAATACAACTTTGCTTGTCTTAAATCCAATATGATGCTACTAACTTACTACTCGACATAGAATAATCAGGTCGATAATATTGTAATTTATAGTTGTGTTAAGTTAAAAATTATTTAATGGAATTAGATCAAAATTTTAAAGTTACTAAAATTAAAAGGAATAAAGTTTTAGAAAAACCTTTCAAAATATAAATTTTTGCTATTTTCTAATTTCCTGTGCATAGTATATTGTGTAATAGCATAAAATATCGTGATTGCCGAGTGGTAGCGAGCCAAATTCTTGTTTAAGAGGCCATGGTTTGAATCCCAGGGCATGTACCAATTTTTTTTTTAACTTAGGTACATAACTATTACTGTCTCTGTGTCTCAAAGAACTCGTTAAGCCGTCGGTCCCGGTTACCATCTATAGATGACAGTCGTTAAGATACACCAACCCGCATTGGAGCAGCATGGTTGATCACGCTCCGAGTCCATTTAAGCGATCGTTTGCAATGTCGTTCACGTGGTTTTTATAATTTCGAACGTATACATATGAACCCTAAATATTTGTTGAATTACTAGAAGATATTAGTTCGAATAGACGGACAGACAAGCAAAAAAAACCGATGTCACTCCTTAAAACCTCTTTTTCATATTTGCAAAGTTTCATTAAAACAGGTTTTGATTAGCTCGAACAGACGAACAGACACTACGAGTTATAAATATAAATTTACTTATATTAAAATTTTTTAAATGTAATAGAAAATGTCTATGGATCTCCAACCACTCACATTCTTCCTCTTCCCTATGAAAGTATGATTTTTGTAGTGAGTACATAAATGAATAAAATAAATAATAGTAGTAAAATAATAATAATACAGTTTAATAGATGCAATAAAATACTAAAATAAACAAAATCTTTGTGATGAAGAAACGATGTACATACGTGATCTCCTTTTAAAAGTACTTTTTTATTTTTTTATTCGGCAAAAAAAATATGCGTTATGGATTATCTGTAGTAAGTACTATCATTTGATACCGGTTTAAATTATATTTAGTGTTAATGAAATAATAATTACATTATGGTAAACAATTTATCATTGTTGCCTTCTAAAAACATTTTAGTAGCGTGGGAGCAAATGTAACAAAATCGTTAATTCTTCATGCGCACAAAAATATAATAGGTGTCTTATCATTTATTAACTTAAAAATAAGCGTATGTATTTTTAAACATCTATAGATTTCTCTTATAAAATATTTTTTAGAATTACTTTTAAAATTCAGTGAAATTTCCTTCACGACCCGCGACTCCCAAAATCTATCCGTATATTTCATCGTCGCCGTATCCAGGATGTATCGAGAAAAATATTTTCATTTAAGAATTTCGTTTAACACCTGCGGTCACATATTCGACGACGAGAATAAATTTGGTTATTTACGAGAATGTGAATAACCGGATTTCGCAACCGAGAATACCTTGGGCCGACGGAAAAAAATCATCTAAATATAGAACTCGTGACCCAGAGCGAAGCGCGAGAGTAAACGGTGGTGCAAAATTGTCGCCCCTTGGCCTATTAGTAGCTGCACGGCTGGTTGCCTCTCGAAGGCAGTGCACGTGTTAACGCAATTAGAAACAAATACTTTGCACAATAAAAACATTAGTGCCCTCATGTACAACTAACCACAGATAGTTAAGTCAATGAATTTGGAGTGGGCTTGGAATCTTTGTTGACACATTTATTCCGAAACGAAGGTCGTCGGTTCTCTTTGGATATAGACTTGCAAACGTTTATAAATTATCTTCCGTTTTTGCTTATAAAAAAATAAATTATATTTCTTTATTGCTTATAACTATTTGATCAATAAAGAAGGGTTACGCTATGAAACAAAGTCGCAAAGATACAATCAAAAGTAAGCAGGACTGCTGACGGTATCTGGTGTCTACTAGATCCTGCGTGATGTTATTTCACCGCAGTCTAGGTTCGATGGTATTTGTACCACGACTTGTTCTTGGTTCTTCCTTGGCGTCTCAAAACTTCATACATCGTAACGCTTGAAATCATCTTCGGCCAAAAAGCTAGTGACACAAACTAAAATTGTTCGAAAATAAGTTTATGAAATTTTAATGATATTTCCACAAGATTATTTATGGTTTAGTCTGAATTATTTGTTCGCGATTTCCTACTTAATATCCTTCAGCTTCAGCTATTTAAATTTTGAATTGATGATGTTATACTTTTGGATTTTGGCAGCTGTACCTCAAAGAGGTACACAAACGAAACTTTTTAATCAAATATCTTTCTTCCAAAAGATTTCATAAATCAAGTTTTGCCTTGGCAGTGGAATAGACAGTTATGGTGCGAACATACATCCGATAAGTCGTCTTCAAAACGAATTAATGATTGCACCGTCTGACGGGCCAAGATTACAATAATAATGTTTTAAATTTTTTGAGTACATATTTAATTATAAAGACATAATTTTTCTAGAAATTTAGAATAATGGTATTAATAACAAGAATGCTGAACTAAGCGCTAACTAGAGTTAAGAATGTTCCGTTGAGATTACAGAAAAAATGTTAGATAAATAAACTTCTTTAGTCTTTAAAATCTTCTTTAAAATCTTTCAACAACATCTGCTTGTCCATTGTAACATAATTAATAAGTGAAAAATCCATTTACTATCAAAACGTTTATAAAGAGCTTAACTGAGCATGTCATGGGTACTGTTCACTGAATCCTTATAATATATTGTTTTTCATGAGTGTTTTATGTCTGCTTGAAATATTTCTCTCAATACTTCAACAGAACCATTGCTTGAGCTATGTTTCCTATATAAGCTATATTATACTATATAAAGATTATCTTCACCACAAATTGAGAAAAATGAACAGAACCGGAAACATATAATATATGTATATTCTAAAATTCCGTAAAGTAGTAAAAAGTCTATCCTTTTTTGAGTCTATCGGTTCCTAAAATGTTGAATGTGCTGGGACACGTAGTCATCCGAAGAGCCTTCGGCAACAACTTCGGTTTTCCTGAAAAATAAAAATAATATAAAAATTTTAGTACTAAATATTTTATTTTATAATATTTTCACAATACATTCTTTGAAAGAATTTATTAAATACACGTCGAGTGAATGATTCACGGAGATATTAGTAGAAAAGTCAGTAAGAACGAAATTGTAAGTGAATATATCACTCCTCGTCCGTCTAGGCGCGCCTCCTCGCATCTCGAACTGTGATCTGTCTCTTTTATGAGCCATTTTTTCGTTTTATATCCGCAACGAAAATAATTCTAAGAGTCATCGGTACGTTGCCACGTCTAATCTGTTTGCGATTGGTTTTAGTCATCGACTGCTCGATGACATAAATATTATATCTGAAAGTCATTAGAAAATATTTCTATTTTCGGTCGGCGCAAAATAATTTTCGCAAGTATTTTTGCTCAGTTATATTTTTGTGTGTCACATCCTGTCCCTGACTTTGCCCGGTTTAGTTTCTAGAATCGGTGCCATTTCCTTTTTCAAGAGCATATGTGTTCTAAAGATTAAGAAGAAAAATTCTTGTGTAAGTACTGAAAAAATAGTAATAATAATAAAAATAATAATGCAGGCGTACAAAAAAGATCTGTGGGACTGTTTATGCTCTTGAGATCCAATAATAGTATTATCTACTTATAGATATATGTATATTTGTATCTATGTATTTAATGTGTACTTACTCATATACTCTCGTTGCATATAAATATATTGAATGTATATATTATTTAATATATATTAAATGAACTGTATACATATGTTTATTGTTTATTATGTATATATGTATGTATATATACGTATTTGTGTATATTTATATAGATAAAATATTTGTATTTTATTATTACATCTAAATTACTTATATCACTATGTGTATAGAAAATAAGTCTGTTTTTTTTTGTTAATAAAATCATTTCTTAATTTTAAGTGAAATCTGTAAATGGCCTTTTCTCTGTGATATATTTAAAATCTTAACTGTTTGTGTTTTTGGCTGTAGATTTTATTAAATAAATAAATAAAATAAAAAAATAATATCTGGAACATCCCATATAGCGCCATCTAGTACCAAAGTAGCGAGCATTACGCTTGTATTATGGGTGCTAGACAACTGATATACAAGTTTAAATATTCTTTATAATTACATACACTCAAATATTTGGCCCGGGCGGGAAGAGAAACCGCGACGTTTGTTTCTGCAGTTAGGGTCTCTAACCACTCAGCCAATCGGTCGGTCAATGTCGACCGTTCTATAGTGTTCTCTAATTCCATAATTTTATAATAAATCTATATTAATTCATTTATTAATTAGACAAAATATGTAATCGACTTGCAGCTTTCACTGTTACTTCTTAAGTTTACAGCGAACTGACCATTGCGTCAATTCACGTTAAGGTAGAAATAAGAGAAATAAACGAAAATCGCGCTTTCTCGACTTGAGCATCTTCAGTTTTTGTAGCCACTGTTTCGCGTCCTCGGAATTCCCACATTTACATAAAAGCCGAGCTGTTTTTGTTCATCCGTTAAGGCGCCGCTAAAGGAACGGGTTTACATCTCAGTTACGAAACAAACAGCTACTTTATACTTTTATATAATCTGTAAATAGTTCTATACGTAAGGACATAGAAGCGACATATTTGCACAAAACCGCTCGATTTTTATATTTAGTCCGCCATAACCAAGAAAGTTTTGTAACGACCAGGTTTAAGTTCAATCAACAGGCTTAAAAAGTACTCATGGGTAGGTACAGTGTCGTGCTGCCACCAAACAGCCGGAGCATATAAAATCAGCAGGAAGTACGTTTCATTTAAAATAATCGATCCATAATGTACTTACTTATGAACACGTTTCGTACTTCTGAATATGTAATAATACCAAAGAGTCTCCAATAAGAAATCTTATTTTGGTCTGTGATAATATGCTATTGAAGAATGTATTTTAGTATGTGCAGAAGCAATCGTTCTATGCAATGTTTATTCCCTACTATAATGGATCGGCTCGTGAACTGAAAATACTATAGTAAGTCTCAAGAAAATTCATATTTCCATCTGAAAAACTTTACTCCCTTCCGAAAAAGATCTGAGTTACTTTGAGTAACGCCTTAAGAAGTGTTACTTAGATAATTGAATTAAAATAATGGTACGATACTGAATATTGTAATAAACATTTTAACCACATGACGATGCTCCATGTAACGCAAGATTGCTGAAATTGTATACTTGGGAGGACACTGGTTTCTAAAATACAGGCTACGCCTAGTTTAGAAATCAGAGACCAAAAATTTTGTATATTGCTTTTTTTTAATAAATAAATATTATTATTATTATTAATAGAATGTAAAACTTAAATAAAAAACATTTTTATGCACATACATTTATACTTGTTTTTGAGATGTTTTTATATTTATTTTTTAAAATGACTTCTTACTTACCAGCCGGCGGTATTTAAAAAAATTCTTACGTTTCAGTTGTACACTGATAAAAACTATTCTAGTACTACCACAGATACATTACTACGTACAGATGGGTTGTCCCCATAACTAGATATAGGCCAAATTTCATTTAATTTAGAATAAAGAGAGAGAGATAGCACAGTGAAATTTAAGCATGCTATAGAGAGACGACGATATACGTGTTTGGTCACACTGACGTTCAGTTTATTAAAATTATTATCCTCGTAATAATTATGTACCTACGCATCAAAAGTGTAAATTCTTATTGTTTGAAGAGTGGTTTTTACACATGGACGTCGCTGTACTCACAATATAAATAATAAATTTTACACGACAAATACACTATTCGGCTGCATGTGGTGGCTATCATGTGATATCTTGTGCCAGGTAGGCACAAGAATTAGCGCACCATGGGTAACTACGGTGAAGGCCCATCTATACATTGATAATTGCTATGATCCTAGACTACTACAACTATTGTAAATATCAATGAGTTCTCGGTACCAGATTAATATTGCATTTTTTAATAATGTCATGTGTCTACCCTTTTGTATAATCGTCAAAGATAAACGATAAATGTTTGGAATTCCTATATTTATATTTCCTTTATCTATTGCTTTAACATAAAATTTAAACTAGATTTGCCCAAACGTAGCGCAGATACGTAGCCATTTCAATAAACTTATAAAAGGCGAGCTTGTAGAATCAGTGCTTACAATTTTGTAAATTTAATTACTATAATTTAGATTCTTATATTGAGCTTCGAGAATGAAAAAATTACGTCAGAATTTATAAGAACTTCGGAAAATGAATATTTAAATTTAATCGAGAATTTTTTATATTTTACTTTGTATCTACCAGAAAATACCAGCAATATTACACTGATATCCGAATATATAGATTAGGCACGGCCGTACTTTGTGGTGTGTCCAAAGATAACAAGAAAAGTAAGCTCATTTTGTGTACATACATGAATACACGCACACATTTACATAAAAAGTAAGCTCACACGCTTTTAGTACGTACCTGGGAGTCGCACAGTACACAACTAAAAACAATGCCTTCATGCGTAGTAAAACTGTACAAAATCAAACAAAAAGTCTGGCGGATTCACATTTCATCTATAAATCTTTAAAATAACTAATATTTATATTCAAATACGATTCAATTTAAGTTCGACATATTAAGATTACGCGTAATTTTTTTTTACATAATAGTCTTGCCAGTAGTAAGTTTTCGAAATTTCGAAATAAATAACATCTAACATCTAACTACCTAACTTCTAACAGAATATAAGCATATACAGGTTTGCATGCGCGTAGCGTCTAACAACTGTATTTGTGTTATGTACTTATTTTAATAATAATAATTATGGACACGCTGATTACGGAATATAATTTCTTGGATTTCGAATTTTACTTTGTTATTCAAAATGGCGGAAACCATGTTTTTTGATAAATCAATTTCGTTTTATTTATTTATACTTGCTTTCTGCCAGCGGCTACGCATGCGTGGTATACACATTGATGTTATTAACCCAGATATCTTAGTTGTGTTATGAATGACTTCTAATAAATTTAATTTTTTCAATATAAATTATATTATGCGACTAACTTAGATAATATAATTGTCAAGATGGTGTGGCTCATACTTCGAAACGACCCAAACGTAAACGGAACGATTCATGGATAAGTCATATCATAATTAGGTCATTACCATTGTTCATTTCAAAATAATATTTACGTTTTCAGTACAACATGCACAGTTCACTCAATTCTACTTTGGTCTTTGGCGTATATTTTTTCGCTACATATTTGTGGTCACAATACGTGGCATCGCTATGAACAACCATGGCGACCAATTACCATGTTGTAGAAGGTAAGAAACTTAAAAGCTAGGTACCTATATCGTGTTGCTGGATTTTTAGGGTTCTGCAGCCAAATAACGAAAACGGAACCCTTACATTTTTTTCAGAGTTTATCTGATTTAAAACGTTTTCTTTTTATTAACTACTATATATATAAATTTTTTAAACTACAATCAACTGAATATTGGGTAGGGCCACTTTTTATAACATACTATTTTTATGTTTTCTATCGAAACTAGGGTTCAAAATAAGGAACTCATTTCTTCGTTTTAATTAAAAATTATGGTGTTTTAATTATTAACTATTCAAAATGGTGATTAATGAGACTGGATATAACAATATACTATTAAAAATTCCATAGATAGTATAAAGATGAAATTAGTTTTCGTTATTGCTCGATTAGGAGATTTTTCAAATTGAAGCATTACTTAGTTGAGTGACTCAGTTTTTATGTAAATTTTAAGGAAAATTGAATATAATTTACATTGAATAGAATCATATGAGTTTAAATGAAATATTATATAATACGACAGTGTTTTGATTTGACAAAAAAGACAACGTTGTAATACGAAATTTTTCTCGAAATGCCCAAAAAATACGCATCACACATGCGCTATTTCGAAAAAAAAAACTCCAAGCTAAGCTGTTAACAATCAGTAGCATAGAATAATTTCAACTCTTTACTCTCTATGGGATTAATATTGTCGTCATATCAGATCTTGTCAGTCATAATTTTGAAACATTAATAACGAAAATAACTTTTTTTTAATTAAAAGATTAAAAGATTTTTTAATCTGTACCTTATGTTCAATAGAGAAAATAAATAGGTACTGTATGTCTTACCATATTATGAATACAGAATCATCGTCATAATATATTTTTAACAGTATAAGAATAGCATTATTTTAGTAGAAATATAGGCTGTGGCAATTACTTATTATTTAATTAATTGTGTGAGAATTACTTGATTTTGGTACATACACATTTGTAAAACATTTGAAATGAATACATTCTTATGCTATGATCGTCTATGGTTGATAGGATGCGAGGAAGAATTGAAGATTGATAAGAAACATACAAATGTTAATTTACTGTTTTGTGGAATTAAGTGATTATTGATAAATACATAATTATCTAAGCAAATTTGAATATTAATTCAATTTATTGAGATAAGTATTGAAGCTAATTTGAACAACAGTTTCGGATTTTATTAATGTTATTTTTAAGATTACCTATTTTAATAAAAATACCTGTAAGTTTTTTATCACATTATTCACAAGACTTCTGTATGAGGCAATATTGAATAAAATAGCAACACTATTTACTCACACATGTTTTTCAAAAGTGGACACAGCCGTTTCTTTACGGTGTCTTATATGTATATTCCTTAATCTTAGCAATATTATTGTTATTTCGCTGTTATAATAAAGAAGTAAATTAATTGAACGGGCAATAATAGATGGTTTTAAATTAGTTTAATAAATAATAACTGCATCGCGAAAAGTTGTCAACCCTATCTTAATACAGACTTCGTTAAGCCATTCACGCGGACTAAATCGTAAATTAGATTCGGACGGATCGGGTGGCGGGCAGACTAAAGCAGGCGCCGCCTGATCTCCCAAAAAACGCATAAAAAAATAATTCGCATACTTCTATTGAACGCTTTTATAATATAGTATTTTTAAAAGATATTTTTTTCCCTCTGAAATAATATTTATGAGTGCAAAACCTTTTTTTATTGTAAATTTCAAGTCAAATGCGAGTCGGACTTACCTGGAAAGAGTTCTAAGCTGTAAATTATCACATTACTTACTGTTTTTTTACCTATGAATCAAATTTAGTTTTTAGTGTAATAAAGCGACACATTTTATACACATTTTCTCTTTGCGAATATTGTCCATTTAACACGAGAATTTAAATACTTAAAATTGTTATTATTCGATCTATTTTCCATATTTTTTGTTTAAGTTTAGACTTAGTGATTTCGGAGAATTCTTTCATATCTATTAAACTATACATTTTAAAATTATGAATAATATTATATTTGTATTTCTTATAATGAGCACTTTTATGTGATAAATCAAACGATGCACTTGAGAAAAGTTTTTTTTTAATGTGTTCCTCAAAATTAACCCCCAAAATTCATTTATTTAAGTTATACTCGTATATCCATTATTGGATCACCAAACTTGGTACCGAATTTGAACTTTTTTCATCCTGTAGATTTGGGAAAAATAGGCTGTGACAAACGAAAAGACAGATACTAATGATCCTCTAAGCGTTCTTTTTTTTCATCTCGAATGTACGAAACTGTAAAAATATTTAATTTAACATTTTAATAAAAGGAAAACCCTGTTCCAAAATAGCGATAGTTTTTACCTATATATTTAAACATTTAATAAATAAATATGTATAAAAATCCAAAAAATAGTTTAACAAAGGAAATGCTAAAAATGCGAAACTAGAACGAAATAACATAATTATATGAACGTTATAGTATTATACCTATGTCAACACAGGAACATGCGCAAACGCAAGGTAGTTTTCTTTATTTTTTTTTAGAACTAAATATAAGCTGGAATACGTTTTCGAAACCAAGGCGCCATTGTCGGGCTAGCGGGACCGTTTTTGTCGGCTCCAACAGTATTCCCATTGGAATGGCTTCGGTCGTTCTGGTTCTTTTGCTCTTCCCTAAGATTAAACGATATTAGTGTTTATTTACTTTAGTTTACCGTTTATACTTCGACTGTTTATTTTAAGAAAATTGTATATTATATTCAAATGTTCTTTTTGACGGCTTTAGAAAAAATATTTTCATTCTGCAAATGCATGATATATGTATGAAAGCACATCCTAAAAGCTTAAAAGCTTAAAATTTTGCACAGATGCTCTTTTTATATAATGTAAGCATCTACCAAGGAAACGTGATGGCCAAAAAAAACCCAGAGTCGACAGAAACTAAATGTGTATCAATGGATTAGTTTTAATTCACATTTCACGTTAACAAAAGTAACAACTCTGAAATCAGTATATTATTGGAGATATGAACCAACAAAAAATAAATACAAAAGTCAGAGTTAATATTTTATTGTGGCTTAGTATAACGTTGTTATTATATTTATTTATATATAGTAATAAACGTAAACAAGACATAAACGCATAAACATGTCATCAAAATTGTTGGAATCATCTGAGTACATAACAATAAAGGAATTATATTTAAAAGAAAAAGATAGAACTTGTCCTAATTCCATATGAAAAAATTATCTTGCCTGGGCGAGGTACGAAGGCAATCTGATTCAGCCTGCGGGATTTTTAGACCTAGTGTGTTTGGACTTAGAAAACTAATAAATAAGATTACTATATTATACAATAATTATTTGACTATGTGCTCATTGTTTTTTTAGTTAAAATCCATATCAACAGTGTGATAGCTGCTAATAACAATAATCGATAGAAATAAAATAAAGTCAAAATGAAAGGGGGTCCCCATACAAAAGCAACGTATTTTTTTACGTCTTTGGTGATTGATGGTTGTGAGATTATTGTTTACACTTGATTTTATTTTATCTTATCACGAAAACAAAAAAACATTTCATTCTGAGGATACAGAACTGAAACAAAATTAAAGCAAATGGTCATTACCCAATTAGAATATTATTTTCAGTACGATTGAGCTGGGATCCATTCTCTAAATTTTTTTTACAACTAAATAAGTATATCAGTTGTCTGGTACCCCATAATACAAGCATAATACTTACTTACTTTCGGACTAGGTAGCTCTGTGTAGGATGTCCCAAATATTATTTTTGAATCTATACAGATAGCTTGGTAGCGAATTTGAATACATTTTTTAGGTTTCCCGTAATTAGTAAGGTCTAGACGGGCCTCGCGTGAGCCGGGACGTTACCCTATTTAGGAAATATTTTGGAGTTCATCGACTCGTTTTTAAAGGTCAACATGTTACAAAGATTAGGTCGTAGACATTGATACACCAAACCTTCTGCAAACACTTTGAAATCCAATAACTACCAAAAACAACGCAATAAGCAATCATCCATTAATGTCGTAACACGTAAAACGAGAAGAGAGTTCATAACAAAGTGTGATAAGAGGGAAAGAACTTTACGTCTTATTAATTGTTTGTATATTAATCTGGAATATCAATACCATTATAATAATATGATAATAATATCTGGGACATTCCACATAGCAAGCTAAGCAGAGCTTTTATTATGGGTACTAGACAACCGGTACATAATTAAGTATTTTTTATAACACAATATAGTATTTATATATATATCGATATTTTCTACCCAGACACAAAGCAAATAGATACGTTCATGCCCACAAATATTTGTCCCGGGCGGAAATCGAACACGCGACCTTTCGTTCTGCAGTTATGGTCTCTGACCACTAGGCCAATCGATCAAAATTAAATAGAGTTAAGGCCAAGGTCAACTCTACAATTTGAAACTTTACTTGCAACCTTACTACTTTGAAACAAACGGATCAGATGTACTATTTTAATCAAATCAAATCAAACATCTTTATTTCGTAGTTATGTTTTGTAGATCTTGAAACACGTCATAAATTCACTTTATTACTTTGTGCAAAAAGCGTCTCCACAAGGTGCATTCAAAGAAATGCTGGTTCCTCTCAGAAGAATACACAAGAAACTGAGGAACGCTCTTTTTTAAAAGAAAAAAAATCTATAAACAATTGTTTTTAACAAACATTTAACATTAAGTGCTCAAATATTATTATTATTAACATTAATATTAATATTATTGAAACGAACTGGTACAACGAGTAGTTCGATACTTATAATAAGCAGAGAATAAATAAATTTTACAACAGCGTTTGGTTTCAATAGAGTCATAAATGTCACATCGTAATATTGAAAATGTCAAAAGCAATTTCGCAGGGGTGAAGATCGGCGCGTGGAGGCCTTACGGACTGAAACTCGCCATCTTGCACCAGATAGATTACGAGTGGGCAGACGGTAAACGCAGAAGAGGGCGCTTCTAGTCAATTCGTACTTTTCTGATAATAGGCTTTTGCATAAAGCTTTCGTTTTATTGTAGTTTTAAAATTGTTAAGGGCTAAATCTTGATTGTCAACTGCGTCTTGTTGTAAAAGCGTATATTGTTGTTAAAAGATTTTGTGACTTTACTGAGGCGGTTAACATGGTCAGCAAGTAATCTACCTTTGCTTCTTGTATTAACATTATGCCGATCACTATTTATGTTTTTTTTTTTTTTGAATAACACAATAACTTTTTTTTACATACATTATCTTTTCAAAGTATATTGAGACGGCAATGTCATTATGTTAATTCAAAAGTCACATAGGTTAAGAGGGTCATACACCTGTCACAGCTTGTGACGAGGGAGAGGGGTACCTACTAAAAACTATGAAGTTTATGTGAGATTATGTATGGATGACCCTTCACCAGACATAGCCATAAATGAAATAAAGAATATAATAATAATAATATCTGGGACATCCCACAGAGCGCTATCAAGTCCCAAATCTGATATAAATGTAGGATTACTATTTAAACAAAACAACTTTCAAGTATTTTTTCTGTATTTTGATAAAAGTATGTATATCGTCCTCACTCTTTAGTGCGTCTTTCAGTCTACTTCTACATTCTCACCGTTCACCGCAATGGCGCTATCGTCGTCTTCATAAAGCGCCACCTGGCGATTGGAATAACCCATATCCCACATATATACTTAAATATTAGTTTTTTTATAATATATACATATAGAGATACTTTTATACTCAGACACGGAACAAATAGACATGTTTCTGCACAAATATATTTGTCCCGGACGGGAATCGAACCCGCGACTCTTGGCTCCGCAGTTAGGGTCTCTAACCACTCGGCCAACCGGTCAGTCGATATAAAGACGTAATACGAATTCCATAGAGTCATATTACTATACAAGCGGGATCGCTAAAGGAGTTATTAAGCCAAACAAACTATTACAGAAGCGACACATAAAACATTTGTACTAACATAGAATCACAAAGAAATTTTAATAATGCTAAAGACAAATATGATCGCGTAGAGTTCGGTACAGTCAAAGGTACCGAAAAATTTCTTAGGCACACAAATTGTCACAGAATGCTACGTTGTCACCACTAAATGTTTACACTATAAACACATCAAGTAAAGATGGTTCTTGATGGTAGAATGAATTGGGTGTATCGTAAAGCCAACTCGGCCGAATGAAATGGCTATACGTCAAACAATCAGTATAAAAGAGATAGATGATATATTGTGTGATGAAAGCATGTGTGGAATAGCAATCTATCTGGACCACCGAGCCATAAAATGTACATGTTATAGAGTACGCTTGTAGATAGTTTACCATGAAATCTGCGTTGTTCATTTTGTAGAGCGGGAATGAGTGATCACACCACCTACAGCGAACTATAGAGCATTTACCACAACGGCAAAACTCACAATTTACAATATAGGACATAAATAAATATACTTTATAAATAAGTAATTCAGTTTTAAACTAAACTGTAAATTATAGCCTTCTCTAGGTTTATCATAGTTTATTCTGTTTTAGTTAGACATAAGTAATGATTTCCAATGGCCATCGTAAAACGTACATTTTAGATACATTTACTGATACAAACAAACAATTTCAATACTAATGGTTTTCAGACATTATGAAATCACGATATTATATCATAAAAATTTATAAACAAAATTAAGATTAGAAACTTTCATACAAATGCTAGAACTAATATGGTATACGTCAAAACAGATTTTTCAATCTACGCACTGACAATTATAAAAGCGAATAACGTCACATTTTCATTTGTGAAGAGCCGTTTACTTGCGTACTCTATTTATTTTAGATGTATTTTTAGCTCGATGGTTAAGACGGAGCTAATAATTTCAGGTTACAACTGGGTTAAAAGGTGAAACTGAACTGCAATTAGTGGTATATGGAACAATTCAATTATTGCATGACGACGGATCGAGTAAAGCGGACCGCAGACTAAAGACAGCTAAAGATTAGCACACTGAAATCAGCGTGCTGTCTACATATGCGATCGCCAAGGTTCCTGCTACTCACCACGTGATGATTTGTGTGCATGAAGATGTCTCTTTGTTCCGTGTATAGGTGTAAAATATCTATGTAAGTATATATTATAAAAAATATTGAAACATGTATATCAGTTGTCTAGTATCCAAAATACAGGTTATGTTTAGTATGAGACTAGATGGCACTTAATTAAAGACCATATAACATTTAATGTTTCGCTCTGAACCTACTCTGAGAAAAGTACTATAGTGAATTCAAACTTTATTACGATGGTTCACCATCAGTAAAGCACTTGATGATCGAGATCATCTTAATTACGAGGAAACCGAGGAAGAAAAACTACGCGTCATTATAATTACGTTACGGGAATTATAATTTCCGCTGACAAGTATATTTTTCTTCTTTGGAGGAAGAAGAAACGAGGAATATTCCTCGTTTTTTATTATGTGGCTCATTCATTGCTCGACAGATGATGAACACTTTTCTCAGGGTAGCAATCGCCGGACTAAAAATTCGCCTTATTCAGATGACATCTCAACTGTCGCAAAACAGCTTCAATGTGCGGGTACTGTTGCAGCATGTCTGTGTCTTTTCATCTTTGCTCAGCGGTCGGCCTAATTGTTACTTTTTTTCTGCAAGACAGTCATCCATGTTTTGATCAGACGTCTCTTCGATTTCCATTTCAGTATGTTACCTGAGTTTTCATGTTAATATTAAAACGAAATGTTTTGTGTGCCTTGCAGTCTAAACCGGTTGCACTTCCGAAATAAGCAGAGAAACATTTTTTCATAGTTTAATAAGCTATTTATTTATTAATCCGGAATAACAAAAAGAAATAAACATATGTCATTTAATATGATTTTATTGCTTTTCAAAATATTCGCTATGATTATCGATGCACTTTTGGATACTTGAAACCAATTTTCATAGCACCATTTCTATTCTGATTTGGGTATCTACCTTTAAAACGTGTTTTTCGGGCTTCGGAAAGGTAAATATCAACTAATTTTAATAATACAATTTTTAGATATTTATAATGAAATTGTAGGATTAATTTATAACATTCATTAATTTTGTTTATTACTGTAATAATCTAATTTAAGTCAATGCATCTTATTAGAAGCTTATTATAATATTTGCAACTTGGTAAATTCAATTAAATTATAATGGTAATATTTATAGATAAGTTACATAAACTTAAATAGATTTATTAAAGATGTCATGTGCCACATTAACCTTTCTATAACCCATTATTTTTAGATTTACGAGTCTTTGTTTCACCACCATAGATATTTCGCGGCGTCATCAATTACGTAGCGCTTTTGACCAATCACTAAACTTAGCCTACATCACGCTTACAGAGTTACGCAGGTATGTAGCATATATACTGACGTTTCCTATCATTAGATCGGGGAGTCCAACGTTATTCGGTAAGTCGGTACTAGCGGGGAGCCGGTATAAACCCCGCATTATATTGTAAGAGCAGTTACAGTGCGATCTTAATTTTCATATAATTCATTATTTAAATAAATGAGAAACAGCAAATAGAGATTCACGTCTCACCAACACCGAAGTAACGGATTTGACTCTCTTTTGTATGTAACAGATCTGAACTTTTATAAAATCGTAGTAGTAATTTACCTAATTCACTGTGGCCTCTACACGGATAGCCCGGGTATTAACGCTAATCATTATCAATCAATCAATAATCATCATTACTACTATGTATGCATATGAGGTACGGACTTCCCTCCCTCGCCCTTCCTGTACTACTCAGTATGGGGAGAAAAGGAAGTCCGCCCCCGCCGCGCTTGAAATAAAAAAATCTTTCGAAACTAGTTTAACTAATAGAACGATATTGGTATCATTTTCGTATGAAAAACACATGATAAATCCATTTAGCATAATAAAATAGCATCAATTCATAGTAAATCGCCTGGGCATGAGGGCCTTAGTGTTGAACACGTACAACATGCCGGTAGGTAGTAGGTAGCTAATATACCTAGGGTTTTGGCAATGTTTTATAGTTTGTGTTTCCCATTTTTATTTACACGCGAATTTGATGAGTACTGTTGTTGTTCCTGTGATTAAAAATTAAATTGGAAATACCTCAGACAGCAGCAACTCAGACCAATTTCGCTTGCGACCATTATCGCGAAGGTACTTGATGGTTTGCTGGATGCACAATTAAACAAGTACTTGAATTTGCATGACAATCAGTTTAGGTTTTGGCCAGGTTTTTCAACTAAGAGCGCTGTATTGTGTATGTAGCATACCATCTGGTACTATACCGAACGTGGGACATCAGTCTTCGTATGTTTCTTGGATTTCTCGAAGGCTTTTGACCTGGTTTCCAATGACATCCTGTGAGAAAAATTACAAACTATTGACATACTTACTGCTGGAACTAGTGAATATCTTTAAATATTGGTATGGGAACCAGGTCAACATTGTTAAGTGGGCCGGTCTGCCGGTCTCTGATCTGAACTCCCCTGCATTCTTTAATCTGTATGTAGATCTTCGTGCTCAGTGGTCAGCGTGTCGGCTGCCATATTGATGGCGGACGACAGTCTTACCGAGCGCGTCACCCTGCGGTCAGAATAGATTGCTTACTACATGTCGAGCGTATGTTAAGAATCTTGGATTAATTTACAGGAAGAGTCAGTTTATGGTCTTTGAGACGCGTACTAATCGCGTCATTACACTGAGGTGACACCCGTTAAACTGTGTGGAGTCTCTCTTGACAACGCTATGCAGTTTAGTGCCTAAGCCACCTGGTAACACCTAACTTGATGAAAGACCATGATAGTGAGAAGGAGCGAAGGGCCTTATCAATAAGAGCTAATATACTTCATATGAGGTTAAGATAACACTTTTCAGAGCATATTGTACATCCTTCCACACGTGCAGCCTGTGGGTGAATTACATGAAAAAATCATATGAGACCAATGAGGCCTTCCGTGTCCAATACAATAACTCGACACTGTAGCGCGTTGAGCATGTTTGCGCATTGACGCACCGATTGCTTCTACGCCACGATGCACAAGCGGTATGCGTCTCTGGTGGGCCGGGTGCGAGGCGGTTCCAACACTATCCTGGCAATGATAGCAAAAAGGTATAACTGTGCTTTTATTGGTCGTTGTTGCCGCCTTCATATGGTGTGAATTTGTCGTTTGGGAGAGGGCATGGGTCCATGAAAAGATATCACTTACTGAATTACGTCAAAATTGTGACTTGCGTTTTTCTCGGATAGCCACTTCATTTAGGGTAGATATAATTATTCACATTATTCACATGTGGTGTATAACTTTGTTAATTTTTACAATTTGATGTTGATTTGTGAATTGTAGTTTGTTTTAATTTTGACTTTAACTTAATATTATGTTACTAACATTTAGGTTGGAATGTAGATGTTTTACTGACAAATTAGTCTTTGTTACTTGATATGATAATAATTAAATATGATAAAAATAGCATTTTTTTCATCCTGGTTGGAGTATTTCCAAAACGTGCATTTTGTATGCATCAACATCCTTTTCGCGGCTCACAAAACATTGACCACGTAATTTAATCTTCGCGCTTGGAAATAAATAGAAATCGTTGGGTGCCGAATCGGGGCTGTACGGTGGTTGACCCGTCAATTCAATGTTTTGACCTTCCAAAAACTGAGTTGTTTCGGCCGACATGTGACAACTAGCATTGTTATGATGAAGAACCAATCTGCGTTATTGGGTGTTTTCTCTTATTTCTTCAAAGACTTCTGGCAAATAAATAGTCGTGTACCATACTGAATTATTTGTTTTGCGATTTTATAGTGGCACTGTAGCCGCATGTCCATTTATACCAAAAAAACAGGCGGCATTTGCTTCAAAGTGCTTTTTGCACATATAACTTTTGTTGGTTTCGGTTCATCTTGGAACACCCACACCGTTGACCGCTGTTTAGTTTAGAGTCATACGCATAGATCCAATACTCGTCACTTGTGTAGATATTATAAATAGCTTTTGAATCACCACGATTGTATTTTTAACCTTTTTTGGCACTAATCGACACGAGCCTGTTTTTGACCAATAGTGAAGTTGTGCAGAATCCAACGCGAACAAATTTTTTTACAGCAAATGTTCGTGTAATATCTTATGTATTCTCATCATGTTTATGCCCAGGGACGCCTCTATCTCACGTATTTAACATGATGATCTTGCATTATTAGTTCCCGCACAGCATCGATATTTTGTGGTACAACGATCGATTTAGGGCGA
This sequence comes from Luffia ferchaultella, assembly GCA_949709985.1. Taxonomy (NCBI): domain Eukaryota; kingdom Metazoa; phylum Arthropoda; class Insecta; order Lepidoptera; family Psychidae; genus Luffia; species Luffia ferchaultella. The sequence goes on along the minus strand of OX453247.1, from coordinate 1,436,138 downwards.
CCTTCTTTAAAATCGTCCGTGAGCATAGAACGCCCACGATTAAATTTACAGAAGTAGTGCTGCACTGAACAGTGGTTTTCGATAGTGCTTCATCCCCTGAAGTCAAACTCAATTGATTGATGCACTGTTTTGAGTTATCTCACGTCGAAAATCGTAATAAATCATCGTACGAAAATGTTCACGAGTGAAACCCATGGTTATAAACACGCGCGATTTTCAAAATGACGCCACAATAAAAAAACAATTGACGGTTATATGAAACAAACTGTATTCTACAGCCAAAGATTTCGATTTTTAAAGATGTAGTAATAATAATAGTAATAAAAATACCCGGGACATCCCACATAGCACCATCTAGTCCCAAAGTAAGCAAGTGTTATGCTTTTATTATGGGGTACTAGACAACTGATATATATACCTAAATTTTTTTTTTATAATATAATATATACATATTTAGATACTTTTACACCCAGACACGGGACAATATTTGCATAAAAATATTTGTCCCGGGGCCCGGGGGGATCGAACCCGCGGCCCTTGGCTCCGCAGTTAGGGTCTCTAACCACTAAGCCAACCGGTCAGACACCGGTGTAATTACTTTTTAAATATTTCTTTGTAAGTGACCAGTTCCAGATTCATAAATAGCAGCTTAAGTATTAGGCAAATTAAGAACCGCTGATCTAGTAGTTTGTAGGATAATATGATAATATTTTTTTTACTGACGGATAGCGACGGTTCGAAAAAGAATTGAAGGTTAATATCAATGGTGTACATGATGTATTTTTCATTACTCATACTCGGAAAGTACGCTTGAAGTTACGTGATCACAGGGATGAAAGTAGTCGTCCCTAAAAAACAATTTTCCAAAAACTATGCAAGCCATACCCTAACTTTTATACAATAACTCTGTTGAATCGCGGCGTAAAATTCTAATTAAAAAACATTATCAACAAAAAAGTACTGGCTGGTAGAATGTCACAGTAAAATAAAAAGAAAAAATAATTCGATCTTCAGTTGTTTTGGCGAGGGCAGATTATTTACATTTACAGAAATTAATATAAAATGCGTTCATCAGATTCAGATATGGATTTCATCTTTTTTTTTCCTTACATCCGTAATGAAAAGCAGAATGTTTACCTCGGGTGAAAGCCCTATTTAGGCACTCGAACTATCGGCTCCAGACCCAAACCAGCTCGTACCTAAATAGGTCCCTTTCACCCCTTGTGTAACAATCTACTATTTCAAAATTAATTATAATTATGGTGAAGTCATTTTTATTGTTATTAAACAGACCATTAAAGATAAATCGTTTAGTGTTGGCCTCAGAATACCAGAAGTAGCGTTCAATTATGATTACACATACCGCGTTGTGTCCAAAAACATTACGTACGTCCCGCTCCTGCCCCACTTCCCGCCCGCGTAATGTTGCTAGCTCGGGAGAGGTTTCCTACTGTTTTTGGGATAATCATATAAAATAAAAAAAGGTGTTTAATAATAGTTATTTAAGATACACGTGCGGAAAGTAAGGTTTTCAGGCACGCATTCGGATAAAACCTTTTACGCTCAAGTATCTTACAACATTTTTCAATGCATTTTGCGAGGAAATACAACAAAAAAATAAGTATAATAAAGAAAATTTATTTTATTTCACCAAACCCTATTTACAACGAAACGCGCGCTTTCTTTACAGATCGCGCGTTTCATACAGTTTTTTTTCTTGAGACAAAGGTACAGTATACGTACAGCCAATAATGTGAAAAATATTTTTTTTGCGGAAACAAAACAAGTATTTTTAAATGAGATAATCAAGAATCTTATGTTATGGCGTTTATCATCATTTAATTATTGCTAGAGCGCGCATACTTATAAATAATTGTTTTTTTTTTTTCGAATATCAAAACCTCCTTGCATCTTTGTAATTTTTTAAATTTTATGACTTGCACCATGCACCATAGAGTCAAAAAAATTACTTTATTTCAGGCGTGAAATAAAGGATTTCAGTACTGTTTTATTTCACGCCTGAAATAAAGAGTCGGTTTCCGCAAAATTTTGTTACACAAAAAAGAAAACTTTATGAGCAACTACATTGAAAAAATATTAACAATTAGGTATATTTAGGCCGCGATTATATAACACAAATTATTTCTTGCGGGGCAGCCGTACGGTCGCCGCGTACTTGTGTTCATTCATAGTAAGTTTTAACTATATTAGGTACTAAGCCAAAACTCACAGCATTAAAATTTCCTTCAGGCGCCAGATGTTTACTTGAGTTCAATGAGTTTTTTAGTACAATACGAGTATATGTATAGAAAGGAAGTAGCATGACCTTCTGACACAAGTGTTCTTCATTTAATAGAAAGTTACTCACTACAACATGAAATGCATACATACCATTTTAGTTAAATAAAGGAAATAAACATTTTTTTTTTATACCTATTACAATTAATAAAACCCGGCTTCAATAAGGTAAGTTTTTAAAGGTAAGGTAAGGGAAGTAAAGTTTTTATTAAGGACCCTTTTGTTGAGTAAGCTTTTCATAATATTTTCTTTTAGAATTTGAACTGATTTGCAGAATTTTACGTTTAAATAAATAATGTAGGCACCTAATTTTATATTTAAATCTTTTTCAATAACCGCCGTTTCTATGACTTTCACTATTTATGTGGTCATCATTTACCAGGAATATATTATTTTTTTCAATGAATTTCTTGAAAATTGAGCATGTGCTTCTCAAATACGACATTCATGTAATTAAGATTTTGGGGAGGGAAATAAAGTCTGCCTTTATTTTTCAATCCAGATCACAATCCATACCACACCTGAGGCCAATTGCTTCTACACAAAACGAACATTTTATTGATTTCGACAGGTAATAAGCAACAGTTCCCGATATTAACCTACGATATATTTGACAGATAATGAAGCTGAGGCAATTCTAAGACAATAATTTTGCAATGCTACCACTATTTTCACTATTATAAATCATTATTGAGTAGCTTTCTCGTTGTATCACATAGAAAGTCCAAATCAGAAATATGGATATCACCGATTTCTGAGTTTGATCGTGTAGGCGATTGCGGCTGTGTATCCTGAAATGAAATACTTTAAGTCTATCATAAAATAAAAAAACAAAATGCTTAATCAAAAACAGAAAATCAAATGTAATCAATTAAACATAAAAATGTTAGGTAGGTAAGTAGGTACGCAAATTTTCCGAAATCGAAGGTCCAGATGTTTCTATATGTGACTCAGACAATTGTGATGTCAATACCAAATGCCGAAATAGCATGCCATTATTAGATAATTCATATATTACTCCATTCACCAAAATTTAATTTTAATCGGAATGCATAGAAGATTCATTAACACGTATACAATGTATTCATAAAGATATATCCTTTGTATTTTCTAGGAAAAAATTAAATTTTTGGTATAATAGCTACCGAATTTCCAGTCACTAGTCGTGAATGAATTCCGCATTTATCAGTACGGTATTGGATTACCCACCAACCACCTACCCGCCATCAACCCGCTTTAAAGCAGCGTGGTGGATTAAGCTCCAAGCCTCCTCATCCCGAGGGGAGGCTTAAGCCCCTGTAGTGGAGTATTAATGAGATGATGGAATTGAATGAAATTAGATTATTTCATAATATAATTATGACCTAGGTACATAATGAACAGGAAAGGTCCTATATGAATAATATTTAACTAATATATCTTGACTAACTCTACCTTAGTCGGAATAGCTGATTTCTTTAGTTTTTTTAAACCACGTTTTGTGTCACAAAAATATTGCTCGTCAAAGTGAATTAAACAAATTAAGTTCCGCTCTGATAGTCTCAAAAACTTATTTAGCCGACAATTAACAAAGAAAATTGAATTAGATGAAAGTCATACAAAGAGTGTATGACTTTCATCTAATTCAATTTTCTTTGTTCTTTATTGTTCACACAGGTGCTTTATTACTCAAACAATAGAGTATTCTAAACAGGTATTAAATAAAAAGTAGATAAAATTTTCGATGGAACTGGCAACACTCACAAAATGAACGCGCCATTTTTTAAGTCAATCACAATATGTAAAACAAATTCAATAATTAAATAAATCCACTTTTGAATACGTTACTTACAGATGAAATGTGATCCCATCCGATTTCTTCGTAAGCCCAGCAGCATTTTAGCATGTAGGAACGACACAAGACGACATTTTAAAATTAAAATTGACACTTGTACTGTACATTATAACTCGGTAAGTGCTACGGAGTGACTAATCGCAACAAAGTGAAACCACTCTTTTTAAGAGTGGTTTTTGTTTCTTCAGTTTCACACTCGCAGGCGGTTTCTGGTATTCTGAGGTGTTGGCCTTTCCCACGATAGTTGAATGTTCCAAACGGAATTTTTGAATACTAGTTTAACATCATCTGGTGTTCTAAATCAGTTATTACTTTATGTGAATGTTCATCATTCAAACAATTCATTAATTTCTTTGGACTTTACTAATATGAATTTTTCCCACTTCATTTCCATTGTGAATGAGTGCGTATATTCCAAACAATTTAGTATGAAAAAATTCAATCATCTTTAATGATGATCGTCTGAATTGTAATAGGTAGATACTTGAAATTTTCACAGAACGTGTATTACTATAGCCGCTATTACATCCGTAATAAAAATTTAATTAAATTAAAAATTAAAGGGGGTCCTCATACAAGAAATGCCTTTCTTCGACGTTTTTGGTGATTGTGGTTGTGATATTATTGCTTACACTTGAAATTTTCTTGGAGTGTGTACTACTTATGACTGATATAACCATAAATAATAAAAATTAAAATAAAATTAAAAACCCTAACAAGAAACTTTTTTTTAATATTGTACGGTGGTCCGGAATCCTTCGTGTGCGAGCCGACTCGCGCTTGGCATTAATGTTAATCAGTGTCATTAAACAGTACCTACGTCTTGTGCAGTCCTATATTACAAAACAAGAGTCCTCTACGACTGATCGGTAATTAAAATAAATTCGTAAACACACTTTGTTTCTTGCGCGCCGGTCCCATAATCGGTTTTAATCGTTATGTAATTAAACCGATTGGCGGCGAATTAGGGACGTGGGAGATTCCTTCACGAGCGCACCCGCCAAAATCACGTTTCTTTTATGCGTTAATCATTTAGGCATTAGCTAAATGGTTTTCGATTGAAATTATCTCGATATTTTAAAGAAATTCTTTGTTTTTCATAACATTTCTTTTAAAGAAAGAATTTTCTTTTTACAGAGACTTTTAAATCATCAAAATCAATTCAAAAAGCTAATGATACCGATATTAATTTAATAGATACTTTGAAAGCAATAGTCAAACCTACATAAAAGTTTGACAGTGAGGTAAGCTAAGTATATAAAAAAAGCATTTAAACAAATTAAAAAGAAATATGAAAAACAAAATTATGCACAATGTTGATTGTCATCATCAGATGGCAGTCGTTAAATTCACCAAACCCCCACTGGAGCAGCTTGGCAGATTAAGCTCCAAGCATCCTCGTTTCGAGGGGAGGTCTAAGCCCCTGCACTGGAGCATCATGGGCTGGTATAGTAATGTTGATTGTTAAAGTATTCATCCAGTATTCTTATAGGTTCCCATCACAAAGATCGCTCTGGTGTCTGCCTATCCGTCCGTCTGTCGCTCAAAGTTAACATCTATTCGTTGTATGGATGTATTGAACCGATTTCGATTAAATTAGTGCCAAAATAAACAAAATAATTGCCTGCAGATAGGCCATTATGTAAACTTGTGTATAGATTAAAACACTATATACACGTATGTACTCCAAATTATAAAGCAAAAAAAAAAAATCATTTATTAATTCAAGCACACGTCGTTCCATAAGTATTGGCCTCAATTACAAAAATATAGTATAACGTGTGTATAATCAATTAGTTTATTTTAACTAATGTTACGTTTAAAAGTTAAAAAAATTACAGCGGAACTTTAACGTACCTACTTGCTTATATTTTCAAATTCTGAAAAAAAAATATAATGTGTATGGACACATAATAGGCTTAATGTAGATATGCAATAAATTATTCATTTTCTTAGAAAATCGTACGAATTTGAAATCGCAAATCATAGTTTGTGTTGGAAGCAGAGAAATTGAAAAATTCAAAATTCAAAAAGTTTTTATTCAATATAAGATGTTTGCACACACTTATTGAAAGTCGTAAAAATTGATTAGGTACCGGTTCAAAAACTAGGAGGAGAAGAACCGGCAAGAAACTCCTCTCTGTTTATTTTATTTAAATATATGTCTTTCTTAATTGTTTTTTTTTTAATTTAAAGTCTTACAACTATTACAATGATGTCCATGCGCACTTATCATTTAAATACTCGGTAATACAATAGTAAGCTTTTTTCATGAGTTGGACTTTAACTCGCTTTATAAATTGATTAGAATTCAAGTCTAACATTTCTTTTGGAATTTTATTATAAAAACGGATACAATTTCCCATGAAGGAATTATTAACCTTTGAGAGCCTGAACCTGGGAATTGATAACAAATGCTTATGTCTTGTATTTAAGTTGTGGCCATCACCCACCCTAGAGAAAGCATTTATGTTTTTATGTACATAAATTATATTTTCATAAATATACTGACAAGGGACTGTCAAAATATTACCTTCTCTAAAATAAGCCTTTACATTATCTCTAGATTTTAATTTATATATAGAATATGGGTACTGGATGGAAAAACTGGTGTGAACCTAGTTTACGTATCGAGGTTCCCGTAAATAGTGCTTTGCTCTCATGTAGTTAATTAAGGTATAGTAAGTATATCTCTCGTGTATCCGCCTGTGACAAGTCGTAGGATTGTATGATGCCTACATGTTGGCCGTTTGCCATCTCTCTCTTTAATTATTTTCTGCATATAGGCGAAAACTATACTGAAAAAATAATTGACGAATTGCCGTGGAACATTGTACAAAGCTTCGACGCGTCACAAGCAGACGGGAAGCATGTGTGTACTTAACACGTATCATCTTAACACGTACATCAAAGCAAAGCAGCGATGACAGGACCTTCTGCACTTAAACTAGTTTTATACTTGACAGGTTTTTGTTACTGATTCGAGCTGACCCGATATTACACGGACGATATCCCGGATGTCAACCAATGAGGATGACCTTCAAACAACCCTAAGATAATTAGGCGCCAGGTGTGGTGGAATTAGTACAGTAATTTTCTGAAATTGGGTTGAATACGGTACTCAAAGTTTTTAAAAGCTTTTCAATTTAGTCTTAAACGAAAAAGTTTTGTCGGAAGCGTGGGGCTGGGGTGTGATTGTACTGTCCTTCAGAAAAAAAAATAATACGTTGTTGAAGAGCTCGAGAGTTATTAAGACTCGACGACTTCCAGCCACCCAGAAAATCTCACTTGTAAGAAGTTTTTAGTATCACGGACCAAATCCACACGATCAGCCAGATTAAAAAGAAAGTTTACGGTATATGGACCATGAGAAAGCTTTTGACTTTATCGAAACTTAAACGCCGCTAATATCTTTAGCGGTGCCAAGTTGACTTGGTATCAGTTTGTTGAGGTGTTGGAATGTTTGTACGACGAAGTCACCATGTTAGTCCGAATAGAGAACGAAAGCCCGAAATCGATCTAACTGCAGCAAGTTGTGAGATAAGGAGACGTAGGTAATTTCTCTGCAACTACCTCAGCACTGATCGATACAATTATATTATATTTGTTGAACTATTTAAAAATTTTATTTCTATTTATTAGATTATATGAAATGCCTAGATTTGTTAAGGTCGGGACTGGTTTAGTGTTAAAGTCATGTTACTATCAGAAACTACTTTCCTTCACTTCCATTTTTACTCCAGGTTAGGCCTCCCCCAGGGTGAGAGGGGCTTGGAGCTTAAATCCACCACGCTGCTCCACTGCGGGTTGGGAATTGTAACGACCGCCAATCTATTGACAGCACCTGGGATCGACTTCTTAACGTGCTCTCCGAGGCACGGAGTCAGTGATAGTAGTACTTAAGTCAGAAAACTCATTGGTACACGGCCGGATTCGAACCATGGCCCTATGGCCTTATAGATTTGAGACAGGTTAGTTTCGCTTTGGGTTATCACGACACACTACTACTTTTACTAAATATTAATTTTTTTATACTGTTGAATTCGATAAATGTCAAGATTGTCATTGTTAATAATGTAAGTAATAATAATACTGTGACATCCCACAGAGCGCCATCTAGTGCCAAAGTTAGCAAGTGTTATGCTTGTATTATGGATACTAAACAATTGATATACATACTTAAATATTCTTTATTATATATACGTATTTTTACACCTAGCCACGAAAAAAATAGATATGTTTACGCACTCAAATATTTGTCCCGCGCGGAAATCAAACCTGCAACCCTTGGCTCTACAATTAAGGTCTCTAACCACTCAGTCAATCGGTCAGTCAAATGTAATATCATACTAATGTGTACTCACTACTTTTCTTTTACATTACTAATTTTCCGAAAATAGTTTTTATTCATTTTCATGAAAAAATAACCCTCCCGAATACACAAGAACGTTTTTGTATTATGAAACATTGGCAAGTGTTGTCCGAAGTCTGTTGGAAGCTGGTGACATCCATTTTAAATATAACCCATTCAAAATAGTGTATACGCCATGTAACCTACATTCTGCGGACATTCGGTTGTAGGCGTGCCTTAAGTCCTTGACCTACAGCGATATATTGTTTTTAAAAAAATTTACACGAAACTCGCTGAAAACATTACGTATTCTTTAAGATTTTTACACAAACACTTTTTTAATATCTACTTGTTTATTCTTTTGAGTGGAATTCGTTGTTATTAAACCACTCCCCTTACAAACGCACTATTGCTTGCGGTATGATATATAATATATCTGTTATGAATAATGACGTATAAATTAAATTTCAAAACAAAATATTTACAGAGTATATAAATTAAATAAAAATGCGAACATTACTAAAATGAGAACGAAAACACTTAATGAAATCGTGATTTAAAAACACCCGTGCTAATTTCTCGACATAGTGACTATTTTTAATTTACTTTGTGGGTTATGAAATCATATTGTAGATCTGTTATTGTCGCCAGGTCTTGCAGGAGTCTATGTTACTCTCGTGAAGAATGGGAAATACGCTCATTCATTTCAATGGCAGTTAAAGGCTGATATTAATAAAATGGTATAATTCAAATATTTTTTTTTAATAAACTATATAAAAAACCGGTCAAGTATGAATCGTATTCGCACACGAAGGTTTCCATTCCATTGTACAATGTAAAAAAAAACACGTTTCTTGTATGGGGTCACCAATTAATTTTCAGCTTTATTTTATTTTTATTATTTGTTGTTATAGCATATAGTAATTCACGCTATGTAGTAAAAGGGTTCCCGTTTGTATCATTTGCGAACCGAACCCTAAAAAGTAAGTCTAAACTCGGTCTATAGTTAGCTCTGCATACAAAATAATGTGCTACCATGAATAATAATTAGTCTTTATCCATTTTAGGCATGAAGGAAAATAAAACGGATCGGAATTATCTCGTGAGAGTCAATCGCGAGTCCGCCGCCTGTCCTTAAGACACGGGAGCACGCCATCTGAGGAGGACAAAAGGGCCTATTATGAACTCGTCGCAGTTCGCACGCGGAATTAGAGTGCATTTTTATAGCTGTAGAGAGTGCTTGCAAAATTCAACGTTTCAGGTACTGATGAAGTTTGTTATACAAATTTAATTAATTACGCTTTAGATGTCAAACGGTTCATCCGATCGGAAAAATTCTGGCGTCAGTTTATGCGGAAATAGAAAACCTAATTAACCTAATAACAAAAAAAAAATAAAAAACTCAAATCGTGATTTTATTACTAATATAACAAATTTTAAAAATAATAACAATAATAATAATTAATAATCAGCATTTAAACCTCTGAAGTAGGTATAGGTATTAAAATATGACATATATAAATTAAAAGCTTGACGCTTCTTTTCAAATAGAAATTTTTCAAACTGGTACTTATTATATATGACATTTGACGCCTCGAGCTTTTAAAATATTTCATATTTTCATAATTTTGCTTTTGAGATATAAATGCATGAGATATAAATTAATTCATTTTTGTTAAAAATTATTTTTAATATTACATCTAATAAACTCGCACGTTACTCGATTGCGGGTATATTACGCGCGAACTGCGCGTACGCAATGGCGGCGGCGGCGCGGGACTCTTCATTTAAAAACAATTCCGCGGGGTCGGGCGCGCGTAACTGTTTAAGGGTATGGCAGCGTGTTTGCCGCCAAACCAGGCGCGCGCGTAAAAACCGCGACCGAGTCAAAAGGAAACCCGATCGGCAAAAACGGATGGCCGCGTAGCGTAGTGGTTGTAGAATGCGACCGCGCCGCCCGCTAGCCCCTCGCCTTGCGTGAGTAGTAACAAAGATTAGCGCAAAACAGACGTGGCAGTGAAGGGTTAGGTATCGAACATTTCTATAAGATTTTTAAATGTAAACTTGCCGAACTGCTGCCACAAAAAAAAACTGAAGGATGTTAAACTCATTGTAATAAACGCTGCTATCAGTTTTATCAATTTTAGTTCCGTTCAAAGAAATCCGGAATAGAGGTTCCTTATGCACGTTGTACGAGTATGAAAATGCAACTAGGGATTATAGCAGGTGGTAAATCATTTTTTATTTTCTTCTTATCTACCCCCAGTTCAAAACTCTGATTTTAGAAAATTGAATATAGTGGTCCGATTTCAACAAATCTTTTACCATACGATAGCCCGCGCCTTTTGACACCAAATACATCCCGGTACCTAGCCATCTTTTGATGATTTCGAACGATCCACTTATTTCGTGAAATGGAGCCTAATATTCAACGATGGAAAAAACATTTTCAATGTAAAAACTGTTTTTGTACTCTACGTTGTATTTGTACGGTGGGTGGTGTCGGCGCGACGGTATTGGCACCATAATAATCTAAGCCAAACGAGATCTACGGCCGTTGTTGACCTATATTATTGTGTCAGTTACTGCCACGTCGGTGACTACACTCCTTATGGAAGAATTTTTAAACTATAAAATCATAACCATCGATAAAAATGTAATTTTAAAATTTTAAATTATTTAAAAAAGTATATTGCTAATATTTCTTTACAAGTTTTTATTGTTATTATTATGTATTTAACTTCACTGATATGCACGTTCGGGTTAAATCTGTCAAGCTGATTTAGACCAACATTCTCTTGGCCTTCTTCTTCTTCTCAGTCGTACACTTCAGGCGGAGTGGTCGTTGTCATGGATTGTCTGATAGATTGGTTGCGACCTTTGCGAGACTTTTTCATCTTTCTCTATTCGTGGCGTTGCGTGTACACTCAGTAAGGGAACACTTCGTAGATGATTTATAATGAGGTCTGTCCATCTATTAGGAGGTCTGTCTATCTATTATTACCACGGGAACGTGCAAGAAAGAGTGCGATCTCCATCCATAGGCCCTTGGTGATATGGTATCACAAGGTCCGCCTTGCCACTGCTTACTTATAACTTCTCGATTTCTACTCCCATAGCCACAGAACAGCCACAGCTCAGATCCTGACTAAAATAATGTTGACGTCCAGCTACAATACAGACTTAAATGAATTAGCATGCGCAAAAGTGTTGGTGATGAGTGTAACACTAACAATTAACGCTTTGTTAGCTAGACTGTCAGTGAATGGCAAGAGACGGCTTTTGAAGTTTAACTACTATGAGTTTATAACATCTATAATAATGTAGCATAATTTATTAAGGGGCATTAACCACGAATGTTTATATATATAACAGGTATAGCGCTTAAAGGCTTACTTAAGCCGTGATATACAGACGGACAGTGACAAACGACACGAAGCGTGCCAAGTGCGGGAAAACTCAGAAATTTATACGACAACATTAATTGTACGGGGAAAACATTGTTTCGTTAACACATACTCGTGTATTCTGAGAAAACCGAACGGATTGGAATCGAGAATAAGATATGTAGATTTCGTAACTAATCAGTTGTAATCAAATTAACGATTTCGTATTCCAACATTTTAAAAAGATGAGAAGAAATAGAAGAAAGAATCCAAGAAATACAGCTCAAAATTTTTATTACATTTTTTGAATTTTGTACATTTAATCTAACAATAGAGATGCAATATTAATAAATTTCACAAATAGTTATAGTTGAAATTATACCTCAAACTCTAATTGAGCGCGGTTTCTGTTATTCTGAGACCTCAAAAGTCGTATTTTTGAAGTCACTTTCTACAAATCCAATCTAAATAGATTTACGTGAATGTTCACGTACGTAATAAAAGAACTTCTGGGGAAGGTTTTTGGACATTTTGCATGAAATTAACTGAACAAATTTTATTTTTATTATAAGACATACAGCCAAGCCTTTTTTACCTATTGACAAAAGTTTTAGAGTTACTTTGTTTCAAAATAGGTGAAAACAAGTATTACGCAAACAAACACGTAAGCGCTTGTGATCCTTTATTATGTGAATAAATATTATGAAGCTGAAGAATTTATATGTTTGAACGCATTAATATAAGTAACTACAAATCTAATTTAAAAAAAATTCGTTAATAGCAGGTTTATTGAAAAAGGTCAGGATATATAACCTCATACTACGACCCAAAAGAGAGAAGCAGTAACCAAACCACGAACGTCGAAAGAACAACTAGGTATAGGCGACATAGGTGCGACGGCGGCGGCAGCGGTGCCGTAGTGGCTATTATATTGTATTAATAATACATGGGACATCCCACACAGCGCCATCTAGTCTCAAAGTAAGCAAATATTACGCTTTTTGTGGGTTACTAGACAACTTATATGCATACTTAAATATTCTTTTTTTTTATAATATATACGTTCATGAATATTAAATATTAGTAAATTTTTTTGGAAAGCACAATCCTTTTATTGACTTAAAAATATACGATAAGTCATTAGATTAGATTAGATGACTGACCGATTGGCCGAGTGGTTAGAGACCCTAACTGTGAAGGTGAGGGTCGCGGGTTCGATTCCCGTTCGGGATAAATATTTGTGTGCATGAACATGTCTATTTATTGCGTGTCTGGGTGTAATAATATCTATAAATGTATATACTATAAAAAAAGAATATTTAAGTATGTATATCAGTTGTATAGTACCCTATTATACAAGATAATACTTGCTTACTTTGGGACTAGATGGCGCTGTGTGGAACGTCCCAGATATTGTTATTATTTATTATTATTAAATGTTCAGACGACCGGCACTGATGTCAATTATAGTAGGAGAGCTAACGCAATTTTGAGTAGATATTTGAGGCAGCATGAAACTTTGTATGAAGCTTGTTTAGCAATATCTGAACACAAAATTGAAAACCTGGCTAAACGATAGTGACCTATTGTTACCACTTAAACTTATGAAATTTAGAACTCGAATAAAGACGGTTTCAAAATTGAACGTTGTTAATTTCGAAAAATATATTTGAGTTGAGATTTGGATAGAATAATATTAATAAACAAAAAAACATATTTTAAAACACTGAACTAAATACTGGTAGAATAGACAGCACGAACAAAATCTGTGCGCGCGGCACTATCACCTTGTTTCTACCACATTGATTTTTCTACCAAGTATAATATTATACATGTCTTATATGTGTTGTGCTTGGTTTGTTTCCACTAGAATACACAGAACTCGCAAGTATTATACAAGTATTTAGTATGTATTATACATGTCGTGACATTACTTGTAGTTAAAACAAGTATGGCGGCAACGGTAGAAATAATGTAGGTACAAAAATTAATTTTGGATGGTTTTAGTTTTGTTTTGTTTAATTATCGACGATAAGTTATGCCACTATGTTTTTTCTTCGCAGTGGATTGATTTTTACACGTTTTTAACACCAACGACGGCATTTTTGAATTGTTGTTGAATCACATTTCTGGCACGCGGTCGCGATGAGCATAGACGAGTGACTAAATGAGTTGTTGCCGGTCGGCTACAATGCTTGGCGCAAACATTTGGTTCGCGGCATCGTTTCTAGTAGTATATAGTTCAGTGATTTTCAAAAGGATAGGTCATTAGAGTGAGACTTTTTTAGGATTACGTACCCAAAGAATACTAACGGGAACCCTATTACTAAGGCTCCGTAGTCCAAGGCTTTATCGTCTAAACCGTAATAGATAGTAGACACTTGAAATTTTCACATAGTGTGTATTACTATAGCCGTTATAATAGCAAATAATAAAAACAATATAAAGTTAAAATTTAAGGAGGACCCGTACAAGAAACGTGTTTTTTTTTCGACGTTTTTCGTGATTAGTGGTTGTGAGATCATTGCTTACACTTGAAATATTCAAGAAGTATGTATACTACTATGACCGCTATAAGAACAAATAAATGAAAATTAAATAAAGTAAAAAGTAAAAGGGGGTTCCCATACAAGAAACGTGTTTTTCTACGATTTCAATGATTGGTGATTGTGAAAGGAGTAATGAAATAAAAAATTAATGAAATATATTGTTATTTTTTTACTTATCTTGTTTCTAAAGCTCGTGTGTAAAACTAACGAATACAGCTGAGTACTATCATGGTACTGTACCTACGTATTGTCACGAAATCAAACTTTAAAATGTCGACCATACAATATACAAAATTAATGTTACAGTGATTGTTTCCTTTATACTCGACTGCCCCAGAAGAAAGGTCTTGTTTTTCGAATGTATATTCTGTGTGTATGTACGTAAGTACATAAGTTTTTATTTCGCACTTCTTTTTGATAATATTTAAATACGACGTTTACAAATCAAAAATCGAGGCTGCATAAAAAAAATATTATATTAATAATATGATTATCAAAGAAAAGCTAATAAATATCCAGTAATACGTATATATATAAACTATAAATATATTATTAAAAAAATATGCTACATTTTGACACAAATAAAAACTACGTTTAACGTGAGGACAGTATGTTATTTTTTTGTTGGACTGTAGGTAACCGTCCGCTATCTACAAAGTACCACAACTGTATCCAATCTCACATTTTTTTGAAAAAATCAAGGTTAGTTTGTTAATTAATTTTTTTAAAATGAGTAACATAAAAAATTTAAAAAACCCAACTGCGTAATCGAAATTAAATGAAAAAAAAAATACTTTTATGTACAAACCTGTCTCCGTGTAAATTAGCGCTCCGCTAACGTAAGACTAATCTCAAACGAGGCCACTACATCGAATCGACCTCATTTGGTCGCTGCCATTTTTTAAGATGAAATACTATTGTTTACGTAGCCTAAGATGCCGCTATTAATTATTAGATGATAATCTTTAGAACGCAACGAGAAGTAACCTTGTTAAGGTTAAACGGACGAGACCACTGATTTCCATACAAATTTTATTTGGCCCGGAATTAAAAACTGCACTATGTTTTATTTATTATATTGTAATATTAAATAAGTTAAATGTATCATAAAATTGTCGTTAAATTTATAAAATATATTCTTTGTAACACGAAATAGTTTAATTTTAGTTTACAAAAAAACTTGCATGCACATACGAACTAAAACGAAAAATTATGAAATTTAAAAACCTAAATGAGAACCGCTTCGCAAATAGAAAGAACGTATTGTTATAAATTTAACGACAATATTATTATACACTACACTTATTAAGATGGTAAAATAAATATAAGAACATGCAGTTTATTACTTCTGGTCGAATCAATTTTGTATTAAAATCAGAGATATCGTTTAACCTTAATGAACATATCGTCCGAGCGTTCATCGAGATAGGTACTTGTAACTTAAAAATCTGCGGCTCGTATACTAATATCGGCCTTCCCATAAACGATTTTATGCCGACGATAACTCCCGACGCACGCGCGATAACGACGTAAAAACGGTTTTACTTCGAATCGAAGGGACGTAAAACGCCCGACTTGGAACACACATGGAGGTGGATTAGCCTCGACAGGTACGACTTGATTTATCTCGCTGAGATTGCTTTTTACCGAGGCTGATTCGCGCGTCGTAAATTTTAATATAGAAACAACTAAATTGTAGCTACATTTACGTTTAATAAAAAGGTTTATGGCGAGAAACTTGAATGGAAGGCGATTGAGTGTTGACGGCGCGGTATAAACGATCACATCTGCTCGAATATTCGTGATTTGGACGAATACCGTTTGTATAGCTATTCTGTGGGTAGGTATAGCTCCGATATACAGAATTGCTACAGCGTGAACTGCGCTCGTTTGTATTATTTCGGCTTTGAACGAAATGATATTGCGCCTGTTTATAACAAAACCAGTTTTTTATCGGAACCTTTTTGGTTTAGTTTTAATTTGTCTTACTTCTTACTTGTCTTATTTTATTGTTTTTTGACTTCCGTTCCCGTCCCTAATACTTTTCCTTACAATGCCAAAATCAGAAAACTGTTATAATTAGCTACAATTTTTAGAATTCATTATCTGCACTGTATAAAACTTTTAGCCATTTAGCAATTATGTAGGTGTATAATTTTGAAAGTGATTCTAATTCACCAACCATTTCATAATATTTTATTAAATATATTATACTATAATAAATATACACATTGTATGTATGTATATATATATATAATATAAAAATACATATAAAATATACAATTTTAATAAAGTGTATAAAATTGTGCCTATTTTCAGAAAAATACCGTTGTTCTCTGATTGACTTGACGTCAGAAGACAGGCTGTCTTTGTTGCCTTTGATCCAAGTTGTTCGGTGAATTAATAAAAAAAATAGAAAATCTATCAATGACAGTAAAATAACCTCATCGGCTCAAATTTTTTTGCAAGTATCAAATTATCATAGTTATAAACAGCCCAATATGGAACGTCATTAATCTAACATCTGAAAAAGTTGTTTGCTCATTAGTTATTAAAAAATATACAAATATTAAAAATAAGTTTATTTAAATAACTCATAGTAGGTAACATATAAAAAATAAAATGGAAATATATTTACAATACTTCACGATTCTAATTGTTTCTTCCCTTCCCTTCCCTTCCATTCCCTTTCCAAAGTCTCCCTAAAACTATAATTTCGTGATCAAAAACACTCACGAATGTCTATTATTATTAGAACATAATTGTGCAATAATTTGTGATTGCATGCAATAGAGCAGTATGACCACAGGTATGACACACGATCGCGACGTGAGTCGTTGCACTTGCAGTGTTAAAAATAAAAACTTATTTGCGGCCAGTCCGTCTGTCTGTAAGTGTCCCGGCTTTAATTACTACCCTTTATTTATAACGGCTCACTGTCGTCGGTTTTATCGATTTCTAACGCCAACTCTGCGTTTCGGTGGAATGTTAAGTATTACAGATTTGATAGATTAATTATAAAATTGTATTCAATACGATTGGTGAATAACAAGATTTTTCTTATATGTAGCTACAGCATTTTCTAATACATGTCCATTTTCGTTGGCTACATTTTCAGTATACAAATGATCATTAAGTTTCCTTCATCAAAGAAAGGCCAGATAATTAGATCTTGTACCATGTTTAATTAAAAAACTTCGAATTTTGACAAATTAGTTCGGTATAATTAATTCCATTCATTATTAAAAATATCTCCCAGGACTTTAAAGGAAACTACCAGGCCTCCAATAAATTGTGAAGCGTAATCTTACATAATCCAAGGTAATGTTTAGTACACGGAAAAAAAAATATAGTAACTGGGACTAGAACTTCTAGTTGTATTTGTGACCATCAAACAGATAGTCATGCGTACTATATATTACTGTAGCGAAAACATGAATTTTGTATAATTAACGAGAAATGTATTTAATTTAACAAAGTGTTCCATACGAGTTAACCGAATATTGTCAGATTTAACTATAAATTCAAGTTAAGATTAATCTTATCTTAATTTTATAGTAAATCTAACAATATTCTGGTAAATCGTATAGAACAGTTTATTACATTAAATAAATTTGTCGGTAAATATACAAAACTCATATTTACAAGTTTTTTTTTGTATTCATTACAAATTAAATCGTTGTTTTGAAATCACTTTCTTGTCAGAGTTACAAAATTATAGTATAAAACACTATTCATTCTGCTACTAAACGTTCTGGTAGTATTGTCATCCAATATTTTTTTCCGTGTGGATAAAAAAATTTTGCAGAGTAGTTTTCAAAAGAAAAAGCCCGTGAGACTTTTTTTGGCCAAAACTAAGTCATTTTAGAATTTACTAGATAATGTCTGAAAGTTGTTGGATGCGTTGTGGGTACTTATTGAGTACAGTACTATAGCCTATTAGTAATAGCTAATTTGAACAATACACATAGATAAAACTGATTGTATGACACAGGTCTGAGGATGGGCATTTGTGGTTGCTATTATAAACGGATGGCTTCAGAGCCTCAGTCTGCCTCTTCTGTTATTTCTTATATTGTTAATTATAAATAAGAATAAATACATATGTTATTCCTATATATAAATAGATTGCTAATGGTAGTTAAAGAAAGTCAATTTATATTCAATCGTCGTTATATTCAGATAATAATTATATCATTTAATATTATTGCATAAACTAAGATATCGTTTTGACGTTTTATGGACGTTTTACTTCATACAATTACACAAAAAAACAAAAAAAACCACTTTAAATCAACTAACACGAAGCGAGTATAGTGGAGCAATCGTTGGGAGCAACCACATATTGAAAAAAACCGGCCAAGTGCGAATCGGCCTCGCACACGAATGGTTCCGTACCACCATACAATATAAAAATAAGATAATAATAAGAGGATAAGGTTTGCAAAGGAAAGCGTAAATTTATAAGTACCTAGTAATATAATGTAACAATAACATCACTAAGATAAAATGCATCGTTTTCGCTTATTGGCTAAATGCTATCTGTCATTTTCTATGGAATTTTTACTTATAGAAGTACATTTTATAAGTTAATCTATCACTCGTTAAATAATACAGTCTAGTTAGCTGTGATAGTTTTCCTTTTAACTACGTTATATAGAATAATAATAATATCCGGGACATACCACACAGCGCCATCTAGTCCCAAAGTAAGCAAGTATTATGCTTGTATTATGGGGTACTAGACAACTGATGTGCATACATAAATATTCTATTTTTTATAACACATACATATATACCTAGATACTTTTACATCCAGACACGGAACAAAATAGACATGTTCATGCACACAAATATTTGTCCCGGGCGGGAATTGAACCCGCGACCCTCGCCTCCGCAGTTAGGGTTTAAACCACTCGGTTAACCAGTCAGTCAATAATAACAATAATAACGCCCTTTATTCCGAAACAAAACAAAACCACAAATACCACATTAAAAATTCACAAAATGTCTATTGCTTCGGTGTGCCTCTTGGCATAGGCTTCCTCCAATGACTTCCACTGTTTTCTATCGTGAGCAACCCTTCTCCAATTTGGAGCTGCTGTCAGTTTGATTTCGTCTTCCCATCTTGTAAACTGCCTTCCACGATTTCTTTTTCCATCTCTTGGATACCATTCTGTTACATTCCTACTCCACTTTCTTGTGTTATCTCGCACCAGGTGGCCTGTGTATCGCCATTTTAGTTTATCAATTTTTGTCAAAATATCCGTTAATTTAGTTGTTGACCTAAGATCAATGTTTCTTATTTTGTCACGTTTTTGTAAGCCAGTAATGCTTCTTTCGATTGCCCTTTGAAATCTTGTCAGTTTTTCTCTGAGCGCCTTGGTTAATGCCCATGTTTCGCAGCCATATGTTATACAAGGAAGGATACATGTGTTGAAGGTCTTTCTTTTTAATGTCATGTTTAGATCTTTGGACTTCATTATCTCCGTCAGAGACCAGTATTGTTTTCCAACCTAGCGCAATCCTCATGTTTACTTCCTTGGTTATTTGGACATGGGGTGAAATAATTTGGCCCAAGTAAGTATAATCTTCTACGTATTCCAAGGTTTCTTCCAATATTTTTATGTCAGTTTGAATGGAGTTTGTCATTAATTTGGTTTTTCTGGTGTTCATTTGCAGCCCAAATATTTTGTTGCTCACTTTTATTGCTCAAACTTTGTATTATCTTTTCTAGTGTTACTAGACATTCTTCAAACAAAACTAAGTCATCGGCGAATCTGAGGTGGTTCAGTTTCCTTGAACCTATCCCAAAAAAAATAAATTTCTTAATTTCACTACGTTATGTAGCGGTTCATAGATTACACCTACTTTCCAAATTTCATCTATATATTGCCAATGGTTTCCGAGAAAAACCAGAGACAGACAGACAGACAGATAGATGGACGGACGGACGGACGGACATGGCGAAACTATAAGGGTTCTTTTTTTGCCATTTGGCTACGGAACTCTAAAAACGCGTAAAATGCTGTAAAAGCAATATAATTACAAAAAAATAGCAAAATAAAAATAACTCACTGACTCGAAAAAAAAATATTTTACTATTTAGCGTATTTTTAAAAACTTAGGCGACTTTAAAAAGTTTCAACTAAGATTTCCTCGATAAAAAATTGCAAAGTGGGTGTGGCTTTGTAATTTTTTTTTTTGTTAACTATCAACACGTTTCTTTGTGTTTTATACAAAGAAACTAAGAAATTAAGATACTTTATGAAATTACTTGCTGAAATTGATATGATATGATTGATATGATACTTGCTGAAATTAAGATACTTTACATATTATACATTGTTAAAAAACAACTTCGAGATCTATTTATTTAATTAAGCAGCTATATTTTACCCTACTAATTATTTTTTTAGTATTTTTCGTAGTTGATTAAACGGTGCGCCTAAAAGTGAATATTTGCATTTTTTCCAATCGTAGCCAAATCCACAGTGGTATTGAAGAGCGCTGCTAATCAATCGCTCAAGATCGTCGGCTGTATTGTCGCAATCGTAGCATTCAATTTGTTATGGATCAAATGACAAATCTGGCATTATTCATAATGACCGGGCACTATGAAAAATGCCCAATATGAGAGGGCAATTTGATAATAATTATTCAAATAATCAAATAGACTGGGCTTTATACATAATGTCCATCAACTTTTGGGCAGAGTAATACAAGGTATGGCATTAGTTAATGACAACACAAGGAGCGGGTAGAGGAGGTTGGGGGAAGGGGGAGGGTGTACTTTTCTTTGGCATAGTACCCCCTTGTCGGAGGGGGGTGGGGAAAAATTTTTTTTTGGTTAATTTTGTATGGCGGGTCAAAGGGTTAATTAAAAAAGCTCCTCGCTTAGCTCCGCTTCGCCTTTCGCTGGTCACAGGAAATCTAACAGCTCCTCGCTTCGCTCGTCGCTACCTAACTGTTTTTTTTTTTAATATGTGTAGTAAAATGATAAACAAAATGTAAAAACCCATATTATTACTTATCCAATTATCCTAACTTACACCATAAGCATACTATAATTTATTGAAGAAATTGAATATTTTGTCCTTTAAGCGATATCAATTCACTTTATTATTAAATTGCCTATTTGTCACGTAGCAATATAAAAACGACCGGGCAATATGACAAATAATGTAGTTTAGATAGTAATGAATCACTTTGCCCGATAGAGCTACACATTATTAATAATGCCCGCATTGATCACTTGACCATAACGAATTCATTAACGATTATTATTTTAAGTTCTTCTTAAATAAATCTCCATTGCTAATCCACCCCCACATTTTTAGGGTTCCGTACCCAATGCGTACCAACGGGTACCCTATTACTAAGGCTCCGCTGTCCGTCCGTAATTTCGTCTCTGACCTCACAGGATTATTGCCTGAACCGTAATAGATAAATACATGAAATTCTTACACTGTATTTATAACATCAAATAATAAAAATAAAACAAAGTTAAAAAATTAAAGGGGTCCCCGTACCAGAAATGTGTTTTTTATATTGTACGGTGGTACCGAACCCTTCGTGTGTAAGCCCGACACGCACTTCGCCGGTTTTTTTCTAAACATAAACAAAAATAAACATATGTGTTTATTTTTGTTTGTAGTTACCAATAAATGTGGGGTTGATTCGGTGGAGGAAGGCGTGGCGGCGAGGTGGATATATCAAAAACGCGGGCAAAACCGCGGGGTACAGCTAGTGATAATATATGTCATTTGGCATGAATCACTTGTCGCTAAGCCGGCGGCAACGAAAGCAAACTAGAAGACGGGAGTGTCTGGCGTTTGGCCAGTTTGTCTCACCTGTGCGCCCCACATAGTCTTCCTGTGCGGATGTCCACACTATTTGCGTATAACGAAACGTGATTAACCTTAGGTAACAGATGTGAAGACAGACTGTACGCTCGTTAGCGTAGTGTTGATATGTCTATCTTGAATCACTGCCTGTTACAATATTCGGCGTGATTGTCTGTTCGCTTGTAGGTTCAAAACAATTCGAATGATATTTATACAGTGTCTATTGAATATTACACATTTACGTAAAATCTCATCGATGAAATCTATATACACTTCGCGCAATTTTATAACAAACAATTGACAAAAATTATTAACAAAATTATTACCCCAAAAAATCACAAGTTTTTCCTGCTAGTATTAGTTTTTCTGCAGTAAATTCATCTTGTCTTTCAATAAGTGTATGTAATACTTTTCACATAAAATAAAAATATTTTGAATTTTAAGGATCATCTCTGACAGATGATGACACTTCGTATCGATAACTCACATCGACTCTTCTATCGACATAAACAAAACATAGAGGTTGATTGATTTACTTTTATTTAGGGGTTAATTTAAATTAAATATATTCATATATTTTTCAAATATACCACAGTTACATGTATGGCGACCTAACACTATTTTTTCGTAATTTTGCTGCACCATTGTATAGCGGCTCATAGGTTACACTTACCTTAGAAACATCTATTTAGTGCTAATAGTCTCCGAGTAAAATAGGTGTAACCAACGGATGGACGGACAGACAGACACGGACAGGACAAAATTATAAGGGTCCATTTTTGGCCATCTGTAACTATAGAAAACCCTAAAAACACTTTGTATAGTTTGTAAATAGTACGAAATTATGAATGAAATTATTATTTAAGTGCTCGTATGCATTCCGAAAGATCAGTTAGGGTGGAATGGGAAAAGGCGATGAAAGGGAATTTCTATTTGAGTGGGAGTTACGAGAAGTCCAATGAGCTAGTTGAATAGTCGGAAATTCTGGTTTCCGTCTTAAATTGCTCTAGACTCTATATTCATCAGAAATCGTTTTGATCTCTAACAACTTTTATATATGCCCTTTAATAGTATTCGCAATTTTGCATTAAATATTCGTGTGAACTTACTACAGAATGCATGATCAGTTTTTAAAACGTTTTCTAGTGTGATTTCTTTTTGCAACAGGAAACTTCTTTTTATACGTGATAAATAAATAAACTTTAAAAAATATTTAACAAAAAATAAAACTTGAATATAGTTTCTACTAAATATATCCATATCAGCCCATTAAGTCCCACCGCAGAAGCTTAGGCTTCCCCTCGGAGTAAGGGTGCTTGAGGCTTAATCCGCCACGTTGCTCCAGTGCGGGTTGGTGGATTTTAACGACGGCCATCTGGTAACGGCAACCGGGACCGACGGCTTAATGTACTCTCCGAGGCATGGAGTCAGTGATGATTATGTACTTAAGTCGAAAAAAACTCATTACGAAGTATATGCCGGTTCCTGGGGTCCAAAACGACCTTCTAAACAATAAACGGGCTCGCCACTACTCGGCTATCACGAGATAGTTTCTACAATATAAGTAAATTAAAAATGTATGACCGACATCTGCTTTCCGTTATATTAAATGAATTATTATTTAAATGCAGTTATTATTTGTACTCAATGAATTTATAACAGCCATGAGAAGCATGTTCGTGCGAAACAAATGTCTTCGGTTACACACTAATACAAACTATCTAATACACACTTATATTTGAAAAAGTTTACAAGAGATCTGTCAACTTTGCATGTAAACATTGCTCTGTAACTACGGCTATGAAATAAGCAGAGACACAGCTGTCTAGTCAATCATATCGTCTCGCCAAGGTTTAATTAGACTTATTTGATTGTATCGGAATTACATACGTGCCATGCCTAAATCACATTTCCATCCTATCCTGATTTATGTATATATCATCTGCTGTCAATCGTATTTACTTTATGGTTTATATATACGTTATACATACCAACTGAATCCTATTCATCTGCTAAACCTGATTTTTAGTTCCTCGTTTCAAATGGTTATGCGTAGATTCTATCATCAAAATTTTTATTTCATATATTTTTCTCACGTTTCGCACCCAAAGGCGCATTAATTGTAAGAAGTGATTGGATTGTTAGAAATTTAAAATCGCTGACAAATCCTGTTTCGTTTAATGAAATTTACCAATGGCAAAATAATCGATTAGTATGAGTGATAGGCTTTGTTTTAATTTAAATGTGTTACAAAAAATAGCATAGCAAAGCAATGTAAAATTAAGGACTTATGTAACAGTTAGAAGTAATAATAATAACAATAATAACACATGGGACACCCCACACAGCGCCATCTAGCCCCAAAGTAAGCAAGTATTATGCTTGTATTATGGAGTACTTAACTACTTGATATATATACTTAAATATTCTTTATAGTATATACCTATATAGATATTTTACACCCAGTCGTGGAAAAAATAGACTAAATATTTATATTTCACAAATGAATTACTATCTATATACTAGTGACCGCCCGCACTTTGGGCTACGTTGGATTCACCCTCGATAAAATAGTTGCAGATCATCTTACCTCAAATATTATACATATATAATATATAACCGCGTGACCGGTCGTAAGGCCTGTTCTATTTTCCTTTGGGAACGAGATGTTTTTCCGCGGAAGAAAAATAACCGGTATCTTTCTCTGCTCATTCTACTATTCTTACTGATTGGTATCTCGCTCTATTGCGATGATAGTAATTTTATGCTCGCAGTTTCGACAGTTCTATTAACATTTTACAATAAGAACGTTCTCGTGAGAATGACATATTTTCCTGGGATAAAATGTGACATTCCTTCTCTTGAACTATCTCTATTCAACAAATCACGTTGTGTCACTATATCACGATGTAAAAAAAAGTGAATCGCTTCGTAATAGATTAAGTTCAGCTGTTCATAAAATGAGAATAATTAGACATTTGACAGATGGTGCGATGATGGCCGCGTGGCTTCTACATTTTAGTTATTTCCGTAGTTTATATGGTAAAACGAAATTCTTCTATGCGGTAGATAGCTGTAAACATTGAGGATATCTTCATATTACAAAAGAGGTTTCTCTGCGGCATTATTATTTACAAGCCAAAGAATGCGTCCCATAGTAAATTAATGAATAACTATCTTTAAAAATAGACATTCACTCAGTAAGTTATTTAAAAAATAATGTTCTTAATGTTGCTGATCTAAATATAATAATAATAGAAATACAAATTAATTTTATAAAAACTTACATGACAAAACAGTTGTCTTATAATACAATATTATCTTAATTAATATATAGAAATAGTAACAATTTAAACTGACTTAACACTATATTTTTACTAAAGAATGTAAATTAAAATAATTTAATTTATGTGCTTTCTGAAATATCTCTGAAAACATAATGTATGTTAGGAAAAATATTAACAGATTTTCTAAGCAAAATGATGAGCACAATGGAAAATTGTCTGTAAAAAAGTACCAAATGACGTTGCTAGGTGCCACTGACGCCCTACTTGGTTGTGAAAAGCGGTTGTTAATGTTTATAAAATAACACTAATAAAGCAAAAATATATAACTTTATATGACGACCGATTGGCCGAGTGGTGAGAGACCTTAATTGCGGACTCAAGGGTCGCGGGTTCAATTCCCGCTCGGAACAAATATTTGTGTGCGTGAATGTGTATAAAATATTTATATACGGACATATAAAATAGTATATTATACGTATAAGTATAAGTATACGTGCATACGCGTGTACATGTTAGCCCTGCCGCAGGGCTAACACCCGAAAATAAATGATTATTATTATTGAATACAAATTTTCATAGTTTTGACATAAAAAGTCCTATACAAACCTTCGTCTCCTATTTTGCTCTCATATGGGCAAAATTTTCAAAGACTTCGAATCAAAACTTATTAGGTTTTCGACTTAGACCACAGGTCAAAATATGAATTCGCGAGCATTTCAATTCAAAAGTGATGGGTTTTCATGTGAACTATTTTACCACTTCAAGAGTGGAATTTCGAAAAACCTTTTCTTAGTCGCAGGAGATATTATATCATTTCTAATGTCCACATGTGATTTGCATCAGCCGTCTTTTATCTTCAAACTTTCAACATCTACGTTACAGTGAACTATTAAATACTACGTTATGCGTTACAAGAACGTTACCTCCTTAAACCATAAACTTCAAAACACTTCTTATTTTCAAACTATACATCTAAATACACATTTTCACACAAACTTAGTGTCGTGATAGCCCAGAGCGCAACGAACCCGTCTCAAATCTATAAGGCCCCATAGGGCCATGGTTCGAACCCGGGCGTGTATCAATGAGTTTTTCTGACTTAAGCACACAATATCACTGACACCGTGCTTCGGAGGGCACGTTAAGCAGTCGGTCCCGGACGCTGTCAATAGATGGCGGTCGTTACAGTTCCCAACCCGCAGTGACGTGGTGGACTTAAGCTCCAAGCCCCCCCCCCTCCTCGCCCTGGGGGAGGCCTAAGCCCCTGCAGTGGGGTAAAAATGGGCTGATGATGATGATGACACAAACTTACATTCTTGATTTTATTCTCTTTTTAGTGATTTGGGGGATGAAATGACAAATTTTGTAACGAAAATTATGATCATAGTATATAATACATACAAAGACATATATAAGATATGCAAATATATACATATACCGAAATAAATTTCTTATATTGGGATTGTCGTCAAAGATTTCAACAAAAAAACGGTAGTGTTCTATGCTACGGCTTTTTGGTAGGACTTTCATCAAATACGTGAAAATATTTAAGGAAGAAAAATATTATTTCACATTCATCTCGTATCGAAACCACCAAAAGAACTGTGAATAACCCTTTTTGTTTTGATTTTCAGTTGAAGTAATATTTGTAAACATATTTTAATCTTTGTGTGATTTGATGATTCACAATCATCACACTGTCGAAATATATTAGAATCTTTTACGCCAATCATAACAGAGTCGATTTCGATTGTCGAGCCTAGAGCCTCCAAAGTCAATACTAACGCAAGAAAGATATTAAAATTCTTTATCATCAAGATGACTATCAACTGTAATAAGCAAGGACGTTATATGCAGACGCGTGGGAAACCGTTATACATTGCAAACGACGCCACTATTCATAGCTGCCGTTCATCATAAAAATATAAGCGTGGGTTTCGCAGAATTACAAAAGCCCTATTATCATGAAGACGTGCTGTGACGTCACCACAACGTATAGCTGAGATGTTATAACAATTTGCTGGCTTTTATTGCCATCCTACGGGCTATATTCCAATGGTAAAAAACTATAATGTACTTGATTTTTTTTAATTCCAGACGTTCGTCATAGCTGCCAATGGAGATATCGCATCGTGTCAATAAAAATGTGAACAAAAAAAATGCCACACACTAAACATACGCCAGTTGATGTTTTGCTACAGTTTAACAAACTGTTTATAACGTAAAAGTAGGATTTGACTAGAAGTCGTCGTCTCCGTTTACCGTCTAACCACCTATACTCTAGCTAACGGGTGTAAGATGGGGAGATTAAGTCCGTGAGATCCCCGCGCGCCGGTCTTCACCCTCGCGAAATTGTGTTTGACATTTTCGATACTGTGAAGTGACATTTATGACTCCATCAAAACCAAACGCTGCTGTCAAAATTATTTATTATTTGGAAGATACTTGAAACAATTGAAGCCGTAAGCAAAATGATAGACTCAAAGATTTTCCATCATTATGATAATGGCTAACCTTTGAGTTTATCATTTTTACACGTTATTTAAACATTATTAAGTAGATATTAAAATGAAATATTTAAATTAAATAAAATGTAAACAAAATATAACAAGAAATAAATACAATTAAATTTTAAAACTAAGTAATAATAAATAAACAACCAATGAATTATTTATTTGACATGCAGATATAACCAATGGGCCTTAAAGGAGTCCCATCTACCAGCGAGTGTCCAGGATGGAGTCGCGATATTTCGGTGTAACATTTATGATTTTAAATAGAGGCGTACTTACGTAAATATTTACATTTTTGATTTAAAACTTTTCATAAGTAATTTCTTTATTGGTATTTATCACTTTTGTAAATAACCCAAAGTTTCAAAAAATATACCATATATAGGTATACTCAAAGTCACATACATCTTTCATTTTACTAAAGCTTATAGTATCTCACTAGAAAGATCTATTTAGGTTCTGTACCTCAAAAGAAGAATGGAACCCTTATAAGATTATTTTCTTGTCCGTCTGTCTGTCCATCTGTCAACACTTTTGTTCTCAGGAACGCGTAGAGTATCAAGGTATCTAGTTGAAATAGTACTTAGGTCTAGGGCACAGTCTAGTGTCTACGTGAAGCTTTAAAAAAAATGAAACTTCTATGTCGATCCAATGAAAACATTGGGGCAATTATGTCGTATATGTTTACACTGGCAAGTGAATCAAAACCCACAGAGTACTTACTTCCCGCTGACTAAGAATCATGAAATTTCGCAAGAAGCAAGACCTTAAGGCACGAGTAAAGGTTTAAATTAGAAAATTGTTAATTTGTGGCTATATCATATAAAAAATATTTTTAAAATCACTTTAAATTTAAATAGTTGCATTCTAGCGGCCAGTAACGATAAATACGTCAATATACGTTTATAACTGTATGGAACCCTCAGGGCGTGAGGCCGACTCGCACTTGACCGGTTTTCTTTTGAGTTCTCAAAAGCAGAAGTACCTAGGCATAAATTGAAAAAAACAAAATAGTTTTCACGTGTCGATCGAGTGTTGTTTGATACTTTAATCGTGATAAGTTAATTTTTCAATCAATTGACCTAACATTAGAAACTTTTTGCAAACGTTTTAAAGGTAGGTATAAGTTTTGCAAAGCACGAGAAACTGTTTAAAATACCTACACTAAATTTTTCAAAGGTGTGTTAAAACTATGGGGTAAAAAGCAAAAAAGCAAAATGAAAAAGGTACAATTATTGGCATAAACTTTTATCGTTTCTGTATCTACATTAGGTAGAATTTCTTTTAGTTTTAATATGTTTTCGAACGTACCTAAGTACCTATGTGTTACAAAAAACAAATCAACGTTTCAAAGAACTTACCGCCGCTGCTTTATCACCATCTGGAAGACATATGAACGTGTTTACATTCCATCGGGAAAATAAACGATCCCATTTACCGAATTATTGTTAAACGACAAGAACTTTTCTAGCTATCCTTAGAAAGAAAATCGTGTATTTGATGTCTTGTTAAATGTCAGAATTTTAAGCAAATTAACAAGTAACATAAATCGAAACGGAAGCCAACATATCGTTTCTTGTACTCTAAATGAGAATATTAATTTTGTGTAGTTTGGTGTTTTTTTAAGCGGGTTGAGCCAATTTTTTCAGCCGTGGATGGCGTCCAAAGCGAGTGTGTCGTTCAGATAACACACGGCTATTTCGGTAATCGCGTATGTAACATCTCACGGTGAATAATAAGGCCGTTGGCCTAATGACAACTGCTATTATTTTGAGTTGATACGACATATTTTTTTACGGAAAATGCGTAAAATATATAGTGTTGTTAGAAAAATGCCAGTTTTCGGGTACGGCTCTGGATGACTCATGAAAATGTCAAACTTTTATGTGTTACCTTATGACCGCGACTTTCCTCGCGTGGATTGGACGATTTATATTATAAAATCGGGCGACCGAGCTTCGGCTTTCGCTCTGTATTGTTTGTTTTGTAAAGTAGTTTTTTTTTTTGTCATTGGAAATGACTTTAATTTCGTCGGAGTATAGGGGGTCATTGGTGTCAAAAGACGCAGCTCGGCGAGCTCTACAATGGCAAAAGAAAATTTGGAAAAAGTTCAAAAACAAAAAAAAATATATCGACAAAAAACGAAAAAAATCGCAATTTTTTTCCTCGATTTTCATTTTGGGAGCCCGATATCTCGAGAACTAAGTCCAAATAAGAAAAAATTAAAAACGGCTCGGAGTAATTAAACGGGGGATCGATTGAGACTAAAATTGTTAGAATTGGACAACCGGAAGTAGTGGGTAAGGGTGCCTTTAGTTGGAAGTCGGATATACGTCGGTGTTACATTTCGTACTAATTCGGTTTGTTCGATCGAAATGTCGCACAGAACATTATATTTCGAAGTTTTAAGCTTATGCAGATACAGTTGTGTTATTTTTATTGCGAAAAAAATTTATTTCGAAAAATATTATCCAAAATATGTGTGGTTACTTTATTCCGTTAGGTTCATTTCCAATGTCGTAAAAAGTTCGTGCGAAAGCAGGAAATCCGTTGATTTTTTCTTTAATATGTGAATACTATTTGACCTTACCTACATATAAGAACCAATTTGTTATATTACTGTACTTTTTTTACAGTTTATCTATCGTGACGTATATATTTGAACACACTTAATTTTATTATGATGAAATAGGATTTTAACTTAAGCTTCCATAATATCGTACAGCGCCATCTTACAAGATTTTGAGGTACCTCACAGTTGACATGATCCGTCGACAATATTACCACAAATAATTACGAGACGGTGCCACAAATATATTAATTAGTTAAGTGAAAAAATAAATGAAAATTGCGTTTTTCAAAAAATACAACTTTAATAGTAGATAAATTTAAAAAGCAAAATCATATCTAAATACAAAACGGCATCCAATTCGTTAGAGCCGTTTCCGTGACAGGTACGAGATAAAAATTTAGTTAAACAAAAATTAATTTGGTCAGATGGACTACACGTTTCTATTATCCGAGTTTTCACGTGCTATTTCCTAATTTACAAATGAACAGATATTTTCCTCTTTTTTTCCGGTAAAATTTGCCGAAGTTCTTATTCGTTTACTTTTTTTAGCTATTCACATTAGCTGATGCACATTCATGTACTGTTCTCAGGTCGTGCAGCGCGGGTGCAGGCGATGCGGTCGGTGACACTGGCGCCGGGTGCGCGTGTGCGGCTAGAGTGCGTGGCCAGCGCGAGGCCACCCCCAAGAGTCACGTGGTACAGGAACCACCAGCCCATTGTCGACACGCCGCGAAGAATACGCGTGCATCATTACAGGTACTTACTAATATAAAATAGCCTGAAATTCTTAATTTCTCTTTGGATATACAGGCCGATATTACGACGCACAGCCCCAAACGCTGAAGACAAGAAACCAGCGATTCTAAGAGGGTGAAAAGAGATGTCAAAATAAAAATTTTTCATACAAATTGAGAAAGTATAAATTAAGCTCGTAGCAAATTAAAATTTGAAATTAAATATGTATTAAATAGATGATGAAATACGTGTTTTACCGATTTTTTAAGAAATCGAAAACCCTGACGGACTGGACAAAGGTGTTTTAAAGTTTGTCATTGGCCAAATTACTGAGTCTATAAAGTTGAAATTTGGCACAGAGGTTTTTTTTACAATGTCAGCATCACCGAACTCTGAATATAGCAGAGAAATTTTGTCAACTTGACTTACTTATTTTTTTTATCGGTATCTGCGTTTCGTTCAAAAGTATATATGTAACTAAAGGCGTCACGCCCTTCTCCCTTTTTCATTCCATGGCTCAAATGCGATACCTTTGTTTCTCGAACTAAACGGCCAGCATCACTATGTCAGTGTTTTCTAATTATTACTTACTCATTTCATCTCAACCAAAAAAGTTCACTTATATGGAACATACTAATATGCAAACGCTCATATAATTTAACGTCTAAACGCGTTACGTATAAGTTTATAAAAAACAACAGTTCTTCTTTTGTGGAAATCATATTGCAGTTTAACACATTATTATAATTACAGTTTGCCTAGTTTTAATTGTTATTATTAACACAAACAGATCTCACCTGTGCAATCATCGCAGAACTACAAACAAGTGAAAATATTTATCATTTTAAACATTATAAATATGTAAAGAAAAATATCTCTATTTAAACACCAAGACCAATATCGTTCTTCGGGAGTTAATGGCGACTTTTGGTTACTAATGGTTCCTTTTAATAAGTTCAAGATTAGTGTCCACTGTCCTGTAGTTGATATTTTTATTAAAATGTGCATTTAATAAATTAATCAGATGCAAAGATATTTTCATTTGCAGCGCATCTGCAGATTGTGTAGCAAATATACTCACAAAAGTTGATGATACGTGCGGAGGTCGCCTTTTATAGTTTTAGCAGGCCTCGTATTTCATTTAGTGCCATATAGCGATCGAGATAAGATTTGTAATCTGATTAGATACCCATGAATGAGCAAAGCATATGGTTTTTCGCGATTTTCATATTAATAAATAAATCGCCGTAAATCACGAAAACTCTATTCTATTATCCCTATTTATTTAATATTTGTCAAGCGTATCACCTTCACCGCTAAACATGGGTCTAAAATACTAAATATTAAAAATAAATAAGAGCGGGAAAGAGACCGGAACCATTGAAAGCAAATTTTTTTTTAATAGGATTGCAATGTAAAAAAAAGCTTTTTATTCAATAATATCTAACTAGTCGTGACGGGTAATACACAAACGCGCGGGAGGGGGCGGGGGGCAAGATAATTTAAGTGCCATGGGCCATAGGCGCGTTCCGCTCGTCTTCCTTCCTCGTATTATAGCTAAAATTTTCAAACTAGACGGCCAGCATTACTCCTCTATTGAACAAAGTCAAAGCTCGGTGGTATAGCTCCCCATGACATGTAGCAACACACTGCAATTTTATTCAGCAACCACTGGTAGCCGCTAAGTATAAGCTTAGCCGATGCCAACCCAAAAGCGTTTTTCAAATAATGAGTGTAATGGAAACAAAAAGACTACCCTTTCATTCATCTCGCGTGTGATCGGTTATTTAGTCTACGTGACCATACTTATTTACGGCAATTGGCAGGACATGCCTGTAAACGAAATGTTGCCACCGAATCGCCATTTCAAGACGTTATAAATCAAAAAGCTTTTATTCAATATAAGATGTTTACACACACTAATTGAAAGTCAAAATGAATTTATTAGGTACCGGTTCAAAAACTAAAAGAAGACCGGTAAGAAACTCCTCTCTGTTTATTTTATTTAAATATATGTTGTTCTTAGTTGTTTTTTTTTTTAATATACTTACAACTATTACAATGATGTTGCATTCACACTTATCATTTAAATACTCGCTAATACAATAGTAAGCTTTTTTCATGTGATGGACTTTAACTTGCTTTGTAAATTGATTTGAATTTAAGTTCAACATTTCATTAGGAATTTTATTAGAAAAACGGATACAATTTCCCATGAAAGAATTATTAACCTTTGACAGTCTGAACCTGGGAATTGATAACATATGCTCATGTCTTGTATTTAAGTTGTGGCCATCACCCACCCTACAGAAAGCATTTAAGTTTTTATGTACATAAATTATATTTTCATAAATATACTGACAAGGGACTGTCAACATGTTGCTTTCTCTAAAGTGAGTCTTCAAACTATCTCTAGATTTTAATTTATATACAGCTCGAATAGTCCTTTTTTTGCAGAACAAATATTGTTTGAATGTCAGCGGCTTTTCCCCAGAGCAGAATGCCATATGAGATTATGCTAAGAAAGTGGCTAAAATAAACCAGCCTCGCTGTAGGCACATCGGTTAGCCTTCTTATTTGCCTTATTGCAAAAACAGCAGAGGTCATTTTACCAGCCACTCTCATAACATGAGGACCCCATTGTAAATTTGCATCGATAGTAATGCCCAAGAACACAGTTTCATTAACTAAACTTAACGAATCTCCACCAAGTATGAAATTAAAATAATTTTTATGTCTCTATTGGTATGTTCAGACGCAAGTCAGTGCTGGAGATCCGGCACGCGCGGCGTACGGACAGCGCAAGGTACGAGTGCCGGGCGCTGGGCGCCGTGGGTCCACCCGCCATTGCCGCTGCCAACATCAGCATCGCGCCAGCGCACCACGCACCCACCGACGATACCAGTTAGTTTACCAGCTTTTATTTGACATAACAAAACAACTTAAACCTGTGTATCTAGATCTTTTAAGACTAGAAACTTGTTCATTGTTCACCCCTGCGATTACTCATGTCAGTGTTGTCAACCAAAGCTTGCTAGCGAAAGACTGTTTCCTTTTACTCGACTGCCACTGAAGGAGAGTTATGTCTTCCAAATGTATATATGTATATGTACCTTCTTACATATATACTTATGCCCAACGTAACAACTCGATACACATAACTTATAATTTATGTTTTCGAACCAAACACGAGACGCATGTGAAATGGTTAGATCGAGGCCGTTTTTCTGTTGTATTGTATCGCGTCTAATAACATACTTATAATAGGGCAGCTGTGGAAAGCCCTCCTATCATCAAATGTGGCGGTCTTTCTCTCCGTTTAGAAAGATCTAGGAAGTAAAGCTATATCAAAAATGCAATCAGCAGTAAAAAAATGACCTTGTATACGTTTATTTTTTAGCTCTTTGACATGTACCTACAACAGCAAATCGGACTCGCACACGAAGGGTTCCGTACCATTATTCAATATAAAAAAAAAACGAGCGCGACATTAATCGTTATTATTATGTAATTTAAGAATTATTGTATAAATATATTTAATTTTTATTTCGTTAGTTATTTAAAAGGCGCTCGATCCTCTCTGGCTAATCCGAAAAGTAATAACATGAGTGCACTGATAGCTAGAGCCAATTTTTATTACTTATTTTATTACAGTGAACTCTGCAAAGGAAAGCGTAAATTTATAAGTACTTAGTAATACAATGTAGTTTTCATCATAAAATGTTTTTTTTTTTTAATTATCTTTTACAATAACACCTCAAAGATAAAATGCATCTAGTTTTCGCTTATTGACTAAACGCTGTTA
The DNA here is from genome assembly GCA_949709985.1 of Luffia ferchaultella. NCBI lineage: Eukaryota > Metazoa > Arthropoda > Insecta > Lepidoptera > Psychidae > Luffia > Luffia ferchaultella. The sequence continues at coordinate 1,400,961 of OX453247.1, read as the reverse complement.
TTTTCTATGGAATTATTACAAAATTTTTACTTATAAAAGTACATTTTATAAGTTAATCTATTACTGGTTAAATAATACAGTCTAGTTAGCTGTGATAGTTTTCCTTATAACTGCGTTATATATACTCCTGTCATAAATCTTTTCCACATATCCAAAAACAACGGTTTAGCTGGTAGAGGGGGGGAGGCACATGACTCTAACAAAAATTAGGACTTTAGGAGTGCATATCCCAACAACTGTTGACTTAAAAAAAATTGTTTGAAACCTTGATATCATTTTCTAAGACCTATCGTTTGGTACCTCTCGCGTTAATATACGATGATTTTTTTTTCGTACTTCAGTTACATGTATGGCGACCTATCCAAAAAAATTCTTAATTTCACTACGTCGTTGTGTAGCGGTTCATAGATTGCACCTACATCCCAAATTTCATCTATATATTGCCAATAGTTTCCGCGAAAAACCACAGACAGATAGACGGACGGATAGACGGACGGACGGACATGGCGAAACTATAAGGGTACCTTTTTTGCCATTTGGCTACGGAACCCTAAAAAACGAATCGAATAATTTTTTTTTTCAATAATTGAGTTATGTTCTGTTCTGACCATAGCTTCCTCTAAACCGTGTCTTACGTATTTAATATATTTACTGGTCATAGTTGCTAGCGATAACTACAAATGGATACCCAACGCCATTCATTTTAAATGGACATAACTTCCTAAATATTTCTAAATGGATAGAAAAACAGGAATAGTTGACAATAGAACGGCTGTATCAACCTGCCGTATCAGACAAACGACCTCGGCCGACGGTCTAGATATTTCGATTCAGGTAAGAATTGCATGCAAGCTCAAAGCTCAATTTGTGTGGATATACAATCCTGTTCGGTTTACGATTGAATTGTTAGTCGTATCGACAACAGTTTAATGACAGCGGACACAGCAGATGTCTGTGTTTACACCCCGCAATGCGTCATGGAGCATTGTGCTTTGATACAAAATTGTGCTGACGGTGCTGACTCTATGGCGATTAAGACGAATATACTGTCCTAGTTTAAACGATTAAAAATATATTTCCAGTACACTCGTGACGTCAAATAATATGGATGTTTTCGGCTAGAAGCTCATCGATGTATCCTTGTTCAGCAGAGTTGAGAAAAATCACATTCAGTATCATAATATTGGTACGGTATTTTCTGGGTTGTTAGTGCGACAAACAAAACTCAATGATGTGATGTGCCGATCTATCTTTGAAATTAACAATTATTTTAATGTACGGTGACACACGACTGCTTTACAATAAATAAGTCCACATACAAGAACTTGCACGTAAAAATCTGACACTTTTTTTTTTAATTTTATAATATGAATTTCCGTATTGGCTCTGCTGTACAATATTAACTACTGCAAGGGATTGGAGTGTAAGAGAGTAGGTGTTCTCCTCTCTCCAAGGGCTTTGTATATTTGGATTAATTATTTATTTTTATTATTATTGTTAGTTGTTTGATATGGATCAAATGTTTGGTATGACAAAAGCAAACTTATTAATTTAAAATTGATTAAAACTTTACAGGGTGGCTTGTCCCTCCTCTACGCTTCTCTGGAAAGTACTGATCAATTTTAATTTGGCCATGATAGGTTAATGGTCCACTATTTATAAATTGGTAGGTTGAGTTTGTTTATGCCAATGTGAGGTCTGAAGCGGAGCAGAGCGACAAGCCACCCTGAAAAGTATTAACCAATTTTAGTAAATTCGGACAAAATAAGGTTGTGTCACCACTTCACTAAATTGGTATTTCGATAGGTTTGACTAAATTGGTTTTTCCATAGGTTTGACTAAATTGGTATTTCGATAGGTTTGCTTATGTCTTACCAATTAACTTACAATAGACACTAATAATAATAAATAAAATATATAAATATTTGAAGGGTTCATCTCCATCCCCCTTTGAGAGAGGTTCTACTACTCCCGTCCCACTCCTCTTGAATCAACAGTTATTGTAGCCCTTCCTATATTTTTTCTTTCATTGGTGCAAAACTTTTAAACGTTTTAAAATAAATATATGCTCAGACATTATTAAAATAATAATTTGACTATCCGATCGGTCGAGTTGTCGGAGGTGCCGACTGCAGACTACGACGGGGCGGGTTCGATTCCCGCCACAGACAAATATTTGTGTGCATGAACATGTTTGGTTGTTCCGTGTCTGCGTATAAAATATCTATAAATGTATAATGTACATATTACCTATTAAAAGACAATAATATTATTTTCTATGTACTTAAGGCTACTGCTTAGTAGGGGTACGTATAACAAAATTACCCTCAGCTCTACCAGTGGAGATAACTAAAAGGGTAACAGGCCATTTTTTTATACAAGATGTAGAGTCTTAAATAGATAACAATAGAACGTCCTCATTATTTTTTGCACGCAATAGAAATTTTTATCCATTCATGATTCAGGCACACATGTAGATACTAATCCAGGTCATCTCACACACGTCGCATGAACGGCGGTTAACGTGTTAAGGTGTTCTAATGTAGTATAATTCGTTTTCAGCGACGTGGGGCGCGCCATGTCCTATGCCCGACCCCGACGTGTACTGCCTCAATGGCGGTACCTGTCTTTTCTTCGAGCAAGTCCGCGAGCCAGCTTGCAAGTCAGTATCTATAAGTCTTATAAATATGTATTTAACAATATAGTAAGTACTAATAATAACAAATAGCGTCTTGTAAAATATCAATCCCTACAATCTCTAAGCTGTTAATGTAATACTGTGTTTTGTCAAATTTTATACGATGCTATTTTATTCATCTTACAAATGGACAATACCCGTGGCGCTCTTCACTCCCGAGAAATCCCCGCACACCGGTTTCAACCCTCCGAAAATGCGAAATGTCACTTCGACACTGTGATCTGACATTTATGACTCGATTAAAACCAAACGCTAAAAACGAACGGAGGTCCCGGGTTCGAATCCCAGGTCGGGTCAGTATTAATATGATGAATATTGATACTGGTACCGGGTCTTGGTTGTTATATGTGTGTGATGTCTTCGCAAAAATATTTATATATGTATATATTATAAAGAATATGTAAGTATGTATATCAGTTGTCTAGTAACCCATAACACAAGCATAATACTTGCTTACTTTGGGACTAGATGACGCGGTGTGGGAAGTCCCATGTATTATTGTTATTATAAACGCTGCTGTCAAATTAATTTACTCTATTTGACTCTATGACTCAATGTTAAGTACCTGCTCCCACACGATTGAAATAGTTACCGAAACTATAAAATTGTGATATTAAAATTATTTTAATTCATTTCGCTAAAAAGAATCTGTATATTAATAATTTTAGCAAATTGCGAAAATGATTCATGTTGTGGACGGTCGAGTCACACATACAAGTACGTTAAAGTTGACTTTTCGTTTTTGTTGACATTGTATTGCGAGGGTCCATCCAGACATTACTTATGTAATCAAAGGTTTGCGCATAATTGGTTGATTAGTTCACGTAGACTTCCGTGCTCTGTGCTGTGATTGGAATAAAATCATTATAAAACGTATTTGGCATTATCGAAGTTGAACGTGTCATCTAAACAATTAATTTTTACATCACCAGATGTCCAGAGGGCTTCAACGGCCAGCGGTGCGAAAACAAGGACGTATCGAATAGGAGCAGTATGTATCATTCCTACACGTGCAAACTGGGCCTCTCCACGTCATATTACTGCTAGCCGATCTACCCGCCTCGTTCCAATCCTAATGTATCTAATTCATTTATATAAACGTCTAGATCTGGTTGTATTGTCGATTCGTTTGACTGGGCCAATTACATTAAAAATGTGCCTTACTTGTAAAATAATTCCATGAACAATTAAATTAGTTAGCATCAACGAGGTTATTTGTGCTAGCGTAATAGAGACCGTAGCTTAAACATTTCTGGACCCCGTGAAACAGGGTATTATATATGAGACGTTAGCAAATTCTACGTAAAATTAAATTAAATACAAAAATGTTGGTGCTATTTTATATAAAGTGGCATTAATTCATTATTGCATATCTAAATACGTAGGTCGTAGGCAGTAAAGTGTATAAGTGTGCAGAAAAAAACAGTTGATTAAAACAAAGTTTCACTTAACATTGTATTGCTGTAGCAAGGGCCACACAATTTTGTATGGGAAGTGATCTCTAATACATTAAAACCTCGTGTATTTGTGAATCAATAATTCGAGAACATTGGAAAACATTAGACTACAAAACTGAATTATCTCTAGAATACTAATTCAAAATGGATAAACTTATTGTAAATAAAATAACACTTTTCCATGGCGATTCCAGTCAAACGAATAATATCGATACATTCTTGCAACAAATTCCAGATTTTTTTTTTGTTAATCTTCATGTTAAAGTTACGAAGTTTGTTGTAAGAACAATCTTTTGACATTGTTTTAATTAAGCGAGGGGCCAGCTGTTTGCGCGCTCTTTTGATTTATTTATCGCAGTAGATAGACATAATTTTTGTTTATTTTTATTTCAAATCATATTTAAAATCTCCGTCATTACACAATTATTTCGATAAATTTTTATTACTTCTTTTAGTGTAATTGTATAGAGCTTTAAATATTTTAGAGTAAGTAATTTAATTTGCGGGAATAGCTGGCCCAGTGAGATTATTTTTTAAGTGAATGCGTAAAAAGCGCAATTTCGTATTGAACAGTGACATCGCTTGCGGTTTTGGCCTTACTTGTTCGACCGTAGGTTCGTTCGGATTATTTATTTAGTTAAATAATTATGAAAATTGTTTGTTACTTAATATGAAAGTTTGTGGCGACGAAATTAAAATTCCAACGCATCGATACGTCTCCGGGTGGTTGTTAGAGCCGTTTGACAGGTTAGATAATAGACCTAGCGCGATTATAAACTGACGAAATATTGGGAACGGGCGGGAAAATTTATGATATTAAAAGTTTGTAGTGGCAAATTTGCATACAAACCGCGTTATTAAACAAACTTTAACTGATTGACGCAAAAAAAATATAGTCGTCAGATCTGCAAAAATTAGTTCATTTATGTACCTACATGTTTTAAATTTTTATTTTGTTACAGCATAAAAAAAGGTTAGTTTAGATTTCGATAATTATTTTATTTTTACAACATATTGTGCAAATGCAATGAGTTTCAAGTTGACCATGTAAAAAATGAAACAATTTCGAAACAACAACCCCGCGCATTTAAGTTTTTTTTTTTTTTGTTTTATGATGTATCAAAACATTAAAAATCAGAAACATATAAACCTAGTTTTTGATCTGAATACCATTTTATTTTGCGCCAATCGGTTAAGGTATAGTGGGATGCAACCGTTGACGCCGTTTGTATGGAAATTTGCCACTACACACTCCTCTTAACGCATGACTTTTCGATAGTTTGTAGTTATCATGTCTTGTCGTCAGATTGTTAATGGAACAAAACGAACATGCACTTATGGACCAATCAGTAGACATATTTATAATATTACGGATTTTCCGGAATATTACCGGCAGCTGAAATTGTACCTGGCACAGACGGGTCGGTCTAGCGTTTGTGACAAATTAAACAGATATATATGTATATATACCAGACCTTTAGGCCCCACTGCAGGGGCTTAGGCCCGGACTTAGGGCTTAACTTAGGGCTTAGACTCGGAATGAGGGTGCTTGGAACTTAATCGACCACGTTGCTCCATTGCGGGTCGACGGATTTTAACGACTGCAAATGAAACAGATACTCGTAGTCAATTGAAAACAATTTTCTAAGAACCGTACTTTAAATATTTGTTTATAAATATACTATAGCGCGAATTGTTTATTTTTATAGGCTAGTTCACATGGCAATGTTTACGGAAAATATATTTTAATGACATGTTGCTGTTAAGGATAAAGATTCTCAATCTAGTTTTCAATAGTTTAGTAAAACATAAAACTAAACGGTATAGTTATTTTACAATATTACTACCTAATTTATTTATGATTCTTTTCTTCGTTCACTCGCAATTTTTATTAAGTATTTCCATTATAGGTACTCTTTGTGATATTATTGTTGCTTTATAATAAATTTTATTGTTGATCCACAAAGTTGTAATTATTTATCACTAATAATTCCACTATTTTTCAAGCACGAATTCAGTTTTAAAAATTTTCAATATAATTTTACATTTCTAACGATATTAACCGACGAAGTCAACTTTAAATGAAACCTTAACAAAGTCGGCTCCCTTAAAAACAAAAATCGGTATAAAAATATATAATACTAGTATCCGTGATTTATTAGAATGTAAAACTGTGCATCGATTGGTCCATACGTGCACGTTCGTATTGTCTTTTCACAATCTGACAGCTGTTACACGTGGTTAAATTATTAACTATCAAAAATATATGCATTAAATTGTAAATTTTATTCACAACCTTTCGACAGTTCACTACAATTATGATAAATTAACGGTGTTTAGAATTATCTGGTGACATACCTTTATAAGGCCTGAGGGACAAGGTTTTGATGAAGAGCTTAACGACCCCGACACACCGTGATTGTCCCAAATTACGTCACGACCGCGTTCCCATATATTTTTGCAATTGCTGTAAATAATTTAAACATCATGTTGAAACGAAACACAATTAGATAATTTTCAGAATTTACAATTTAACGACTCATCACTTTGCTACAATTTAGATATAGACGGAGTAAAATTTTATTTCCGCTCTGAAAACGAGGCGATTGCAAATTTGCGGCGATAAAGCACCCCCGCTCACACCGCTGACACCTAAAATTTGCTATTGCGACGCTACACGACGCAGTATTCGGATCAGCTACAAAGTTTTGCTCAATATGTACCCGCCACAATTTTTCTCTCCAATTACAGGCATTCAGACCAAAAAAAAGAGAGGGCACAGCGAACATAATATTGAAGCCTCAAAAACATTGCCGATTCATTTGTGAATACACGAAACATTTACCTACACCAATTCTTCCAACCACGTTCAGTGCCTGCTATACCGTTCAGTGATGGTGTCGTTCGAGACGATTCCGAGTTACAAAAAGTCAAGAAACTTTTCACAAGTGTATAGTTCCAATCAAACTTCGTGGCTGATGCGAACCTATGTTCGCATCCGCCACGAAGTTTAGTGCCTATGCACAAGTCGCGTCGCAGTAACCACTTTTAGGTGTAGCGGGACGCAGAGGAGCGAGGGGTAGTATATGAATGTACCTGCGCAAGCACGCTTATAGCGTTGTATTCCGATCCACCATAAGGTTTGAGACGAACTATACCTAATTCATCAAAGCCTCCGAGGTCACTCGTCCATTTTTTTGTAGTGGGATTTTAATTTCGGTGTGCTCCCGTCGCATTATTTATTTTATATCTTATAAAACTGTAAATATTTAAAAAAAAACTGTAATATCGTTTATACGTAATTAACTTAACTAGGGTTCGATTGACTCTTAGATGAATCACTGCTTACGAAGACTTCCAAATTTTGTAAATATCTGCTAGGTTAAGTAATTGCCTCCATGTAAAAGAATTTTTTTTCCCTGACAGCTGAATGAGATCATAATTAATTTATGCATATATAAACCGGTCCTAGTTTACTCCACCTAGTCATCGAGCAGTTTTAATATTTTAACGATAATTAATTAATTAGGTAGGTAAATACAAATTTTATACGTGTGGTACTATGTGAGAAGAGTTCTAAATGGTTGTGGATGGAACAATTCCGTTTTTTTTTTAATAATTGAATATAGTATGTATCGAAGGAAAAATGATCTGTTTCTAATTTGTAACGGATTACTTTTTTTATGTTCTTGTTTATTACAGATTATTGTTACCTATTACTGTACTTATTATTTTTTTTTTGTAAAAAGTTTCTTTATACTTAGATATTTGCTATTATTTATCTGTGCTTAAATTACAAATTCTAGTATTTATTGTAATTGAAATGTAAAATGGAATAAGGGCATTAATGTTTGTAATCTCACAACAAATACTAAGGCAGGTCGTAGGCGGCCTCAATGGCGCGTACAGTCAATGTATACCAAAATCGCAATAAAAGAATGAGTGTTGGAATTAACTTAAAACTGATATTTTGTTTTAATTTTTTAAATCATAATTCCCTAAATAGTATCCTATTTTACATAGTACATACACGAAATTTGAAAAACAATAATCGTGTAATAAAACAAATGTCAGTTCGAAATTTCATTTTATATGATAGAAACCTGATGCAGACCGAGTTATCAAAAGGGTATGTATACCAAGATTTTCAGAACAAAAATCTATGCACTGTATGCTCGCTATCCACTTAAACAAATGAAAAAATGTAACACATTATCGGTCCGTGTACCAACCACTGATTATAATCTGCCCATTTATAGAGATTATACAATAAATCATATAACAGATCTCATTTGCATAGAAGATCCATGTAATCCAATAACAAAATATTTTAGATATGTCACATAAGTATCTAGTGAAATATTTGTAAACCTGTAGAATTTTATGAGGGTTACATTTTTTCATTATAATTTACTAACGCTGAAACTATACCTACTAATCACCGTTTAGCATGAGTTAATATTTTGCATGCATTAAGTCTAAATATATTTTATCTTCAGTACCTGTTTTTTGAGATAGTGCATAATTCAATATACTTATGGTATTTCCACAATATAAACTTATTATTTGTTGTGAGATAACTAAAGAGACATTTATGAAAGTTATATCAGATTAATTTCTTTTAGCATGAAGGTAGTTTGATTTTAAACAAATACTAGTTATCACTAACAAATTATTAAAATTACTGTAATTTTTTTGTTTTTTGTATTTGGTAGGTAATTGTAATTTATTAGATACCTGATTTACAGAACTAAAATATTAAGAAACATATTTCATTATCAACTTAATAACAAATTCAAATAGAAGGAGATTTAATGTGTCTTTTTGTGGGTTCTGTACCCAAATGAACCCTATTATTAAGCCTATGCTATCAGTATGTCCGTCTGTCTTTATCGTCTGAACCGTAGTAGGTAGACAGTTGAAATTTTCAGTGTATATTATTGGCTGCTAAAACAAATAATAAAAATAAAAGAAAGTTAAAAATTGAATGGGTCCCCATACAAGAAACGTGTTTTTTTTTCGACGTTTTTGGGATCGGTGGATGTGAGATCATTGCTTGAAATTACATGAAGTATGTTACTACTATGGCCACTATAACAAAAAATGATAAAAATAAAATAAAGTTAAAAAATAAAGTGGGTCCCTATGTAAGAAACTTGTATTTTATTTTTATTATATTTGTGTAATTGTAACGATTCGATTGTAATGTTCACTTAGGTGATTGACAACCTGTAATACTGGAAAGTTTCATAAAATTCTATTGATTAAATAATTATCAAGATTGCCAAACAATTAAAAAAATCTACTGGATTATAAAACCAAACTAAATCGCCATAGACATAGAGTAAATCGCATTTATAAATCGGCACCAAATGTCAACGTACTCATATTACCTAGTTATTTATGATTATCAAAAATAATATTACTTACCCCCTGAATATGTAAGCCGACATGATGTCGTGAAAGATATTAAAACATCACAGAAATAAATAGCAGCTTACAATTAAATGCAAATTGCAATTGTGATTATAATTATTTATTCCAATAAATGAAACTCGGTTCATACACTTATAATACTTTTGATATTTTCTGATAAAGGGTTAAATCCATTTTACGATAGAAATATCATATTAATTTAATGTGTGCTAAGGTTTAATAATACTAATATGTATAAAGTGGTGCAAGGCGTGAGGGCAATGAAAAACTTTCTGTATGCATCCAGTAGATGATTAGAGCTTATTATAATACGAAAATTACAAATATACCCATTGCTTGCAATTGATGTTTTTTTTTTATTTTTTACAGATATGGATGACAGCAGTGTATGGAGGAAGTAACGATGCATACAAATGGCAGCACGATATGCGAAATAAAATATTTACGAAATACTCAAATTCAAGCATTCCTACTCATAAAATAGGCAATATATTTGAATGGCAATAAAAGCTAATTTGTATCCATTTAAACCGCTTGAATATATTAACCCGTTCATGTCTAATATAATGTATAAAGGCTTTATTCAAAAACATGAATGTCGCTCGGTGGTATTTTTTTGGAAAGTTAAGGGTTAAGATCTCGGTGCTAATTGAATGGCTAAACCATGGGCAAGTCTGAATATTTTAATGTATTTTGATTAAAATACAAATTGTCAAATTGTTTTGATTGCCACAAACGAATCTTTGTTACTATTGAATTTACCTGACAGTAATCTCATACCTAATCGTAAGTGATGGGAATTTGTTAAGTTTTATTAACGAATTGTACAGTATTATTTGCAAAATGAATTTATTTATTGTAACTATTATTGCGATATTATGAGCTTAATTTGTTAATAAATAGTATTATCAAATTAAATTGTTTCATTTTTGTACACTGAACTCAATTTCGAAACACAAAGTCTTAATTAACCAAATAAATAATTTAAAAAATCAAATAGACAATGTGTTTACTTAATAAATCAATGGAAAAATGATGTATAACTAAATATTTCTAACAAAACAGATGCAAAATATTGACAATTACAAATGTTCTGGATTGAACTATTGGTACCATCGAATAAAATATTTTTATAGGAAAACATGCAGCTGTTGTCTACAAAGTAAATTAGCTCTTACGAAGCTTTTGTACTTTATGGTTAATCACACAACAAAGTATGTCCAGTGTGTTCATCTTATCTTAAAAATACTGTTTGAAAACTTAAAGTAGGTACTAACACAATGTTGCCTAATGTCATTAATCCTAAAGTACTTAATAAAGTTGTAAGATGATATTGGAAATATGTATTCCTTTAGAAAAATTTAAAAGTAGATTTGATATTATGAATCTAAAAGCCTAAACAATCCAAAACTGGTAAAAAAATAAAGAATTTATGTTATCAAAGGTTTGTTTTATCTACATATTTTTAAATGGCCGTACGAAAAAGTCATGACACAGCCAAGTATTTCTGTCTTATACGAAACATTCATAACTTGGTTATTAATTCCTTTATTTAAAAAAAAATGTTTTTGTATTATTTCTTAATCTCTTTAAACTAACACAATAAAAGAAGATGTCTTTTATCTACTACCTACTTAGTTGTCTTTTTAAACTGCTATTTAGGTATTTTTTAAGGCCGGTGTTAAAATATGAAACCTAGTTGAAATGCCTCCTTCATTCCTAATGAAGAGAATTATGAACTTATCACACATGAAACTAATCCCCAAATAGGTAAATAGTAACTACTGTCTGTATATTTAATTTGTTTCTTTTTATTCACTTGAGTAAATGAGAAGTAAAATTTTCATGTTCACTCATAGGCGCTTCTGAAACTTGAAACCCGTTAAACGTGATCAAACAAAAAGTGTCACGGAGTGATGATACCTATTTTATGATAATATAACGCATTAAATCATATAAAATCTTGAATACGGTAATTTATATACAATTTATCAACAAAATTTTATCAAATTCATTAAATTTTCTTTTGAAGACATCACTTTCGACGACATATCTTTGCTTGTCCACGATTGACTCAATACTACAAAAAAATCAAAAGAAAAATTACAAAAAAGTCGGTGTTAGTGTGAAAGTAAGAACTGTGTTGACTTCTTGATTCAAGACAATGCTTTTACCTTTCATTGAAATTGCTGATACAGGGTGTACTTTGAGATTGGGCATTTATTAAAAATACATGGCCAAGATGCATGTCTGCAACATTACGAAAAACGAACCAAGTGCGATTGGATTCGCGCCATGAGAGTTCTGTACTGTTATATAATGTCCTAGCTTTCCGCCCGCGGCTCCGTTCGCTTGGACTACACAGTTATATCGGCACCCCTATAATTTTTTGCATAGATATAGTTTATAAGCTGAAGAGGGTCATTGGTTCGTTTTCATCCCGGAAAAATGGGTCTCGGTACAACTGTGTAGTTCACGCGAGCGGAGCCGCATGCGGAAAGCTAGTAATAAATATAATTAAAATTACAAATTATATAATATTTTTTTCTAGTTTTTAAAAAATCAAATGTGTAGTTAACTAATATACTAAGCGTAGAGCTGTTCTGTTAGCTCATACCGCGACATTTTTCTTACTTTTAGCATTTTTATACCTGTCGTAACTTCTAAGCGAAAGATTCGACTCGAAATCAACCTTGATTATGAAACTATTTAGTTGGATAAGGATTGATATCATGATACCTTTCGTTTCTACCCGTTTTGATTGACTAATATGAACAAAAACGGGTTATCGTGACTTAACTATAATAATAATACCTCAGACAGTCCACACAGCGCCATCTAGTTCCAAACTAAGCAAAGCTTGTAGTATGGATACCAGACAACTGATATAAATACTTAAATAATCTTTGTAACATTTACATATATACATATGTATGTATGTATGAATTTGACTATAATAATTGGACATAATTACAACTTTTTACATTTTTTGTAGACAATGAAGAGTACCTACTCTAAACATATTGCTAGTACATTATTATACATATTTATCAATATTTTTCTTAGCGTATAAAATATTGAATTGAATTCAATTTTTAAAATTAATTAAGTAGTTTTTGAGTGTATCTGTCACAAACAAACATACCACAAAACAAAATATAAAGAACGTTAATATAAAGTATCCAACTATTAAGATAAATAATAGAAATCCATGGGTGTAGACCTGCTTACCATAACAATTTGTTTCAATAATATTAATATTTAAACACTTTTGTTAAAACTATTATTTATTTTAGAAATAAGAGCGCAGTTTCTTGGATATTTTACTAAGCGGAAGCAGCACTTTTCCGAATGCCTTTCTGTGAGGATGTTTTAGTACTCACAAGTAATAGAGTCAAATACTCTTGTGACATATTTCAAGATTACGTATCTACAAAGTTATTTGACTTTAGTCCAGATTGAAAAAAAAATTATAAAAGTTATTTATACATTATAAGTGAATCATGTCTCATCACCAGGTACTATCAGGAAGGTGTTCTCTCCTCGAGGACTACTTTAGCTCAATGCAGTTTATCACAAAACATTAATTAGTTCACTAAATCACAGTGGGTCTAGCATAGCTATCATTGATCATTTCAATAAAAGGCTATGTCACATTATTAAACAAAATCATACCTTGGTAATTTAGTAACTTACAATGCATTTATTGTACTTCACTGATTATTGCTAATGCGCAATCTCAAATTACACCCTGTGTAAACTTACACCACAAATAGTTTGTAATGTTTCTTGAACTACACTCTGTACAGGGCATTAACATATTACATACAAAACAACACATATAAACATAGAAATCGGAACTGTCCTATTTGGTTGACTTCATGGCCAACATTCAATCATCAATTGGTTGCAGTTAGGTAAGCATAACTTGCCAATTAAAGTTTTTAGTAAATAAAATGTCTGAATCCTAATTTCGGCGACGTCGCTTAGTGTTCAAATGCAATATTTTAAAAAATATTGAATTATTCAAAAAAATACTTAAATAGCTTCAGAATATCGCAATTTACATGAAGATAACAAAAAAACCAAAAATAATTTTCGGTACTTTGATGATTTATGTATAACCACTTCCAGTTAGAATGTCCAATCAATTCCTATAGGATAGTTCCTGCTTAAAGTAAATGCTAAGGTGCCTATTTCTATACAAAATTTATTTGCCAGAAATTAGAACTTACATAATATATATATTTTGCCATCTTAGTAAGTAGTGTATCATAAAATTGTCATTCAATTTATAAAAACATGTTTTTTCTAACACAAAATAAAGTGCATGACTTTCAATTTAGTTATGTGCAAGTTTTTTTTTTGTTTTTTAACCAAAACGAGAACTGTTTCATGTTATAAAGTGATACACTTCTTACTAAGATAGCATGAGCTTTCAACAAACACCATTAAAACAGAAATAGATGAGTGGACGAAAGAAGCCCAAAGTCAAATAAGGAATGAAGCTCAAGGGCTTCAAAGAACACAAACCTGAGCTAGGCAACTTCTAGAACTAGACAACAAGCGACTAAGATTGGTCACAGGAGCATTGTCTGGGCACTTCACCACCAGCAGGCTCTTGCAACACATGAGACTCACAGAGACAGCACTGTGTAGGGCATGTGGTATTGCAGAGGAAACAATGCTACACATTCTCTGTGAATGTGTTGCACTAAGGGCATCACGTATGAAACATCTAGGGGTATGCTATCCCAAACCGGATGAGTTCAGCGACCTAAAAATTGGTCAAATCATACAAATGCATAAAATGCATATTTGAGAATGACAATTAGTAGGGTCGAAGGATGGGGACACAATAGATCTAAATAGGTTGCAGTGTAGGGTAAGCCCACCCCAATCAAATAAGATAAGATACTAAGATGGCAAAATAAATATGTGTAGTTTCTTACTTCTGGTCAAATAAATATGTATGAAAATCAATGTAAAGAGAATTTTAGAATTAAAATATCACGAGCTACCTAATCCATCAACTTATAACTAACTATAGTTTCCATTTTATGGAGACTAGTGGAAAATGATTTCAGTTGAACATTCTGTGCATTTGCTATCGCTATAGGTTCAGCTTCAGCCCACTTCTCCGGCACATCACAGTCCTGTTTGGCATGAATGAGCACATCAAATGAACACCTACATTCTAATAACGGCAAGTACGATATTGTTGCTGCCACCTGCAACATCACATCCCTAATTTCTTGTTGTATCTTCTTCAATTCTTTACCACCGACTGTCTCTTTCATTTCTTTCGAAAGCGCTGCATCACCTTCTTCATATTGTACATTGAAGTCCCAGCATTCAAGAACTTCTTTGTTGCTCACGTTCATTATAATCAGGGATAGCTTATTCACTTTTTTGTTGATTATCCATTCTGTAAATAAACATATATAATATACTTTTATAAAACTGTAACAGAGTGATGCATGTACATGGAATATGCTGAACTAACCATTAGTCGGTCCTGAATTCAAAAATAAAATTTATTTACTCCAAGAGCCACTAAACCAATTTTTATGAAACTGTCACATTTAAATACATGTGGTTAAATGTGTACATGTATTGTTATGCTGCACCTTTTAAGAGCAGAGCGGTAACAAAAAGGGTTAGTTTGATTTCAGTAAATAGTAATTTATTTATTCAAAGCAAACTTACAGCTACACAATCGATGTAATACTTAGGGCATCCCACCTCCATCAAATTTACCTATTTTTATATGGTTTGCACAATCCCACAAGGTTTATTGGGATTGATGCTGTAAGATTTTAGAATTGATTAACTTGTAAGATTGAAAGTTACTATTAACAATATACATACAGTAGGTAATATATTTTGATGTTCTTTCACTTAATTTTTTGTGTAACTCTTATAAACAAGTCAGTTGGACTGTCGCAAACAAGGCAAAGACTTGACTTTATTTCGATCAATTGCAATTCCCAGAGATGAAAACCAAACAGTCTATCTGTTATGAACAAGCAAGGGACTGAAAAATATTTTAATCAATATTTTTTAACTCACAATACCATATTCTATGATTCTGTTAAATAGATCCTTTAATAGCAGCAAAAACAATAAATATAATCCAGTTTACTCAGTGACCAACCCCTACGGGTCTAGGAAATGAAAACCCATTGTTTGTTTTCATTGATGTCAGAAAATTGGTTTATCCTGACTTCATGCAGGCTTGCTCGTCCTACGCCTAGTTTCTTTATAAAGCCGACACGGCATTAGAGCAGACGCTATCCGCTATTACAAAATGCAAGCACCTTTGTAAGCCATCGCGGTTAACGAACCTAGCATATAATAGGTGCTCGCACTTTCTAATGCAAGGGCAGAGGGGCTGCACTTTCCACAGTGTCAAAACAGTTGCAATTTTAAATTTACTACTGAAGTAATTGAGACTTTTGCAGACATAACCACAATCTCGGGAGATTGGTTGTAGATAAAATCATGACAATCAAATTAGCATGATTAAGTAATAAAAATGAGGGATCATACAGGCTAACTTTTTTTGAAAATTTTCTGCCTGCATTCGAACCATAACATTAATTATGTATCTAATTTAATAGAAAATGTTATACCTTCACTCTGTGACAGCAAATTTGTGAGAAAACTTTTAATTTGTGCATCTTCTGAGATTAGAAGAGTTATACCATATTGTTGTTCAGATTTGAAAGTTTCTGGTGGATAGAGACCTCTCTGGAACAGCACTGAGTTAATAGCGAACTCTGTAATTATATCGACAAAGTTAAGTGGACGAAGGAACTGCTTTGTAAATACATTAAACAAATCCTGTTTACAAAATACGAAATTATATTGTCTTGAAGTTTTAGTAGGTACTTACTTAAATATTCGCAAACAATTTGAGCCGACCCTCGTAGAGTAATGCAATTTTTAACTTGCTGAGTCATTTTATATTACAAATGGTTAAGACCATCAAAAGTTTAAGTTAGAAACGAGCAAATTCAGTAAAAAATTACTTATTTTCTGTGTCTTTATAATGTTTCGAGAAAATCACTATATATAGAGGAAACGTTCGCCGATACGAAATGAACCACCGACATTAATTGCAATTTTTAAAGAATTGGTGTTCATAACAAGTTCTAAAAGAATTTAGAATTGGAGCTCCATTCATTCCACTCCAAGATTCTAAGCCCAAATTCCAAATTTCGAACTAATTTCATTAAAAGAAATTTCTTTTCCAAAGCAACAAAAACAATCGTTAAAATTTAAACTAAAAAGTCACAAATAAAAAGTTTTGGTGAATGGTGAATGGTCTGTGATTAGCTCTTTGTGAATGATGATTGATGAATAAAACTGTCCTGGGATCCATCAAAAACAACAGTGCTGCCAAGATTTAAAAGCAGATCATAAGAAGGTGCATGAACTTTCTTGGAGGATGGATACGGAGGTGACACTCCAAACCGTAGACATACTCCAAACTAAGTTTTTATATGGTTTTCGTCGAGATAGAGCAGCCTACCTTTTGTGAAATAAAGATAGTATATTTCGCAACACTTGTGTATGAGATGGAGGCCTAACCTACAGCTTCGTAGCTAGGGGCAGGCCAGGTGGGCGAGTGCCAGGGGCGCAATTAGCAGAGCAACAGCCCGCAGGTTGCTAGGGTATAGAGACACATAATTAAAACATGATGCTAACCGACATAAGAAAAATGCGATGGATTACAATGCACCCCCACAGCACAGAATAGAAATTGCGCTCTTAATTACCCTAAACAAGGTTTAAAAAATTTACGCAGAAACAGTCTGTGTGCCGGCGCTAAGCCGGCTGACCATACTCTGTGGGATCGATCAGCGAGTGTAACAAAACCCGGTGTGGGAGATCCCCACAATTTATTCGTTCTGTTTCTTTTTTGCCACTTGTAAATAAATCTATCATGAAAGTTGCATGGACTTTTCTGATAGATATATTTAGATAGTAAGAAAAATATTTTTCATTCAAACAATAATTATTTCAGTACCAATTTGGAGAAAAATTAACATTTCTTTTCGCTTGATAGTTAGACACCCTAACACGCGATTTGTTATTACTGCAACAATAGCAGCCCTGTGAGATGCGAACTTTTGACAATTTTTTGGCGCATTGCAAAATTTTTGATTTGAAAATATTTAAAGGGTTATTCTGATACGAGATGGTTATCAAAATATAATTCAATTCACGAATTATATACTCGACTACGATGCTCAACTACCACAAATAATAAAAACATTGCATACAATTGCAGAAGGAAATGATGAAAGGAAGACATATACAGTTGATTCTGTATCTTCAGCTAATATAATTAATATAATTTATTTATTTATTCATTACTTTATATAAATAACATGTTTACATAAATAACATTTGTTTCATTTTTCACATGTTTTCCACGTGGTGAATTTCAGTGTGAGTGAAAAAGATGTATATATATATGCAGTTTGCTTCAACATGCTTGTATCCCTTTCTCAGTGACATTAGTCTGACTAGTCAGACGGACGTCAGACTAACGTTTGCATCAAATTATTAAAAATTTTGATAATATAGAAGTAAATTATTAAATAAATTAATGCAAAATAAATTCACCACAAAAATGGCTTGTGTTGCAAAAAACGCCCACAGTCATAGTTCCTCAAAATCAACATAAAATGAAACATTTCGCTCCATCGGTTAGTACCAAATGCCATTATTTTGGTTTTAAAGACTAAGAAATGAACAATTTTACTATCACGTATTTTTAATCAATATTTAAATAGTTTATTAATTTTATACGTTCCTAATTGGCCCACAAGACTTTCTACTTGTACCAATAATCGACTTGTTCTTGTCTAATAGATTCAGAGAAAATAGACTGTGATCGACGGATAAGTACAGACCAGAAGAGTGATCCTTTATGGGTTCCTTTTTTTTCAAATCGGATGCACGGAATCCTAAAAATTGTAATTTACATTGCCTCGATTTTTGGCTTACTAAATTGTTCTTTTATAATTCATTTATCACTAGTTTGTTTGTTTCGTAAATGTTGACAGCTCAGTTATTAGTAACTCTAACTTAGGTTCTGGTTTGGAACTTCAGTCAATCATATATTTTTTGAATGTTGGTGCCGGGTCATAATCAATCAGTGTTGTCGTTGTTTGTACCCATAATACTTATTACTAATACACCGTATTTATTAATATTTATTACTACAATAAACAGAAATATTTAACTTTAAATATATCGATAACGTTGTTGGCTACGCACTATTTACCTTCATCGTTTAAATAAGTTAAAATAAATTTGGAGACTACGTTCTGACCTTAAGCAGCAATGATTTTGTATCAGCTATCTTTCTCTTTCTAATGCTTTTTTCTACATGTTAGAACGAGTTACTTGAACGTATGGTTTACATTCCTTCTATAACTTAAGTAATTGTTCTGAGGTTATTGGCTACTATACTATACTACTACTTTAAATAGCTTTTTCAAAATATCGCCAGAAACCACGTCGTTCCAAGTGCAGTATTTTGAAAAAAACTCGTGGACCGTCTTTTACAGTGTGTTACAGTGTCAGCTGTCAGCGACTCTCTTGAGTTGGCGGTCAAAAAATGTTTTTAGTTTATTTATTTTTTACTTCTTCATTTGTTCGTCGTTTGTTCTTGATTTTTCGATCAAATTCATTGCTTGTTCGTTCTTCAAATTTTTATAAACAACATTTAAAAATTCTTTCTCAATTTGGCGTTAAAAGGAAACCTTTTTTATATTTTTTTCTAATTCGTTTGTCCGTCGTTTGTTTTTGATTGTTCGATCAAATTCATTATTTGTTCGTTTTTCGATTTTTCATAAATAATATTTAAAAATTCTCTCCTAACTAATTGACGTTTCAATTTTAAATTTTTTTCTCTTTTCTAATTCGTTTGTTTTTAATTGTTCGATCAAATTCAAGTTTTCTCGTTTTTTAATTTTTTATACAATACTTAAAAATTTAGACAAAAATTAAAAATTTTAAAATTTTGGCAATAAATTTTATTGGGAACCAAAAAAACGATAACCAAAGTGGCTGAATTTGATGCAGAATTAAGAACTAGTTGCACGTTAATGAATAACAAAAACTGACCAAATATTCGGTTGCATAACTTCCACGAACTTCCGTGAAACAGCAAGCGATTTTCGTGTGGGGCCCCAAAGGGGGGGGGGGGCACGCGTGCTTCTTAACCTATTTTCTGAATTTTAATGTATGAAACGTTATTGAGTGTTATATATTGCTGAAAACTAGATTAAATTTGCTAAAAATTTATCTATATTTCACATCGTTTGGCCCAGAAACAAATACGCCGCTGTTTATTAAAAAAAAAAAAAAGTAGGCGAAAAATAGGCGAAATTCTCAAAAAAAAAACTATAAACAATTTTGCTGTCGGAATTGTGTTATATTTGTAGTATTAGCTATGTTTTTACATATAAAAACATAAAACAGGAAGCAATAGAAAGTATTCACACAATTTTGTTACAAGAAAAAAAAGCAATAAAAAAGCAATTAAAAAAAAATGTAGACGGTCCTCCTGAAATAACTATTCAATTTTTTACATTTTTTTTTTCTTTAATATGGCTAGTATTTTATCATATCTTCTATTAAAACCATTCTGTAACATCTACAATGACATTAACATTTCAAAATGCTCGAAGCGCAAGCACCCAAAAAACGTATTAGAAATCGTCCCTTTTTGGGCTCTTGCTATTCCGGGCCAAAACGGAAGTCGCCAATTTGGCGACTTGCGATTCGCGGGGTGAATGCTTAGTTGTAACCTAAAAAATAATAATACGATAAGCTAAGTGGCTAAATTAGATACAGAATTAAGTACTAGTTGCATGTTAATGAATGACATAAAAACTGACCAAATGTTCAGTTGTATTATCCAGTAATCGTCGTTAAAAGTTATAAAAAGTATCTTTAAACGAGGGTTATTATCAATATAATAAAACGAATCGCATACTATATATGTACCAACCGTAATCAATTTCGTGACGGGAAACAAATGGTACTACATGCCGCGATCGGTCGAATGATCATCGTCCTGTTTACGGAGGGTCATCTATCTATATAATGAATATTTCTTTGTATTTTTACTAACTATGTTCTTCTATATCATCTTACGCTGAAACATTTGCCTACGCTGGACTAATTCCTGCTGCTGACTCCTTTTTGCATTAATGTAGTTAGTTATTTTAGGTTTTCCGTCTGATGCTCCTATAATATTTTTGTGCTTAAGTAGGTACTATGCTATTCTATAAATTTAAACATATTTTTACTATATCAGAATATAATTTGCACAAAAAAAAACTGGATATTTTGAACCCATTATCTTTTTTTTTTATTTTCATATAGAATTCCTAATAACTTGAGAACCTTAGTAATATGACTTCAAAAACTTCAACTTTGACAATACACACGTCAAAATTTCCCGATTTCTGGTTTTAGTTGCCAGTATAAAACCAGAAATTTAGACATCCTTTTTAAATATAACTGAAAATTTTTATAAATTTGTAAAATGTAACGTAAGAACTTTTAAAAATATTATTATCATCCGAATACCATGACATATCAAAAACCAGAAGTCACAGAAAATAGATATTAGACGAGTATTCATATATATATAAATTAGTAATGAACCTACTAGATGAAATATTTTTTTCTTATGGCAAGTGTTAGAAAGAGACAAACGGAATCTCTGGTAGCTATCTCCTACAAACTCATTTTGCCTCCTTAAGAAGTACAATTTAAAGTAAACCTTATGCGTAACGCAAAGGTTTCATTTTTAGATTAAACAGTTTCGGTAGTCCAAAATCCTGAACTTAATAGGTTTAATACGTCCATGCACTGCCATCTATAGTTTACAAGCCATGCTACTGAAATCTGGCAACGTTGCGTGTAATCCGAGCCTTAGTATCAATCAGGTCATTAATTCGCGTTTTCTTCCATTTGAACGTTATGTAAACAGAGATATTGATTTAAAATAATAAATCAGTGTTAAAAATTACGTTTTGCATCGTGTTTATTCGTAATTAGTAAGGTAAGTTGATATTTTCACCATAATCGTTTTTCGTTTCACGTCACAATCTTGACACGTTTGGGTGGAAATTACAGTAAATTTTTATCATTTTTCGAATAGGTTCGAAGATATGGAATCTGGAGGATCCCGGGGAACTATACTTATACCTTTCATGGTCACTTTAACCGCATGCTAGCCACCAGCAGGTCCGGCGAGATTGATTACGTAGAACCCAGGAAGAGGAATAAACTGCAAGGGAACGGTACATTCTCGTAGAACATTATACAATAAAACTATTTTTTAAGATATAGCCTGTGATAAACGCACAAAATCATAGTAACACTAACCGAAATGAGATATAATAACCATTCTTTTTAGTGTATTGATGATTCTATTCTATTCATAAAATCCACTTATGACACGCAAACGAAGTCGCGGACGGGTGCTAATATAATTTGATAGATACTTCTATTTCTATTTTCTGTTAAATGCTATCGATAATTTCATATTTAGTTATTTAAATCCTATATTTTCAATTATTAAATCATGACATCTTGTCAGCTGACGAAATAAATCAGACTACAAGTGACAGTTAATGCGACGTTGCCAAATCTAACAGCATGGCTTGTAACTATAGAAGGCAGTGGTCCATGCATTCATGTCAATGAGTCTCAGCACTGCCATCTATAGTTTACAAGCCATGCTACTGCAATGTGGCAACGTTGCGTGTAATCCGAGCCTTAGTATCAATCAGGTCATTAATTCGCGTTTTCTTCCATTTAAACGTTATGTAAACAGAGATATTGATTTAAAATAATAAATCAGTGTTAAAAATTACGTTTTGCATCGTGTTTATTCGTAATTAGTAAGGAAAGTTGATATTTTCACCATAATCGTTTTTCGTTTCACGTCACAATCTTGACACGTTTGGGTGGAAATTACAGTAAATTTTTATCATTTTTCGAATAGGTTCGAGGATATGGAATCTGGAGGATCCCGGGGAACTATACTTATACCTTTCATGGTCACTTTAACCGCATGCTAGCCACCAGCAGGTCCGGCGAGATTAATTACGTAGAACCCAGGAAAAGGAATAAACTGCAAGGGAACGGTATATTCCCGTAGAACATTATACAATAAAACTAGTTTTTAAGATATAGCCTGTGATAAACGCACAAAATCATAGTAACACTAACCGAAATGAGATATAATAACCATTATTTTTATTCTATTGATGATTCTATTCTATTCATAAAATCCACTTATGACACGCAAACGAAGTCGCGGGCGGGTGCTAATACAATTTAATAGATACTCCTATTTCTATTTTCTGTTAAATGCTATCGATAATTTCATATTTAGTTATTTAAATCCCATATTTTTAATTATTAAATCATGACATCTTGTCAGCTGACGAAATAATTCAGACTACAAGTGACAGTTAATGCGACGTTGCCAAATCTAATAGCATGGCTTGTAACTATAGAAGGCAGTGGTCTCAGTCATACTTCTGTTGATTGTTGATTCGTATCAATTCCGATGATCCTTGTTAACTATTGATTCCTGTCCTGTCACAATTCCTTTCATATTCCTGTCGTATCACCTTTAGGCCACAATCAATGTTTTGTTTTGTTTTGCACAGTTTTGCAATAATAAATTATGTTATATTGTGCTATATGCATCCAAGCAGTTTTATATATTCTGAAGATGTCGTGAAAATATAATTAATTAAAAGAAAATGGGTAGAACCGCAAGAAACAGGCAAAAGCGAAAACTACGAAATTATCAAGTTTGTGATCATCATCCTGAAGTGATTTTATTAAATAAATGGCTAGCCGAAGAAGGACTTGTACGCAAAAAAACCTTAACACTTGCATACTTTGAAGATACTGGTCGAGGAGTTCTGACCAAACAACAGATTCAGTCAGGAGAAGAAGTTTTGAGCATGCCTTTAAATCTTACTATTAACGTTACTACGATTCTTGCAGATAAAATATTTCTTAGTGTGTTTTTGAATAATGAGTTTGATATAAAGGGCAAATGCCTTTGTAAGTTATCTTTTCAAACTTTACTGGCATTTTATATAATTTACTTGAAATTTCAGTTGAAAACGAAGTGGCATGTTTATTTACAAAGTTTGCCAACAGAATATACAGTACCATATTTTTTATCACAAGACTTAGTTGCTTGTTTAGATAAAAGTATAGCTGCGGTAATAATAAAACAAAAAGAGGAAGTTCAGTTTTCTTATACACTATTATATGAAATTTTACAAAATTCTAACTGTGATCATGAAGATATTACTATTTTTAAGTCTAATTTTTCTCTATCTAACTATGAATGGGCATATTTTACGGTAAACACTCGCTGTGTTTATATGGATTTATCAGACATATGCAATTTGGATAAATTGGATAATTTAGTCTTGTGTGTATTGATTGATAAACCTAATATTGGATTGTGTCCATACTTAGACTTAATTAATCATAGTCCTGCAACTTCAAATGAAAGTAAATTAATAGTTAATTACAGTATTAAATGTTTGTCTGATAAAGAAATTAATTTAGATGTTTTATCTGATGTCCGGTTTGCGTTGTACACCAAAAGTAATGTTAAGCCCTATAATCAATTATTTATTTGTTATGGTGATAGTCACAATCTAAAGTTAGTTACAGAATATGGTTTCTTTTTACCATTCAATGAATTAGACTGTGTATTTTTTAATTTTGACCAAGTTCATAAGTATTTCTCTAAATGTGGTGTAAAATTATCCCATGACCAAATTATATTTATTAATAATCATGGACTTTGTAAAGATCTCTATATAGATTCTAAAGGCTTAAGTTTTAATTTTTATGCTTTATTAATGGTTATAAAACAATATTATAAACAGAATGATGTAAGCAAAATTATTTATTCATCACAGAATAGTGAACACCATACATCAACATTAAATTCTGTAATAATACCTTTGGTGAAAGAAAAAAAATCACATTTAAATTCTTTAATTGAGAAATTAGAACTTTCTTCAAATAAATGTGTCATTTTACAAAACTGTATAGATCTCATGGCTGCATATTGTACAATATTAGAAAAATTCATTAAATGTTAGAAATGTGGAAAATTTGTTTTGATTGAATGAATTACCTATAGGTTTAAAATGTAACATCCAGTGTATGGATAATAGACTCTGGCTAAAGAAATGTGATACTGAGATTTAGTTTTTAAATTTTAAATATGTAGATAGGGCAAACCTTTATGAACTAGGAATACGTAATCTTGATAATTGCCAACAGATGTCAAAAGCAAACTTCACTTTTGGCTAAGTCTATTAAAATGTTTACTAAATCACTGCAAGGCCTATATTTTTGTAAGCTATTAAAAACCTGATTTTAGGGTTCCGTAGTCAAAGACCCATATAGTTTCGCCGTGTCTGTCTGTCCGCGGCTAAGACTTAATGTTATAATACTGTAATACTTAATACTAGAAAGCTGTAATTTGGCACAAATATACAAATCAATCACGCCTATAAGGTGGTAAAATAAAAAACTTAAAATAAAATTAGTTTCTCCCATGCACATTAAGTAGGAACCACTATTTCAAACTGAAAACAATTAAATGAATAATATTTTGAGTCCAACGAAATAAATTTTGAAATAACTATGGAATATACAAACTATTCAACAAATATCAACATCATTACAGTGCACTATTCTGTGGCAGCCATTATTTCATAGAAACATCTTTCTCGTGAAAAGCAGAGGTTCGCTCTTCTTGTTTTGCTTAAATTTACACATTGTATAAATTAACTTCCTAACTGAACTTTTTATAGGTTTCAACATAATGCAAGATAACCGTTTGTTATTCCAAAAATTGACACGACTTGACAACAAACCAAACTAGGGTTTGACGAGTGTAGAGTATTGCCATCTATAGAATCCTGTATCAAGGTCAATATCACGTTTTGATGACCTATCTCTATAATAATCAGGATGGAGTGTCTCATACTTTGACAGACTTAGAGATTAGAAAACCCATGTCATTATTGTTGTTTTATACAATACAAGCATTTTATTATATTACACATGAAATTTTATATGTGAGTCACACAAAATTCTACTTCACAGCAAATATTTGAAAACATGAACTGGTCATATATATTTGACGACCGCCGAGATCCCGGGTTTGAATCCCAGGTCCTGTCAGTATTTATATGATGAATATTGATACTGGCAGCGGGTCTTGGTTGTTATATGTATATGGTGTCTTCGCTTGGTACCCAAAATACAAGCTAATGCTTAGTTTGGGACCTAGACATTGTTGTGATTGTATGTGTTATTATTATTATTATATTTAGTTTATGGTGTATATTTTGTTTTCGCTCACTTTTCGTTATCACAATGCAGTATTTCTGAGAACATCCATGATCCGGTGTTTGCATATTACTTACTAAACAGTTGTGCACATATATTTCTTTCCATATCGTAGAACTTGTCCAAATATTTTAGGTTAGATACCTTACATTATATTATCTAGGTATACCTACTATTGTATGAAGGCCAATATGAGACCAATCAAATAATTCATGGTAGTGATAAAACATGAAAAAATACAGAAATAAAAATAAGTAATATTTTTCAACATAATCTCTACCCAGGCGAGTCATAAGTTCTGCCATAACCATTTTGGGAAGGAAATGAATTTTATAAAATTTTATTGAAAATTTCTTGAGACTTCCAGTTCTTCATCCTTTATTTTTACTTGGGACGAAGACAGTGTATGCGTTTGGGGTAACAAGTTGTGTCTTTGTTGGTGCATATCGAGGGCTTAGAGGAAGACCGACGTACCATTGAAAATGCAACTTTACAGAAGACGTTAAAATAGTAAAAATAATGGTGATTTGGAACTTTGACTATTAATAGAAGAAAAATTAAAGAGTACTACAGTACGTAAATTGTTCTATTAAAAACTTCAATTTCTTCGGATTCATATGATCTATAAATGCATATAAAGAAGAATGAATTTAATGTCTTTCAAAGGTTTTTTTTTTTATATAATATCTGGAATACCGACGTCATTTTAGCACTAAATATTTATTTGAAGCTGTCTTATTTTTTTACAAGATTAAAACCCAACAGCTAAACGGGTTACAAAAATAATGTATTGAAATATTGTTTTTGTTATATTAATACAATTATTGAATCTATACTAATATTATAAAGCTGAAGAGTTTGTTTGTTTGAACGCGCAAATCTCAGGAACTACTGGTTCGAATTGAAAAATTCTTTTTGTGTTGGATAGTTTATTTATTGAGGAAGGCTATAGGGTATATGTATAAAATAATACTATCTGTCTGTCTGTCTATTCGAGCAAATCTCCAAAACGGCTATACTGATTTTGATGAAACTTCACAGATATGGAAAGAAAGTGGTCAAAAATGACATACACTACTTTTTGTATGTCTGTATGTACGTCCATCTGTCTATTCGAGCTAATCTCCAAAACCGCTTAACCGATTTTAATGAAACTTTGCAGACGTGAAAGAAGGTTGTCAAGAGTGACATCAGCTACTTTTTGTGGCTGTTTGTTGTTTGTCCTCACTGATCTATCGGCGTAGATAAAACCGAAACTACAAAGTCTAGGAAGCCAAAATTTGAAACAGTGGTTTATTTTATAAAGTGAGTATTAATTTTTAAGAAAGGAATATTTGGAAATTTCAAATTCAAGGAGGGAGGGATGGAGGGGCTTTGTACGAGAGTCTTTGTTCTTCAAAGTTAGAAACATAAAAATTTTAACATAAATAATGACATGTTTCAGGGTTTTTGGATTTCCACATTTTAAGGGTGGGAAACGGAAGGTGAAAAGTATAGGAGTATCGGTTTTCTTAAAGGAGTAGGGAGAATGAAGATTGCAAGTTTGAATGGGTGTACCCAATATTAGTTTCAGCAAAAAGTACGTATAAACTATTTCGAATGTTAATACTACCTAAAACAGGAATGTGTAGTCTACGCAAGCAAAGCTTTGGGCGTTCGCTAGTGAAATATATGTGTTTAATCTTACATTACGTAAGTACCTATTTTGTTACATTACAATTTGCAGTGGTATAATTTTTTTATTCAATTATAAGCGGCTCTTAGACCTATAGGTAATCCAAAAGAAAATGTTAAAAATAATTTTATTTATTTGTTGGAACCACAATCATAATTAGCTTTACCAACTACAAAATTAAATAGACTAAAAGAGATCGTGCAAAATAAAAATATTTTTCAATTGCTGGAATTACCATCATCACCAACTTGGAGCGAAGCATAAAATTTGTGATATTGAGGTCTTTTATTACCTGATTTACGCAAGTGCATTAAATTATATTTCTCTTCCGATATGGGAAGTGGACCTTGGTAAGCAAGAGCAAGTTTTGGATTGGTTCGATCGTAGGCCTCGCCTAACTACTTTCTTCACTTCTTCATCAGACCATTTTTACCCCACTGCAGGGGCTTAGGCCTCTCCCAGTGTGAGCAGGGGGGCTTGGAGCTTAAATCCACCACGCTGCTCCACTGCGGGTTGGAGATTGTAACGACCGCCATCTATTGACAGCGACCGGGACCGACTGCATATCGTGCTCTCCGAGGCACAGAGTCAGTGATAGTTATGTACTTAAGTCAGAAAAAGTTATTGGTACACGCCTGGACTCGAACCATAGCCCTATGGGGCCTTATAAATTTGAGGCAGGTTCGTTGTGCTTTGGGCTATCACGACACGACTACTTTAATTACTAACTACTTTAATTTTTCAAAGTTTTAATTACTAACTACTTTAATTTTTCTAAATTCCTTATCTTCTAAATTATATTTGAAATAAATGTGACCCAAGTATTTTTTCTATATTGTATCCAGAGCATTTTCAACCCGTTTACGACTTGTCCGTGGACATCAGTTTTTTATTAGTTGTTTTTTAAATCTATAAAATCGTCAGCGTCCATTTCTATTCTATTACTATATGCGCCACCAAACTAAAAGGCTCTCAAATTAGCACCAGATACTTGCGCAAACACCAAAAATACGGGCAAGGGGCCGTGAGGGCAGTTGTTAGAAAAATCCGGTTGCTAGGACGGACGGCTGAGAGTACGAATTTTTGAAATGGCGCTTATTCGGCGCTAGTTTATGTACAGTCGACATCCGCGCCGCGTCCGTTATTAATTATATTTTGTTACTGAGTGTTACCTACTAGTACTTTTGTGAATTTATTATTATCGTTATTTTGTATTGTTAATTGTTTTGTTACATTGTGTTAGATATACGTTGAATGCAGGCCATTGTAAAAAACTATATACATGACATTGTCAGAATTACGAATAGTGAATTAAAACTAATACAAAATATTTTTATTTATTTATTTAATTAATAATAAATACAACAGAATGGCGATGAGGATAAAAATAAAAAAACAATAAAAATATAGAATATAAAGAACACCGGTCACGTCCTATACTTGCTTGAACCAAATTTTTAGGGTATTAGTATAAATATAAGAAATGGTAGATGGGATAAGTATCTATAGGTGTATTAAAAATAATCATATATTAATATTATCGATACGTAGTCAGAAATAATAAATACCTATCTAAAAAAAAATACTCCAGACATGGCTGTATGGACATATGAGCACTTCCCCGTGGTCCCAATGAGTTGACGTAATAATGGGACCAGAGGGAAAAACATTCCCCGTGGTCCCATCAGCTAGTGATGTAATTAAAATCATATTTTTGTCGAAATTTTGTATTCATTTTTGAATTGATTTCGCCGTCCTGAACAACATAAATAATAGGGTCAGCGGAATTCATATTACAAAGATTTAGGCTTGAATATGGAAGTCCCTTACTAACCATATTTATTTTTTTAAATGCATAGACTAGCAAATGCGTTATGATCAATGTGCATTATAATTATTTTTTAATTACTACCTACTACTAGATAGGATGAATTTTATGGTAGCATACAGTATAATACTTATTTAAATTTTACAGATGCCGCCGATAACGACATTTATTAGGTCTCTAAAATCGATAAGTTTTGATTTTCGCATTTCCAAAAACAATGTGTCTGAGCCGTTCTTAGACTTATTACGAGCAGTTAAAATTGACGATATGTGCTTATTACGTTCATCAATTTCTGAAGTTCAAAATAATTATATATATTTGTTTTATTTAATTAATACGTGCGACTGTACCTGCGCAACTTCGTGCTTAGCCAACTTCAAGCGGCCTTTTAGATAGGTGGCACGTATAATACATAGTTAAAAGGTTTAGTTTAAGGCTGTTTACAACAAATTATTTTATACATCATGTGTCACCTATAACACAAGTCAAGTCAACCTTTAGACCACGCTATAATAGGGAGTAGCATTTGCCAAGGTTATGTAGTGACCACAGGTAGCAGGTAGTGACACTACATAGAATCCGGCCCTGCCCCTTTTCGTTCGTCATTCCGCCAGCGAGTGTCAATTCAAAGATAGTCGCCGTGTTCCCAAAGAAAAATTAAATTAAGCTGTTAAAATGCCGTATTGTGCAGTGAAATGGTGTGGAAAGTGTAGTACAACGTCTAGTCTCACGAAAGATGGCATCACATTTCACCGGTAAGTAATTATTACTTTTTTAATCACTTAAATAATTCATTACAAAAATAAAACACATACAAGAGCTTTCGTTGATGTCTTTTTTCCTATCTCTTTCTTGCATAGTTAAATTCACATAAGGTTATCTCATTCTGTCATTGGCCCGTGTCAGCTAGTGACGAGACACAATGTAAACTTATGAAATAAGTTATCGACAAAATTTATATTAAGCAAGTGATAAATACGTATTCAAATTTTTTTTAAATATTAAATATTAAATATTTTGGATATTATGTATTATCTACTTATATCATGTATTACTAGCGATCCGCCCCGGCTTCGCATGCTACAAAATAATGTAGGCATATATATGCCTAAAATTTTTTTGACCTAGTGTCGTAACAGCTTGTAACAAATGTCTACTTGTAATATATGTGAACTTGTGGTATTTTTATTGCATGCTATTTCTAATTTTGCAAATATTAAAAAAAAGTAAAAAATATATACACTAAAACAAACTAAAATATTTCTTTGTATACAACATATATAACTTCTGCCTATTTACATCACTCGTGTCGTGTCGGTGTGGGACTGCTTGAATTAATTTTAACACCATTTATTATATTGACAATCATATAATAGTGTGTGTGTGTGTGTGTGCTTTGAAATTATTCAATTTGTAGCTACTTGTAATTATCTTACTTCGTTTTAAGGTTTCCAAAGTACTTTGAAATAAAACAAAAATGGATTGACGCTACAAAAAGATAAGTGGTTTCTTGGAAAAAACCACGTAATTTGTTCTCGTCATTTCACTGAGAATTCTTTCTGGAAAAAACCACGTAATTTGTTCTCGTCATTTCACTGAGAATTCTTTCTGCCCTATAAGCAAAAATCGGCACATTCTATTCGAAACTGCAGTTCCTACACTAATATTGCCTTGTTTGGTATGTTATTAATTAAATAAAAATACAGTGGAATACACTAGTTGTTTTTTTAAATTATTTTATATGATATAACATGTCTTTCATGTATAACATGTCATTCGCAACACAAAGCGAGAGCGTGACAGTTGTCGGTGCGCAAAGTTTTTATTTTAAAAATACTAAGAACAGATTTTTACGTGTGCAGACTGGGTTTTTGCTTGATTTTACATTTAAATCACTTAAAAAAGTTATTTGTGTGTGTTATTTATGTGCAGTATAGAAATAAGAAACTGTTTAATTAATCCATTTAAAACTGATTACACAGAGAAATCCGTGTATACCTACCCTCGTTTTCTTTTCTCATCACAGCGTTATAGTATAAAATTATTATGGGAAGGTGCGGTGTATGCGGTAAATTTACTTCGCGTACAGATTTCATTGAGTGTACGAAATGTGAGCGTTTTTACCATCGACCTTGCGTGGGGCTGCTGCATTCCGCGGTGCCTAAGCGGGACTGGAGTTGTCCGGAATGCAAAAGGAATCTGCCAAGGGATAATAAGGACGAGACTCCCGTTAGTTGTCCACAGCGGTGCCAGGGACTGATGAGCAAATCACCGTGAATGTCGGCCCTGCCAGCGGGGACATCGAGGAGGAGAAAATTGACTTAGGCCTCGAGATTCGTCTCTTTCGCGAGGAATTACGTTCCGTAAGACTAGAGCTCCAGGATTTTAAGCGAGAGTTTGCCGGAATCCGGACAACAATGTCAGATTGCGCGGAAAGGGTCGAGTCACTTGAGCGGCGTGTTGGAGTGATCGAGGGCAGAGCTTCCGGGGACGCCGAATCGACCGGCACAAAGCTTCTGGAGGAGGCAATTGAGAGTCTTCAGATGGAGCTGCGGGATCGGGACCAGGATGCCTTAAACAATGACGTCCTTCTATCGAATATAACAGAGGAAAAGGGCGAGAATGTGTCTCATCTGGTGTCTTTTGTTGTTGCAAAACTGGGTGTGGAGTTGGACGAGCGGGATGTAGTCCACGCTGAGCGCGTGGGTTCCAGGCGCGCCGCCACCGTGGGCGAGCGACCTCGCCCCATCGCCGTGCGGCTTGCGCGCCGGGCCACGCGCGATGCGCTATTGCGTGCCGCCCGCGTGCGCCGCGGTGCCACCACCGCTGAGATGGGCCTCGCTGGAGAACCACGTCGATTCTACTTGAATGAGCGTCTCACATGGCACAACCGGGCGTTGTTTAACAAAGCCCGCGATCGACAGCGTCTCGACGGTTGGAAATTCGTGTGGACGAAAGAGGGCCGGATTTTTGCCCGCCATAGTGAGGGCCGACCGGCTCATCGTATTCGAAACATGTCCGACATAGATAATATTTTTAATACGCGGCCAGTTAGTACATGAAGCAGACTGTTCACGGTGTTTACTTTTTTACTTATTAGGTTTAAAAATGCAATTGGTGTGTAATTGTATGTTTGAATATATATGTACATCTGTAGTCTGTATATCGGTAGTTATTTTTTCCCATTTTATGTTTTTCATGTTTCTTTCAAAGTTATTTAATTTATTGGATGTGTATGTGTGTATGGCTATAAGTATCTGTTGTACGCCAGTCTCAGTATATGTCTGGAAAATTGAAAGGTATATTATTTATACTTATTATTTGTTGGAAATGTATCTAAGCGCTAGTATAAAAATCATTAATAACATGTACGTACCTAGTTTTTTGTGTGAAGGTGTAAATGTTCTTTATCACTGCTTGCATGGTGCAATCTAAATTGTTAAAAGTTGGTCTATTTAATGCTGGGTCCCTAGGTACAAAACATGATGAGTTTACAGTCGCTACGATGAGTAGTAACGCGGACTTAATTGCAATAAACGAGACATGGCTTCGTGAGGGAGGGGAGGCGCGCGCTCCTTCTGTGCCGGGGTACCGGCTGCGGCATGTTCCGCGCCCGCTCTCAATCCGCTCGCGCGGCGGTGGTGTCGGCTTTTACGTGCAGCGGGGTCTCAATGTACGTGCGTGCGCGCATCCTCCTGCCTCCATGATTGAACAGATGTGGCTTCGTTTATATATAGGTGGTATACGGTTGATTATAGGCACTGCATATCGCCCTCCGTGGCTTAATGCTGACAATTTTTTTGACGCGATTACTGACTCGGTCACTTCTTTTAACAGTTACGACCGACTTCTGTTACTGGGGGATTTTAATATAAATTTTAATGACATAAATGACACCAACCACAAAACTTTGACTGAGTTTTTGACTACAGTTAATATGAACCAATTAATAAACGAACCGACTCACTTTACAGAACACAGTCAATCGACAATAGACTTAGTATGCACAGACATGACGGTTTCCCTTGTATCTGTGAAGCATATCCCGGACTTAGGTGGCCACGCTTTTATTACAGTTGAATTAAATTTGAAAAAGAAAAAGTCAATGCCGCGACATATTATTTACAGGCCATTAAGGGATATTAACATTAGTAATTTTGAACTAGACCTTCAAAGGATAGATTGGGATCGTTTACAATTATATGATGATGTGAACGACATGGTACGAGAATTTTATTATCTTGTTATTGGGCTTTTTGAGAAACATGCACCGGAAAAGGTCATTACGGTAACCGAGTCTTCTAAGCCTTGGTTAACAAATACTGTTCAACTCATGATGAGACTAAGGAACAAAGCTCATGAAAAGTACAAGTTGACAAGGAATGACACGCATAGACAGTACTACAAAGACCTCAAACACCTTGTTACTTCAGCAGTTTATAACGAGAAGAAGGCTTTTTTTGATAAATGTATAAACGATAATGTCAAAAATCCGAAAAAGTTGTGGAAGAACTTATACCAATTCGTTCTTTCAAATAAGCGTAATGATGACTTGCCACAACACTTTGACGACCCGGACGCTATTAACCGACACTTTTTGACTGTACCAGGAAAGACCGATGTAACAATATCTGACTTGACCTATTACGAATTTCAAAAATATGGAAAATCGAATTTCACTCTTAAGACTGTCGAGACTAGCGAAGTCACCAAAGCAATCCTAGGAATAAAGACTAACGCACAAGGGTCTGACAGAATTGGTATTGACATGTTGCTACTGACACTGCCCACAACGCTTGAAATTCTCACTAGCATTGTGAACAAGAGTATCAAAAGTATGATGTTTCCGATCGACTGGAAGATTTCATATGTTACACCACTTCCTAAGATATCTAATCCTGTCGATATGACCGATCTGCGTCCCATCAGTATTCTTCCCTGTGCGTCGAAGATAGTGGAAAGAGTTGTCTATAATCAGGTGTCAAAATATCTGGAGGACTGTAATATCTTACCGGAGTTGCAGTCGGGTTTCCGCAAGGGTCGTTCTACAGCCACTGCATTACTCGATGTAGTAGATAACATCCTCCAAGCCGCAGACAAAGGGAAGAGTACGATCCTAGTATTGCTGGATTTTTCTCGAGCTTTCGACTGCTTAAGTATTCCATTGCTACTATCTAAGATGTCGTACTATGGATTTGATAATGCAGCAGTAAAGTGGTTCAACAGTTACCTTTCTGGTCGCACGCAGTTGGTTAATTTGCGTCAAGGGAATGGTACAACCCTGTTATCCTCTTTGAGTCCCCTGACAAAGGGAGTTCCGCAGGGATCTATACTGGGACCACTTCTGTTTGTGATGTACAGCGCTGATATTATTAACAGTATAGAAAATTGTCACTACCATCTTTACGCTGATGATTTACAGTTGTATGCTTCAAGCACACCGGATGACGCTTGTCCGTTGGTCGAGAGAATCAATGCTGACCTGGATCGCATTGCAGCCTGGTCAGAGAGAAACTGCTTGGTTCTGAACCCTGGCAAATCTAAGTATATGGTGCTTGGAACTAAGTCTCAGGTCAGTAGCACGTCAAGCAATCTTGCCACCATTTGTGTTTCTATCTCCGGTCAACCTATTGAACAAGTAACGGAAGCCAGGAACCTTGGAGTACTAATAGATAGTGAATTGCGTTTTGAGAGCCACATCCAGAAGGCCGTCAGTAACTGTTTCTATCGCCTAAAGACCCTTTACAATTTTCGTAATTACCTCAGTGTTGATTTGCGTATCCACCTGTGTGAGTCGTTAATATTGTCAAAGTTGAATTATTGTGATGTTGTCTTCGGTAGTTGTATACTCGGTCGGACTAAAAGGTTGATACAACGTGTGCAGAATGCATGTGTGCGTTTCTGTTTCTGTGTTTCTCCTCGTTCTCGTATAACACCGTACCTGAACAGTGCTAATTTGTTAAATATGCAGGCGCGCAGGCAGTTGCATTTTGCAGCTTTGTTATTTGATGTGGTTCGTGAAGAGACACCTGTATACCTGTATAAAAAACTAACATGGTCAACCAGTCAACGTTTGTACAAAGTCAGAGCAATCTTGCCGGGACACAGGACAGTAATTTTTAGGGGTAGTTTCAGATTTGCGGCGTCCAGGTGCTGGAATGATATTCCACCGCCTATCCGTGAAGTTCGCGGTAGGTTTAGTTTTAAGCGAAAGCTTAAAAAATACTTGTTGGCAGTACAGAAATGTTAACCTCTTCCAGCACTTAATATGTTTCTCACATTAGTTTTATTTTCTTTAATGATTTTTGTATCTGTGCGTTTTGAGTAATTAATATGTAATGTTGTTTTTAATGTGTAACCTTTTCGTTTCTGTTTGAATTATGTATATTTCATGTATTTTCATTTATGTATTGTAATAATAATGATGTATGAATTGATGTACATAAAGATATCGTATTGTGACTACACAAATGTGAGCACATATTTACGAACACAAGCATTTATGTGTAATTCAATACTATCAGTAAAATGTCATTATGTATGTATTATATGCAATGTTTCTTTATTTCTATCTTTCTTAATCCGTATATTATTCATGTATTTTTTGTGTTTTTTGTAAGAATACACTGCTGTAGTTAATTCAATTTTTTTTGACAAGTATTCATTGTATGTATTATTATGTTTTTTTTAGAATTGCTTTTTTTGTGCTTTGGTGTATGCGTAGGGGCTGACTGAAAATCAGTGCTGTGGGCGTGGTCACACACACCTGCAGCGGATGCTGAGTCAGCTCCTGTCATGGCTGCGGAGACTCTTTTTTTGTGTCTAATTTTTTGTATTGTGTAATATGTATCCGTGGTTTTGATTAAATTTCTTTCTTTCTTTCTTTCTTTCTTTCTTTCTTTCTTTCTTTCTTTCTTTCTTTCTTTCATAATATATTTAGAAAACTCTAAATATATTATGACAGTGAAAGAATTTAAAAAAAATAATCATTATTTACAAAGTTATGAATGATTAAAATCTCCTGTTAGACCTCTGTCTAACAGGAGATTTTAATAATAAAATAGAGGGCAACAACCGCACGGCGTATTTATGTGTGACGTCGACTAAAATAATATTAAATATCTTTTTGCAAGAGACAGAGTTAAAATTTTGATAGCTCATAATTTCCATATTCTTCAACCGTATATAATTTTGTTTAATAGTAGTCAAATACAACACAAAATTCATAACATTATTTTAATTTTTAGTATTTAAGAAGATTATTGTTCAAACTACAATATATACCTATGAATAGAAATTAACATGTTTTTAATTTTTCCGTAACACCATGAACTCAATTATCGATATCAAAAGAAGTATTGCCCATCACTAGTGAGCCGTCAGTTGGAAGCACGTTGGAAGCCATTAAATTGTAAATTTTGAACGAGCCAATGAAAACTAGCCAACCTCTCTCCGCAACCCGCCACTTTTTTGCGATTTCGTTTTCGTACTGATGTTTATTAAAACGTGGTCTAAAAGTTGACTTGTCTGTGGTTACAGGTAAATCACAATTTCTTGAGCCTTCTTGGTGGCTTGTTTCTTCGGTCTATTTTGCTCTTCGCATTGACACAGGCAAAATTTAAATCATCCTTTAAATTGCAAATTTTAATATCACCGAACGTTCAAGTCGATGTTTAATATCCATTTAAAATCAAACAATCGTTTACTTGGCGTTTGTTCACTCTTTTAACGGCTTTTGTCCATTCACTTCGTATCTCTGGATACAAAGAAAAACTACAACAAAAATTTGCTAAGCATTAATTGTGGTACCTGGAGTAGCTTAGAAAATAGAACTTTGGCACAAGCTTTTCACCGCCGTTGACGGAAACTGAAGTCATTGAAATAAATTGCATTTAATATAAAGTAAGGAATACCCACTCTATGTTTCATGTATGTAGGAACATATACTAAAATAATCCGGGAAATAAATGATAGAGATTGTGGGCACATCACAGAAAAATGAAACGGAATATTTGGAAAAAAAATGTATACATAATTATTTTATAGATTCCGATGCGGAACCGTGTCTATACGAATCGGACTTGCATTTGACCGGTTTTTTATTATGAGAAGATTATTTGGTCAAATTGGTACATTAATAAGATATCGATATAAAATATCGATAAAAACGAACATATGGTGTCAATCTCTATAACAAACGTAAATATGAAATTAAATAATTTTTTCTTCTTCTTTTAGCTGTTTTATCACAGTTTAGTAATTTTAATATTTTCACTGTAATGTAGGCTATTGTTCAAAAATACGTGATTATAAAATTGTTCATTTCTCAGTGTTTAAAAGCAAAATAAAGGTATTTGTCACTTACCGATGATGGAACGAAATTGTTTCATTTTCTGTTGATTTTGATGAATTGTGACTGTGGGCATTTATTGCAGCACAAGCCATTTCTACGGCGAATTGTTTTTTTGTGGTGTGAATAATTGACTTCTTTATTATCAAATATTTAAATAATTTGATGCAAACGTCCGTTCGACTAGTCAGACTAATGTCACTGAGAAGGGGGTGCAAGCAGGTTGAAGCAAACCGTCGAGAATGCTACCTAATCCTTTTTAGATTCAAGAAAATAATGTATGGAGGAATAATTGTTCCTTTTGTATAGGTTTACAAAAAAGTCTTCGATGGCATATGTCTATCTTTTATGGATATCTTACTATATCTATTTTTATGTTCAAAAAAAGGGTGTCATGTGATGAGGTGATTGGAAAGCAATTTCTACAGATACACTATTAATCTTTATCAAATTAAATACGTTATTTAACTTTAGCATTTCATGCAGATTATGATATCCCTTTACACCATACATATTAAGTTTAATATCTTAGTAATTATCACGAAATAAAAACTATCGTGTGACAAGAGGCCGGGCGCGGTGCATAGAAACATAGAAATAATATTACTTAATAACAGACGGCGCGAACAGTGCATACGTATGCAACAGTGAGCAGCGCGGGGTGCACGCCACAGAACAATATATACTTCCCTACGGGAAGAAGAAATGTAACTCTATAGGGGGAAAAAACGACAAGAATAGCGCCAACTACTGGTTGCCCCTAGAACCATTTAATTGTCAGCAATCACAAACCTCATGCCTCATGCACGTACACTCCTATATCTAAACACACACACAAACACACTTATTTTTGACGTAAAATTATTAGCCCCCACTGGCCCCCATATATAACTGAATAACAGTCAAACTTGCAGTGTTACCATGTAGTAATGTTCAATAATATTTTCATGTATTTGAGGTAGAATTCCTATAGTTACAGTTCTTACCTAGTTTAAGAGATACAGATCGCAAATTGATATTATATGTTATTTAGATGGATTATATGATTACGAATAATAATATCAGTACCTACTGAATAACTGTGAGAATTTTTAGTTATGTAAAACACTGAATAAAATATTTTGTTAAAATTTTACTAATAAAAAATCATTATTATCTTACTATATAGTTATGTAATGAAAAATTTATAAATAAAATTGTAACATATTCGTACGGTCAACCCTGTACATAAGATATTTTTCCAAAACAATAATTGTTATGGGTTATGACGACAGCTTATCCTAGTGGGTAGCGACCCTGCCTACGAAGCTGGAGGTCCCAGGTCGGGTCAGTATTTATCTGGTGAATATTGATACTGGTACCGGTAATCCTGGTCTTGGTAGATATATGTATGTGTTGCCTTCGTTTGGTACCTAAAACACAAGCTAATGCTTAGATTACTAAAGCGCCCTTTGGGGCCAAGACGTTGTTGTGATGTAGACGTTATTATTATTATTATTATTATGTGTGGGTAGACGATACTTAAAACAATCGTTTTGGGAATTTTTATCTATTTGTATAAACACCATAATAAACACAAAAACTACTGAACCTATTTCGGTAAAACTTTTTGTGATTTAGCAGTCGTAATCAAAGGTCTAATCTAATATACAATTTGAAGATAAGGATGCAGAAATCAAACATCAGTGATGTAAAATCAAATAAATATATATAGGTAGGTAATTATTATTTACAAAAA
Organism: Luffia ferchaultella; assembly: GCA_949709985.1. Classification (NCBI taxonomy): domain Eukaryota; kingdom Metazoa; phylum Arthropoda; class Insecta; order Lepidoptera; family Psychidae; genus Luffia; species Luffia ferchaultella. The sequence goes on along the minus strand of OX453247.1, from coordinate 1,361,330 downwards.
TTTGTTTGTGTAGTTGTCTACATGTTATGTATATGTGAGTAAAATATTTACACTAGATTTATTCATCATTTGTAAAACTTTAATATTATGACTAAAATATTGAGATACAGCGCTGTGGCGACGCGCCAGTGACTAACAATAACATTGTAGCGGTCAGCGGCCATTTGTGGGATACCCCTCACTGTAACTCGCAGTCGCACCGTTCTTGCGTGAATTTATGTTTAACTTAGTAGGTAATCTCGAAAAATGTTGTGCTTGTGCATTGTCCTGGTGGAACGTAAAAGATAATTTGTTTCTTCGTGAAATGCCGAAGTGTTTCCATAAATATTTTATGAAAACGGTTCACAAATCGAAATAACATTCGCTGTTGAGAGTTTTTCATTTCTGGAGGTAGGAAATGTGGATTACACCATAAGCATACGAAAAAAATTAAGTCATTTTGTTAGACGATTAAAAACATTGACAATCGCAGAACCAAAGGTCACAGATTCAACTCCCGCCCGAGACTAATATTTGTGTGCATCAACATGTCTATCTGTTTGGTGCCTGAGTGAAAAATATCTATGTATTTATATACTGCAAAGAATATTAAGCATGTATATCAGTTGTCTAGTACCCATAATAAAAGCAAAAACTTGCTTACTTTGGGACTAGATGGCGCTGTTAAGATTAATTTCCATTCAACTTGAGTTCGTTAGATAGAACAAAGTATTATGGAAACTGTCTTATTACTTGTATAATTCAATTTCGTTATCATATCCTTATAATTTTTTAATTCATGTTTCATAAAAGTGACTGGGTAAGGGTAAGACCATATTTTCTAACGTACAGTTTTTATGATCAATTGGAAACATATTGGTATAATATGTTAATGTTTCTGCACATTATGCTTTGAATGGTTTATTAAAAGAAGGCAACTTTACAGTTAATACAAACTTTTTATCAAAATGACCTATACTTCACATGCGCCATTCCGAAAAAAATCTTAATCAAGCAGTCGTAAATCAGTGACTGGAAATCCATTTCAACTCTATACTCTCAATAGACTTGTTAATATGTCGTCATTTGGTCGTCAGGTTTCGTTCAGTCAATCGCCTTTCTAAAAAATCAAAAGAACTAATTTATGGTTTTTTTTTTTAAGTTTTAACCATATTTTGGATATAAAACAAAAAAGGTACACTATAAAAAGTGATCCTATCGAACCGACCATTCCCAAAAATTTTAAATAAATTACAATACATTTCTTTTTTAAAGAATATGCAATTTTAATAACAAAATAGATAATTTATTTGATTGATGGGACAATAATCAACAGTTTAATTAAAGAGTTCGTAAGAATATTTCACACAATGATTTTGTTAAATTCTTAATTAATTTGCTCACTGCACGCACATAGTTTATTAATTGTTACATATACATCGTTCATAGTCGAATAAAACACTTTTATTACAGTCATTCATACGTTCTGCTGCGATTATCATGGGAAAAAAAATCTTGAAAACATAGGATAATTGTGTTTCTGGTATCATTGGCAAATAATGTTGCTACAATAAAAAAGAAAAGTTGGCACACAGTAACTGGTATCACTGCTCCTAACCCCCGTAGGTATGTCCATGACCGCGGCGAACAAGTTGCCGGGCCTGGTGCACGCGAGGCGGCTGAATGGGCCGTACTTGCTACCGAGTCATAAATACACGATGTCGTCGTTACAGAGGCGACATGCGGAACTTTGTTCATATTCTGCCTATTCAATTGAGTAATGTAAGGTAACGTACTTAGAAAAATAAATTGAAGGAGGCAAACTGATGGTTTTGAATACAATATCTATTTTAATTAATACTGTGTGTACTTATTTTCCCAAATAAGTAAAACGATTATACATTAAACTGTAATTGGTAATGAATATAGGAGTGCAATGAAAATCATTGTTGCAATGTGATATAAACTTTAGATACTTACCCTTAAACAAAATTAGCTTAGTAAGTTTTTGACTGAAAAATACTCTGTGACAGACAGACAGACAGACAGATGGCATAAGTTGAGTAATAAAGAAACAAAAAAATAATTAGTTACACCAAGTCATATGTATAGTTCCCCAACATTTTATACATAGGTACGTATCCAAACTGTACGGTTCACTCTTCATAATCTATGTTTTTCATATAGAAATTGCGGCAAAAAGACAATGTTTTGATTGATTTTAGTTGCTGGTTTGCTTACTTACCGATGATAAGTTACGCCACTACCTTTTATCTTCGAAGTTGACTAAATTTTACACGTTTTTAACACGCACAACGGCATTTTTGAATTGTTGTTTACTTATGGTTTAGTTACACTTTCGGTACGTAATCACGATGAGTGTAGACAAGATGTCGGCGTCGTGTAGTCGTTCTTATACTGATGCGATACGTGTGGTTAGGCAGAAGATATCAATGTTATATATAAAGAAATATTCTAGTTTGTTTTTATGTATATTTTTTACTTTTTCAAATATTTATAGAATTGGAAATAAAATGCATTAAAAATACTTCAAGTGGGATAAAATTACGTTACATATGGACCTAATTAAATTTAATTCACATGTTCGACGCAACAAGCTGACATGACACTACGATAGAAAAAACACTACGGCTTATATGCTCTGCTACCGGTGCGAAGCCGGGGCGGGTCGCTAGTATCTAATTAGAAATGTAATAGAAGCTTGACACAAGAAGAATAATATAAAATTCTATTAAGAAATAAATACTCGTAAAAGTCATAATTATTATAATTTTTTTATATAAAACAAAATTTACACACGTAAGTACCTATCACTTTGATTATTCAATAAATTTTTTAACAACACGAACTTATTAAATTGGCGTTTTGTAATTTGTGTACTTACTACACAAAAAATATTGTGTAATTGCTTTTTTAGTTTAGTATATAAATCAATGTCCGTTCAATGAAATCGATTAATTATGATAAAGTACGTATGGCTCAGTTTGTTTAAGTAATGTTGATTGTTATTTTATTATCATGTCGTAAACTACATATAATTTTTAATTTGAAAAATAACGGCAAGTACATCATTATGTTTCAAGGTCTGAAATCAAATAGTTTTTTTTTGTCATATTTTTAATGTGAATTTGTAGTTTCTTTTTTGTTAATATCAGACATACAAGTAGATCATTGTAGACCATACATGAATTAGAATCTATTTCTTTTGGTTAGAGATATAATAATATAACCAATTTATTATAACCAATATCTCAACTCTTCATAATAATTATATTATACTTCAGTATATAATTTTATTGTTCTGAGTTGAGTTGGAAACTAAGACCAGTGCTTCCAGATCGCGAAAGTAAAATTACGGTGTTTTGATCTAAAACATGCGGTATATTCATAGTATTTTCCAAAAAAATACAGTAGATTTAAATTTTTATTGCATTAAAATTACAATAAAAACGTCAGTGCTGTTTTATTAAATTGTTTATCGATGTTTATTGCAAAATAATTTCATGCTTTTATTGTTTTACGGTCATTCTAGAAATATTCTTTTTGTAGACTTAAAATTAATACAATTTTCCGAATTTCTGCCAATGGCTTGCTAGGAAAATATGTTAGTTGTTCGGCTAGAATTTGTTAGAAGTACCACACAGCATAAATTGTCGAGATTACCTTGCCTACGTTTTGTTAAAGAAAGAAACAGGTATTTTTCCTGTGGCGAATGTGTAAAAGAGATGAAAGATACTAAGTTTTCATTTCATATCTTCCATCTCTTTTATAAATAAGACATAAGAATTATACCTATTTCTTTCACAAAACGTAGACAGCCCTATTTCAACAAAAAATTTGGTCGGAATGTGATATGCCTGGCTTATATGATTGGTTGACCTAATAGTGCCGAAAAGAAAGATAAATCGTATTGTCCCTTTGTCAGACGGAAACAACTCGTTTTGTTAGTTGCGCATAATATGCGTGTCGAGATTATTTGGGGAATGGGGAATTCCCTTCAAGTAAAAAAAAAATATGGTACATCCATACAAGGTATTTATATCATTACCTTAAACGGTAGATCAGTCAAAATTACTGCAGATCTACCATAATTACGTTGAACCTGGAAGCACTGACTAAGACAAAGACAAGACTTGCACATGCACCTCTTAGAGTGCTGACATAACTTCGTGCGTTCTTTGTACTGGAGTCTCGCGCTGGAGTGGCTCATCTAACAATCTACCCAGTTGTATAATATTCACAAGTGCTTAATAATAAAATGAACAATTTGTTTCATGCCTGCGCGGAATTTTCTAATATTTAATTTTACTGTCGGTCGTGCGAGAAGCACAAACATAGACAATTTTATGTTTTTATAACAGATTATTTATTAAGTAGGTAAAAGAAAATCGGAAGTTTTGCATAAAAGCGTGCGGGAAACCAGTCACTAGATTATGATTAGGTATGTCAATCGTCATTACACGCTATCACCCACCGGCGCTGGCGGCACGGCAAGCCACCAGCAGCAAGCAAATGACGACGACTCGGTGATTTCGTTTTAAGTGAAGTTGTTAAAAACTTTAAATTGTGTCATGCGTTTCAAGCGCTTTTTTTTGGGTGTTTGCGGCGTTAGAATTTAGAACCACCTCAGCAGGTGGGTCTTTCGTGTTTATTTCGAGTTTTGACATTTTTAAAAGAAATTTTGGCATTGGGTACTTATTACGGTTCCAGACATAATTTAAGTGTTAGTGGCTTTGATAGTGAAAATCGTTCGTAACTTTTAGCGTAAGAGAGGAACACAGTGTGCGAATGACATCCAGCTCTTTGCGGAAATCCTACATGCGAGAAAGAAACGCAACAAAATTTGTCATAAAACCTCTTTGAACACATTTAGTCTCCATTAGTCCATTGTCAAAATAAGGTCTAGCTTTTGATTCCTATTTTGTGCTTTAATCGTTCTGAATTACATAAATTAAATCTTGTGAATTGCAATGGTGTCGTGTTCTGTTTTAGATTGCACTATAACATATGATAATAATCCAAATAAAGAGAGATTTCACATGTAAGTTCTGCCAATAAGATATTGTTATCTTAATGCTTATTTTTATAAAAAGCAATCCTAAGTTTACTTGGTTATACATCAATAGTATACGGTAAATACTCTATTTTGAAAATAATTCGTTATTTTAAAGAATTATGTGTAAGATACAAAAATATTGTGTAAAATTACAATCAAACAAGTCGTTTTCTTTTTCTTGACGTGACGCTGGCACAAATGTACTTATTTAGTACAATTGCCATTAAAAAAAAAAAATGTTAAATAGAACAGGTGAGATGCCTCGTAAACATTCTTGTTCATTCATTGTACTAAACAATTGCCATTAAAAAAAAAATGTTAAATAGAACAGGTGAGATGCCTCGTAAACATTCTTCGGTTTACAGTAGACATTTTAAAGAAAACTGTTTTGTATAACTAAATCACCGACGACTTTTGAAGAAAGGATTTATACCTACTGAATTTGTGCCGTTAGGAGTTTCTTTCTTTTGCATATGTGCTTACTTAGTATATTAAGTGGTATACTAACGCTGTAGTATATATTTAATATCTAAAGTCAGAGCATTTATGCCAACTGTAATTTCTGTACAGGTCAATCTGAAGCCCAAGCGGTCGGTGTCAGCGTACGTTTACCGGGATATATCACCAGAACCTTCAACTTTAGAGCCTAAACCTTTATTTCAGCACTAATATAAGACGGATTTGAAGAAAAAAGTCCATCACAGTGAAAATACCAATCTTAGGCAAATAATCACTTTGTCTTTTACAAAAACTTGTTCCTTTATAATCAAATAAAACTTAACTACCTATTACATAAAGAAACCAAAGATATTATAGACTTGGATGAAATATAGGAATTTCATCCAAGGCATAATTTGTGGTGCAGTGACACGACGCGACACTCGATCGAGTAGGCAATATGTTGTCACGGGCAGTAAGAGGTCACCAGTCGACTTTACGATTTTAAAATTTTAAATTGTAATTGTAAAAATATTGACGAGTTTAAAAAAAAAAACTTTCACTATTTTATTAGTTTTGGTTTATCTTTCAATTCTATCGAGTTAAATATGATATTCATCATTGAACTTCACCATTGTAAATGTTTTTGTTTCGTACATTCTTATTTTTTTGTTTACAAAGAGTGCTAAAAAGTTTGTTGTTATGCGTTGCAACATGACGCATTGTCATTAAAAATAAAAATGGTTTATTTATATTGTTTTATTTATTACTTGGCTTTTATTCAACTAAATATAAATATTTCCATAATGATGTTGACGCTTTCTTTAATTCTTTCTGAAAATTTTTAATTATCAACTGTTAAGAAAAAAAAAAATGTTTATTGGTGTAAAGGAAATGGCATTTGAATTGATTGATCGATGATTTGTCATTTTAAAAAACTAAAAGTTAGGAAAAGTATTACGTAAGTAAGTAAGTACACATTGTCATGAAAGTACTACGTGCTATCGATAATATAAAAAAACACCCATGCACATCACTAAAACTGGCTCAACCACATGTGAATTTTGCATACATACTCATTTCCGTTTGGTTTCGGTCATGCATGGTCATTTGATGTTTATGTCAGTTGGTCTCCTACGCTAGTATATGTACCTATGTCTATGTTCGTAATACTAACACGTTAAAGCGTAAGCATGGAAGCAGAACGGTGGAAGCGTAAGCAAGCGTAAGAAACAAACTTTTGTAGCGTTCGTGGCTGTTATTGAAAGCAAATGGAACAAAGCCATAGTCGACAACCAGGGCCGTGACACTCCAAACAAATTTTTTGGTTAAATAATTTCTCAACATTAGTAGTCTATTTCTTTCATACATAAATAATTTTGCATACGTATGAAAGCGATAGTTATCTAATGCATGGGAATTACCCATAGACATATATATACTAGCGTAGGAGACCAACTGACATCTAAACATCGCATGACCGAAACGGAAATGAGTATGTGTGCAAAATTCACATGTGGTTGAGCCAGTTTTAGTGATGTGCATAGGTGTTTTTTATATTATCGATAGCACGTAGTACTTTCATGATGTGTCGTTGAAATTACCGCGTTATCATAAGTCGAAACCGGCAATCCTATTTATTATTTTGAATCTGCTATACTACATAATTTTTGTTTTGAGTTACTTTTCCTAACTTTTAGTTTTTTAAAATGACAAATCATCAATCAGTCAATTCAAATGCCATTTCCTTTACTCCAATAAATATTTTTTTTTTGTTAACAGTTGATAATAAAAAATTTGCAGAAGTAAAGAAAGCGTTAACATCATTATGGAAATTTTAATATTTAGTTGAATACCAGCCAAGTAATAAATAAAACAATATAAATAAACGATTTTTATTTTTAATGACAATACGTCACGTTGCAACGCATAACAACAAAATTTTAACTCTTTGTAAACAAAAAAATGAGAATGTACAAAAGAAAAACATTTACAATGGAGAAGTTCATGATGTTCAAAATATACAATTTAACTCGATAGAATTGAAAGATAAAACAAAACTAATAAAACAGTTAAGGTTTTTTTTTTTAAATTCGTCAATAAATGACTGAGAAATAAATTATTGATATTTATTAATTTGACGACCGCTTAGCCTAGTGGGTAGCGACCCTGCCTACGAAGCTGGAGGTCCCGGGTTCGAATCCTAGGTCGGGTCAGTATTTATATGATGAATATCGATACTGGTACCGGGTCTTGGTTGTTATATGTATGTGGTGTCTTCGCTTGGTACACAAAACACAAGCTAATGCTTAGTTTGGGGCCACGACGTTGTAATGTGCACGTTATTATTATTATTATTAGTATGTATTAGATATAACTTCGATCCATCGTGTGCCGCACGCTAGTTCCGAGAGTATTCACCCTAAAAATATTGTTGTGAAGTTTAATACCCGTATCTTACGGGATAATTTTCTCTCAGCGTTTCGATCTTATAAAGGGTTTACTACTGATAGGATCGGCATATCGGGAGAGTCACGTAAAGTATATATTAACGAACACTTGACATTAAATAATAAAAAGCTATTTCGGGATACACGTGAAGCTGCCCGAAAACATAACTTTCGTTTTGTTTGGGTCAAACACGCTGTTATCTTGGTGCGCGAAAACGAGACGTCTCCTGTCATTGCTATTCGCACTGCACGTGACTTGTCAAAAATTGCGTCTCATTGTAATAAGTAGTTCAGTACGTTTTAAAAAGTTATTAGTTTTAACTATCATTTTGAAAATCTTATGTGTAAGAGGTAGCTGTATGGGTACTTTTATAAATTACTTAATAGATGTGTTACTAGATTTATATGTTTTCATCTTTTATATTTTGTTTTCTTTATTTACTATGTGTATTGTTGTATACTCCGTGCATTTGTTTGATCTTTTTACTTCAGTAATAATGACTCATTTACATTTGCATTGGTTGGCTGATTGTTGCACTTTGGGCTGGGTGAGTCATGTTGATCATATGTTGCGGTTTATGAGCAGAAATGATTGCTTTGCAGTTATCCTTGGACTTGCTACTCTCTATTTAATTTTAGGACAGCTTTTACTGTCATCATTTACTGTTTACTGTGGGGTATTTTGTGAGTGTGAGTTGCATTCTATGCTCAACAACTTATTAAAAACTATAAAGTATAATTTGATAACTGTGCACTCGGATTCAGTTGATTACTGTAAACACTTTTACAGTAAAATATTATCATATAATAATCTACATATGCTTGCCGTAATTTTCAATAGTAATGTTTACAATTTAGTATTTTTTAAATATTTATATATATATTTGTATCGCAATAATAATAATTCTAATTTGATTGGTCTGGATGTAAATGTTGTATTTTTGTGTTATGAATCTCAGAGTAACTCTTCTCTCCCATTCTACTATACTATTCTTACGGATTTGATATCACTATTTTTCTTCTGTTTAATGCATGTACAATACCATCTCATTTATATGTCACATTACTTGTTCACACACTGCTACTGCCATTTATTATCATTAAGAGAACTTTTTAAGCTTTGGGAAACACCTATATTATTATTCAATTCCAATGGCTAATAATATAACTATATATTATCAAAACTGCAGAGGTCTAAGAAGTAAACTGAGCACTTTGTATATGAACATTTTGTCGGAGTGCTACGATATTATTGTGATCACTGAAACATGGTTAGTTTCTAATATTGCTAATAATGAATTTATCGACTCACGATACGCGGTATATCGCTGTGATAGGGATCGAGGTGCATGCGGGAAACTGGATGGTGGGGGAGTTCTGGTGGCCGTACGCCACGGTCTGCAGGCTAAACGCCGCGTACTGCAATTTACTCCTTTTTCTGATAGCAACACATCAATTTTACTACCCATAGTAGACTATCTTGTTATAGAATTTCCTTCAAGGGTACCTGGTAGACATCACATACTTAGTGCTCTGTATTTGCCGCCTAATCAGCCCTATACCACTTACAAGTCATTTTTAAATTCTTTACAATCCACCCTTATGTCCGATGATGTTGATAAATTTTATATAGTGGGTGATTTTAACATACCTACTCTTGAATGGGATTGCATCGGGGGAGTATCTGTTATTCCTAAGGTGACAAGTGCAAGTGGTCCCATTGATAGATATATAATAAATTTTTTGTCATTGATAAATGCTTCTCAATTCAATCACGTCAAAAATAACAGAGGCCGAATTTTAGATTTATTTATTTCTAACTCGAATGACTGTGTGTGTGAGTTGCCCTCCAACCCACTAATACCTCTTGACCTTGCTCATCTACCGATATGTGTGATTGCTTCTGCTGATGCTCACTTTGAATCTATGGCTCGTCAGTCTCCTCTTAGGTATCGTTACTGTGAGGGTGATTACATTGCTATCAATAATGATATAAGCGCTATGGATTGGAACAGAGTTTTAAATCATTTGCCGTCTGAAGTTGCTGTTGATTTATTTTATGAACATATCTATAAGTTTATTAAAGCGCATATTCCTAATCGACCTGTTAAATCTCATGAATTTCCTGTGTGGTTTTCTCGTCCACTAATTCATATATTTAAAAACAAAAATAACGCATGGGTAAAATGGAAAAAATACAAAAACAAATCAGATTATGACATATTTGCGCTTTATAGACGTAGGTTTAAATTATTAAGTAAAGAATGTTTTCAAAAGTATATGAGTTTTGTGGAGGGGGGCCTGCGTAGGGACATGAGAATATTTTGGTCATACGTTTGTGGTTGTAAGGATAAATCTGGAATTCCTAACTTAATAAGATATAAAAACATTGAGTCTAGTGAACCGGAGAATATTTGTAATTTGTTTTCGAAATTTTTTAGTTCTGTTTATGAGTCATGTAATAGCCTCAATTTAGACTCATTGCCGAGTGAAATTAATGACAATGCAAACGTTTTCTCAGATATTCAGATAACCAAAGATACTATTACTAATGTACTTAAATCATTGGACGTTGCCAAGGGCTCGGGCCCCGATCCCATACCCCCATTTTTTCTAAAACATACTGCAGATACTATCAGTGAACCTCTTGCTATCTTATACAATAAATGCATTGGCGATGGGATCCTTCCTCCTGTATGGAAAACTGCTAATATTACCCCTGTTCATAAAAATGGTAGTAAAAATGAAGTTGAAAACTATCGTCCTATTTCTCTGCTGTCTACACTATCGAAAGTATTTGAGAGGCTGGTTCATAATGCGATCTATCCGAGTCTACACAAAATTATTATACCTGAGCAACACGGATTCGTCAGAAAACGTTCCACTTTGAGTAACCTTGTAGTTTATACTAATTTTCTCTTTGAGAGTATGGATAGTCTTAAACAGGTTGATTCGGTTTATACTGACTTTTGCAAGGCTTTCGATAAAGTGGATCACGCAATATTACTTAAAAAAATTGCTTTCAACGGTATACGGGGCAACTTGTTGCGTTGGTTTCAATCTTATGTCACAAACAGAACGCAGAAGGTTGTAATTAATGGCTTTGCTTCAAACGTGATAACTGTGACTTCTGGTGTGCCTCAAGGATCCATTCTCGGCCCATTATTGTTTATTTTGTATATCAACGACATTGGCGTTTGTTTCAAAAATTGTCACTGTTTACTTTATGCAGATGATTTGAAGATTTATTGCAATATTAACAGTGTTAGTGATTGTATCAAACTTCAAAATGATTTGGATAACCTATCAGTGTACTGCATCGCTAACAAATTGCAACTAAAATTATCTAAATGCAAGTCTATTACTTTTACAAAAAAGATTAATATCATAGATTTTTCATATGTTTTATGTAAGAAGCCTTTAAATAAGGTGTCTGTAATTAAGGATCTTGGGATCATGTTAGATTCTAAGTTACACTTGGATGTTCATGTCGACCATATAACAAAGAAAGCTTTTCAGCTTTATGGCTTTGTTATGCGTACTTGTGTTAACTTTAGTAGATCAGCCTCATATATTTATCTTTATAAATTTCTTGTTAGATCACAACTTGAGTATGCGACACCAATTTGGAACCCCTTCTATGATAAATATAGTAATCAGATTGAATCAGTTCAACGTAAGTTTCTTCGTGCTGTTGATTATAAATGTCATCGAATGAGATCGTCCTATTCTCAGTTACTCAAAAAATTTTCACTAACATCTCTCAGGGAGAGAAGAGTGCTCATGGATGGGATGCTATTATATAATCTTTGCCACAGCAGATTTGATTGTAATCGATTGACCAAACAAATTTATTATCGAATACCTAGCAGCTCGAGGCGTATACGTACAACGTATCCTCATAAATTGTTCATGCCTGCGCGCACTAGATCAAATGCTGGTAAGCGTGCGCCTCTGTGTCGCATTATGAAAACATATAATAAAATTTTTTATGATATTGATATATTTAAACTGTCACAAAGATTATTTAGGAGGGACATTTTGGCAGCTTTAGCTGAACATTTATGACTTTTTTTTTGTTTAGTGTTTGTTTTTTCTAAATTCTGTTTAGTTTAAGTGTTTTTCATTAATTTTTTTGTTATATTATATATTGTATGTTGTGTATGTTGGCAGCTCTCAATGAATTTTTATGTAACTAATTCGTGGACAGCGTAGTTGACTGTGCAATTATTATAAACTGTTTACTTATAGTTAGATATATAAGTCTTATTGTACACGTTGTTTGTTGTCCTAAATAAATAAAAATAAAATAAATAAAATGTATTTTCGTGCGGTTTGACTGGTGGATTCTTACTGCCCATGACGTCACATTGTCTACTCGATTGAGTGTCGCGTCGTCTCACTACACCACAAATTATGCCTTGGATGCCTTGGACTAGTCTATAATATCGTTTGTTTCTTTGTGTAATAGGTAATTAAGTTTTATTTGAATATAAAGGAACAAGTTTTTGTAAAAGACAAAGTGATAATTTGCCTAAAATTGATATTTTCACTGTGATGGACTTTTTCTTCAAATCCATTTTATATTAGTGCTGAAATAAAGGTTTAGGCTCTAAAGTTGAAGGTCCTGGTGATATATCCCGCGTTGACACCGATCGCTTGGTCTTCAGATTGACCTGTACAGAAATTACAGTTGGCATAAATGCTCTGACTTTAGATATTAAGTATTATTAGTATATTACTTAATATACTTAGTAAGCACATGAAAAAAAAGAAACCCGTAACGGCACAAATTCAGTAGATATAGATCCTTTCTTCAAAAGTCGTCGGTGATTTAGTTAGACAAAACAGTTATCCGTAAAATGTCTACTGCAAACCAAAGAATGTTTTCGAGGAGTCCCACCTGTTCTATTTAACATTTTTTTTCCATTGTTATATGCTAACCGTGTTTACAGGAAACCTGGATATTATGAAATAGTCATCATTATCAGGAAGCATTTTTTAACACCGCAGTTTCTTGGAGGAAATGAGGTTAAACTATTGTACACAGTAGTTTTGTCATTCAAAGTTAAATTATTTACGACGTTCATAATCAGAGAACAGATAGAACGTCAGACTTTAAATCATAAATAAATAACGATTAAAATTAAATAGAGCATCAGATTTTAAATCATAAATAAATAACGATTAAAATTAATAGTGTATATATCTTATATTTTCATTTTGAAAAAGTCTTGTATTTACATATATACCCTATGTGTAGTATATATGTATAGATGTCATACTTTCCCTTACAATGTGCTGCCAGGCTAAATAAACCTCACAATATGTTTAAAAACAGTTAACGACATCATTCCAGTGGAACAGGTGCAATTAGGTAATATCAAATTTACAAAATATTTATATTTGAAAATATCGACATATCGATACATTTTGTGCAATCCCTATGCTTCATTGTTTGATTGTAATTTTACACAATATTTTTGTATCGTACACATAATTGTTTAAAATAACAAATTATTTACAAAATAAAGTATTTACCGTATACTACTGATGTATAACCAAGTAAATTTAGGATCGCTTTTTATAAAAATAAGCATTAAGATAACAATATGTTATTGGCAGTACTTACCGGTGAAATGTCTCTTTATTTGGATTATTAACATATGTTACAGTGCAATTTAAAACTGAACACTACACCATTTTATCACAAGAATTAATTTTTGTAGAATTCAAAACGATTATAACACAAAATAGAAAACAAAGCTGGACCTTATTTTGACAAGTGAGTAATGAAGACTAAATGTGTTCAAAGAGGTTTTATGTCAGATTTTCTTGCATTTCTTTCTCGCATGTAGGATTTCCGCAAAGAGCTGGATGTCATTCGCACACTGTGTTCCTCTCTTACGCTAGTATATATACCTTTATGGAATTACCACGATAAAAACTTTGCTTAGAGTAGGTTTTCTGTCTAATTGGTATTTGTTCAGTGATGATAACGTTGTCAACTCGGAAAATGTCAATCAATTTCGAATATGGCGGCTGCTTTACTGTCAAGTAAAAATTTCAATAAATTCATAAAGAATTATGGAAAAATTAGCCATAGTGTTTGTTACAACCAATTTCATATATTAAATAGGCCACAGTTAAATTTAAGATGTAAACCTTGTGCGATTGCAAGCCAATATAGGGTGAGTGATTTTTATTCGTATTATGCGAATTTTATAGATTTCAAATTTACAATTGTTAGAATTTATGAACAGTCGTGATATCGATTTGATTATTTTCAGTACAATTACAACTCTTCTTCTTCTGACAATGTGACTGGAGGTAAAACGACTAATAATGTTTTGTCATCAGTATTGGTCAATAAACAGAAAACTGGAAAAATACCTGTTGGTTAGTAACTATCATGAGCTTTTTATAATATAAGAAATAAACAATAACTTATTATATAAAACCTTGTATTATCTTGAACTAGTAAAATGGTTATTTGGTAAATCACAGCCAGTTACATCACTCATAATAATTGTATACTCCGAATAAAAGAAATATTCTTATTGACTTAGCATAAAAGTGCATATTTAGAGGCTCATCATCACCTCTTTTGAAACCTTGTTCCACTCCAGTTTTTATGATTTAGTAATAAATTTCCATTCATATCCTGTTGTGTTATTTCTGTATTTAATATTCTAATTTAAATTTTTTGTCATTATTGTCATTTTTAATTTGATTACTAGTTTTTCATATTTTTGTGTTTACTAATACTTGGTTGAATGCAGCTCTTTTTCCATAGATTAGCACGCATCCTTGTAGTCCGTGTGCTTTGACCTGTGTTCCTTGCTTGTACCTTCCCTTTAAATATATTCCTGATAATTGTCACCCTCCTATTAGGTATCCAAAAGAGAGACTGCTTTCATCCAGGTGCCTCTGTTTTGTCACGCGAAGATATTAACCTGGCTGATGCCAAGCCGGTCACGGGAAAGGATATGATAAAGGGAATGCTGGCATATGTGTGGCCCAAGGTAAGCAAGTTCTATCAATACTTTTTTCCATTAGAATAAAATGTGAAAGGTTTATAAACATGTTATTACTTTCAGGACAACAACAAAATAAAAGCAAGAGTATTATTCTCCTTGTCCCTGCTTTTTGGTGCAAAGATAGTAAATGTGATTGTGCCATTCCTGTTCAAATATGCTGTTGATGGAGTTAATGAAACTATGGCTGCTGGAAGTGGAGATGCACTACTGGGAATGAACACTGTACCTCAGGCATTGGGCACTGCCACCTTTAGTTTGCTACTTGGCTGTAAGTATATTTTTAATGTGTGTGTGTGATCATTAAATATTTGCTGCTGACATATTTTGTCCTCTGAGATAGACCTGAAGAAAAGTACAACTAGGTAACTAAAGTTGCATACCGAAACAGATCAAATAATGAATTAAATATTAATTAAATTAATAATTCATTTTTGTGCTAGTCCACAGTTTCTCCTTGGTTGTTCCAAATTTTTTAATCTTTTTTCTACTGAGTTTAGAATTTATGGTTAATGTAATATAATAAAGTATAATGAAGTATAAAGTAAAGATTGTTTATTTCTGTTCTTCTTATATTGTATGGTTATAAAAGACATTTACAACAATTAATAACTTTTCCTTCATACAGGACATAAGTTTTATGATTCGTTAACATAGGAATTAGGAATTATTATCATTAAATTCTTGGTATATTACAACCCTGTCAATGCTATATTTTAAATATAATTTTATATAATTGAAAATTATGACTTTTACAGATGGCATTGCTCGTGGTACAGCAGCCGGTTTCAACGAGCTTCGTAATGCTGTGTTTGCGAAGGTTGCCCAACATTCCATCAGGAAGCTGGCATGCAATGTGTTCATGCATCTCCACAACTTGGATTTAGCCTTTCACCTGGGTAGGCAGACGGGAGCATTATCCAAGGTAAACCTACATAAAAATGCAGCATGTCGATTTTCATTTACACCATTTTATGAAGAGCATAATACTCAATACTTTGTATTATTTTACACTTAAACAAGTCACATTTCAGTATTTAACATTGCCAATGTTACAAGTCTAATGAACAGCAATGATAATAATTTACAATGCGCAAAAAAAATTGTTACTTTGATTATAAATGTCTGGACAAACCCTCTCAATACAATATCAACAAAAGTTACAGGCCAACTTTTACATACTTCTGTGTGTGACTGAACAGACTCTCTGTATGCATATGCGTTAATTATAACCTAACTGTTAGGTGATAGTTTTATATCTTGTTTTTATGCTGACGCTGTCCAGGCATTATATAATCAAAGTTTTTTTTATAATGAACATACTAAATACCATAGGACTATGTTTACATGTATCTAAGTGTGAACATGGTCCTATGGTTAGAAATAGATGACAGCATTAAGAAATTATCAAGATGTTAAAAATTTGTTGTTGCAATAAATTTTGTGTAACAACGAAACGCTATACCTATGTACTTAATGTTTCACAGTTATAAGATTCACTGTCAATAATAAGAAAGTGAAAATAATGATATTATCTAATTGTCAAATAACTGGTAAAGAAAACTGGCCCATGTACATGCCAGACCACTCGCTGTGTATATAGACAGACTATATGCATTAGTCAAATAGTTTTAGTAATTTTTTTCTTGATTATTTTGAAAGTAATGTATTGAACTTACTGGTAACAGTTTTTATTTTTAAATGCTTTCATTTATAATATTTTTTTTTTGCTGCCCTATACAAGACAGGATCACAATAATGTTTATATTATATTTATAGTATATTTTCTATATTCATTTGTATTTTAAAATAATTTTGTAATAGTATACCACATGATAGGATGAGCAAAAATAATTTCATTTTTGCTTGGTTATTAGGGGAGGTAACTATAAATATGTAAATAAAATTAATGTTTTGATAAAATGTCAACTCTGCTTATTCAATATACATGCAAAATTCATTCACCTATGTCTATTAATGTAGAAACTGTGAGAGTATGAGAAACAAGTTTGATGAACAGACAGACTTGATGAAACTATAAATGATGGTTTCTTTTTTCCTTTTGAGGAACAGAATTCTAAAAATGGACTTATTTTATTTTTCCCACCCAATTGTATCATGGTGTATTATTACTGGTGGATTAGCACTCCACCTTTGATACCAAGGTCTTGCGGTAGAGTCCCACTATAAGTTAATTAACCATGAGTTTTCACCAAGATTGTCACAACTTGTAAGCATTTTCATTATTTTTTTCAGACCATAGACAGAGGTTCTCGTGCCATCAACTTTGTGTTGTCAGCTATGGTATTTAATATTGTACCAACAATATTTGAATTGGCTTTAGTTTCTAGTATACTAGGGCTTAGAGGTGGAGCGGCCTTTACTGGTTTGTAAACATTTATCAATATTACTATTATTTTAAAATATTGCTACTGTAGGGTGTGTCACTTTGTGTAAATATTATGAAAAAATTTAGAATTAGCAAGCTTAACTCTTAAAAAATAAGTTTTTTTTGTTACGTTTAACACTATACTATTAAGGTTGGGTAAAGTCCAGAAGGATTTTCATTGAGATAGATTGTACTCGATTTATTATTTTTTCCTGAAGAGTTTATAGTATATAGTTTATAATATTAACAGGATACTAGGAAATTAAAAGAGTTCTTTTTGCCTTCTTATATATTTCATTTTTAATTATTACAAATGTTATTAGCCAAAATAATATGTCTTTATTGGTATCGATATTTTGTTCGTATCGAAAGATCGGCGCAATTTTTAAAATTGTTCCAATGCTTTATACATACACGGTTCACTAAGAAGTAATGAATGTGGGGGTAAGACCGAATTTCTATGAATTTCCCGATTTTCTGGTAATGTTACAAAAATAACGATGACACTGTCAAAATACTGACTGCGGTGTGGTCACAGTGAAGTCAGGTGTGTAACCCAGACACTAACCACAAAGAATATTGACATATATAAGCGTGGGTTCAGTTTTTCGTTCTTCGCACCTTAACTTTTATTTATTCATAGAAACATATTGATTTTAATTTTATATATTGTTTTGTGTGTGTTTGAGACAGGATTATCTTTGTGCAACAGAAATGTGTCTATTGTTTAAATTTTTAACTAACAAATTAACCCTGTCCTCATTGTTTAAACCTTAAAATTCTTTTTAAAATAGTGGAGTTGTTTACCATTTCGCGCTCAGAGCAGGTACATATAATTGCACTCTAAAATTTTACTCATCTCTTCAAGATGCATCCAGTATTTTGTAATATCTGCCTTATATCTAGAAATCTGTCTAGATGTAAGCCAGAATATTTATCTAGAAATGCTGAATAGTGTTTAAGTGCTGTTTATTAAATTCTTATAGTTTGGACTTAAAACTTTAGAGTCAAATTCGTGTAGTTGGTCACTATTCCGAATCATACTAATTGAATTATGAATAATAATTTTATTAGAGAAACTCATAAAACCCATGAATTCTGTTTTTTTTTGGTTATATCCAAGAGTATTGTAATGGCATGTCAAAAAAACAATAAAACATTTGTTTTCCTTAGTCAATAGGGAACATTTCATATCAGTACTATTTTATTATACCACTGTTCCTTTTACTATATAAGAGATAAACTATCTCTGAGGAAACTATTTGTTACTCAGTTATAGTCGTTAAGGACTAACTGGAATTGGATATAAATTAAAAAAATCTTTAGGTTCTCAAATAACATAAGTTACCAGGTATACCAGAATTTCAAACAGGGTTTTGAACGAAAATAAAAAGTACAAATTCAACTTTAGGTGCATTTAATTTACTAAATGATTAGTAAACATTTAATGTTAGGTCTTAACCTATTAATTGCCATTCTTCAGTACTGGCCATAAAACAAAAAAAAAAATTTGATTGGCTGTGAATTCTAAATTCAAAACAAAAATTAAATTTGTTTTAAAAATATGACATTCTTTTTACAAAGTCAGTCTTTTCTTTATTGATTGGCGTTATGTTTTCATTATATTTGAAAATTTATCGTCATAATGGACACTTTAAAATTTCGTTTAATTATAGAATATGAGTTCCGTCGTGGCACTTATGCGGAACAAACGGTACGTAACATCAACATCGTTTACGGAGAGAACTTAACAAACGAACGCACAACCCGTTATTCGTTTGTCTGCTTCCGTTCTGGAAATTATGACGTGAATAATAAACCTCGTGGTCAGCCGGACACTTTGGCCAACAATGATGAATTGAAGGCGGTCGTGGAAGCTGATGATACTCAAACTACAGCTGAACTAGCATCAGCTTTTGACGTTAGCATCAAAAAAATATTGGACTATTTGCGACAAATTTGCAAAGTAAAAAAGCTTGATAGATGTGTACCCTACGAACTTAACGATCGTCAGCGGAACGTATGCATCGAGACCTGCCTCGCGTTGCTCAACAGGCACAGAAATGAAGGAATTTTGAACCGGATTGTTACCTGTGATGAAAAATGAATTATGTTCGACAATCGAAGCACCAAAGCAATGTGTTAAACGAAAAATAACCCCTAAAAAGGTGATGGTCACAGTTTGGTGGTCTAGTGCCGGTGTGATTCATCACAGCTTTTTACAAAATGGCATGAGCATTACTGCAGACGTATCCTGTGAAGAACTAAAGACATTGATGGAGAAGCTCCCACGTCAGCGACCATCTTTGGTCAATCGGTCGTCCCCGCTGCTCCTTCACGACAACGCGCGACCCCATACTGCACAACAAGCAGTCTTCCAGCTGCTAGAGTTGGGGTTGGAAGTTCTCCCTCATCCGTCATACCTTGCACCTACCGACTATTACTTTTTTCAAAATTTGAACAACTTTTTAATGGAAAAAAAATCAATTCCCGAGAGACAGTACAAAATGCCTTTGAAGGGTTTGTTGCCTCACGTCCAGTTGATTTTTACAAGAAGAACATCAATAAACTGCCACTGCGTTGGCAAAGATGCATCAATTACATGGGTGATAACTATTAACAACAGAAATAAAGATGTTTGAAAAAAAAAACACTTTAATTTATTTCATACAAAACGGCCAGTACATAGGTTAAAACCTTATAATTAAATACCTTCTAATTAATACAATATGAAATTTAATGAGGGTAAATGAAAAAATATATAGTCCTTATAAACATGAAAATAGGATTAGATACAGTAGAGAAGGTTGGAGCTAACTGGAACGGGGAGTCACAATAAGAGCCGGAAAGGGAGAATAAACAGGAATTCAATGAGATATCATGAAAGCCCCAAAGTGACAAGTTTGACCCTGTGTAATTCAAACTTTAAATTGATTGAGGGACTGCTGTTGAGTTAAACAAAGTAATGGCTAGAGGGTGGTCTGCAGCTTCCCATTAGCTTCTATTTGTCAGTTGAAATAATATTGTCTACTCTTTTGGTATTTAATTTAACAGATTTTTAAAAAAAATTAAAAAATTTTACTGGGAACCTAAATGTATAAGAATTTAAAATGTATTTTGTTTAAAACTTGTCTAATTATACTGCATTATTTGAATTTTACAGGTGTTGCTTGCACTTGTGTGGCTATGTATATTATGTACACCCTGGCCATAACTCAGTGGCGTACTAGATTCAGAGTGTACATGAACAAAGCAGAGAATGAGGCGGGGAATAAGGCTATTGATTCGCTCATCAATTATGAAACTGTTAAGGTGCAGAGTTACTTATAAATTATTTATGGTAACATAAATTATTTCAAGTGCAGTAAAGGATAAAATTGCAGTAAGATTTTTAAGTTTTTTTAAAATTCACAAACACAATTTTAAAGGGGCTACCGTTTTGAAGCTCGCCAACCAGCGCCATCTATAGTGAGGTCAGCTGTCAAAAGTTATTGCCCGTTTGTTGTCTATGGTTATTGTCATGTTATTTTTGTTAGATGTGGAACACATGTTTATATTTTTTTTGGTGGTTTTGGTTTAAATTTTGGTAATCATACTATCAGTCCAAAATTGTGAAATAAAAAATTGTAAATTAATAATGAAAAAGAATAAAACATTAAGAATGTGATCATCTAAAATTTGTTCAATAATTAAATAAGTGTATTTTATCTTATTATCCTACAACAATAAAATTTTAAATTTTGACTTTTTGACATAGAGCAAGATCAACTAGCTAAAAAAGAAGCAAATGTGTTGAAAATTTGTGCTGAAATGAAGCAAAATCAGTGTCACCAAACCAACGAAATGGCTTTTAGCTCTTGTAAAATTGTGAAAAAAAAAAATATTCAGAACAGCATCCTGAAGTAATTTTATTTTAATCTACATGAAATTTTCTGTGTTATGGTAGCCGTAGAATTATAATTATTGTAAGCTTTAAATGAGATTTTTATACATTAAATATGCCTAAAATTGACAAGATTTGAGACCAAATTTTTTAAAATA
This sequence comes from Luffia ferchaultella, assembly GCA_949709985.1. Lineage (NCBI taxonomy): Eukaryota > Metazoa > Arthropoda > Insecta > Lepidoptera > Psychidae > Luffia > Luffia ferchaultella. The sequence continues at coordinate 1,339,919 of OX453247.1, read as the reverse complement.
TTTTATTCATACCAATCCCCAAACGACCTCGAATCCCCTCATTGGTGTAACATCAGTTTTCTTTTAAGTTCATTTTGAAGCAGTGCAACCTTGAGGTGAAAGGGAACTTTTAAAATATTAAAAAATCAACCCTCTAAAATCTTTTTGCCTAGCGATTCCTCGCTAAAAATAATTTAATCAATCACATCTCAAGCTTTTTAAGGTATAATATTTGAAATTTAAACATTTATGACCAGCTAGGACCCCGCATGTTTTAGTGCGCCTCTAGTATTGCGTACTATAACTAAAACGCGGCTCATTCGTTGTGTGATTCTGTGTACAAAAGTAATAATAGAACAAAGTTATAATTAATATTTAATTTTTCAGTATTTCAACAACGAAAAATATGAAATGGAGAAATACAATGTGAGTCTAAAAAAATATGAAGAAGCATCTTTAAAAACTGCAACTAGTCTAGCGCTGTTGAATTTTGGTCAGCATGCAATCTTTAGTGCTGGGCTTAGTGTTATCATGATAATGGCTGCCAACGAGATAGCTAAAGGTATTTAAATGATTTTATTTACTAAAATCAATAAGAATTTAATTTAAATTTTAGATAATAATAATTCGTGAGGACGGTAGAACATAGTACAAGACATTAATGCAATGAGTTGACACAAATTTAAAGCACTACACACAATAAATATGATAAAATGTTCACAAAATAAATTATAAAAATATGATTGTCCTCAGAAAAACTAAATTATTTCACTATTATAGTATTTTAATAAACCAGATGCTCGGCTGAACGTAGTCCAAACTTATTGAGCTTACCTAACTAAACAAAAAGTAAAAAAATAGATGATAAAAATTATTTAAAAAAACTTAAAACGTTTTTCTCGTTAACCGTTAGTTTGCGCCATCTTGCTCACTTAAAACTTTTTGTTTTGTTTGGTAAGATTTACACACTATAAGTTTGGACTACGTTCAGCCGAACATCAGGTATGTTAAAACACTATATTAGTGAAATAATTTGGTATACAGGGTGAGTAAATGAACAGGGGCATCTATGACAGCTACCCTAACCGTTGGAGATGGGAAGTTTTGTTCTTAGAAATCCATTTAAGTTTTTGGACTGTATTAAAATGGAATTCAAGGATTTATTGAAAAACTCATTTTTTCGAAGGTATTCACTATTTTCTCAAAAAATTTTTTTTGCAGAAATGAATTCACCTGTGTATAGAGAACAAAAAGTTGTATGTTACATTTTTTTAATGTTACTGGAAACATGATACAGATCAAGTTGATCTGAATCGGCTTCTACAAACGCTTCACCATCCCCAGTTATTTTAGTAACATGTCAGTGGTTTAAACTAATTTACTTTTTTATTCTACCAGGCCGCATGACTGTGGGAGACTTAGTGATGGTCAATGGACTGCTATTCCAGCTATCCATACCCCTTGGCTTTCTTGGCTCTGTCTACCGAGAAGTTCGACAAGCGCTGATCGACATGCAGACCATGTTCACACTAATGACTGTACAGTCTAAAGTCAAGGTGATTTTAAATTATTCTTCTATTTGTAATATACTCTTACAATGACATGAGTTTTTATTTTAGTAGTTCAATTCATTTTTGCCAACATAAATAAAATCATAAGTTTGTGTATAATAACACAAGATGCTACGTTGCAAATATATGTAATATTGGCGAAGTAGATAACATCATAATTAAGAAGAAGAGGTTACTATATAAGTTTTGAGATCAAAATTTAAAAATGGAATTAATGTAAATCCTATGTTTTTAGCATGGATGTTCAAAGAGATACCATGTTGTGAATATATACCAGTTGATTTTTGGAAATACTTGCTGTGAATTAGAATTTTGTGTGACCCATATATAAAATTCGTATGGAAAAAGAAATGAAGATTCTAAAATTTAATTTCATGTGTAATTTCACAAAATGTTTATTTAAAACAATGATAATGACGTGTGGTCTGTCTAATCGCTGAGTCTGACGTTTTGCTCACGTTTTCGATCGTTTTGAAGTTTGAGACGATCCGTCTTGATTGTTATGCTATCCAAGGTTTTTAAATAGCAAATATAGTAAAAAATCTACCAAGAAATACTTTTAAACAATTTAAAAAAACAATTTTTTGTGTATTCTTTCATCATTTCCCGTCTTTTCGTCTGCTACGATGGAGCTCAAGCGAGAACATTTGCGTGCTATGATTTATTATTATTTTAAGTTTGGTTTATCTAAAGTGTTAAAATTCGAATGTTTAAAATCAAGATTAGGCAAATATAATCCTTGTCGGGCAACAATTTTTACACCAGTTGATTCAGAATGTTGCACAACAGTCACGATGTCAAAAGTTTTCAGAGCTGTGCAGGAGAAACTAGCAAAGACCAGATGTTGGAGAATCATGCTGCACCACAACAATATATCTTCACATACTTTCCTCAGAAGAAAGGTGTTTATTAAAAAATGTGTTTTTGTAATCCCGCCTCATCCATTTTACAGCCCCAAGTTAGCTCCCTGTGATTTCTTTTTATTACCAATTATAGATAACAAAGAAAGTTTTTGTCAAGTGCCGAAAAAGCGGTGGCCGCCTATGAATCAGGCATTTCTGACCTGTCGGAAGAAGACGAAAATAAAATGTTTCTAGAGGTTAGGCAGATGGAAATTTGCAGAGAGAATAGTGGAGAATACTTTGAAGAAAATAATATTTTTTATTTAATTTAAATATATATTGTTTTCTTTTCGCGTGTCTCAAAACTTATATAGTTACCCATATATTGAAGGCTTCTGTGTTCCATCTCTGGCCAAAATTTTAAGCCTGTAAAAAGACTGCATCTAAGTAGAATATGATGTTATATTGTATTATTATACATTTTATAGTAAAAGTAAATCTGATAAGGTCATATATGATATGTGCTCATTTTATAAATGTATTTTTTGGCTTGGCATTGGCTTACTGATTGATTTTAACCCTCATGGATCAATTTCAAATTTCAGGAAAAACCAGAAGCTTCTCCTCTTAGAGTGACACATGATACTGCAGATATTGAATTCAAAGACGTTAATTTTAAATATATAAATGGTAAACCTATATTGACTAATTTAAGTTTCATGATACCTGCTGGTAAGAAGATTGGGATTGTTGGAGGTTCAGGAAGTGGGTGTGTATATAAGAAAATTTCTAATATTGTTACTGTGTTCTATTATTACTAATAGTTTTTTTATTATAACATTCGCTTGATAAATTATTATTTATGACAGCTCCTCCAGTTCATACCTTTCTGCACTAATATAACCAGTTACAGCATAAATATTAAATTCCCTTTCAGTCTCAATATTTATTGACTAAGATTTGACTGACCGATTCGTTGAGTAGTTAGAAACCCTATTAGCAAAGCCAAAGATCGCGGGTCCGATTCCCGCCTGGAAAATATATTTGTGTGCATGAACATCTCTTTTTACACTTAAATTTTACATTTTTTACACCCAGACATTACAAGTCTGGGTGTAAAAAAATGTATAATCTACACGTCAATCAGTCAGCCGTTTTGGAGATAAACCGGAACAGACACAGACTAACAAACACTACGATTTTTTATATGTATATAAAAAAAATTGCTATTCACTCCTGACAACCATTTCTTTATGTTAGTGAAATTTCAGTAAAATTGGATCAGCCGTTTCGACGATTAGCCCTAACAAACAGACAAACATAGAGACAAAAACCAACTTATGTCACTCCTGATAACCGCCTTTTTAAGTCTGCGGTGATTCTTAAAAAGGATAATCTTCTGATAGCTGGAACAAAAAGACAGACAGACAACCACACGGACAAAAAGTTACTTATATCACTCCTGACAACCTATTTTTAAAGTCTGCATAGTTCTATTAAAATCTTTAAAAGTTTAGCTCGAAATATAGGCTGACAGAAAGACAAACAAAAAGTAGCGTATGTCACTCCTTACACCCAAAATTGGTTTAAATGTTTTAGAGTTTAGCTCGAATAGACAGGCAAACGGACAGACATACAGACAAAAAATAGCCTATGTCACCCCCGATAATGCTCTCTGCGCGTCTGCAAAGTTTCATTGATACACCAGAACAGACAGACGGACAGACAGACAGGCAAAAAGTAGCCTATGTCACTCCTAGTAATGTCCTCTGTACGTCTGCAAAGTTTCATTGCAATCGGTTCCGCCGTTTCGGAGATTAGCCGGGACAGACAGACTAAAAGTAGCCTATGTCACTCCTAGTAATGCCCTCTGTACGTCTGTAAAGTTTCATTGAAATCAGATTAGCCGGAACAGAAAGACGGACAGACAGACAGAAAGTAGCCTGTCACTCCCGTTTATGCCCTCCGTACGTCTGCAAAGTTTCATTGGAATCGGTTCAGTCATTTCGGAAATTAATCGGAACAGACAGACAGACACTTCTCAGATTATTTTGAAATTGCAATAGCTAAAACTTTTTTTAAATTGTAAAGCAAACTCTCAAATTTTACATGGTATGCAACAGTTTGATTAAAATAAAATATAAAAAAATTTCAGAAAATCGACAATGGTCCGTCTTCTTTTCCGATTCTTCGAGCCGCAATCAGGACAGATTTTAATCTCGGGACAAAATATTCGTGATGTCGATCTCGTCAGCTTACGTAAAGCTATTGCTATTGTACCGCAGGTAATTTCAATTCATCTCAATTTTAGATATGTATTCTCTAATTTCGGGATCGTGATAGCCCAAAGCGCAACAAACCTGTCTCAAATTTATAAGGCCATAGGGCCATGGTTCGAATCCGGCCTTGTGCCAATGAGTTTTTCTGACTTAAGTACATAACTATCACTGACTCCGTGCCTCGGAGAGCACGTTAAGCAGTCGGTCCCGAGCGCTGTCAATAGATGGTGGTCGTTACAATCCCTAACCCGCAGTGGAGCAGCGTGGTGGATATAAACTCCAAGCCCCCCTCACCCTGGGGGACGCCTAAGCCCCTGCAGTGGGGTAAAAATGGGCTTATGAAGTGACGTTTAATGAAAATTATACAGTACAAAAAAAAAGAAGAAATACATCAACATGCTTATTACAGTTGCGTCATATTATCTACTTCCTTAAAATAATTTCTGAGGTTCTGTTACCTAGCATCAGATATTTTTTTTTCTCTTTAAGAACTGAAAAAAAAAATAGAAAGATAATGCCTAAACAAGAAACGTTTAATTTATTCTACATAGCGGTTATTACGCAAACTTGTTTGGCGCGCAATGCCAGCCTGCCTTCGAAGGATTAATCCTTAAATAGTCCTATAATTCTTAGAAAGTAAATTATTTACGGCGGCATGAGGTACATTGGTATAACCCAGGGCAAACAGCATTATTCATGCTCATTGTAAATATTTTCTTCACTTTTAAGACCCGATGATAATATTTTCCAGGATTGTGTGTTGTTCCATGACACCATATACCACAACCTTCATTATGGCGATTTATCTAAACCCCGGGAAGATGTGATCAAAGCGAGTAGAATGGCTGAACTACACGACTCCATAGAAACGTGGCCAAAAGGTTATGAGACTCAAGTTGGAGAGAGAGGCTTGAAGTTGTCTGGCGGCGAGAAACAACGCGTGGCCATAGCTAGAGCGATATTAAAGGATTCGCCTATAGTAGTGTTTGATGAAGCAACATCAAGTTTAGACTCTATTACTGAACATGTAAGTGATACAATTTTTAAAGTTCCTTATTTGATGAACTAGATATCATCATCATCATCATCAGCCCGTGTCTCTCCACTGCAGGATATAGGACTCTCCCAAGGCTCGCCACCACACACGGTCCTCCGCCTTCCGCATCCAATTACACCCGGTATGGTGCTTTAGGTCATCAGTCCACCTGGCCGGAGGCCGTCCAACACTTCGCTTCCCAATATGTGGCCTCCACTCGAGAACTCGTCTACCCCATCGGTTTTCGGTTTTACGGCAAATGTGACCGGCCCATTGCCACTTCAGTTTACTAATCACTTCGGCTATGTCGAGAACTTCAGTTCTTCGACGGATTTCAGTATTCCTGATTTTGTCCATCAAAGAAATACCGAGCATAGCCCGTTCCATAGCGCGCTGGGCGACTTTAATTTTGTGGACCAGTCCTGCCGTGAGAGTTCATGTTTCGGCACCGTATGTCATTGTAGGTAGGACGCATTGGTTAAAGACCTTGGTCTTTAGACATTGTGGTAGTGGCGACGAGAATAGACGACGGAGCTTTCCGGAAGCAGCCTAGCCCAGCTCAATTCTTCGGTCGGCTTCTTTGTTGAAGTTGTGTTTGTCTAACTGGACAGTCTGTCCTTGATAGACATAGTCTTGCACAACTTCAAGAGTCGCACCCTCTACGGCTACCGGTCTCGGTAGAATATGTACGTTGAACATGACTTTCGTCTTGTCCAAATTCATCCCGAGTCCCACCCGCCGAGTGGCGGCATTGAGGCCATTTATCATTGCGTCTTTGCCAATGCAGTGGCAGTTTATTGATGCTCTTGTTGTAAAAATCAACTGGACGAGAGGCAACAAACTCTTCAAAAGCATCTTGTTCTGTCTCTCGGGAATTGAATTTTTTTCCCATTAAAAAGTTGTCTAAATTTTGAAAAAAGTAATAGTCGGTAGGTGCAAGATCTGGTGAGTATGGCGGATGAGGGAGAACTTCCAACCCCAACTCTAGCAGCTTGGAGACTATTTGTTGTGCAGTATGGGGTCGCGCGTTGTCGTGAAGGAGTAGCTAGAACGACCGAATGACCAAAGCTGGTCGCAGACGTACAAACTTCTCCGTCATTGTCTTCAGTTCTTCGCAGTACACATCTGCAATAATGTTCATGCCATTTCGTAAAAAGCTGTGATGAATCACACCGGCACTACACCACCAAACAGTGACCATCAACTATTTAGGGGTGATTTTTCGTTTAACACATTGCTTTGGTGCTGAACCAGGTTCTAACCAACTTGCTGAGCGCTTTCGATTGTCGAACATAATCCATTTTTCATCACAGGTAACAATCCGGTTCAAAATTCCTTCATTTTTGTGCCTGTTGAGCGAGTATGCGAGGCAGGTCTCGACGCGTACGTTACGCTGGGGATCGTTAAGTTCATGGGGTACCCACCTATCAAGGTTTTTTACGTTGCTAATTTGTCGCAAATGGTCCAATATTGTTCTGATGCTAACATCAAAAGCTGCTGCTAGTTCAGCTGTAGTTTGAGTGGCATCAGCATCTACAATCGCTTTTAATTCATCATTGTTGACCAAAGTGTCCGGACGACCACGAGGTTCATTATTCAAGTCATAATTTCCAGAACGGAAGCGGGCAAACCAATAACGGGTTGTGCGTTCGTTCGTTAGGTTCTCTCCGTAAACGTTATCGATGTTACGGCCGTTTGTTTCGCATTAGTGTTACGACGGTACTCATATTCTATAATTACACGAAATTTTAGTGTCCATTATGACGAAATTTTTTCAAATATAATGAAAACACAATGCTAATAAATAAACAAAAGACTGACTTTGTAAAAAGAATGTCATATTTTTGAAACAAAATTAATTTGAATTTAGAATTCACAGCCAATCAAAATTTTTTTTGTTTTATGGGCAGTACTGACGAACGGCAACTTCATAGGTCAAGACCTAATATGACGAACTATCTTTTTATTTTCAAAAATAAAGATTGGTAAATTGCATTTGTAAAAGAAACAAAGAAAATGAAACATAATATTGTTATGACTTTATAGTTTCCTTGGGTATTCAATAAAAGTCACCAGCCAAATAATTTATACATATTTATACATTAGTCTGACTTTTAAGTGATAATTTTTTTTGTCTTTACGCTTTAACTTTGACTGTCACTTCATATTCTACTGATATCTGCCATTGATCTAACTTCCTCTGATAGGAGTATCGAGGCTTTGCCTTATATGTTCAAAGGTCAGGACGCTTTTCTGCTTTCTAGAAATGTCTCACTTTAAATTAAACATCATTTGTTTTTTGCCGAACGCTCTGGTGTAAAACTCGTGGTGTGTATTTAAAAATATATTCACGCTTGAAGAATCGAGATTGTAGTAATGCCAAAGTTTTGCAAGTAATTAGAAAAAAATTATATCATTTTCAGCACATACTACAAGCATTGAAAGCTGCTACGAAAGGGAGAACGTCCATCTGCATAGCTCACCGACTTTCCACTGTAGCTGATGCTGACCAGATATTCGTTCTAGAGAACGGCACCATCTCTGAGACAGGAACACATCAGGACCTGATCAGCAACCCCAGCTCCTTATATGCTCGGCTTTGGGAGAAACAAAATAAAGACATACCAATACTGCGATAAATTGGCTACATACCAAGGAGTCAAATCTCAAGGCGCCGCCAAAAATACCTGCCCTTAAATGCCGAGAGGCATTTTATAAGGACGCCAAAAATAAATTAAATTGTTTGTTTGTATAAAATTCTTGTTTTTGTAGTGTAATGATACAGAATAATTGTTTCCTTTTGTGAAATTATCGTAAAATGTCTAAAAAAAGTGAAAAGTTTCCTTTCAATCCCTAATTCAAGAGGGTGTAAAAATACATTACAAATTGACTGTACCTAGATTGTACATAAAAAAAATTGTTTTAAATTGTGACTGTTATTCGCAACAATAAGTAAATAAAAATGTGATTTATCGAGGTGGTTTCCAACGAACCAGGGTTTTAAAAAAACTGTTTTTGGGTATAAATTTCATGTGCTGTTAAAATATGACGTGATAATATTTCGTGTATGCACGGTGTACAGTATAATTAAGCTGTATGTACAGTTTGTTCATCCTTTTGTTAACTAAGTATATTATTTTGTTAAAACTAGTGAAGTTTCAGTTTGTTCTACCAAAACCTGACTTGTCTATGACAGGTTCGAATAATTCAAACTTGGTGTTTTTAGTTTGGTTTTTATTCTCATCACAGTTAAAATGTAGTCTAGCAGGTAATTGTGATAATACATTTATGACGTTCAGATGAGTTCTTCTTTTGGACCAATCAACCAAATTATTTGAAAGAAAATAAATTCGCTGGTGGACAAATGAACCGAGCCACCTGCAAGCCTCAAGTTCACATGCAATTTTAATAAAGGGTATGAACTTAATTCTAATAAAAATGGTACCATTGGACAGGTAATTTCATAAGCTTATATTGTAGGTAATTTTTTAGGTGTAAGACCATGGATTGCTTTGTAATTGTCTCAAGAACGAAAAGTTTTTAAAAAACTGAAAGTAAAAGTTTTTAAACTTTGTAATGGAAACTATTGATAAACAATGACACACAGCGAAAATAATTTAAAACAATGACGTTAATAAGGTGTATCGTCCTCTGGCTTGGATGGCAGCTTTCATCATTGTGTCTTTAGACCTTATCAACTTGACAATAAATTCTTGAGAGATGTTCCATTCTTTCCCTATCGCCATTCTGAGTTCAGGAAGAGTTAAAGGAACAGGAACCCTGGCTCGAACTATTATGATTTGTGTCAAAGACGTTCAATGGTATTCAAGTCAGGGTTCCGTGATTGCCAATCCAAAGCACAAATTCCAACATCCCTAAGATACTGAATAACGATTCCCGCTACGTGGTGTATTGCATTATCATGCATTAAAAACGCCATGTTCTGAGTAAGGTACCACATGGTCGTCATATTCGATGAAAAACAGTTCTGTTCGCGCTGTTATGGAGATGCCGCCTTACACTACCATGAAGCCACCTCCATATGTAACAGTTTCTTTGCTAAGCACTGAGTGTAACGTTCTCCGCGGCATGGATGTACCCTCTGTCGTTGATGGCTTCCGTAAAGATACTCTTGTCTCATCAGAAAAAAGAACATGCACCCATTGCTTCACTGTTCGTTCTCTATGGTTACGAGCAAATTGGAGGCTTCTACTATGGCGAACTACTGTGCTTGTGACTATTCCGCACTCGTCACGAAGCTCTTGTACCTCCACTGGGTTGAGACGACGATTTCTCAAGACATTCAATTGCTATATCGATCATCTGTTGACGATGTGGCCCAAAGCCGTTCTATTCCCGGACGAAATTCCCGTCTATAGGTATCTCCTCTACAGACACTACACTGAAGAACGACTTATTCGTAGCATTTTAGCCACCTAACGTTGACTAAGATCCGATCAAAGTAAAGCGACGGCTTGGGCAGCTTCCTTGGGCTTGGTACTAACTTTTAATCAACAAAACTGAACATACACTTCAGAATGAAACAACAGTTGATCGAGACACAGAAAAAAATGAACTATCTACATTTTTATACACGAAACTTAAACTAAAATTAACGAAAAGTTAATGTGTTTTATCACTGTAGTTCATAATATTAGCTCTTTCTTTGTCCACCAGTTTAGTATAAAAATGGGTAAGGTGATTGAGACTGAGTAGGTATCCATATATTAATTGCAAACAATTTCTGTGCAGATAAAAATGACTGATATTGTAATAAAATTTTCACTAATTTTTTCAGGTTGCTGGAGAATATTTCGGATGCATTACAGTTTGATGTAATTTCAGCATATACATCGTGTTCAGCAGAACATACTCCAAAGTTATAGAGGGTTATAGGGCGAGTAGAGCTTACCAAGCAAAAATTTCAAAAAAAAAAAGATAAGAAAATGAAACTTTAACAAGTTTTTCTCGGTAAGTGATAGTTTGCTCTATTTGCTCACTTGAATCTTTTTGTTTAATTTGGTATGCTCTATACGCTCTATAAGTTTGGACTACATCACTTTTAAGTAGTATACTGCTTAGAATAATGCATGTCCAGCATTTAAGCCACCACACGCTACTGGTACAAATAGAAAAGCCCGTGGAAGGATTACCGGAATTACATATAGCGCCACAAATCTTATCAGTGATGTTGGCAAATTACGAAAGTTTTGATTGAAAACGTTACGAAAATTAGATTCGGGATGTACAAGCGGCATATTGAAAAGGGATGGGTTGTACTAACAGATTTTTCTCCATTCGAATGATCACGGAACGATTTCTTGCTAAAAACCAGGAAGCTTCCGGTGTCTCCGTAAACTTCGCAAACTTTTAAGACATGGAGAGGAACGATGTTAGGATGAACTTACCATTCGTGGAATAGTTGATGGAGTGATTCGGGCGTTGAAGTTTATTTACATGGATTTCGGTGCACGTAACAGAAGGTAAATGGGACATGCACTGACTGGTTCTATTAGAGGAGATGAATGAAAGAGTGCACAGACAGACGAAGGATATTACATAATAATGTATTCCTTTAACACATAGAAGATGTAACTACAGGAGAGCAAACCAGCAGTCACAGGAACTTTAGCACCTGAACTAAGTCCAGTGCGCTAAGCGTGTTCACAGTTTTCAGCAGACTATTGCCTGCTTTCATCATAAACTATTATTTCAATTTCATACGAAAGTGAAATTTTGAACCTTCACAAATCTAGCAAAATCTCAAATCCTATGACTTTTTCTCGAAAATGAATAATTTACATATCTAATTTACTTTACTTAATTTGCATATCTAAATAAATACACCTTTATTGTGGATTTTAAGATTTATTTTGAAATATAGGTAAGTTAAAGTTCGGCGACAAAGCTGTAATTTTATTATAACTTTTAAAATGAAATTTTCATTAAAACAATCTCAATGATTATAAGGTAAAAGGTAAATATGTTATATTGTGAAATTGCCTCATTAGTGCCTACGAGACGACATGATACTGGATTTATTAAGAGGGCGCATCTAAAGAAAAGGACATTTTTAGGGTTCCGTATCCACCCAAACGGAGACCCTGTTGCTAAGCCTCCGCTGTCCGTCCGCCCGTTCGTCAGGGCTGTATCGTCTAAATCGGCGATCTTCAACCTTTTATTTATAAGTGCCAAATGAAAAATATTGAATTTTTTAGAGGGCAAGTGCGGAGAATTGAGTAAAAAATTTACATAGTACGAAAAAGATGTATTCAATTAAAGTCAAACAAAGATATTGTTTTTGGCAACAGATAACAATTAGTGTGATTTTTAAATTGCTGGGTTTTCACCGTTCACTAATATTCGCCTCTCTTCTTGAACAAGAGATTTTCAATATATTTTCCAGGCGGAAGTTAGAGAGACGGTTACTCAACGCTCAAAATCAAAAGAGCCACAGTCTTTTTTTTTCAAATTATCGGGGACTATTTTCCAGAATTCTATATATTCGCTGTCTCTTTTTTACACGAAGAAAACTTTATACATAAACGAATCATTACGTACCTTTATTATTAGTTAGAACTAGTTTAGGGCCGCAACATTACACGAGAAGGGCCGCGGGTTGAACACCAATGGCCTAAACCGTAGACAATTAAAATTTTCACAGAATGTGTGTTACTATGGTCGCTATAACAACAAATAATACAAATAAAATAAAGTAAAAAATTAAAGGGGGTCTCCATACAATAAGCGTGTTATTTATGTTGTACGGAACCCTTGCCAGAACGCTTAGGTAAGTGCGAACTCGACTATTCAGGTAAACAGAAAAGTATTTCATTGCCTAATGCACGATAATTAAATTTGTAGAAATCCTAGCTTTTTGTTTACAATGACTTTTATAGCAGATAGGTAAAATCGTCTCATGTCACCCTCCATCGTTTTACGTGACGAATCATGAATTTATTCAAATCAGCCTAAAAAAGAAAACCAACTGGCAGTTTGGATCTTCGAAGACGAATTCATGCCAAGAAAAGTTTTGGGTTCCCTCTGCGTGTCGCATGTCAAAGAAAATGGCCTCTTCGTTGGTCTTGACAAAAGGACATGTTACCACAATTCCATTACAAGAACGCAGACCGGTTCGCGCTGATCTGCACCACGATCTGTTTGTCAGGAATGATGGCTGAACTACGTAGAGGTAATCCGAAACGTCGCATCATTTTACATAATGCGAGCTTCGATTAATTTCATCGAATGCAAAAGTGCCTAAATTATAACACAGTATACTTCATTAACAGAATAGGTATATAACAGAACAGAATAGGCTTCTTAAAAATATTTTTTTACTCCCAAACATTGCGGTGTGACTCAAGTATACGTATAAAAACTAGATACCTAATTCGATTTGATATCACCATGTTTTGTACCTAAAAATATGATAATTTAGGCGTCGATTTATACAAAACAACCCTGTTTTTATTATACATAATATAGTTATTTTAAAAATATATTTTTAACGTGTTCGTATCGGTAGGTATATTACCAATATATCCAATTAGGATGACACAACAATTTACAACAAGAAGCTTTAGGTGATAGGTACTATAACTATCACCAAAAGCTTCTTTCTGTACACCACATCTGTTTGCCAGGAATGATGGGAACTTCGTAGAGGTAACCCGAAACGTCGCATTACATCGCGATAATGCGAATTCAGAAGCTTTAGAAATATTAATAAAATAAAATATATAAACATTTTTCCTCCAGTAGAATCGGAGAGAATAGGCTGTGACAGACGGACACCAGAACGTCCCTGTAAGAGTTCCTTTTTTCATCTCGGATGTACGGAACTCCAAAAACAGATTTTGTGTTTCATCTTATTTTGGTTATATTTTTCAATAGGGAATGTCATTTGCACTGGTCGTGCTTGAGTCAATTTCGAACTACACTTCGATTGAACGCGTTATGATTTGTGTAAAAGCTGAAATAATACAAACGTGTAGTCCACGCGAGCGAAGCCGCGATCACTGCATATAACTATGTATAAGCTTTTGGGTATAAAGCAGTACTATGAGAGTAAAAATTGCCATTTGTTTCCTTCAGGGTTCGCTCTGTTGAATAATCTTATAGCGTCAAATACCTGAGGAATTTACGAGGCAAAAGGTTTTTATTTTATAGATAGTTTTCAAGATTACTCGTTGTGCGGCTATTGGTTATAAAAATATAGGAACTCACGTATTTCTGAAGGAACTTGTAAGTAGAAATATGGACGAAAAAGCTCTCGCAGGAAAAAAAAAATGAATACCTACGTTAAAGATTTGTGGACCTTTTTTTTTTCTGGGATAAAAAGTAGTCTATGTCACTCTTCAGCTTATAAACTATATGCATAAAATTATGGCGGCCCTGGTACAACTGTGCAGTCCACATGAGCGGAGTTGCGGACAGAAAGCTAGTTTGAAAATGAAATATAGCCCTTGTTACTCGCCGATAATGTAGCTTTCTATAAGTGAAAGAATTTTTAAAATAAGTAATTTTCGAGTTTATCCGTAGCAAACAATCAAATCTTTCTTTATATTATTAAATATGAATTAACAAGTAACAAATAAGCCAAATAGTAGTAGAATTTGGGTCCACTCAACAGTAGCGACATCTGCTTCGAGCTTTCAGTTTAAATTCCATTCATTATATTATGCCCTTTCGCTGTTCTGAGGTTTGACCCTAATTAGAATTTAGATCCTTAGACATCTGAGGTTTATACCAGTTTATACTGCGTTCACATCGTTCACACCAGTTCATACTACGTTATATAATAGTAGTCGCGGTTGGTAAGCTAATATTAAATCTTAATGATTAAATATTAAATCATTGTCATCATTGTAATTGACGCTTGACTATTGACATTTATTGAAAAAGTAAGCAACGAGGAAATTCAAATCAAGTTCCAAAACATATCGATCACATGAAGTATCCATGCCAACCGTACTTTCATAACAAGACAACAGGTTTGTTGCTATCATTTGGTGCACAGTTTTTAAAAGCTGATTATTGCATTTGGTTTAGCAAAACTATATCGGATTCATATCTGTAAATGATGTCCGTGTTCAGTTTTACATTGGAAGATAAACCGAAGGATTTGCAAAGGTATTATTCCATTTAGCCATCATATGTTCTTTGTGCCATTTTGTATTAGTTTCGAGGATTATCTTTTGGCTTTAGACACTTGAAGGGATCAAGAAATTAATCGTGAAACGAAATTGCGAATTTCTTTCGAAGGATACACAAAAACTAAAGGTAAATATTACAATTAGTGCAGAAATCACAATCACATGTCCATTCAAACTCTGTCTCTGAAATATTTATTTTTACTTGCTAAGAGTAAACTAATAACTACAAAGTACTCTGTACTAATAGTCCGGAGCCAATAATGCAATAATGGCCACGAGTTTCTAAAATCATTCTTGCCTTGGCTGACAATTAGTCAGTTGGATATGAATGCGTTATGGCCCGGCATCCAAATATTTAAAGATTAAAAATAAATAGCAAAACAAATTCCTAAAATTTAATTTAAGTCGGTCGGCTTTCCAATGCTGCTTGATGCAAATCGTGTTCCCATAACAATGATCGATAGCGCCTTACGATGTCGCCTGAGGAAGAGTAAAAATTTTCATCGGGCTTTTATAGAATAGTAGGACCCTCAGGACTGTAGGGGCCACACGCAGTATTTTTTTACTCAAACGCGAAAAGAAATATAGGGCTTCTTGGTGGTTCGTCATTCGGTATTGGTAATATTGGTAGCATATTGGTATTGTTCGCGTCAATGCGAGGAGCGAAGCGGAGCTTAGCGACGAGCCACAAGAAGCCATATATTTATTTTCGTATCGTCGTTAAAATATTTACTGCGAGAGGCTCCCACATCCCTCTCTTTTATGCCCGAATATACACGTAAAGTTTTTAACTTTTCGCCAGGCAACATTGTAATGCGCTAAATTTTTCGTATATTGCTAGTTTTTATATACGTAAGCAAAAATTGTGGTATTGTTAGTCAACTATATCTTGGTATTTGGCGCATCAGCAGCGTTATAAGAATACAATAAAACACGGAGATTTAACGACGATAACGATTTCCTTAAGGTGAATTTCCGTAAGGTAAATTGTTACTGAGCGTTCATACCCACCCAGCTAATTGACTTCAAGTACGTGTAATAGGTCTGTAAGTATTACTACAATATGAGTATAATGTTGTAATATTTATTAAATAAAGACGTAATGTATATAGCTTCGTGTGATACCGTATCCGTTTGTTTCACCATTTGAGTACAATGCTCAGAGTAGTCCAGAGTAACATAATTTTTGAATAGGGTTGTCTCTTCACTTACTACGATATTTACGAGGGTCGAATTACAAACAGCGACTTCTGCAGTAAGCTAATTGTACAAAATTCTTTGTTCGTTCTCAGAAAAGAAAGCCTGGAGAGTGTGTACAGCAGTAACTCTCGGCTGAATTTACTTCATAAACGGAAGAAACTGAGTCCTCTAACCGAAGACATGTCGAACCATTCGCTACACGGCAAGGGCGGGGATCGCTTTATCACCCAACGAGTGCTCTCCGCTAAAACTCATAGAGTCAAACAATTACAAAACCAGTTAGCTGATGCACATTATCACCTTCAGGTATGTTAAATATTATTAAGTACCTACCATGAAGATTATTTTCCCATTCTAGTGCCGCGATATACCAGTTGTCCAGCTGAACGTATTCCAAACTCATAAAAACATGTAAGAGTATTGTAGAGCGTGCCCAACTTAACAAAAAAATTCAAGTGAGCAGATGGCGCAAACTAATGGTTACCGAAAAAAAATGTTTAAAATTTAACTACGTTCAGCCGAACACCCGTATAATATACCGCGTGTTTGGCTGAGCATATTCCAAATTTATATAGCGTGTGAACTTACTGAACTAAAAAAACTGCGTGTTCGGCTGAGCATATTCCAAACTGATAGAGCGTGTGTACTTACTGAACTAAAAAAAGAGTTTCAAGTGCCGCGCAAACTAACGGTTACCGAGAAAAACTTGTCCAAAGTCTCATCTTTTATTATAAAAAAATTTTTTTTAGTTCGGTGAGCTACCATAAAAGCTACTTACCCTATAAGTTTGGACTACGTCCAGCCGTACACCAGATATATACGCATCTTTCATTTAAGGCCAAATTGACAGATGATAAAGTATCGACTAACAAGTGTATCAACAATCTGAAAATAAAACAAACTTTTATAAATTAAACTAGCGACCGCCCGCAGCTTCGCTTGCGTAGACTACACATTCCTGTTTTAGGTAGTATTAACTTTCGAAATGGTTTATACATACTTTTTGCTAAAACTAATATTGGGTACACCCATTCAAACTTTCAATCTTCATTCTCCCCACTCCTTTAGGAAAACCGTACTCCCATACCTTTCACCTCCCGTTTCCCATCCTTAAAATGTGGAAATCTAAAAACCCTGAAAGACATCATTATTTATTTATGTTAAAATTTTTATGATTCTAACTTTAAAGAACAAAGACTCATACAAAGCCCTTCCGTCCCTCCCTCCTTAAATTTGAAATTTCCAAATATTCCTTTCATAAAAAATTGATACGTTATAAAATAAACCACTGTTCCAAATTTCGGCTTCCTAAACTTAGTAGTTTCGGCTTTATCTACGTTGATAGATCAGTGAAGACAAACGACAGACAGACACAAAAAGTAGCTGATGTCGCTCTTGACAAACTTCTTTCACGTCTGCAAAGTTTCATTAAAATCTGTTGAGCCGTTTTGAAGATTAGCTTGAATAGACACATAGACGTACAGACAAACAGACGGACAAAAAGTAGCGTATATCACTTTTGACCACCTCCTTTTCATACCCGTGAAATTTCATTAAAGTCGGTTTAACCGTTTCGGAGATTAGCTCGAATAGACAGATGGACGTACATACAGACATACAAAAAGTAGTGTATGTCACTTTTGACCATTTTCTTTCCATATCTGTGAAGTTTCATCAAAATCAGTTTAGCCGTTTTGGAGATTTGCTCAAATGGACAGACAGACAGATAGTATTATTTTATACATATAGCCTATAGCCTTTCTCAATAAATAGACTATCCAACACAAAAAGAATTTTTCAATTCGAACCAGTAGTTCCTGAGATTTGCGCGTTCAAACAAACAAACAAACTCTTCAGCTTTATAATATTAGTATAGATTTGTATGAGATTATTTTTTTCAAAATTATGCTGAAAACTGTCAGTGTAATACGGCGAGTGTACGATAGCGCCGCGATAACTTACAATGTAAAATAAATCATTCCGGGTGTTGACCTTGTTTGACCTAGATTATTGTGCAAATTACCACCGTGCCGGCGTGTCCACTATCCAGCGTCCACGTAATTTTTTTAATTTAAAATTTTTTTTTCGTACTTGTTAATCGATACTATAATATTATTTTTATGTATAGGTAAAGGTCCTACGTGAAAGATCAGCATGCAGGTAACTAATGCGTGTTAAAGTCTACTCATGAATGAATTCTGGGCTCATTAGTGATGCATTACCTTTGGGAGTTTATTTTATCTAGAAGTTTCTAGTTTTTTTTCTAGTTTATTTTAGCTACTTTTATTTTATTTTTATTATTTGTTGTTATAGCAGCCATAGTAGTGCATACTTCATGAAAATTTTAAGTGTAAGCAATAATCTCACAACCAGCAATCACCAAAAAAGTCGAAAAAAACACGGTTTTTGTTTAGTGACTCCCTCTAATTATTTACTTTATTTTGTTTATATTATTTTTTGTTAAAGCGGCTATCCTAATACACTCTCTGTGAAAATTGCAAATGTCTATTTATTACGGTTAGACGATGCAGCCCTGTGACAGACGGACGGACGGACAACGGAGCCTTAGTAATAGGGTTCCCGTTGGTATTATTTCAGTACGGAACCATAAAAATGTTAGACGAATGGTTTTTGGAACTCATTCAACACAACGGTACGCTTGTGTTTTAACTGTCTTTACATTTCAGGTATATTGATTAATTTACAAAACTATGAAAAAATGGCTTTCGTTTTATGTCCATTCCATCAGCCCTTATTAATCAACCCCTATTAGCCCACTAAAGGGCTTAGGCCTTCCCTCAAGATGAGGGGGCTTGGAGTTTAAATCCACCACGCTCCTCCAATGCGGGTCGGAGGATTGTAACGACCGCCATCTATTGATAGCAACCGGGATCGACTGCTTAACATGCTCTCGGAGGCACGGAGTCAGTGGTAGTTAATGTACTTAAGTCCGAAAAACCTCATTGGAACACGCCCGGCCACTTGGCCTTATAAATTTGAAACATTTTCGCTGCGTTCGGGCTATCACGACACTCGTTTTATGTCACATATAGCTTATCTAATATATCTAGTAACTCCCCCTTCCCACTCAAACATACAGGTAATAAATAAGCCTGGCACAATTACAGTTTTAAAAATCCACGCTCTAGTTTTAATTTTCGAACCATGTGATATACTATTGTCCTAAGTACATTTTGCGCATGCCTGCTTTCATATAAATTATCTCCCTTGAGGAGAGGAACGCCAAAATTCCGTAAATTCTATATGTAAATGACAGCTCTCACGAAAGAAAAATTCGTAAGCATAAATTTGTTATTCAAATTACGTGACAAATTGTGATGAGTCCAAAATATTTTTTCACCGAAATACCCGTAATTTCGTAATGTGAATACCTGTTCGTTTCAATAAGTATCTTTCATATTAGATAAAAGTCTCTCTGATAAGATGTTTCCCAATATTATAATGTAAGCAAGATATTACAAAAATTGTGTTCGAATATAATGATTAATTTTTAGGAATTGAGCAACGAAAACCGTGTGTTACGCGCTTTGCAGAAGAAACACGAAATTGCTTTACAGAGGTAAATAAATTTTATTATATTTTTACAGTAAAGGTAGTTAAAGTTATTAAGTATATTATTAGGTAGTCAAATTTTGACGTGCAATCACACAAAAGCCTTCTCACAGTCAGTCGTTTTATACTGACTTATGGATACTTTTATTGCCAAGTTATTATTTAAAAGACAGCATCATAAAATTTCATACTGTCGTATGAATAATTGATATACGTGCTACTTTCCCATAGAGTAAATAAATTTAACAGCAG
Organism: Luffia ferchaultella; assembly: GCA_949709985.1. Classification (NCBI taxonomy): domain Eukaryota; kingdom Metazoa; phylum Arthropoda; class Insecta; order Lepidoptera; family Psychidae; genus Luffia; species Luffia ferchaultella. The sequence continues at coordinate 1,320,029 of OX453247.1, read as the reverse complement.
CGCTTGGTTTTAATAGAGTCAGAAATGTCACTTCACAGTATTTATTTATTTATTTACCTATTTATTTGGAGAAAGAACAGTTACAGTTAAAGTTACATATACATGGGTATAAATTAAAGGCATTAAATTTTTTTAACCATTTTTCGCTAAAAAATCTAACGTATCGTATCGTAGCATAAAAAGTATCGAAACTGTCAAATGCAATTTCACGGGGGTGAAGGTTGGCGCGCGCGAACCTCGAGGACTGAAATCGGACTGGAACTCGCCTTCTCGCTGAAATTTTAGGTACCACTACTTTTCAATGTTTCATATATCATATAAGTAAAATGGTAATCACTATTTGCGGTTTGATTGGCAATTACAAATTTACAGTTTGAGGGAGAGGACTAATTTTTTTGGAAAATAAAGCATTAAATTTATATTCACCTTTGAAATTTAGCTAAAACTCTATTTGTCTGCACCTGGTGCATGAAACGGTATCTCGAAAATATTTAAAAAAAAAAAATAAGAATCAACTTTTTGTAATCCAGATATGTTGATCGTTCTATATCCCCAAACAAAATTATTTATATTAAAAGTATATTCTACTATATCAATTAATGTACCTACCTGCTATTACTATTCTTTTGATTGCTTTTTATTCTAAAACCAGTGTGCCGAAAATTTTACAAATATTTTCCATTACCAAAGACTCAAAAAGTACTAGGGAAACTACGAAGCTGAAATCATATGTTTACCCTATCAACAACGTTTAGTATATCATACAGCAGTGCATGAAATAAATGGTAGGTACGTGGCCCACCAGTATATCGAACCATCGATATATTCTATATTATTTACTATGGAAGCCTTGGAAAGATTTGTTCCAGTCTTCCTTCCTCAAGTCAGAAATAGCTGCGATTCGTTGGCAGGCACCGCTTCTTTGGCACTTGAAACCAACTTTCCTTTTATTTTATTCTTTGCAATTGTTAATAACAAGAAAATACAGGGAGCTAGATGGATATATAAAGAACATAGGATATAGATGCGTTTTACTTTTAAATTTCGAGTGCCTCATTACTTATATAGTGACCTATCCATTAGGTAATTCATAAAATGCACGAAATAATACATATAATAATAATGAGCATATGTATGTATAATACATAATACATACATATCACGCCTGCTTCCCATTGGGGTAGGCAGAGACTACAGATTTCCACTAAGTATGATTCTGGCATACCTACTTCTTTCGCCTCATCGACACTCATCACTCTGCTTATACACGCTCTCCGACTACTCCCGATAACCCGGGTACTCTGGATTTGATCCTTTTCCAGCACGTTCTCAGTCTGGTTTCTGTACGTTATCTGACGTTATAAAAAGGTATTTTTTGGTGAAAGGATATTTACCTCGCTAGTTCCTCGGATGGGTATCAGCGGCGGAACGTGGACCTTTGGAGTGCAAGGACTGTTCCATTGAATAAGGTGTCGCAGTCGCAAATGAAACTCACAAATGCTGTGATGGTTTTACTATTTCTAATACAATGTATGGAAATTTATAATCTAATGACAAAGGTGCGCCGCGCCCCTTAACTGTCTTGTCGTCTGTCTGTCTGCGCGGGCGTTTGAAATAAACCGTGAGTAAACGGTACTTAATACTAGAGAATACTATGAAATATCGTCACACTCGTTATGTTTAATATTAGTTGATTCGTTCGAACGTTATATTGGTGATGATTGTACATGCGCAAAGTAAAGTGGAAAACAGGCCTGTTTTATCCCAAGCTGCTGGCCGGCGGGTTCCGTACGCTCGGGTCAGGATGCATTCAGATTTCGGCTTGGTTTCGCTGCGAGGGTGGTGTGGCGGCCGATGTCAAATCCTGCGCACACTGCCGCGGGACTCCGCCTCTGGACTCGTGTAGCTCCGTCTTCTACGGTTCCTGGACCGTGATCTTCCGGCGGCTCTTCTCTCGGGGTCGGGGGTATTTAGATAAAACAATTACCGAATTTACTATATCATATACAGCCTCCTCCCAGTCGACGACCGTCAAGCTGAGAACGAGATGTTTGATCTTCTATCTTGAGATTCCCGCCTTATGGTCGGTCGGGTTCTCGGGACGCGGTGCAAAAATGGAAATGAATTTGGATGAAGCAAACTATTTAAACAAAAACTAGCATTTTATCGCTTTGTCGGCGATGAAAAACGATACAAAAGAACCCGTTTCGCTTCCTTTTTCTGGATCTCCTCTCTAACCGTCCTTTTACGTTCCCAGCCGTCTTGCCTTTTTTTTCCATCTTTCACCCCTCGACCGGTCGGTAAAAGAAACCCAGCCTGCCGGTCAAACAGATTACCCGCGAGAGTGCCATCTATTGGTTTTGGTGTTGTTTCACTCTGGCGCTTTTGCGATGTTCCGCTTCGAAACTGTAGTTTTTCCATAGATGGCACCTCGCGTCCCACCATCTTTTGTCCAGACTAAATTATGTAACAGTTAGTCTAGGGCGACCCTTTTTATCCGTTCTCTTGAAATGACCAAACCACCGCAACATTCCTTTTTTCCATAATAATAACACTTGACTTTAATAACATAAATCTATGATGATTAGATGATACAATCATAAACTATAGAAGTCTATAGTCAACTGGGGGTTGGATGCAATATAATACAGAACCTTAACGCTGGAGTCCAATTCATACTTAGTCGTTCTTCATAATAATAGAAAAAAAAACTTTTCATATCAAGACTAAAATTTTACAGGTACGAGAACTCTAGCGCTGAATTGCCACAGGTGTTAAATTCGCACAATGAGGAAATGCGAGTACAACAGGTGAGGTACAAGCAGCTGAAACAGCAGTGCAAAGAGGTGACAATGAAACTGAAAGAACGAGACATGCAGCTGCAGCAACTAAAGGATGAACACCTACATTTGCTTGAACTCAGCAGGGATAAGTATGGGCATTATTTAACTATGCGTTGTGATAAGGTTTGATTTTGACTGGAAGAGTATACAAAATATGATAATATTTTTATTTAGCACACTTATATCTCATAGACAGTTGTTTAACCAGTGTTCGCTTCTATGATAACTTAGATTTAAAATCGAAATGAGTACCTAGTTAGCAAGCCTTTGTCTGCAACTTTATCCACATGGCTATCATGATTAGCATTACATAGTTCTTTATTTGTTTGAACCTCGCTCTATATTTCTTTTATATTAATTGTTCTCCTAAAATGGTAACGCGATGATACATAGCTTATATTTTAAATCCCGATTACATGTATGTAAATGTGAAAGTTTTATCAAAATTGGTTCAATCAGTTGTTCTCGAATGATAAACTTTAAAAAAAAATTAAATTCAAATTTAAAAATGTGTACGTACCCATAGTCTTTTAGGTTTAACACATAGAGTTCAGAGGTGAATAATTATCGTCCCATCAAAATACCGATAGGACTTTTAAGGCCCAATTTCATTTTATTCTACAGTGGCTGTAGAATAAAATGCCTACAAATTCTGCGCCGAGTGAAGTTAACGATTGCCTAGAATCTGCAAATTCACGAAATTCTCAGTCATGTTAGCAATTTAGATAAGAGTCGATCATAATTGTTTCAACAATATATTCTAAATACAGACATACTTCACTATAGTTGTCGAATAGTTTGGTATAAATAATTGGTACCTATCTCTTTTGTATTCATAGGCAAAATTACGTTTTTGGATTGAGAGTGATACACGTTCAATGCAAAGTTGTTTGGATTACAAATGGGTGGAAAATTATTTCAGGAACCTTCTAGAACGTGAAAAACTTCAGGCACAGGTTGCAGAATTGACTACAAAGCTAGAACAACAGAACAATACCATTAGTACCTTGCAAAGGCGTCTAGCACTTGAGGCAAAGAACTTTCAACACCGACTTCAAGCTGAAGTCAGTAGACACAAGGATACTAGATTCCATCTTGATCAAGCAATCAGTAATGCTGATAAGTTGTCACTGATCATTGAGGTAAGGTTGTTTGAGGTTGAAAGCTTCTTTTCGTTTCTCATCGACTTTAAGAATTCAAATGTCTTCAAAAATCGTATGTTAATATATCCAGTCTACTCTCTAGTCTATCAATATAATCTACATTCGGTTTTAAATCACTTTTCGCGGTTATATGTATCTATATATTATTTTTCTTGGGTGTTTTTTATCTGCACGTTATATGTCCCTCAAGATTTTATCAAAACGAATGATTAAACCACAATTTTGAACATTACCTTTACTATTTAATTAAATTACCATTATATTAATAAATTTTGAATGTGATGCACGACGTTAGTTCTTAAAGAAGTCAACTGATGGCGCTGGTTGTATTTTTATGTATTATTCCTCAGGGTTTTTTTAGCGTTTGAAAGATTCGCTATATATTATATATAGATGTTCATCGCTAATGACAAAAAACGAGGAATGCTTTTGAAATAGTTTGGGGTGTAGTATTCAACAATGTCTATAAACGTTTCTCGGGAACTAATTTTTTTCCCACAGATAAAGTTCTTCTTATGTCGTAATCAAAATTACTTTCGATAAGAATATAATTTTAATTTAATTTCCATTAGTTTTGATAAGGTTTTCTGCAATACATAGGTATCATCTTAGAATAAGTTCTTAGGCATGTTGCTCATCTAAAACGGCTGAGTAAATATATTTTGACGGGGATTTTGCATAACTTAGGTACAACCTCAGATCATACTCTTTGACAGGCTTTGAGGTTATATAATACCAGGGGCGCTGCAGTATATGTATTTCTCTAAAACATCTGTGTTTTACCTTATCTTAATGCGGTTTTTTGCATTATGTAGTTATTAGCTGAAGAAAGGTTCTTATAACACATTACATGGTTTACAGCCAGTGAGCGTTACAGTAGATATCTTTCTTAAAGACGGCTTTTTCAACATAGACTTACTTATATTTATAAAGTAATAAAATAATCTGAAATTAAAAATTAAAAAGTTACGTCATAATAAAAATTGAAAAAAAGAACATTAAAAAGACGGTCATCTCGATCGGTCATCAACAAAAAAAAAACACTTTCAGTGATAGATACTTGTATTTACTTATTTCTACGCTTTATTATTCGGTACCTAACCACCAGTAATTTGAGAATTTTATCACTTTGACCTATTTAAATTAAATATAAACATTGTTTCGTATTTATCATTGATAAAAGACAAGTCAAATACATTGAAATGTTGTATTTGGCAATATAAAATTGTCTGTCAATCTGTCAATCCTCTGTAGTTTGAGCGAAAGTTGCAGATTATTATGAAGTTACCTAAATATTAATATCGGTACAGATGAAACAGAAGATGTCTGGGATTCCAACAAAAAATAAGACGCCGCCAAGTAAATCTCCAAATAATGTCAATGGAACCACTTCACGGCCCATGAGCAAGACTGAGCGATCTGAACAAGGCAGTCATGAAGTGTCCGATGCATATGACAGTAGTAATGAAGGACTAAATGTAAATATTAATTTTGTAATACTTATCGCATATTCTATATAAATATAACTTTTAATATATATAATATAGTTTATAATATATAGTATATGTAATTTATACATAATTACTTTTATTATATTTCATAGAATCAAACTATACCCTACAATATAAAAAATTATTGTGCCCCCCCATATAGTATTAAATATTACTACCTTTGCAATTTCAGGCTGATACTCAATTGTTGTCAAAATTATGCGAAAGTTCGCGAAATTTAAGTAACGTTTTATCGCGTGATGAGAATATCAGTTCTTCAAGCGAGTCCAGATCACGAACTTATAGCCGAAGTCGCTCAAATTACACCCGAAAATCCACAAGAAATGTCCCTAAAGAATCCGATGATGCTTCACAACTAGCAAAATCGGTTCAAAACGGAATGGCAAATTTGTCTATATTTGACGAAGATATCAATTTTAGAAACTCTTCAGCTGATGATGTTCAAAAGAAATTTGAAGTCATGAAGGCTGAGGTCATGAAGAAATTGAAAAATAACGAAGAGCTTCCTGTAAGAAAATCTAGTGCTGTAAGAAAGTATTCTACAGAAGATTCGATAGAAGAACAGATAGAGGACGAGGAAATAGAAAATGAAAAACCTATTCCCATAGCAAGACGAAACTCTGCAAATGTTTCTATCTATCAGAGTAGTGCTGCTGAAGTAGCGACCGTGAGAGATGAAAGTAACGCTAATAACAGAAAAGTAAATGATGTAGTGGATAAGAAATATCCAAAAACGCCAATCACTAAATATTGCAATGATATCATGACAGGCATAGAAAATAGTAATAAAGTTATAGACAAGCATATTAAAGATTTCAACAGTTCTAAGTTTGAGCGAGATAAATTAGTAGAACAACTACAGGCTGTTGATAAAATAAACGAGATGGTAAAGAATCAAGGAGATATTCCGGAAGAAGCTTTGACCGAGTTGAACAACAACTTTAATATATTAACAGATCAAGTTCTCAACGAACCTATTCCACTCGATAGAAAACGATCTTTGTCAGGAAAATCGAGATCCAATTCGAGAGCTAATTTATTCGGAGATGCGAGCATGAGTAATCAAGACTTGTTGAATGATTTGTTAGGAAAGAAATGATGCCAGCAGGTTAATAGAAAGAATTGCTTTTTACAAATAGTTTTCTAGTACGTACGTTTCAGCTCACTTCACTGTGGCTAATGAGAATTTTATAATGCTGCCGTACATGACAAGTCTGTACATTGTTAAAAAAATATTTTCGAGCTATCTTGAACGTGCATATACATCGAATATAGATTGTGTTTTACATACGTGAACTGAATACGAATACTTGTGAAGTATTTTTTAGGATTTACTACTTATAAAATGTTGACGATAAATATTGTAAATATTTATACACATTTTCATCAAAATATTTATCTGTTATGTTTTTTAATGCGTTCTACGAATTCCGTTAATTTATTAATTTTCACAATGGTTCTGTATATTGTCTATTTGGTTTTTTGAAATGGTTTTTGACCGTTTTGTTGTTGAGTTTTATTTTTCGAAAAAATCTAAATACAACTGCATATAATTCGTTTGAGTGAGAGTGTCGCGTGCGAAGTGCCATTGTCCACATTTTCTAGTCCCTTAATGTGATTATAAATTAATATATGAGTCGTTGAAATATATTTTGTCACAATTCGATGGTTTATTGTAACCCCGTTTTTTTACTTCCAGTTACCCGATTTCATTTCATCCTCAAGGTTACTGGGTCGTACCGATAAATGTTTGAGGCGTACGTATGACTGCTTAGAGATTACCACTGTGTATATTCGTAAAATAGTTTTTATCTGAATTTCAGCGGTCTGTAAACAGCTGTTTATCTACAATTTCGTTTTATTGAGAAACAGGTTTCTCAATAAAATGAATAATTTTGAATACCCTTCATCTCGGAAAAGATCACGATAACATAATTTAAACGTAAATACACATTTCGGAATTATAAAAGAATAATATGGTTGATTATTCATTTACTCAATTCAATAATATCAACAAGTAGATTTATGAAGCTTTCCATTAAAATGATTTTCATCTCATACCGAGAAATTATATTCAATGAATTGTAAGCTTGAGTAAATCTAACTAAATTCTACGCAGAGGCTGAAAATGTATTGTAAGTTACACGAGCAGCCGTCGTTTTATGAAAATCGATATTGAACACGTGGTACACGTGGCTATCAGTGATACGAACGAAAAATAATTAGGTACATCCGTTTCTCTCGTCGTTGTGTGGGTTAAGACAGCGATCACCTGGTAAGTTATTAATGTACTTCTTTTTATAAAACTGTTAGTTATATACAGGGCTTTTCGGCAACGAATACGTACTTTGATGACCGGGAATAAAACGCAAATTGCTTCTTATGGTTCCGTACATCTGAAAAAATTGGTAATCTTATAGAATCACTTTGTTGACCGTCCGTTTGTCTACTAACACCCAAGTTCTGAAACGATGGTCAAATCATTGATTTTTTGACCGGCGATTAATTAATTTTTTAGGCAAATTTAACTAAAAGCGGAATTGTCAGTTTCATCAATTCATTTTTTATCGCATTCAGGTGTATTGTCAAAGGTATAGTGCTGTCTCTTTCCAGCTAATTGACATTTCTCAAATAAAAGACTATTGACAAGTGCTAGTCAACTAACCAGAAAAATACATAATGATGTTATGTACCCTAGGAGTACGAGTATACATCTGAAACGCTGGTTAACCTCTGTTTAATAGGCGATTAATTTGACTCTAAGCTCCCTTGCTGGTTTAAAAATTCAAGCTTGTGTCGGGTGGCATCTTCTTAAATGATTAGCCTGTATTACTGCTAGGCGAAAAAAATAACATAAGTGGTGTCTTAATAAATAAATAATTTGCAGTTGTATTTTGTTAATGTATTTATAGATATGTGTTGTTAACATACAATGTATTTTTTTTTTAACAAAATAGCAACTACGTAATTTTTCTGAGTAACTAAAAAAATATTACCTACCTACTGAAATGTAAAAATGTTGTAATATTAAATTATTATGAAACCACGAAATGTATTTTTCGTTAGGAACCTAAATGTAAACTCTGTTGATTACGGTAAAAGATAATTAAAATTACAAAATATTTATTTAACATAAAAGAAATTTGCCCACCTCTCTTGTTATTTTTTTTTAAGCCAGCGGCGATTTAGTACAATATGACGTCTTTGTGAAGTTGGAATACTAATGGGATGTTGTATGAGTGTAAATCGAATATTGATCGCACCACAACATATTAATAGAGAGGGTCACACATTAAAAAAAAATTATCCGCGAATAGGTTACAACATAATAAAAACTGTGGAACAGGTGATCCATCCATCAACTCTATTAATAGATGGTTAAACAAAGAAAAATAAACTGGCACTTCAAATCGTATCGTAACATGCTCGGTGGTCCAGCAAACAGACTTCGACGAAATCGATTCACATATGAATACCACGAATTAAATTATTGTAGCAAATTAATCATAAAAATATTTATATAGAAAAAATGAGAATTGAACCGCCTGCGAATCAAACTACGAATTGAATAATTGTGGTCCAAACAAAAAGTGACCCAGAACACTCCAATCGTTACTACTCTTCTTTCATAATCTATGAGAGAACTATATTCGTTAGGACAGTTTTTGGAAATTACTATGATCTGTTCATAAATGGAATATACGAGATACGGTGACTCGAGCTTGAATTTTTATTTCTTGGAATGAGGAAATATTACAGCCTTGCTAGAGTCAGGCCAGGATTTAGGACAAGAGCCTATAAATAACATGTTTTTAAACACAAAATTTATATAACATATAAGTTGTAGTCTCTTGTAAAGTGTAGTTTTTGTCTTTTTATTCATGAAACCTGCCGTGACTTTGTTAAAAGTGAACGTGTTGATTCGTTATGGCTTCATTCGATTCAGATTTAAAAAAAAAATACACCGAAAACGCTACCCCACTTGATAAAACAATTTGTTTTATTTTACTGTTCATGGGATCATAATTTTTTCGTGGATATCTGTCGCTAGCAATAACTTAATTTTCGGTTTATTTTACCTGTATTAATGTGATACTTTTAAAGTAAAACAAAACCAAAACATAATTCGCGTTTTGCCTATCAATACATATTCTCCGGTATATTTTTCATTTTTATAGTCCCATATTCCCTTCAAGATTTTTTAGGTGTAATACGAGATAGAACTAAAGCATACTTTGTCTCCGTTGATACCTTTCGACTATCTCAGGAAAGTCCAAAGTTAAACATTTTATCTCTAGTCACTTTCACATTTTATTGCCCTGGCCGTCATGTTGAAATCACTTCGACAAGTTACGTACGTATAAAGTCGTCTGCACATTTACCGGTGTGTGGAATATATGTTCGGATCTTTGGTCGATCGTGTTTTATAAAATTTTGAATAGATTCCTATGGCGCTTAGCCCACAGAGTTTACATATTTATTTATTTATTTATTTATACAGTAACAAGTTACAAAGTTAAACTTAAGTTTGATGTTAAATTCTAATATACATGTTGAATTTGCAACTCAATTATAACTGTAAATTACATGCAATTATGGTAAACTTTATGAGCTAATTAGAGCTAATACAAAAAAAAAAGAAAATGAAGATAATCATAAACACATAAGTAAATAAAAAACACTTACACCAAACAACAGAACAATATATACAAACCTTTGTAGTTTTACAATGTTGTTTTTTTTTTGAATAAGAATGTAAATGAAAATGAACATTGATTTCATAAATAAATTAAAAAACATATATATATATATATAACAACCCCAGCCCGCTTTATGCAGAATGGCAAATTCTGCGGTCCATGTTTTAGGTAGAATTATCACCATTATCATTGCATCCGCCAGACGTTTACTGCTGAAAATGAGTCCCCTAAGAATACACGACACGTAACTTTCATCAAATAGTTAGTCTACTAAACAAAAGCACTAGTTTGGTAGAATATCACATTAATGTCACGTTAAAATAATGGGTAGGTACCTTTATTAGTTTTATATATTTTTTAATATTTTTTGCTTATATTTTGTAACATTTATGTTTAGACAAATACAATGCTTTTGTAAAGTATGGAATAGCTGCAAATTCAAAAGATGACTTTTAGAAAAAACGTTTGAACAAGTCAATTTTTAAATAAATTAATACATACAGTATGATTCGTGTAGCAGGAATGACGCCATTGATGTTTATTTTATCGACAATCCCGTATTGTTACGGAAGTTGGAAGAGTATTTTTTTACATATGAAAATACAGTTAAAAGTAGGTATAGCTAGATAAAATATTTTTTTGGCTATTAAAACAAGTTTTATAAATATTTAAATTTTGCTTTCTCTTATATATACTACTTGTGGCATGGGTGACAAATTTTATTATTAACGAGTGAAGTTCATATAATGTAAACAAACTTGTTATAATTTAAATCTCGAAGTCTATGTTCGATATCTAAAAATTAAAAAAAAAAAAACCCCGAAGTATCAAAAATCATTAGACAATGAACAAACTTGTGTCATTACTAACTTTTTAAACGTTAGTTTTTTTTGTATCGGTGGTTTTTAAAATTTTTAATTTAATTTATAAACTTAGTTATTAAGTTAAACTAAGTCACAGATGATCAGACAAAAAAATAATTTTTAAGTTTTTAGTTTTCATTTCGTTAGTTAATATTCCTCATTCCCTTTTAATATAATGTGTATTATTCTATTAGTCAAGCCCTTCCCTTTGCTGCCCATATTGAGGGATTTGTAAAAAAAAAATAATTCGCCATTTTGTGGTTGCGGCCATCTCGGATTTGAAATTTGTCATAGCGTATTCTATTAGTCAAATTCTTTCATCTGATACCTATATTGATGGAGCAGTGAAAAAAATATGTAATTCGCCATTTTGTGGTGGCTGCCATCTCGGATTTGAAATTTATCATATAACAATCTTCTAGTCAAGCCCTTTCATTTGATACCCATATTGATGGAATAGTGAAAAATTATGATATCCGCCATTTTGTGGCGGCGGCCATCTTGGACTGAATTTCATCAAACACAGCTAAGAACACTCCCAACTGATTCACCTTTCATATAAAAAAATCCGCATCCATATCGGTTCATCCGTTTGGGAGCTACGATGCCACGGACAGATTACACAGATACACCGATTCACACACACGTCAAACTTATAACACCCCTCTTTTTGCGTCGGGGGTTAATAACACAAACAACGGCTAAACAAAAACCAAACTTTGACCGTGTACCTTTAGGAATTTTGTGTTCAGTTACCTTTTGGCATCTGCTAAATGTCAAGGTTAAACTATACCTTTGATTATCATACGAAATTTATTTGACCAGAACTAAAAAAAATTCACGTGGTAATACGTTACAATCTTAATAAGTAAAACGTGTCATAAAATATTTATAAAATATGTTCATTATAACACTGTATGCGTATAATTCAATCGAAAATTAAATAACAATAAATACAAATAAATCTAAGAACTAATTAACAATATTTACAATATTTACAACATAAAAATATCGTCGAGGTTGGTCCCATGTGGCATCGATCCCATTACGCTTGCACTATTTCCGCGCTGCACAGCGATGCTCAGTTGCTGTGCGAAATAGGCGCCCGCTCTGGGATCGCCAGCAGTGCTGACCAGACGGGTGGACAAATCTTTTACGAATTTTTTCGTATCAGACGACCACGGACCGAGTGTCTCTACTGCAACCGCCGCAAACTCGTAGTGAGGAATCAACCCCGAGTATTTGCGACGTTTACATAATTGGGCCTGGTCGGCCGCCGCGCCAGCGCTCTGGGCCGTGGCCCGGACATGGGACGGAGCCAGAGTATCCACACATGTGGCATCCCAAATCAAAGCACGGCCCAGGCACCACGGCACCAACGTTGCTCCGTCGGGTCTCTTGCCATCGTCCCTGAACAAACCTTTCGGCTCCAAAGATGAGGGGATAGATGCTGTCACAAGAGCCCGGCGGATCAAGTCATTAATGGCTCCGTGGCGGTAGATACGACCAGCGCTTTTGAGACACGAAAGTCCGTGGCGACCCAGCCGGTCCACACCACGGCCACATGGGCATTGATTGGAAACTTTAGAAAGAAAAATTATGACCGTTTTGTGTAAGAATAAACATATATTTTTTAAGTTGAACGACAGTTTCCACTTTCCTAATTGAGGTGGTAAAATAAATATAACGGCGTGCAGTTTCTTACTTCTATTCAAATAAATATTGCATTGAAATTAGCGGTATCGTTTAACCTTAAGGGATCGTAATAAGCAACGACTGGGCGAATTTAATTTTCTCAATTTTCTCAGAATAATAAGTGATCGAAAGTAAAAGTATCAAATTATGCATTTAATATTATATCTTTTTCTTCTTCTTCCTAGCCATGTGCCTATTTCATTTGGGGTCGGCTCTCCGTATCTTTTTGCGCCATTTTGCCTATTCTCTGTCATTTATATTAATATTATATCTAGGATAAAATTTGCTTCATACAACTTGTGAACGTAGGCCGAACTTATAAAACGTATGTTTATCTTGGGAACCGTTAGGTTGCACCATCTGCTCACTTGAAACTTTTTGTTTGGTTTAGTAAGCTCTACACGCTTTGTAAGTTTGGATTACGTTCAGTCGAACATGGTGTATGAAATTCATTTAGAGCCTTTCGTCTTAATCATTAAAATAAAAATCTGTAATTTTTTTTTATTTAGGAAATGGGTTTGTGAGTTTTCCTATTGAGTAATGTAAACGCTTTTACGTTTTTCGTTTCAAAAATTTAAGGAATATATCCTCTGGAGTAACATTATTTTTATTTATCATCGAGCACCTCACGTATTACCAAATTGTAAATGTCTTAATCTTTTGGGATCCTAAAAATATTAAGTGAAACAGAACAAACAAACCTTGACCTTGAAGGCTTCGAGAATATAGATCTAAAGGGCAATAAACTAGGCCTAAAATAGTTCAGTAATATCTGGTAGCCATGATTAAAATACACGTAGTATTAAATCTGGGACTTCTCACACAGGGTCATCTAGTCCCAAAGTAGGCATAGTACTAGACAACTGATATACACAATTTAATATATTTTTATGATACATAAATGTCGGTTGTCCAGGTGTTATCTCTAATGTACACCTAGACATGTAAGAATTAGATATATTCATGCACACAAATACTTCGGGCGAGGATCGAACTCAAATATAAAATTATATTATTCATATAATAAAAAATATAATGGTTTATAGTAATATGTAACAGCACCACATAAAAGCAATTTTCTTAGAATTTTTCAGGTTTTATTTCTCAGAGAAGTCGTGAACAGGCACTCCCTGCGGCTTCACAAACTGCACGCGATGCATTCTACTGGAAAACGTGAGTGCTCGACGAAAAGAAAATCCAATTTGGACAAAGAATTGATTTATCTTAAATATAACTAAAGATGAATATAAAACTCGCATAAGATGTCTTTGAAAAATATTAAATTTTCACCCTGACGGGCCTAAAACGATAACTTTAAAATTAACTCTACATCCAGCAAGAAAACTATTTATCGGGTAGATACACATTTCGTTAACAGATATATGATTTACTTGATAATGTTTTTTATGTGTTACATTTTAGCTTATTATAAAGTATCAGACTACTTAGATGATAAAAATCCATGGGTGTAAGCCTCTCGCCTATCAGTTTGTGTCAATAATATTATTCTTTAAGCACTTATTGTTAAAAATTTTTTTTTTATAATTTTGTTAAAAAGAGCGTCCCTCAGTTTCTTGCGTATTCTTCTGAGAGGAACCAGCATTTTTGAATGCGCCTTTGTGGTGACGTTCTTTCACAAACTAATAAAATTCACTCTTATGACGTATTTCAAGATTATGTTACATAACTACGAAATAAAGATATTTTGATTTTGAGCTCTTGGTATGTGATATTTTTAGCTAGTTTAGTGAATGCGATAGAAATGTGCACTAGAAAGTAGGGAGAAGCGTGCGCTATTCAATTTAATATAATATGATTCTTCGGTGCGCTCTACAGTTGGCGCTTGTGCTGCAACATGTCACCGAGCACCAATTTTGTCATAGAGTTCGAAAGAGATAGAGAGAAAGAGATAAAAAAGCTACACGTGTGAAACTTTCATTCAATCAACGACATTGTCTCGACCAGCAAAATATACTGACATGCGGCTTTTTTACGTTAAATAGACTGGGCGTCTTATTAACCTCGTCACTGCCTTCTGAACCTCTTCGTTTCTGCTTGAACTTTTCACTGCTGCCCGTCCGCGCCGTCGACGTCAAGAAGATGTGAAGTGGTACTTATTGGAGTTGAGTGTGCATACACAGAGGTGCACAAATCGGACACCAATCAGCGCCGGTTAGAAGACTGAGCTATTGTCCCCTCACCCCCCGCATCCGTATCCAGGGATCCCAACCCCGGGTGGAACTTCGACCTAGACAAAGTCAGAACAATCTTCAACAATATTTTTGAAAACAAACAACAAACTGAATAACAAAACACATTCAAATCTTGCAAAGTAATATTCTTTACTTTGGTATTTGTGGGAATGAGACAGCATTTCCCTATCTTTGTTATCTTGCTCGAAAAATTTTTCTCGTTTAGCTCAAAATATGAACTTGATCTTTATCGCAATGGAATAAAGTTTTCTTTACCATTTTTACTTAAAGTTAGTGAACTATCCAGTAACTTAGGACTCAGGAAAATGCTAAATCCATTAATCGTACATTTGGAAATTCGCTTTGCGCCTATAAAGGTAAAGCAGGTCAAGTTTCAGTGCCGGCCTGTAATAGTGTAAGGCTCGCCTTACGATACTAGCTCTTGATGGTCTGTTCTGTGATCTGTTAGATAGGGATCTGTTAAACCCCCATTACCTCTAATGATTTCAGCCACGTGTTTCAGGCACGGTCGCCACATGTACTGTACTATTGTGCTATCTTTATTTAATTACCTAATGGAATATAACCCGCAATGTATTCTGATATTTCATGCAAGCGATAATAATATTTAGGTGCATATTAATGGAAAAAAAATATATTCATTTATTACTACAATTTATTACATAGATCCTGAGATCATAGTATTACTTGGTTGTTTTGGCCAAGTGGTTCGACACCCTAACTGCGGAGCGAAGGATTGCGGGTTCGATTCCCACCCGGGACAAATAATTGTGTGCATGAAATATCTGTGTATGTATATATTATAAAGAGTATTCAAGTATATGTATGTGGTGTCTTCGCTTGATACCCAAAATACAAGCAAATGCTTAGTTTGGGACCTAGACGTTGTTGTGATTGTGTGTGTTATTATTATTATTATGTATATCAATTGTCTGGTACCCATATTACAAGCTTTGCTTAGTTTGGGACTAAATGCTGCTGTATGGGATGTTCTAGGTATTATTATTATACCAATACTCTCTTCTAAAACCTCTAAAGAGTTATTTATAATTTCTTTGCTCTGCTACCTAATATCTACAATACATTAAGAACTTGAAATATGTTTCTGTCCTAAATTACTTATTTGGAAAAAGCGGGAAAATGATAGTTGTCTTCTATTGCGGCCAAATTAGCGCCACGCGCCCACTCGTGAGAAAATAAAAAGCGCGCCCGCCGAAGGGTTAAATAAATGTAGACATTTAAATTGCAAGTTAAGAAAACATTTGTATTTCACAACAATAGAGAAGCTTGATGAAAGCAGCTTGTTGTTGAAGCTCACTGTCCCGTACAGACATGTTGTGTAAGCTGCAGAGATTGATAAGAGACATTGTGCATTGCGAACAAAGCATGCTTTTTTTTATATAATGTGGAAAGGTTTTGTTTCCAAATAATCAGTACACATTTCAGCATTTTAGAATTTTGAAGAAATAAAAGCGTACGTTAATGCTTTTATTGAAAGTTTTAGTGGTTTGTATCAAAATTATAGCAAAACAAAAAAAAAATTAGTTTTTCTCCCGAGACGGTTTGCGGTAATCTGAATGTAGACTTTCAATACAAAAACATTAGTATAATATTTTTGAGGTTAATTGTACGTAACTCAGATAAAAAAAAATTTCCCAACTCATACTTAGTTTGATATATCAAGAGAATGCTCGTCGTATGGAAATTTAAGGATAAAATAAACCATTGCACTTTTTATTTATTAAAAATAAAACTAGATGTTTGTTCGACACTGTTTCGAATAAGTTAGAAAGAGTGAAACAGGATGGACATCGTTAATATTTAGAATTTAGGTTCATTGAATTGAAATCAAGGGTAGTTCTATAGAAGTGACAGCGTATTAAAAAACTGGCCAAGTGAGAGTTACGTAGGTACCACCACGGAATATATTTTTGTTGCTTAAATAAAAAAAAAATGGTGATCGCAAAAAAGTATTTTTTTATATGATAGGTATCAATTAAAAATTAATGATTTTGGAATCTTTTCTTTTACTCGCGCTGTAAGACATTGTGTCTGGCCAAATTTTACAATTCTAGGTTAACGGGAAATACTCTTACATGCTGCGGTATAATTGACCGTATTTTTTGATTGTGATCATTTGAAAGGTTAATATTGAGCTATATCAAGTTTTTAAGTCAACACAATCAAAAAATACGGTCAATTATGCCATTCACATGTAAATCAAAACTTAAAGGGTACTTCCCGTTAACCTAGCATTGTAAAATTTTGATAACTTTGAAAAAACAGACAGACAGACAGACGAAAAACCAAGTGATCCATAAATGGTTATTTTTTTCCTTCTGAGATAGAAATTCTAAAAATAGTATAGTTTAACAATTGGTGCTGAACACTTATTGTGCGAGATTTCATTCGTAATTTTCAAGTTAACTGTTACTAGTTTAGCTCATCACAGACAACGTGTCGTTGCTCAGACTGATTGAATTGTAATATCGTGGTTAGATTGTACTGTCGAATATATATTATACCATCTGCTGTCAAATTAATTTACACTATGTATTATACTGTTGCTCAGTCCTGGTGCCTACCAGGAACCTAGATTAACCTCAATGATAGTTTATAAAATTTAAGTGGCCGGAGTCGAGAAATGACCTCAAAACGAGTGCCTAAGTGTGACTAAGTTTACCTATTTCACAACAACAAATAAAACTGATTTCCACAAGGGCAAAATCGTTGGACATAAATGTTACATATTTTTTTTGTTTTTGTGCTTTATTTGTATAAAAAAAAATCGGACGTTCTAACTTTTCTAGTTGTATTATTATTTTGGTATTACTAAATGTATGTAGGCATACGAGAATATTATACTTTTTTGGCTCGATACGTAAAATATGTAATAAAATGTCGCGAACACGTTTATCCGCCGAGGTCCGCAATGTCGCAATAAAGCTTATATTAAAAGAACTACCATTCAGGAATCGTGGAATATTATTCGCGTTCTGTTAAAAACGCACTGAATTCCGTTGTGCAGAGGAAAATGGAGGAAAACATGATAAATATTACATTATCCAGAAAATATATTTAAAGAATTTATGTGCATAGAAATTTAAAATCTGTCAAATTAAAATATTGGACTTACCCAAATAGCTACTTTTACAGGACTTCCGAGGTGACAGAGTAACGATTTTAATATAAAATTCAGTGTGTGTCACTGTGTGTCAGTCAATGGATACGGTAAATAGCTTTTTTACTGGCCAAGTGCGAATCGGACTTGCACACGAAAAGTTCCGTACCACCATACAATATAAAACCACTCGTTTCTTGTATGGGGACTTCCTTTCATTTTTAACTTTATCTTATTTTTATTATTTGTTATTGCGGCCATAGTAATACTGTGAAAATTTCAAGTGTCTACCTAGTAGGTATGGTTCAGACGGTACAGCACAGCCCTCTGACAGACGAACGTACCCTTTAGGTATGGAACCCTAAAAAACCGCATGAATAGTCTTGGACAAAGTGTATTGCAGAACCTTTGACATACAAATAGAAGTTGCGTTGAACCTGTTTTCTACCATTTTCATTTCATTTATGAGAAGAGATCATTGACATAGGAATTTATCATTATACCTAAGAAATATCTAGAGAGACGCGCTTTCTTTATTGAATATGCTTCGGGGCCGGTCTTCGCATTTACATAAAATGAGCTGGCAATAAAAAAGTGATGACCACACTCATTTATTTTCACTTAGAATAAAATATTCTAAGTACATACATATCTCCTGAAAAATTAAATAATTGTAGAAATGTTAAAAAAAGGCTAATATCAAAATTCATAGTGCAAGTTATTAATAATAACTTTTGTGTATTCATAAAAATACATTTTTAATAATAAATGGCATAATTAAAATAATAATAATAAAATAAAATAATTACTGAAGATGAGTCCCTTCGTGTGGCTGTAGCACTGCAATTGGGTTGTAGGTTGTGTGAACCTCACCTCATGTGGTACCATGGTGGAAGCCAACGGTCACCACGCCCTGAGCTGCAATAGATGCTCACTCAATAGATGCAGGTTTTCATGTCACCACATGATATCATTTGTCGCGCCCTCATTTCGGCCAATGTGCCCTGTGTTACCGAACCACGGGGTCTTAGTCGCACGGACGGAAAGAGGCCTGATGGCTTGACCCTGGTGCCTTAGGAAAAAGGGAGGTGCTTATTATGGGACGCAACTAGCGTCAGCACTTTCGCTCCATCCCATCTCAACTCAACCACGCGTGTGGCTGGGACGACCGCTGAATCCGCGGACCGTCTGTAGCACAATAAATACACAATATTGGCCAAATCCTACATCTTCGTTCCTTTTGCTATGGAGACGACGGGCTGTTGGAGCCTCGAAGCTGGAAATTTAATTAGGAGTATGTGATGTCGACTTAAGGAAAGGAAGTGTGACCCCCGCTCTGGATCGTTTCTGGTGCAGAGGCTCGCCATAGGGCCGCGACCGTTATGGGAACCTTTGCGTAGGGTTCGCCATAGACTGATTATTTTTAGCTTTTTAGATTGTATACATTGACTTTATGTTTGTAGAATATAATGCATATTTTAAAAGTAGTTAATTTTATGATAGTTGTAATTTTTTGTTATATTTAAAAAAAATATTATTTATGCTATTTTCCTAAATTTTCCAATGAATATGTCTTTGCAAGGCTTGATCCTTATTAGCAACAATATCGATTAGAGCAATGATAGGTACAAGTTTTTATATTTTTACAAAATCAAGTGGTTTGATTCCCGGTTAGAGTTACAGATTTTACAAAAATGTGAATATGCAGTTTTTGTTTCCTCAGTAATCGAACTCATGACTTCTTTGAACACTTTTTGCTATTTTCATAATTAAGGATTTGGCTGTATATAGATTTTAGCTTTCTGAACTTCTCCATATAAACTTTAACTATGCAAAATCTCACACTCCTCCGTGTGCGCAATATTCTTAAAAAGGGGTACAAAGTTTTCTCTTTATGTATTAATATATAAGATGTCTATTTGTTCCATGTCTGGTTGTAAAAATTATCTATATATGTATATATTATAATAAAGAATATTTAAGTATTTATACCAGTTGTCTAGTACTCCATAATAAAAGCACAATAGTTGCTTACTTTGGGACTAGATGGCGCTGTGTGAGGTGTACTGATTTATAAAGAAAAGATATACGTTTAGTATTTTAGTATTCAAGTTTTAATAATCGATGGCATTTGGTGTTATAGATATTATAATATTTTATTACGTCTGAAAAAGGGAAAACTTTTTTTTCTTTACTTTATTATAGTTATTTTATTTATTTCTTTCATCTTTACGACGGCTTACTTAGATCTCTGGGGAGTGACATAAAGGGATGTACGAGATACAAAATGTATAGTAGGTATCATTAGGACACAACTATAACTGGTCTTACTTAGAATTGATGTCTTTTCTGATGACTGAAGTAATGAATGTAAACTTAAGCTTATAATGCTTGGAAAATGTAAAATATTAAGTTATGAATCTATGCGTGTAGAATTATTACACAGAATTTCATTTTGAAATTTTTCATCACAAAAGTTCAAATTAATAAAATATTTTTATTGAAAAGTGATTTTCAAAACCATTTGCACAAAAACGACCCAAAGTGAAAATGCTTACGCTCCGTCTTAAATGTAATTTGTTTACCTATCGCTGCAGACCCTACCTCATCACATCCCTATTTATACCAACTCTTTTGCTTCCGCTCTCAATACAATTAAATTTTCCGATTTTGGTTCCGGCCGATCCCATTCCTATGTATCACAACATCAGCAATATTCAGTTTTTGTTAAGTTCCTTCATGTTGTTTCCAATATAGCATTTACCGAAAAACATGTTTTATTATCGACTTAGTTATACTAAAGTTAATCTACTGAATTTTTGAAGCTTCAATATTACAGGTCTAGGTTCTAACATAAACATGTTTTTAACCCAAGTCACTTCATGAAGTGTGAAGATGTAACAAAGAAAGAAAGAAACACTTCAATGTTATGTATCAATGAAATTATATCGGGCAAGTCAAAAATCACAGAATTTGTACTGCTTACGAGTATTTCTAGATAAACGTAAAATCTAATGTTACAAATACAAATTTATTTATTACAACTTCAATGTTATATAAGATAGTTTGATAATGTTGAACAAAAGATAGTTTGTATCTTTCTCTTGACATTGCTTGACACACATTGTTTCCCGCTGTTAAGCATCTATATATTAAGGAATCCCGGTACATCATTCGAGTGGTTAAAGACCCTAATTGCAGAACCAAAGTTCGCAGGTTCGATTGCCGCCGGGACAAATATTTGTATGAATGAAAATATCTATTGTTTCGTGTGTGGGTGTAAATTATCTATATATGTATTTACAAAAAGCATATTTAAATATATATATCAGTTGTCTAGTAGGTACCTATAACACAAAAATAATATTTGCTTTCTTTGGAACTAGATGGCGCTGTGTGGGATGTCCTAGGTACTTATTTATTTATTATTATTATCATCAAGTGAACTGTAAAGCAACAAGAAATTAATCGCTTTGATATCATTACGTAAAGTGGTCAAAAGAATGACACTGTAGAATCTGTACATTTATGTCCAGTTTTAGGAGTGGAATGGGATACTAGTTTCACTTGGGAAAATCATGTGGAGGGGAATCGCTGGGAAGTTAGCTAAGTTTATCTATGTTTTGCACGAATTGAAAAAGTGTACCCATTTAAAAACAGCAATCAGCGCTTACTACCTATATGCATATGCCCACGCATGGTTGCGTTATGGAATTATTCTGTGGGGAAATAGCTCAGATGTTGATTGATTGTTTATATTGCGAAAAATATGTCTTCGAATTATAGTTAATATCATAAAGACAGACAGCTGTAGACCTCATTTAAAATCACAAATATTCACTTTATATCTATGTACATATTAGAGTTGTGTAGATTTGTTAGAAAATATAGATATTTATTTTCCCAAGTTAGGGGCCAGCATACCGCCCCTCGCAGTTTGCGGCATGGATACAGGTTAACAATACCAAGCACACTTTGAAAATTGTAAGTTCCGGAACGCATTTTATGGCTATAAAAATATATAACAAATTGCCAAAACACATCGAAGCAATAGAAATAGATAAACATTTTTCCTCCTCCTCTACGCGTTCTGAAAGAAAAAGGGTCTGGACAGACCGACATAGTTACGGACGGACAACGATGTGATTCTATGAGGGTTCGTTTTTAGGGTCCCGTACATCAAAGATGAATATAGGAACCCGTATAGGGTCCTTCTGATGTCCGTCTGTCTGTCCATTTGTCACAGTCTCTTTTTCTGAATCTACTAGATGCAAAAATTGAAATTCGATACATGTACAGAGTTTGATGGCCCAATAACGAAGGTATAGCGTAAATGAAACATTTCCATTTTGGAGAGCAAAGTAGAAAATAAAAAAAAAACTTTTTAAGGGCTCCTAGTGACGTGTCAAATGAAAGTGCATATTATAAAAAGTAAAAGCATATTTTATTTATAACTTTAATATTCATGGTTTCAAAGAGATTAAACAAAATTGATTATCCCCCCTTAACCCCGAAACTGTAGTGTACAAAATTTTGAAAAAAAAGTACGGAATATAGAGCTTCAATTATATTTTACAGGAAAAACTAAACGATAAACAAATAAAATTATTACTTTGCATAAAAATTATACAATTAAAAACAATTCTCAAGTACCTATGTCACGGTTCATATCAAATGGAAGTGCTCGTTATGATATATAGAAATATTTTTCATAATGTTAATTACAATTTTAAAATGCATAGTTAAATAGACGTTAAAGAAAATATATGATAATCTCCCATTGCCCCCTTTATCTCAGAAACTACTACGTCTAAAATTAAATCGAAAAATCCGTAATATCCACGAAAGTCTTTTCATTCCCGCAGGAAACGGGAAATATTCATGAAGAGAAAATGCATAGATATAAAATGTGTAGCTTAATTTTACTGAGAATTAATAAGTAAATTTGCATAGTCCGACTCGCACTTAAGAGGATTATTCCATACAAACAATTCCATACAAATGGCCCATTAAATTTTAACCGATTAGCGCAAAGAAAGATATGGTATTCAGATCAGCAAAAACTAGGTTTATATCTTCTTCAATTTTTAAAATATTTTGATACACATGTTCAATATGAAACTAATCACATTTTCACATTCTGGGAAAAATATAAAAAAAAATATGGATTTTGATGAGATGTGAAAATGCTATTACTTTCATGTTGGACGTATTATGAAACGATGTCGAAAGAAAATCCTACACATTTAAGTTTTCTTTTTCTTACGATGTACTTAGAAAATTCAAAAAATTCACAGATTTTGCAAGTTCCCGCAATCATCGGATGCATCGAACATTTTCAACGTCATTACTTTAGAAGTGTTAGAAAAAATAAAAACTCACGTACCTATAGTGTTAATTTATTTATTTTCAAATCATGTAATATGAAAACTAAACAACTTAAAACTTAAACCGTTTTTTAAAATTACCTAACAGCCTGCAATTATCAACCGATTTCTAAAATGTTTTCACCATTCGTTAGACAATTTAGTACCTCAGATGCGGTTTTGGCCAATTTGCGATAACTCAAATAATATCGAAAATATTCATATTTTTGAAAAAACTACACCCAAAAATACCCATTTTTTCAGACATGATTTCAATTTTCAAAAAAATTACCAACCGATATTCAAAATTTCATCGGATATACCGATAAATTTTGCAACTTTTGAAACCCCTAGGACCCCAATCCTAAAAAAAGGATCTAGTAACCATTTTCAATGGGAAAACGTGTAAACCTAGTTTTTGCTGATCTGAGGGCCAAGTGCGAGTTCTTTTACTATTAACTGTGTAGTTTGCGTTTTCCGTAATTTGTATGGAAACTCGTAGTTACCTAAAACGACCGCTAGATGTGCTGTACGAGTTTCCATACAAATTATAAAAAACGCAAACTACATAGTTAATAGTAAAAAACTCACACTTGGCCCTCGGAATACCATATATTATTTTTTGTGCTATTCGATTAAGATTTGATGGGGTGCAGCCGTTGACGCCGTTTGTATACAAATTCCTCGCTCTACAAATACCATGTTTGAACAGATCTAATTAAGTAAAATGTGGTCAACATTCAATAAATGATATTAGGTACTATTATATTGAGTATTAAATAGAAATGCATAATTTTCCCATTGCAGCGTAGATCTTCTTGCAGAATGGTATGTATTTACGTGAATATTATATTTGAAATAAGTTTAATTTCCATCACTAATTCTAAAATTATACAACTTTTAATTTCATAGAAGATATTTTTAGATTTAAAAGTAGCTTTAATTACTGAACTGTCTGACGAATGTTAACATTTATCAGTCGGTTAGTAATTATAGCTAAATTCCGTATTAGGCCTGCACCACTGGGAAAGGTTTACGGGACCAAAACGGAATAAACCTAACTAATAATAAAAAAATATTATATATATTATTTAATTATACAGTTTGGATTCTAACCGTCCAGAGTTCCGTTATATTTAAAATCTGCTGGTATTCAATTACAATTTCGCCGAAGAATCTATATTTTTATTCGTAACCGTTTTCGAGAAAATCAATTTTTAATATTACTCGTTTTTCAAAAAACCACGCAACCATGATTCACGAACGCGGCGCATACGCCGAGAAGTGCCGACACGCCGGCAACAGCCTTGATCGTTTGAAATTTGCCGTCAGCAGCGTGGCGGAGTCATGTGGTGGGGACTACCCCACAGTGTAAAGAGTATACACGCGAGGCGGGGCGCGCGGTAGTCGAATTTTGACCGTGATCGAGTGAAGCTTGTGCCTCAAGTCAGTGTCCTCGAGTGTCTTTAACATCAGCTGTTTTCAGTTTATCGTGTTCTTTCTTAATGCAGTTTATCGTTTATAATTGTACCACGTGCTTCACGGGAAGATAATTAAAGGAATAGTCTATCAAACGGAATACACCACTGCAGATCAGCAAGGTTACTCAAAATGCCTTTCGTCTAGGCGAGTGGAATGTTCGTATTTGTAATAATGTCTAATTGCATAGTCATAAATAATGTCTTAAAGTAGTGACGGGAGTGCAATGGATATCACGTACTTCACGGGGTATATTAAAAAAATGATTTTGTATTATCGTGTCATGAAAACTTAAAAATTCATTCTATTAAATACTTTTTTTAATTTTAAACATTCACTACATCAAACAAATTACAAAATAGTAAATTGGTAACCAAAAAGTTAATACGAACGACGACGTGGGTAACTTTGAATTAAACCTATGTTGATAGCGTGTTCTGTGGATTATTGTGACTTCGTGGTGCACCATTACGAAAGAATCATCGTTCCTGCAGGCTGATTCCGAACTAGTGTTAAATTCACTTATCGCGAGAGATAAGGTGTTATGTTCGATATAACACCGATACATATTTTGAACTCAGCCTTTTCACTCGTGATAACTCTATGACAGCTCGAGCAGTAAAAATTATCGCGAGATAAAGGTCCATAGACAAGTTAACACTATTCGCTATTCTGATTGTGTGATAATTTACGCGGTAGATAAATTGTGACTAGTAAAAGCGTTAAATGACGGTGAAAATTACCGCTATCTTTGAGGCAGGTGTTATATGTGTTATCGGAGTGATATGTTGTGAAATTATAACATAATTTGCAAAAATATTAATAATTTGGTCACAATTTAAGAATTCGCAACATTAGAAGATAGCTGGGACTTTATTTTTTGCAAGTCGTGTTGCGTATTTATTAAAAATTCGGAAAACTCGAAATCAGTTATATAATATTGAAAGGAGGTAAGTTTAGTAATCTATTGCCCAGTGGACCACGAAAATTGCCAATGGCAAACTTGGGATGATTCCCCATATAATTTATTAAATATGTTCGTTGTCGTTGATTAAGTCTTGGGGTTCGAACTGATTTATTGTAACAAAGTTATAAGCATGTTATGTCAACATTATTATAGCATTTCTAGAAACTAGATATTGTTATTTTGTGTTTAAATCTTTATTTTCGTATGATTTTAATTTATACATGTATTTAAACAAACAACAAAAAATATGGCTTCTTGTTTCGTCATAAAATTTTGAGTGCTTTTAGTGCATACAATAGGTACCTAGGTAATTTAAAATGTAAACTATACTCACACAATATTTTCAGACATTGTGACTCTCCAAATATACTAATATATCTACATAAACCACCAAACCAAATATAAACTATAACTGAACGATTTATTTAAATATTAATTAATAAAGTAAACAGAGGGCCAAGTGCGAGTTCTTTTACTATTAACTGTGTAGTTTGCGTTTTCCGTAATTTGTATGGAAACTCGTAGTTACCTAAAACGACCGCTAGATGTGCTGTACGAGTTTCCATACAAATTATAAAAAACGCAAACTACATAGTTAATAGTAAAAAACTCACACTTGGCCCTCAGAATACTTGTAAAGTAAAATCCAGTAAAAACTAATAACATCTGACACTCGTCTAACTTTAACACTTTGACTTGACGTTTATTTATGATTTGACACAAAAAAATGTTCCAAAATGCCAACATAGAAAAAAAACTTTCGCCGGATGTAAGGTGTTATCTCCGGTGCTACCTTTAGAAGTTCAGAATAACTGTATAGTGTTAAAAGCTATATCCTTCCACCCGAATGAAAGTGTTAAATATCGCCTGCGTTATTTAGAGCGATAGTTCAGAATCAGCCTGCTGGTGTGATTTACAAAACCGAGGATTTTTGGTAAGTTTAATGAAAATTATTTTGTGCGCGCGCGTGTGGACGCGTTATAAGTTGTAGTAGGTATGACGTAGGTAGCCGCCGTGTGTTTACGTTTTCATGGTTTGCTTTACGTTATGCGTGCGCTGTACAGGGTTGACGAGACTGGGAATTAATTACTTTTTTCATTTTTTTCATATTGACATTTTTGTCATTTTTTCTTGCACTTGTTGTCTAAAGGTCAAGAAAACAATCAGTACAACACGCTAAAAGTTTGGGACAAACAAATGATGCTATCCATACTGTATATAATATAATAATTACCTTACATATATTAATTATTATAATGTCGTGATAGCCCAGAGCGCAACGAACCTGTCTCAAATTTATAAGGCCCCATAGGGCCATGGTTCGAATCCGGACGTGTACCAATGAGTTTTTCTGACTTAAGTACACAATATCACTGACACCGTGCTTCGGAGGGCACGTTAAGCAGTCGGTCCCGGACGCTGTCAATAGATGGCGGTCGTTACAGTTCCCAACCCGCAGTGGAGCAGCGTGGTGGCCTTAAGCGCCAAGCCCCCCTCCTTACCCTGGGGGAGGCCTAAGCCCCTGCAGTGGGGTAAAAATGGGCTGATGATGATGATGATATATTAATTATTATATATAAAAGTAATGTATAGACTTATTCTCTATTTAATTTGTTTTTAATATTGTTATCATTTTTATACTTGGTAGCGATAAATTATTAAAGTGAGTTCTAGTCCGACTAACAAATTGTTTAAATACTGGTGACAATTTTAAGTGTAAATAATATTTTTGCTTCTACTTTATTAATTCTGTGTTATTTGTATGTATTATGTGTATATGTAATGAAGCTGTAAAATATATATCTAATGTTATTGAAAACTGTTAGTTATGGCACACAGGACATAACCTCCAACTAGAAAAAGCAGAGGCAGTAAAAATTTACGTTAATCCTCTTTTGAGTGAAGCTTCATCGGGTTTTCGAATGGCTTCGACCGTTATAAATATTTAATGCAAGCAAATTGACGTTTACGATACAAAGTGTGCTTTGAAAAGTTCCTTTGTGGAAGCTTTTATATTTATAAGTGTTTACTCAATAGATGGAAGATATATTTTTCCATTAGCAACGGATCGAATTTATTTGGTTTGCCATAAATTGGATAGAGTTGTTATTGGTTGTTAGTTTTCGGGATTGGGGTGATAGTTTATTGACCTGATATTTTTTTCTGCGCGTCCATAGCGATACGAATGTAAACATTCAAACCTATTACGAGTATCATTGTTATAGTTTCCATAGGGATCATAAATAATCTACTTGATTAGATTTACAATGACCTGTTCGACAACACTGACAAATCAAAAGAATGTTATATCGACTTTCAATAACCAGGAATTTAATTGTAACTCAAAACTACACACAAATGTCTATGTTCTCCCCGCACTGTTATGTTCATTATTTTTATTATGTTAATGTAATTATAAATGTAATTATCTTATGTTCGTACCCGCACTTCGTTTACTCAAACTGCGCACGCGGCCTAAAATCATGCCATTTCTTGTACGACTCAAGAAAGCGATACCTACAGTGCGTAAAAAAGTTAGCTATTCTTGCCATAACTTGAAAGATTCTGTTTCAGCGTTACACAAATGCTAAACGACATTTTTTTACTCAAAATGCGTTGTTTCTACATTCATATTTTGACATATTTGTCGAAAGTAGTGGAAAGCGCTACAATTTTATAAACCAAAATTTGTCTTGGTTTCAATAAATTAATATAAAATAATTATAATCTTTTTGAGAAATGTTCAAATTTAAAAATATACCGCCATCAGCCTGTATAGATACTTTAAAAGATTAGAATAATGTACAAAGGAAAGTCAAGAAATAATGAAAGACAAATATCTCATGGGAGTTACTCTCCTCCTACTTTCAACTTTCGCTTAAATAAAGATTAGGTATTTCAGCGGTTTAACAGTATCAAGTTAACAAACATTCACACAGACACACTTTCACAATTATAATATTGATGTTTTCGTTAGCAATTTGCTTTTCGTTTCTAAACGCACCATTTTATGAAACAAAAAATCTAATGAAATAAGATGCATCCCTTGTGATGTGGGGATATGGAACAGAATTTTTCCCGGGTGCCGGCACGCTGAACACGATTTTTTTCACATACAAATACACGGGTTACGCTTTCTGAATATTTTGTGTATTAAATTATGCCCCTTGTGTATTTTCTTATATTTGATATGTTATATATGGGTTGTTTATTCGGATTAATCTTTGAAACTGTTCAACGGATACGTAACTTTCCTCGTTCTGCAGTTTGTTGTATTCATGTCTTTAGCTAAGTTATCTACGAGACGTAATGAGGGCTTTGATCTACCGACACAAGCAAATGTACCAGGAGCCAAGAGCAAAACTTAATATTCCAATTTATAAACAAGACATTTACTCTCTAAGGGTTCAGAGCATAGTAGCAAGGAATATATATCACCGTTTTGGTACTACTATACTCCACTAGATAGTAAATGCGTTTGCATACAAATTGTTCCTGCCACGTCGCGTCTCCTCATTCTTATCACAAAAATGTTCTCAGCCGTGTTCAATCTGGTTCTAGAAATTAACTATCATTTTTCAATTAATAAATGATAGATATCCTAAATTGAGATACGCATTTTACCGCGATTGTTTAGGAATGTCAGAAAATTCTACCACTTACATCTATACATTTATTCGTTGACCACAGTTATCGAACACGAACAAGACAAAAGTGAGAAGAATTGGCAACACTTCATCGTGCCAAAGAAACTTGTTTTGTAAACTATAATAGTTAGCTCCAACAGCCCCGGGGCAAGACTTTCGTGTCCCAAACTATTAGGTAAAATAAATGTCTCTGAAAGGTTCTCTGGTAAAGTCACATTTTCTATTAAGATAATTGAACTGTTTGGGCCTTTACTCTGCCTTAGAAAAGAACGAAATAATCATCAGAAAACCATTACATCAACATTTTCTCCATTTCGGATTAGAAAATAATAATAATAATAATAAAAAAATAATCACAATATTATCATCATCACAATAACCTCTAAGCCCCAAACTAAGCATTAGCTTGTGTTTTGGGTACCAAGCGAAGACACTACATACATATAACAACCAAGACCCGGTACCAGTATCAATATTCATCATATACTAACCCGACGTAGGATTTAAACTCGAGACCCCCAGATTTGTAGGCAGAGTAGTTACCCACTAGGCCAAGCGGTCGTCAAAATGTTTCAGATTTATTTATCTAAAGTACTTAAATTCAAATTCAGAGGTTTTTACTTAATTTTAAACTGCTTAGATAAAATCAGTTTAAGTTTGAAACGTTGTTTGTAAAATATAAATATATGCAAACATGCACTAGAAAGATCTATATGGTGCTTGAGTTATTTTGTATGTGAAAATTTGTAGGTATTTTATGGTGGTAAGCTTACGCGGTTTGACTGTGCATGTACAACCATTTGTGTATGCAGTGGCGGACTATATCTCTCAGACAGTGGTTGCATGTCAAGAGGCTTCCCCTGGTTACAACTGACATACTTACGGTTACTTGCGTGCTTATAAAACGCGGTTACGACTGCAAATCTATTATAATTCATGCATACTTTAACATGGCCGCTTTTCATGCTCTGACAATATATCTAACAGATATTTGATCTGTGTTTTAAGCCACATAAGCTGTATGGCTGTAACTATGTCTGTTACGCTGAGAGCGATATTGTTTTAGGGTCCGTAAAAGCTTTATTGAAACATTTCGGATATCTCATTTTAGACGCTCAGTGAGTCTAATGGATTGCAATCCGTTCGCTAAATTAGATGTTATTTTGTCATCATATCGTGAAACCTAAACCCACTTCTATCGAAGTATATTAAAAAAGTATTTCCTTTGACCTATAATCTAAGAGGAAAATTAGATATTAAAATGTCCGGGGAAACTTTTAACACAATTAGTGAATCCGAGTTATATTAGTTATAATTATATAAAAATTGAGACAAACAAAAGTTTTTAGAAGGTACTTACTGCTGATCTCAATAATTTTCTTTCGCAGATGGTAAATTAATAACTTTTATGTACTTATTGGCACAAGTTTTATTTGTCTTTTATGCTTGGAAACTGAAACTATGAATTCACTTTTTACGGTGATGTATTTCCAAAGGTAAGACGATAACACGGAAACAAAGGACGGTTCACAAAGTGTTACCTTCCTTTAAATTAGGCTCGACAAAACCTTCCAAGTTAAAAGACTTTGCTACTTTATTTCCTACTTCATTTTTCCATGTCTACCTGATTCAAATTTATAAGGTTGTGAGGCCATGGTTCGAATCCGGGCGTGTACCAATGAGTTTTTCTGACTTAAGTACATTAACTACCACTGACTTCGTGTCTCGGAGAGCACGTTAAACAGTCGGTCCCGGTGGCTGTCAATAGATGGCGGTCATTACAATCTGCTAACCCGCATTGGAGCAGCGTGGTGGATTTAAGCTCTAAGCGCCCTCATCTTGAGGGGAGGCCTAAGTTCTTGTCGTGGGGTATAAAAAAGGACTGATGGAATAAAAAAAATTTTATATTCATTTTCTATCTCATGGGTTTCTTGCGGTCAATTCCTATTTAAAATTATAAATGCGAAAGTAACTCTGACTATCTGTTACGCTTTCACGTTATTAAAACGCTGCTGAAACGATATTGTTTGATGAAAGATACAGAGACAGAGTAGACTTGGAAAGACCCTGGAAAAGAACATTAGGTTACTTTTCGTTTCGCTCTTTGTCTTCTGTTTGTTCATTTGCGCCGGTATGTATGTCTCCGAAACGGCTATACCGATTTCAATAAAACTTTGCAGATACAAAAAAGAGGTTGCCAAGAATTACATCGGTTTTTTTATACAAAAGATTATTGTGTCTGTTTGTTCCAGCGAATCTCTGAAACAGCTGACCCGATTTGGTATCGTCAGGTATCGGCTGACGATAGGTAACCTAGGGTATTAACAGTAACAAAATTAGTACATGACGCTTGAAGAAAAATCGTGGCTAGCGTGAGTGCGCTACGCAGTGGGATGTATAGTGGCATTTTGGGTGCCAGCAGGGTGAATGGGAAAGGTTGCTCGTTGAATCACTAATTACGCGGGCAGAGCCTCGAGCAGAAAGCCAGTAACATTACAAATAGAAGAAAACTAACAATATAAACACATACACGTATCACTTGGAAATATTGTAAATGTGTGTGACCACATCCTTTGATGACAAATAATACGTTAATCCTTATGTGCGTAAGCTCGAGATGGTTTCACTCGATTGAGTTTGCACATCATCCCCGTTTACGAGATTTGGAGACGAGCAATCTTTACGGAGATGACGTTGCTCTAAAAATGGTCTCGGCTTATTAACGTACACAAATGTAATATAAATATATATTTTTAGTTACATAACATATCATATTATAGGCATGAAATACGTCACAAAAAGAATATTTCAGTTTATTACTTTGTGGGCATAAAAACGTCCTTACAATAGCGCACTAAAAAAAGTGCTGTTTTCGCTTAGATGAATATGCGCGATATTGAAGTATTCTCTTTTTCGAAAGTAAATAAATGCTTGTTTCAACAAAAAAATCTTTACACTAGATAGTAACGTTCGTCAAAATGACGAGCATCCAATACATATCGCCCTCTTCCATTTCAATTATTAGTTTCACAAACTCGTGGTTTCGCGACAACCTAGTGATCTCTAGACTGCGTCGCATGGTGGTCGCGTTTAGCCGGTAAGTAATTTTTTTTTTCAATAGTTGCAAAGTTCCCATTTGTGATGAAAATGCAGTTGCCTTTTGTCCAACTTGTGCCATAAAATTCGAGGCTACTTGATGATTATCCATCATTTGCAGTTTTTTCTTTACACTACAAAAGAAAAGAAAAAATGTTTTCTAATTAATACTTCCTAATTTATCGATTGAAAATAAAAGTGTTTTTTTTTACCTCAAAGAAACATGTGTCTTCTATATTTATTTCTCTTATAATTATCTGTAATATATGACCCATATGTCCTACAATAATCCGGATTAAAACTTAATTAAAATATAATAAAAAACTTATTATTATACTGCCTTAACTTATTATACTGCCTTAACTTATTATACTGACTGACCGGTTGGCCGAGTGGTTAGAGACCCTAACTGCGGAGTCGAGGGTTGCGGTTCGATCCCCGCCCGGGACAAATATTTGTGTGCATGAACATGTCTGTTTGTTCCGTGTCTGGGTGTAAAAGTATCTATATATGTATCCATTATAAAAAAAAGAATATTTAAGTATATATATCAGTTGTCTAGTAACACATAATACAAGCACAATACTTGCTTACTTTGGGACTATATGGCGCTGTGTGGGATGTTCCATATATTATTATTTTAATTATATAATATATTATTTACAAAACGTTCGTAAAAATGTCGAATGGTTAGCTCATCAGCGTAGTTAAGGAACGTTAGTCATCCAGGTTTAAACAATTATGTTATTGAAACAAACCGTTAAGCGAGCGGTCAAAACCCATAGATTTCTCTCATCTGAATAGTTAGATTTTTTATAATAAACTTTTGTATAAATCATTCGTTATATGGTTGTTTTAAACTTGTTACAAGGTAAATCGGGAATGTCCACTGGAATTTTATTGTAAAAGCGTATACACGTATGCCATTAAATTTTTTTTTATTATTTAATTCGTTCGACTAACAGACCGTATAATCATGTACTTAATCATATTTGGTCGAATTGACGTAATTGGTGTTATTACTTTAAATGATTAAAATCAACCGATTTTTACCCTGAAATAATTACATCATCATCAGCCCGTGTCTTTCCACTGCAGGGTATAGGCCTCTCCCAAAGCTGGCCATCACACACGGTCTTCCGCCTTTCGCATTTGAATACCCTGGTATGGTGCCATAGGTCATCTGTCCACCTGGCCGGGGGCCGTCCAACGAAATAATTTTTGCATCGTAATATATGTAATTATTATATATATATATTACGAAATATAAACCGTTTTATATGTTTTACATTTCACATGTTTACAGACGATATGAGTATGTCTCTGAAAAGACGTAAAGTGTAAATGTTGATATGCACATAAAATTTTACAAGTTATCAAACCGATGACGACGCGATGTTAATAGTATACTTACCCGTTATTCGTAAGAACGTTTCTAATGTCATCGTTATATTGAAGTATGTAATACTGGGAACTCAAAAAGGTCATTGATATTCTTAAAGTATCAGTACCAGCATTGCGTATCATCTTTGAACAACATATTAATATATCTCATATTTATTGGTTCCAAATTGGATTGATTTCTTATATGTTTTGTTCAGTTTTGAAAATTGGATGAATATTTGCTATTTCATGTACCACCAGTATTGTAATACATATTAGGTTGGGTAGAAAGTTTTCTTGTATTTTATTTGTATGAAGTTGAAACCCAATCTCTTTGGTTGTATGGTTCGCAACTAGTTGGTTATAATACCATCACAAAGTTGACATTTAAAAAGAATAATAAAAAAACTGTTTTTGTCTATTATTCAACTGTCTTTCTGTCCAAAAAAATTAATGAATTTAACAAAGAAATTCGATACATTTTAAATTTTATTACAAAAAAAATTATAATAAATAATGCAAGCCAAAACGAAAAAAATGTGCCATTTATGGATCAGTAAGAGTAGCACAAAGTTGTTTTCAAAGTTTTCCATCAAGAAATTTCAATGTTCATGAGTGTAGTTTGCTTAGTCGCCCTGCTACGGATAAAGTTGATGCCATTGTGAACAAGTGGACTAAGATAAACATCTCGGTCGTTGCAACATTACTGAAGAACTGGGCAATGACTACAAAACAGTTTTGACTTATTTATATAAGTCTGGGTATACAAAAAAGCTCGATGTATGGGTGCCACACAAGCTCACTGAATGAAACCTAATGAACCGAGTACTCATTTGTTGTTCTTTATTTAGACACAATAAAAAGGTTCTATTTTTGAAAAGTTTGATCACTGGTGATGAAAAGTGGATTATTTACGATAAGAAAGTACGCAAAAGTTCATTGTCAAAGGGCGGCCACTGTGACAAAATCCAGGTTAGCGCGCAATCAAGTGATGTTCAGTATATGATGGGATTGGAAGGCCATCGCTCATTAAAAACTTTTGCCGCTGGGCAGAACAATCGATCTGAATTTTTACTGTCAACATCTGATAATACTAAAGCATACAATTGAGAAAAAACAGTCAAAACAAAATTGGTCACTAGAAAACGAGTCGTCTTCCTTTATTATAAAACCAGACCATAAACATCTTAGAACGCTCAGAAAAAATAAATAACAATAATAATAATACATGGGACATCCCGCTCAGAAAAAATTAAGATAGGTTTGATGCAAAGTATTAATGCATCTACCATACAGTCATAACCTTGCACTCTCAGATTCCACTTGTTTCGGTGTCTTCAGATTTCTTTAGGCTGTTTAAGGTTGTCGAATACAAACGTGATGGTGTGAAGAATATGTGGAAACAGGCTGGGCCCAAGAGGTGCCGTTAGAACATGACGATTAGCTCTGTCTTAATTATCGACGATCAGGCGTACCTTTTGTAAGGTTCAGGTTAATTCTGTACATTAATGATCCGAAAGTATGTAGAAAGTGTGTATTATATACTGGCAACGCCAAATGAAGGGTGGACGATACGTGAGTTGGCAAGTGGTGGCACTTGGAATGGAGAGAGCGTTGGTGTGAGGTGTGGATGACACGGAGGTGATTTGAAGATAATAAAGAATACCTATGTGAGAAAAGGAGTTTTATTACAAATCAGAAGTGGTAAGTGCCTATGCTAATTCTAATTATTGTAAATTTTATGTGCACCTGTATAGAAATTAAAGTGGTACGTAGCATCATTATGTGACGTCGCCATTAGTGGGAATCGTAACATCATTCTAGTCTACATTTTAGCTTTATCCATTTACATCCGCCTTCAGGTACGTTTTAGAAATTTGATTTTATTCTAAAATCGTTATTGATTTGTCAAAGTATACGATATTAGTTTTATTTCAAGTTTCAATTGATATTTTCCAAAATGACCACCGCATAACTTTAATAATATTTAAATCCAATTTCATCATTGTACTGTAGCGCGTATTATTATTTTTTTGTTTTCCTAAACTGAAGTGGTAGTTGGAAATATATGATAATAATTTTTATTTCTTCGAATTAACAAAAATAAATAAATAAATAAAAGATATACTATTCGAGCTGTCGACATAAACTAGTGAAATGTAATCGATTCAATCGATGCAATAGGTAAATGAAATTTTTATTTAACAATTGTAATTAAACATGTTGAACAAAAAAAAACTTATTAGATTTCCTACATAGTGTTAAATAAAGATGACACTACGTAATTTACGATCATACATTTTGAGGAAATTGTGTGGTCATGAATTTATCAAGTTGTTACAGCGCATTGCTAAAATATTCTCTAGTCTAATAAATTTAATATATAAAAAAAAAAAAAAAAAAGTATAAATTTAAACCAGAAATATTTGGTGCGAGTTCCAGGACATGACTTCGGAGGGAGGCGCTTATGGACGGCGTCTACGGACGCTGTTACCAGGGCTATCCGTGGCACAAAGGAATGACGGCGTGAGAAGAATGAGTAGGAGCTGCACCCACTGTGATGACACTGCTGTTGGTAACCTGCGGCATCGAAGGCGCAGCCCTATTCGTGAAAATTCGACGCGACGAAGCAGAAGTCGAGTCAGCCGTAGTTCTCGCTTTGACAACCGCCATTCTCGTGATCGTAGTCGAAGTCCTGTACGCAAACAAACACGTAGCCAGACGCTATTAGAAAAAGAGCGGGAGCTGGAACGGCAACGCAACAGGCTTACGATATTGGAAGAAGACTTAAACCGAGAGCGGGAACGAACTCGATCTACGTCTAAGAAGAGAGACGACGCACGCAGGCCGAGGGAAGATATTTACCCTAAATCTCAGTACGCAGAAAAAGTATCACTTTTAAGAGATAGTGATGGATACGGAGAGAAACGACGACATCCGGAAGAAGTCAACACAGAAATCCATGCACAACGCGCCAAGAGGTCAAATAGTCCAGCTTTCTCTGCCAAAAAGGTTATGGATATAATTAATACTATAAAAGATTTTAAATCACATGTTTCATCGCAGCCATCGACGGCGACCTCGAGTACGAATAAAAATCTAAATCATAAAATATTTTACCAGAATTTAACCCAACAGAAAAAAATCAAAGAATTGATATCTGGCTTAAAAAAGTAAACGAGTGTGCTACCGTCTATGGCTGGGACGAAAAGACTATTGTACATTTCGCAATGCAAAAACTTCAAGGGTTGGCCAAAACCTGGTATCAGAGTCTAAATTCTATATTATTCAGTTGGACCGAATGGCAGAACAAACTAATGACAGCTTTTCCATCTGATCAAAACTATGGCCAGTCTCTGGAGGATATGCTGAAACGTAGGAGTAGATTTAATGAACCTTTAGACGTATATTACTACGACAAGTTGGCGTTACTCAATCGGTGTGATATCGAGGGGAAACGTGCCGCTGACTGTATCATACATGGCTTGAGTGATAAAACAATGAAAAGCAGTGCTCTAGCTTTACGATGTACACACCCAGACCAACTTTTACAATTTCTCATTAGTAATAAGGATTCGACTTCGCAATTATCAGATAGATCAGGTTACAGAAGTGGGCCAGCCACGGACTTCAAATTGTTTGGAAATAATTCAGATGCCCAAACAACCAACCGGAATTATGTCACCCCACGTAATTCAGGTCTTATTTGCTTTAATTGCAAGGAACAGGGGCATCCGTACATAAAGTGTCCAAAGCCACTGATTAAGTGTTCATCCTGTA
Organism: Luffia ferchaultella; assembly: GCA_949709985.1. Classification (NCBI taxonomy): domain Eukaryota; kingdom Metazoa; phylum Arthropoda; class Insecta; order Lepidoptera; family Psychidae; genus Luffia; species Luffia ferchaultella. The sequence continues at coordinate 1,282,202 of OX453247.1, read as the reverse complement.
ATAAGCTTGGGCACCTATCTAATAATTGCAGGTCGAAACCGACAGAAGAGACGTAGGCGTAAGCTAAGAAATTTGATGATTATGTGTTTTCGTTTGTTCTTTCTAATTATTTATTTACAACATGTTCAGTATTGTTTTGATATGTTTAGCACTACATGATGAACGTTAATTTACTTAGTCGTAATGTACGTAATCAATATACGTTGTCATAAAAGGAATCCTTATTGGTTCAACAAAATTTGCTAGAATTGATGGGTTAGCAAGTCTTGTTAATAGCACAGTATTATTTTTATTAGAGTGTACGCATACTAGTTGCGACCGCTAGAATGGATGGGTTAGCGATCGCTACTTTGTCAAAGAGAATATAGTCTTGCTAGAATTGATGGGTTAGCAAGTCTTGTCAATAGCACAGTATTATTTTTATTAGAGTTATACTAGTTAGTTAGTTAGTTATACTAGTTGCGACCGCTAGAATGGATGGGTTAGCGATCGCTACTTTGTCAAAGAGAATATAGTCTTGCTAGAATTGATGGGTTAGCAAGTCTTGTCAATAGCACAGTATTATTTTTATTAGAGTTATACTAGTTAGTTAGTTAGTTAGTTATACTAGTTGCGACCGCTAGAATGGATGGGTTAGCGATCGCTACTTTGTCAAAGAGAATACAGTCTTGCTAGAATTGATGGGTTAGCAAGTCTTGTCAATAGCACAGTATTATTTTTATTAGAGTTATACTAAGTTAGTTAGTTAGTTAGTTATACTAGTTGCGACCGCTAGAATGGATGGGTTAGCGATCGCTACTTTGTCAAAGAGAATACAGTCTTGCTAGAATTGATGGGTTAGCAAGTCTTGTCAATAGCACAGTATTATTTTTATTAGAGTTATACTAAGTTAGTTAGTTAGTTAGTTATACTAGTTGCGACCGCTAGAATGGATGGGTTAGCGATCGCTACTTTGTCAAAGAGAATATAGTCTTGCTAGAATTGATGGGTTAGCAAGTCTTGTCAATAGCACAGTATTATTTTTATTAGAGTTATACTAGTTAGTTAGTTAGTTATACTAGTTGCGACCGCTAGAATGGATGGGTTAGCGATCGCTACTTTGTCAAAGAGAATATAGTCTTGCTAGAATTGATGGGTTAGCAAGTCTTGTCAATAGCACAGTATTATTTTTATTAGAGTTATACTAGTTAGTTAGTTAGTTAGTTATACTAGTTGCGACCGCTAGAATGGATGGGTTAGCGATCGCTACTTTGTCAAAGAGAATATAGTCTTGCTAGAATTGATGGGTTAGCAAGTCTTGTTAATAGCACAGTATTATTTTTATTAGAGTTATACTAGTTAGTTAGTTAGTTAGTTATACTAGTTGCGACCGCTAGAATGGATGGGTTAGCGATCGCTACTTTGTCAAAGAGAATACAGTCTTGCTAGAATTGATGGGTTAGCAAGTCTTGTCAATAGCACAGTATTATTTTTATTAGAGTTATACTAAGTTAGTTAGTTAGTTAGTTATACTAGTTGCGACCGCTAGAATGGATGGGTTAGCGATCGCTACTTTGTCAAAGAGAATACAGTCTTGCTAGAATGGAATGGGTTAGCAAGTACTGGCTTCTTTAATACCTCGCAAGAATGGATAGATTCGCGAACACCCTATGACCTGGTTTTGCTAGAATGGAATGGGTTAGCAATTACTGGTCATTTTCTTGCATATTTGATTGTGATTACCTAGAAAATAGATAAATAAAAACAATAATGATGTACTAATCTGTGCTCATAAATTATCACAATTACTGTCCATTGTTCTATGAATAAGTATTTTAGAATAAGCAACTCTAATGTAAAGCTTATCACTTGCCGAGTGTAAGGTATCATCCACTATTTCGTCCTGGGTCCGTGTATGAGGACATACACGAGATCAGGATGGACGAGTGTAAGGTTCAGGTTAATTCTGTACATTAATGATCCGAAAGTATGTAGAAAGTGTGTATTATATACTGGCAACACCAAATGAAGGGTGGACGATACGTGAGTTGGCAAGTGGTGGCACTTGGAATGGAGAGAGCGTTGGTGTGAGGTGTGGATGACACGGAGGTGATTTGAAGATAATAAAGAATACCTATGTGAGAAAAGGAGTTTTATTACACTTTTATATGTATATTCAGTCGAAGACTTCCCGATGTCGTAGCGAGCCGAGATTGAGGGCTCGCCCCTTCTGGATCGAAAGACTGAATTGAAAGACCAAACAAAGTTCAAGGATCACACTAGGCACTTTCTGGCCGAAACAAAAGGATTCCAGTATAACTTTACGTATTTTCGTTAGGAAAGCGCGCTTCAAATTTTCAATTGTTTGTTTACTTTGTCGATGCGTCTTTCCGAATGTTAGCGCCTTCTGGCCGCGACATAGACGAAAATGTCACAGACAGACAATATCTGACTGAAAGCGCACATGGCCGCGTTTTATTCTGAACAAAGGTTAACATCATGAGAAACTTGCTAACACTATGCAGTTGTTGCATTTTTTAACCACAAACCCAAAAAATTTTACAGCAACGGAATCGTGTTAGTATATTTACAAGATGGCAACGAGTTATCGAACAAAACGGCACATATGTACTTTCTATTTCTAATAATACTTTTAAAAACAAAATTTGCCTACATATATTTAACCCAAACACATTAATCCATTTGGGTTAGGTCCAAGCCCACGCTCAAGTCACGAGCATTTGAATGATAGGGACAATTGATTGATAAAAATTGATGACAAGTTAATAGGTTAAACAATATAAAAAAAACAACTTAAATTTGTTTGTTTCTTTGTTTGTTTGTTTGTTCGTTCGTTCGTTCGTTCGTTCGTTCGTTTTTTATTTTGATGAAACTTCACAGATATGGAGAAAGAAGTGGTCAAAAATGATATACGCTACTTTTTGTATGTCTGTATGTACTTCCATCTGTCTATTCGAGCTAATCTCCAAAACGGTTAAACTGACTTTAATGAAATTTCACGGGTATGAAAAGGAGGTGGTCAAAAGTGACATACGTTACTTTTTGTCCGTCTGTTTGTCTGTACGTCTATGTGTCTATTCAAGCTAATCTTCAAAACGGCTCAACAGATTTTAATGAAACTTTGCAGACGTGAAAGAAGGTTGTCAAAAGTGACATCAGCTACTTTTTGTGTCTGTCGGTCGTTTGTCTTCACTGATCTATCAACGTATATAGAGCCGAAACTACTAAGTCTAGGAAGCCGAAACTACTAAATCTAGGAAGCCGAAATTTCGAACAGTGGTTTATTTTATAACGTATCAATTTTTTATGAAAGGAATATTTGGAAATTTCAAATTTAAGGAGGGAGGGACGGAAGGGCTTTGTATGAGTCTTTGTTCTTTAAAGTTAGAAACATAAAAATTTTGATATAAATAAATAATGATGTCTTTCAGGGTTTTTGGATTTCCACATTTTAAGGGTGGGAAATGGGAGGTGAAAAGCATGGGAGTATCGGTTTTCTTAAAGGAATGGGGAGAATGAAGTTTGAAAGTTTGAATGGATTTACCCAATATTAGTTTTAGCAAAAAGTATGTATAAACCATTTCGAAAGTTAATACTACCTTAAACAGGAATGTGTAGTCTACGCAAGCGAAGCTGCGGGCGGTCGCTAGTATAAAATATGAAAAGACTTTGTCCTCAACCTAATACGTATATTTATATGAAACCGCCACCAATGCGTTTCTTGGAGTAGCTAAACAATTTATTGTTGAAGTGACACGAATAACTAGTTCTTTCCATTCTGATTTCGTTTCTTATCACTTCACAGCTAATAAATGCTCTAATATATCAACATCTACCCCATATAAAGTAATGAACCTGTGCAATAACAAAAACTTAGCTCATACATCAATACCTGGAAATCTTATTTATTCTGTTACAACTGGTTACAACGCATCCAAACATTTACCGTGTCGTCGGTGAAAAGGCCTTGAAAAACTTTTTTAGTGTTCATTTTACTACCGGCTTCTTATATAAGCGTCTTCACCAAATATAGCGAACTATTTTTATGCTACAATATTATCTCTATATGTGATAAACTCGTAAAACACATTTACGGACGTAGCTTTGTAAAATCTGAAAAATATAACCTGAAATGTTCTATTCCTTGGTTTGTTCTTCGAATCACACTTTTATATCTTATATTAAGCCTAAATGTTAACGCATCTAATTGTAAACGCATCTGTGAAAAGGCTATACTTATGACTCGAGCTCTTTGTGTCTTATTCATGATACTCTATGCTCTGTATCAAAAACATAGGTCCTCTAAATACAAAACATATACATGCTTCCTCGGAGGATCATGATCTGTATTTTCTTTAGAATAATTTTTTTTTTCAAACGAAAATCGTATTTATTTTTTTGAACTAGTTGACATAGAGTACATTATATATTAATAATTATGAGCGGCCCAAGTTACAATATTAAGTGACAGATATTTCCTATGCGGCCGATTGGCGTTAATGATGTTGTACGCATGAGTCACGTAGGCCGCTTCAATAGTTGACTACGCATATGTACAAAATAAGTTCTATGGACAAAAATAACCATAAGACATATTTAATGCGTAAAGGATAAACAGATCCTTATACATGTTTTATGGTGATTACTAGATAAACAACGTCGTCGTCATTTCCACGGGACCTAAAGTGTGTGCGAGATGTGTTCATCTCGGCATATAAGTACTCTAACCCTTGTATAAATCGCCGCTCGGTCGCGTAAACAAAACAAAAGGATATGAACCGATTGGGTCCTGGACAAACATCGGGATTGTATTATTTATTACATTTTGGCGCGACGATTGGCAATCTCTTTTATATCCTCATTTTTCTCTATCAGTCGAGATAATAGGGCCTTATATTTTGTTACACCACAATCAATGGAACACTCGAGACACACAGGTTACAATATTCACATGTTTGGGTCCGGTAAGACATTATAGCCGTGATAGCCGAGTGGTAACGAATCCACTTCTTGTTTAGAAAACAGTAGTTTGAATTCCAAGGCATGTCCCAATGAAATTTTTCTATGTACATTACTATCACCGACTACGCGCCTTAGAGAGCATGTTAAGCCGTCGGACTATATTTCCACCAATAGATGACAGTCGTTAAAATCCACCGACCCGCACTCTAGAGTGGGGCATTGATGGGCAGATAGTATGGTATTGTATGTTATGGTATGGGTTTTAATATGTATTTGAAATAGTTTTAAAAAATGTAGCAACAAACGACGTGCTAGCCAGATAAAATACTATGTTCTAACGAAAAGACAACAGGCGTAAAAAATACACCTGGAGTTGTCGCGCATAGACATCGATTTTGTACGCGAGTTACGGCCCTAAAAATTTTATTAGCGGCATAAAGTAAACAAGATACTTCCGAAACTTTACACATAAAGTTTCAGTCTTCCTCGCATCTGCAACTTTTTATACCGCATCATTCAAACGTATTTTGGGCTTGTAATAAGCGCATTTTCCGAGCAACCGGCATTGAATAGAAATCGCTTTATTTTCTTCTTTCCTTCTCCTGGATGTTCGATGTCGAAATTTAGCTGAAACGTCTGATCCGTTTCAAGAATATAATACAAAAAATCGTTTAAAAATTGCTTTTGCGATAATTCGATTAGATAATACGACAAAGTGTTCTGATTTTCTATTGGTCTGTTTACTAATTTAGGGAAAAGCTCAAAATGGGTATAAAAAAATTAAACGACAGGTTTTTACAGCAATGATCGCGAATTAAGGCAAAACCGGAAAGAACGGCAGATTTGGACAAGGCAAGAATTTTTCCTCATACATTTTGTAGACAAAATGCATGCCTGCAAATGGTTTTTTAGATAAGTTTAAAGTGTTATAGTAAGTTTGGTTTAAACTTTCATGCCTCTGAATAGCGCTATTTTAATTGAGTTTACTATGGTACTATGGTAATCAATACAAACTAAATCATATGTTTGCTATAAACTGAAGATTTAAAAAAGTAATCCAAGTAGGTATGTAGTAGATCAATTAAAGCATTCACAATGCAATAAATATATTGTCAGAAATTAACTCAATAAACAAGAACCATCCCCGCATGGAGTGATTAGTCGTTTTTCATTTATTATGTTGCTAACAGGGTTACAAATAGCAGCGACAAACACGCCTGTAGCGTCAATGTATGGAACAAAAGGACATTTAGTGAAATTTTTGTTTTATATTTTATGTTTGAACGTGATAAACTCAAAAACTACTGAACGGATTGGCGTAATATTGACACAAATAGACAGAGTGATTCAAGAGAAAAGTTTACGTGTATAATTTATTAATGTTTTGTGGAAATTTGTTTAAATATGACGTTTATTGTTGAAGAAGTTGGAAAAAAATCAAGCCGGCTAGGAGCTTTCATCGAAAACGCTGCCTAATGCATTTGAGATATAACAAAATATTGTATGGAGGAAATGTGTCTCTTTTATAGGACTAAAGAAAAGCCCGCGATGGCATATGTCTATTTTTTATGGATAGCTTACTATATCTATTTTTAATTAAAAAAAAAATGGTGTCATAGATGAGGTGATTGGAAAGCAATTTATACGGATACAGCATTAATCGTTATCAAATTTAATACATTATTTATTTACAGTTTTTCATACACATTATAATTGCCTTTTTCACCATATAATTTAAAATATCTTCTTCGGATAATATCTTCGGAGTTATGGCGAAATAAAAACAGGGCAGCCGGTGGCCCCCGCCAACGCGACTCGCGTGATGTAAAATTAGACAGAATTTGTCAATATTGTATACAAAGAAATATTGTAGTTTATTTTTATCTATTTATTCTTTACTTTTTTGAAATATTTACAGTATTGTAAATACAATACATTAAAAATACTCCAAGTAAGATGAACTTACGTTACATTGAAATCTAATTAAATCTGATCCACATGTTCGACGCAACAAGCTGCTATGACAATACAACAGAAAAACACTACGGCTTATAATAATATGCTCTGCTGCCCGTGCGAAGCCGGGGCGGGCCGCAAGTTTAATATATTTGTAATGGGTGCGTTAAAAGATTTTATATGGAATTAGTTAGTTATATGGAATTAATGATAATAGTTAAGGATACTATACTTTATTAATTTATCAACATTAGAGATTGTTTATGACAGGTTACATTATGAATCACTGATTTGTTTAATTAGTTGGCGAGAAATTCGGAGTTACAAGGTTATTCACTTGCTTCGGGAGTTATTGGATGTTTTCATTATTGTGGCTAGTATTACGAAAACATTATTTTGTTTTGTTTTTAGCACTTTTTAAATATTTTTTTAAATAGTTTGGTTACAAAATGGTGGAAACAAAATGTTTGGTTCTTGGGGAAAGAAGGATGCAATGCAGTATTATATATAATTATTGCATATTACGCATGTTCTTACTTTATTTTTTTCTCAGTTAATTGTAGTTTAGTTAGAGTTATTTTTAATGATGTTTACAGATTTCATTATATATAGCATTTGTTTGTAAATGTGGCTACATGTTTAATAAAGCTACTAATGTGGATGATTCAAGTGAACGCTTATGCAACTTGAATGATTTATTTCCCTTTGGCGGATCTGCTAAATCCAAGTAAATTCGTCTTGATCAATAACATAACAAATATTCAGTAGTAAATATATAAATTCTTACCAGTGTCAATGCAATATCGATCGACAATTCTGAAATGGCATTTACCAACGATGTTATAGAAGTAGTCAATTTTACTGTGAACAATAACTAAATTATTAAAAAAATCCCGGTTGCAAAAACATATTACTGAAATGAAAAAGTTATTACCTGAAAAAAAAAAACATGCTACATTCTATAAAATTTGGTTTGAACAACGTAGAATGCATAATGCAATGTTTATTAGTCCATATTTAAACAGATATTAAAATATTATCATATAAATATGATTTTAAAGGTCTAAAATATTACAGGCGAGAACACACAAACCAATAACCAAAATATGTTTGGTGGTGGCACGAATCTAATGATACATTATATGTTCAAATCCATTAAGCCGTTTAGGCTACAAGGCATGCCAAAGAAATATCTCGGACACATAACGGACATGTATACGTACGTAGGTACATACTCTCGAAAAACATTACCCTCCGCAGTCGAGTAAAAACAACTTTTCATTCCGATGCTTTTGCAGAAATTTGCTCTACTGACTCCAATGACTTTAACATGCTTTAACATTAATAAATTTGACTTTACTTCAAAATCTACGGTTCCACGTCATACATAAATCAAAAGATCAGTCAGCTAAAGTAAAGGAACGACTGAGGAAATCGATGACGAGTTTTTGAGATCTTATATGAGAGCATGAAACTACGAATTGATTAGAAGCCGTCTTCTGCGCTTAAGTGCGCTACCGTCTAACCTCTCCTGCTCTAGTTAGCTGGTGTACCTGTTTGGCGAGATGGGGTGTCTTAGTCCGAGTTTCCGTCCACGAGGTGCCTGCGCGCCGAGCTTCACCCCCGCGAAATTGCGTTTCACAGGTTCAGGTACTGTGAAGTGACATTTCTGACTCTATTAAAACCAAACGCTGCTGTTTTTATTAACTCAATTATATGAGACAAGATTTACCCTGTGATTGTAATTCATTTAGAAACTGGTCACGCAATTCCATAAAAATATGACCAGAAAGAGACATTGTTAAGTTGACCAAAATAATTGCATGAAAAAGGAATTGGGCAACATGGGATAGTTAAAAATAATATTCCATACATTAAAACAATTATTTTTGGATAAATTTTCTACCATAGGTAATATATCCAAAATCATTATCAAGTTATCAGAGTGCCAAATTAAACTGTAATTTGATTTCGATTTTATTTATATTTTTTTATTTATAGTCACTACAATTTCTAGATTTTTCTTTCTTATAATGTGTAATTATAAAATATTAACAAACAGAATTTTCAATTTCCTGATTCCTTAAATAAAATGTCTTATAATCAGTTTTACACTTTCCTGAACAAAATATTAAACTGGAGTGAGCAGGTCAGCAAATATACCCGAAGATATTTTACACGCATTTGCAGAAATGTGGCAGTTGCTAAAGGCCAAGTCCTGAGAGCGCGGAAAGTAACGAAGGCTTCTTAAGTGTAATATCTGTACCGTGAAATGTTTTTAGGCAGTAGGATGCCTTGAGTTACCGTAAAGTAATAATAGCCAAGATTGGTTGTTGAAGAATAAAGCTTCGGGGTTGTGTGACGATTCTTGCTTATTCTCAAAAGAATCTTTGGCCATTTGAAATAAATTGTGATCGTCTAGTATTAAGTTAATAGGACCCATGACGTTGTGTTTATAGAACAGATATATTACGAACAATTACAATATATAGGCAGGTTTTAATGGTGAATAAGGTACCTAGATTTTACGGATAAAAGTTATAGGCAATTACATCGTTCAGTGGTGTTATCTTCGTCATAGTTAAAAATTACGTGTATAGTGCTTAAGCTACCTACTCACCCACTCGGCGTGCTTGTTGCCTCCAGGTGCGAGGGACAGCGTTCTTTCTCCAAGCAGGGCGTAACGGTTGGAGCGGTAGGGCGGTGCGTGGGCTCGGTGCGGTACCGCACGCTCTCACACCGGCGTACATATGGCGGGCGGTGCTCTCGCATTGATAAGCGTTTGTTCGTTCGTTCGCGCACTCGTCGTTAATTAAATTACGCTTAACTTACTTATATAATTATCATGCGTACACATTATTATTTAACAAGCACACGTTTTACAAAGAAAAGGAAGGTTGTTTGTATAGTTGGTCGTAGCTCGCTGTCGTCCTGTCGTTCTTGAGCTGTGGAATAGATTGTGATGTATCCTAGGCTCATGCCTAGGAGAAGACAAAAAGGAGCCCTAACGAAAAGGAATAACGAAAGCCTCCCAACACTCCATATAGCTTTCCCAAGGCAAGTGTCCTAGGACCTCACCCCCCGCGAAACCACACTCGAACACCAGCTACCTACCCTACACCTCCTAACCTCATTCATACCGATCTTCACTAGACTACGTACATTCATACCTACGCGCCCTTATACTCTACGTCGCGTACCTGTCGTTTACGCGGCCTACCTTAAACTAGCACGCTATCGCGCCCGGTTACTTACATCTAATCGCGAATACGCGGGTACTAGTACCATTCGATAGTTAATGAAGATACACGGCGCGCAGGCACCGGGGAATTTTAAGTAATGAAGACATATATTTAATTATACAATGTGTATATTTATGTAGGTGTTGCGCGGGGCGTGTGTACCCGTTGCGCATGTGTCAGCTAGTGCGTGGATGTTTGACCATAAGTCCATACCGCCTTCTCACACAGAAGCTGCCGGACAATACCCTGCCCGATAGTTCCGTGATCAAAGGTGACCTAAGAACACCAGGACTCGCTTCGGCCTGGACGCCCAGAGGTCAGAAAACCCTCAAAGACACCGCCAACGACTTAGTTGGTGGCACCCTTGGGGTGCACGGGGAGTCACTTCTATCCTTTAGAACGTGCCCCGCCTGACCCTTGACCAGCTCGCCGTCACGTGCATGTGCTTCGAGCCAGCCAAACGCCAGTTGAGCCTGCGGTCGGCTCGACCCGGGTGATGTGCGATCAGCGGGGTCAAGGCACACGCCCCCGGCTGACGTGGCTGCGTGCAGAGGATTTCGCCCAGACGTTCGTTGGTTCAGGCTAGATCCTAAGCCGCTGTCTATATGCGTCAACGCGTGTGATGAGAACAGTCTCACCAGCGCCGGTAACTGCATTCCCCATGGCTAACTGGCAGCGGTGCGAGTTCCTATCGAATGTATGTGTTAAGTGTAAAATTACCATATTTGTCGTTCCTTGTCGTAGCCTCGTAGTTCCGTAGCGCTCGTAGCAGTCGAAGTATCGAAGACTGGTGATGACGTATCAAGATCCTTCGTTAGTCCACCCCTAGCGTAGAAATGTCGCCCTTCGCACGTACAGTGCGGCGTACTAGAGGATATTGAATGTGCGTGCAGTTTCCCCCATTGCAGTCAAGGTAAGTTCACAGTAGTAAGTTAGGAATTAATAGGAGATCGTTCGGTCGTAATTTAAATTCGACGAAACAAGTCGGTAGTCACGCACAGTTGAAAATACAAAACAACTGCTCTCGCGATATCATATATTTTACGTAGTTCTTCATAGTGGTCCGGATTCGGCCCTAGCGGTGAGATATAAATCGAAAAAGGGCCAACTGGCCGTCATTCAACTTTTACTGAACATAACTGTAAATACGCGCAGACGTGCCGTTCAAAGTGCGATAGTAACACCTGTTCGCGTCAGAAACGCGACGGTTGGCCTATCAAGTTAAACGTTGCGCAGCCGATGAATTTATAGTATCGGACATTATATTCTGTTGCTTTGTTCACATCCACACACACATAGTCTAAGCTAAATGATTAATTAGATCTTAACAAAGTGCGAACGTTGTCGTACTCCTCGCCCTACCAAGTCCGACGCTGGATTAGAGAATCTGGCCCACAGCCGCAGCCCACCTGGAATTTAGAAACACGTGGCTGGACTCCGCTCCGGAGTTCGAGTTCCTAGATGGAAGGGAAAGTGTGGGAAGTAAACACTCGTTTGCAGTAGAATCATTCGACGAATTAGCACCTAGTTGAGGACGTGGGAATTATTGGGATGTGTTAAAATTAACTAGGCTTCACAATGTCATGCGTGACGCCAAGCGAAATAAATCACAGTTACGCGCTTATAGATCTAATTTACCTCTCTCAGCCGTAGAAAACACCACTGAATTTAAATTTAGTTCTATAATTCACTACACTCCCGAAGTCGCAGTATCCGGAATTTTCATTTCCAGAACTGGACTTTAGTATTTTACTCAATCTCGTCTATGTTACTCGAGCGTTCAAAGTTGATAGAAAAATCCCGACGTAAACCCGTGCGGTATCTCGGAGGTTTACCTCTTTCGTTCGAAGTCGATAGACGAGTCCCCGTTCGTTCTTCCCCGATTTTACAAGAAACCTTGCATAGGCGTATCCAAATTCCGGCCACACCTCCCGAAAAACTGTAAAACTACTCCCCAAAATCCATTCCAAAACTTAATCGTGTCCCCTGATCGTCGAGATAAGTTTGTTTACATCCTTTAAAGCAATAATTCAGACCCACTTTACAATCATCAAGAGTTTTCGTCTGAGTGTGTATTCCATAAGAAATAACAACAATTTTTTGTCGATTTGGTCGCGTTTAAGGCTGCGTACACACAGCGGACCCTAAACCTACAATCCATGGTATTATAATAATTACTAGCCCACCCCTTGACCTATCATTTTATCACTCGGACAGGACCGCTTGAGGTCGCTGCGCTCGAGGTACCACGTAGTAGTTTTTTCCGAGCTGAGGTCATTTGTAACGTTAGTTCGCGTTCCCATACCGGTCCCAAATGCTGTCTACATTACTGCCTAGACTGCTTCATCGTCACAAACTACCTCCAGTCTAAGGAGATGCCTTTTACGATCCTAGTTCCCATGCGGAATCGGGCGGAGACTCCAAATGTGAAATATTAATCGCGTGCGCGACCACTCATCCAACAGCGTATCGGCGCCTAGCGACCTTGAACCCTCAATTAATTTCGTAGTTCAATACAAACTAATTCAATTAACCCTAACAATACTGTTGCCGCGTCTTTATGCCCATAAATCGTGATATTTATTTGACAGCTGAATATTTTCAACTCTACGGTTCCGAAGTGTCGCCAAGTTAATGGTTTCTCGTTAAGAGGTAAGCGAAACTACAAAAATTAGTTATGGCTCACTTGTATCAACATTTCTAAAAGTGGAACGTAAACCCACGAAATTTCCTGTAAAGTGTGTGACCCTTGCCCCTGACCACGCGCATACGCAAGTCTATCGACTTTAAGCTTTAAGATCGAACAACTTGAGTAGGTTTAAGTCTGTCAGCCGATTTTGTCGTTTACCACACTTATGTGATTAAAACCGTAACGCTATACAGATGAAAGGACAATATGCTTCCCTGCCGTCGTGAGGGAGAAACCACATCCTTATGTGAGTATGAAACGCAAATACGCTTCGCCCATGGATTCGATTGAAGCAGCAATATCTCAGTGAGCTCCGCCTCACGGTTCTAAACTTGGTACTAACGTGCGTACCGAGATTCGTACTTGAATGCATTTGACATGAGTTTGTTACAATATCTACATAAGAGCTTCTTCTTCACAAATTCGGTGTATATAAATGTAGATATACTCGATTGTATTTGGTATACACATGTAGAAATAATATGCAATTACATAAGAACGTCGCCTTAATGAGCGCGTGGTGTATATAAGTACAGTTGTACTCGATTGTACTTGACATAAACTTATTGCAATACACATGCAATTACATAAGATTATATTCTCTGTAGTACACCCAATATACGTACAAGGTACGGATATTGGGTTTATTACAGGCGCCCTTTGAAATCTTCGCTGAGATTGCGCTTACACGCGGTAGATAAGAGAAGATTACACAAAACTCAGTAAGTAGAACTCAATAAGCAAGCCTCTATAGCCTAAATAAATTTTCTTATATGCTAGCATCTCAATTTTCATTACTACAATTTTCTTTTTAACCTCCCCCCCCCTAACTCTGGGAATGGCCGCCCTTCTTCCCAACAACCATGGTTATTTAACTAATCGTAAGACATTGGGCCACCGTGCCTCCGTTTTTTTTTTTAAATCTCTTAGAAATTTGTATCACCCCTCCTATTATAATAGTTTTCCTGTCTTATGATTCTTACTCCTCCAATTCCGCTTTAATAGCAATTCCCTTGCTCCTATTCTCAAAATAAAATAAAGTTGTAATTAATTTTATACTTACCAACTAATGACATTACGGATAACCAATCTCTAACTGTTTATTCATACAACTCTACAAGCACAAGATAATTGACTACATGTGTTGTCCATGTATATAGGTTGTTAATTCATCCAGAAATAAAAGAACTTAGGAAAGTTTATAATTTTCCATATTTGTTGGGAGAAAATATTGGGTTTCTGCGATGTGGCTAGAGTTGATTAAGTTCTTTCTGTTATATAAGAGTCTCCGTTAATTCTTTTCACGCAAAACTAATGATTTTGTGTAGACTTTTATTACTCTAGTTATATATAATAAATTAACCTATGTTTAAATGACTTGTATCCATGGCACATTTTATTTTGTCTGTTGTCTATCGATCGTATTTGTCTGTGGAATAATTTTTTTTTTTTTGACATTTGACATTTGTTTGATACCATACCGTTAATTTTGAATGTTCAAAGGAAAAAGTGTTTTTAACGCCAAGCCGATGAAGAATAAGCCATTTTGTATCTAATCTATTGATAATCGCACGTATCGCGTCGTTCTTCATTCATTCATATAATTCCTATCCGGACCTCTGGGGTGAGTTGAGTTAAATTAGTAGTTCTTTAAATGTTTGTAAATGTATTGAAGTATATGGTTTCCATATTTCAGACAAGTGATTTTGCGTATCCACCACGCCTGTGGCTACAGACAGAGATCTCTGCAATGAAGATTGTGGTCAGCAAAGAAATTACACTACCTATATAACTTCATTGCCGGTCAGCACATATCAAGCACTTTCCATATGGTAGGTATGTAGGTAGGTAGGGACCTACTAACCAATTGTTTTAATGTGAGACCATTCGACCTGTCTTTAATATGACTAACAAAGAATAACACATGCACATGTTTTGTTCTTTTAGGTACACATGTTTCTAGCGTCATATCTCCAACAGAAGGCTAAAGCACCTATAAATTGGTTCTACTCAGTATGTACCTATCTATGTATCTCAAGAAAGTTTTTCATGTAAGCTACGCATGTCTTTAATCATCCTCAGAATCTAAGTATTGGGTTATGTCTGGCTACTGTTGTACACATAGAAATAATGCAAAGCAATTTGAGTACCTATTTACATTAGACATATGACAGCCAATAGATGCTATTAAATGCTGCGTTAACTATTAAACACTAAGGTGTATATAGGCTACGAACTGTCTCCTCAATGAGATCCGAGTTGGTACATTATAAATTTCTCTCAATATGGTCGTGAATGTGATAGAGTCGCAATTATTCCATACACAAGGTGACTGGTAGATTAGTAATTTGCATATGTTAGCGATAAGAAAACATGAATATAAAATTTGCATGTAGGAGTCCTGGTTTCAATATAGGTATAGCTCCAATCAAACTTCATGGCGGACCGGAATACAACGCTCCATGCGTGCCTGCACAGGTTGAGCCATATGTCCCTCGCTCCACTGCGTCCCGTTCCACCTAAACTGGTTATTGCGATGAGACCTGTGCCTATGTTCTCATCCACCACAAGGTTTGACCGGAACCGTAACTATTATACCTAATGTTATCTTGTGGTAGTATAAATGTTAGTTTGTTATTTATTAAAGAGATGTCTTCTAACATGTGTTTTTTTTTTAAGAAATGAAAGCAGTATTCAACCAAAATTTTTCGAGAAATAAATGGTTAAATGATATTATAGCCTATTTCACAGCATAAACACAATAGGGTTTTATAGCTAACCTAATACATAGGGCACAATTACATAATTTAAATAAATATCTTTGAAATAAATATATCTGTAAGTTAGTAGGTAATTAGTTTCGTTTTATTTTTGTCATCAATGAACTATTGTTTACTTTATATTGGATCAATGCACTTGTATTTGTGTGTTTATAGTACCATTCTATGCGTTTATATTAAAGGAAGGATAAATCTGCATTGAAAATATGAAGTCAGGAATGTTTTATATAATTTCACTTATGTTTTAACTGTAGTCCCGTCATATATGCATGTATATATACATCTATTATAGTCACTCCTTTTGTTTTGTTAACATTGTATACTGAAAATTTCAGGTATTTGGAACCAGTTGAGGCAGGTGTATTTCACACATATAGCCATATGCTTCATTTTATAATCAAACTATCCGATACATATTTTAATGGCAGGTAATATATATTTTTTTTTTTCAACAAGTGTGTGTAAACATTAACATTTAAATATATATACATGTATATAATTATTTTAATTTTTCTACTCCTATTTGAAGTATTTGTTTAGTGTTGGTCAGTATTGTTTCATCATATCATCATTTAGGTAGTTATTCAACTAATTAAGTTTAATTTTCAATTTATGTTATATAGTGTAATGTTAAGTGTGTACATTACTGTACTACATGCCTTGATGGTTCTAAATTATTTGTGTGGGTCTATGGGTAATAAGTAATGTCTAATTTTATGTGTCCATGTATATATATGTATGGATGTGTGTGTGTACTTAGTAATGTGCTATTTAATTATGAGTACAAACTGAGTTTAGCTAGGTTTAGAATCAATAAATATGTATGACTCCTAAATTTTAGTTGTGGGCTTGGTCAAATTACTTAAATTATGAACAGTGTGTGTGATCACTATTAATATATTATAGCAAGTGCTATAACAACCATAAGAATCATAATAATATAATATCAACAGTCCATTAATATGTGTATAATAATTATTACAATCATTGCAATAATTCTATTTGTAATACAAGTTTTACAAAACCCTTGACAGGAGTTTTAATCTTTAAATTTATTACTTAATTATTGAAAATGACTAATTATCATTTTGTATCAATAACTCTTCCAAAGTTTCCAAATATGTCTATATTTAGTTACTTAATTTCCAATTCTGGTAATGAATCTAAAACAATGTTAACAAAACAATAAATGATGTTAGTGTGACAGTGTATGATATATGTAATATGGGATATATATGTAATATGTATGTGATATATATGTAATAAAATGTGTATGCAATAAAATGATTAGTTATGTTTATTTAATTTTATTAACAAGACGATTTAAATTTTTCAGATTATTGAGTCCTAGTGTATGAAGTATGGTGAAGCTGTATAAATGCCTGAGGTCTTATTATGTTATGTTTTGTAAGTTATAAATTTTTTTTTTTTTTTTTTTAGTTATGAGTTGCCTTATTCTATTTAAAGTATTTAAAAATAAGTATTTTAATTTTAAAGTAATATTTGTATTCCAGCAAAATAATTATTATATACTTAATTCCTATTATTCCTAAATAAATTGTTTTAATAAGCAAATAGTAATGTATAATGTACAAAATTATGTTATTTAATTTAGCTAGGAATTTAATTGTATTATTTTTAAATAAATTGTTTCGATGATATAAGTAAATGTTAATGTGTATATATAAAAAAAAATTAAATAAAATTATTATTACTTGCAATGGTTTAATAAGCTTTGTTAAAAGCATTTAATTATATTTAGCTAGGTAATTCTTGCATATTGCTAATGTTTGTCATATGAAAGTAAATCTTTAATAAAATATTTTTGTTTTATTTTATAGCGCCATCTATGGGTGTCGCGCGCTCTCTCGTCAAAAGGTCTATGTTTTGTTATAATTCACCACCGATCCGATAGGTGGCGCTTGTCAAAAGTTTTATTTGTGTGTATCGGTTTCCCCTAGATGGCGCTGGTTTGAGTCAAATTTTTTTTTTTTTTTGTTAATGATTTTACCATTTTCCCGTCAGTGGCGCCACGCCGCTGCAATGCTCCTATGGTGTCAGATTGTTGAATTTATAGAGATTTGACTGTGTATTAATATATTTTTGTTTTCTGCTAGGTGGCGCTGATATAGGAATGTTTTTTGTTTATGTGTAGGGGCTGTAGGTGGCGCCCTCTGTTGTGTTGTCAAGGGGTTATTTTAGTTAAGAATATGTACATTTTTGGTGTTATTAGAAAATACAAATTGTGATTCGCTTGGCGAATAAGGCATTTTGGTATATATATAATTAAATCGGCGATTGCTAAAAGCCCACAAGTAGCATTTTCTTTGAAAATTGATTTATTGAATTTTTGAATAATATGTAGGTGTGTGTTTTAAAATAACATAACTGGAAAATCATTTAATTATAGAAAACAAAGATATATTTTGAATTGCATACTATTTTGGTATATAATTTTGCATAAAATAAATAAATAATTCACATAATATGGTGTTAAGCACCGTATATAGCCCTTGTGTGTTAAAATACCACATATACAAAATTTTCCTCAAAACATAACTATATGACATTAAGTATAATTTTTCCTTATTAAATTGTTGTATATTATTATCTAACATAATAGCCATGTATATCATGCAAAATCATGCGTTTTTTTGTGCTTAGTCTATTTTTACTTCTATTAAAAAAAAAATATTTTTTTTCAAGTATGCTGTCTATATATAAAATTACATACAGTTTTCGTTCGTTCTTTAATTTGCCTAATTTCCCTTCTGTTAGGTAAGGGTTTTAATTTGTATCCTACAACATTTTTATATTTAATATGACTAATTTCGTACATATATTCAAAAGCTATAACATCATTAATTTTATAATACATGCCAATGATAAGTTTACCTAAATTAAATTTTCTACAAATTTGGTTTTCTATCTATTTCTAATTCTAATCCATCTATCCAATCTATCCCTATCTATCTATATATTTACACAAATGTTAGTCAAGTAATATAATTCGTTCGTCGTTTTTAACTAATTTTGGCTATTTGCATAATAGTAGTAATTTGTTATAGTGGAAGGGGATAGGTTTTTGGTCAGTGGCCCTACCTTAGGAAAAAAAATTCAATGACGTGTCTATTATGTACCTGAGGTATCTTGGCATTTATCTATGGCGTATATTTCCCCAACACGCGGCCAAAATTTGTCACAAAAATAATCGTTCCCTATTTAGCTCTAAAATGGGCAATTTTGTACCTGGGTTCTGTGTATCAGGGACCCTTTTTTATAATCTCCAATGGTGCAGTGGACAAAAAAATCTCTGGGTCAATGATCTTTTGTAATATAGTTTAACTAACATGTCTTGTTACTTTGATATTTTGTCATAGTGAGTTTCCTTGTTTTATAATATACATGTAATTACTATTCTCTATATATGTATGTTTGTAATGATGTACTTTATCTATGAATATATCTATATTTTGAAAATATGTATAATTTTATCTTTTACTGTTTCTCAGTATTACTCTAATATATATGTAGGTAATTACTGTAATTTACTGTTTTATACATAGACATAAGTTTTATGTGTATTTTTTTTTTATAGCTGAATTTATGTCTGTTGCAAATTGTTTTATCCGTTCTTTATATTATGTATTATATATAGCTTATATATGAATTATTTAGTCAATATTTATTTTATTATCATTTCTTAGTTATATTTAACAAAAAAAATTAATATTATGTATCATAGGTATATATAACTTATATATTAATTATTTAGTAAACATATATTTCATTATCATTACTTGTTACAAAAATTTTGAATTCTATTTTTCAATATTATTACTTTAGTTACTTCAAGATTTGACATTCCTACTACATTGTACTTGGCCTAACTAGGCAAATCGTATGGAAAAAACATGCCCTTAACTGATACCCCTAGCAAAAAAAAATTTTTTCATTCTTGTTGAAATTCTTGTGTGATAAGAAAAGGTTGATGACCTCTCTGCATTGAGCAATGCACATTTTTAAATTACAAAATTTTCGTTTTAAATTTAATATTTAAAATTTATCGTACGTAGTGACCCAGTCTTAACTTTATGTACTGAAGCTAGGAGTTTCAGTTTTAATGACATAAAGGCCGCAGTCACGGGCACCAGATGTGACGATTCTTGCTTATTCTCAAAAGAATCTTTGGCCATTTGAAATAAATTGTGATCGTCTAGTATTAAGTTAATAGGACCCATGACGTTGTGTTTATAGAACAGATATATTACGAACAATTACAATATATAGGCAGGTTTTAATGGTGAATAAGGTACCTAGATTTTACGGATAAAAGTTATAGGCAATTACATCGTTCAGTGGTGTTATCTTCGTCATAGTTAAAAATTACGTGTATAGTGCTTAAGCTACCTACTCACCCACTCGGCGTGCTTGTTGCCTCCAGGTGCGAGGGACAGCGTTCTTTCTCCAAGCAGGGCGTAACGGTTGGAGCGGTAGGGCGGTGCGTGGGCTCGGTGCGGTACCGCACGCTCTCACACCGGCGTACATATGGCGGGCGGTGCTCTCGCATTGATAAGCGTTTGTTCGTTCGTTCGCGCACTCGTCGTTAATTAAATTACGCTTAACTTACTTATATAATTATCATGCGTACACATTATTATTTAACAAGCACACGTTTTACAAAGAAAAGGAAGGTTGTTTGTATAGTTGGTCGTAGCTCGCTGTCGTCCTGTCGTTCTTGAGCTGTGGAATAGATTGTGATGTATCCTAGGCTCATGCCTAGGAGAAGACAAAAAGGAGCCCTAACGAAAAGGAATAACGAAAGCCTCCCAACACTCCATATAGCTTTCCCAAGGCAAGTGTCCTAGGACCTCACCCCCCGCGAAACCACACTCGAACACCAGCTACCTACCCTACACCTCCTAACCTCATTCATACCGATCTTCACTAGACTACGTACATTCATACCTACGCGCCCTTATACTCTACGTCGCGTACCTGTCGTTTACGCGGCCTACCTTAAACTAGCACGCTATCGCGCCCGGTTACTTACATCTAATCGCGAATACGCGGGTACTAGTACCATTCGATAGTTAATGAAGATACACGGCGCGCAGGCACCGGGGAATTTTAAGTAATGAAGACATATATTTAATTATACAATGTGTATATTTATGTAGGTGTTGCGCGGGGCGTGTGTACCCGTTGCGCATGTGTCAGCTAGTGCGTGGATGTTTGACCATAAGTCCATACCGCCTTCTCACACAGAAGCTGCCGGACAATACCCTGCCCGATAGTTCCGTGATCAAAGGTGACCTAAGAACACCAGGACTCGCTTCGGCCTGGACGCCCAGAGGTCAGAAAACCCTCAAAGACACCGCCAACGACTTAGTTGGTGGCACCCTTGGGGTGCACGGGGAGTCACTTCTATCCTTTAGAACGTGCCCCGCCTGACCCTTGACCAGCTCGCCGTCACGTGCATGTGCTTCGAGCCAGCCAAACGCCAGTTGAGCCTGCGGTCGGCTCGACCCGGGTGATGTGCGATCAGCGGGGTCAAGGCACACGCCCCCGGCTGACGTGGCTGCGTGCAGAGGATTTCGCCCAGACGTTCGTTGGTTCAGGCTAGATCCTAAGCCGCTGTCTATATGCGTCAACGCGTGTGATGAGAACAGTCTCACCAGCGCCGGTAACTGCATTCCCCATGGCTAACTGGCAGCGGTGCGAGTTCCTATCGAATGTATGTGTTAAGTGTAAAATTACCATATTTGTCGTTCCTTGTCGTAGCCTCGTAGTTCCGTAGCGCTCGTAGCAGTCGAAGTATCGAAGACTGGTGATGACGTATCAAGATCCTTCGTTAGTCCACCCCTAGCGTAGAAATGTCGCCCTTCGCACGTACAGTGCGGCGTACTAGAGGATATTGAATGTGCGTGCAGTTTCCCCCATTGCAGTCAAGGTAAGTTCACAGTAGTAAGTTAGGAATTAATAGGAGATCGTTCGGTCGTAATTTAAATTCGACGAAACAAGTCGGTAGTCACGCACAGTTGAAAATACAAAACAACTGCTCTCGCGATATCATATATTTTACGTAGTTCTTCATAGTGGTCCGGATTCGGCCCTAGCGGTGAGATATAAATCGAAAAAGGGCCAACTGGCCGTCATTCAACTTTTACTGAACATAACTGTAAATACGCGCAGACGTGCCGTTCAAAGTGCGATAGTAACACCTGTTCGCGTCAGAAACGCGACGGTTGGCCTATCAAGTTAAACGTTGCGCAGCCGATGAATTTATAGTATCGGACATTATATTCTGTTGCTTTGTTCACATCCACACACACATAGTCTAAGCTAAATGATTAATTAGATCTTAACAAAGTGCGAACGTTGTCGTACTCCTCGCCCTACCAAGTCCGACGCTGGATTAGAGAATCTGGCCCACAGCCGCAGCCCACCTGGAATTTAGAAACACGTGGCTGGACTCCGCTCCGGAGTTCGAGTTCCTAGATGGAAGGGAAAGTGTGGGAAGTAAACACTCGTTTGCAGTAGAATCATTCGACGAATTAGCACCTAGTTGAGGACGTGGGAATTATTGGGATGTGTTAAAATTAACTAGGCTTCACAATGTCATGCGTGACGCCAAGCGAAATAAATCACAGTTACGCGCTTATAGATCTAATTTACCTCTCTCAGCCGTAGAAAACACCACTGAATTTAAATTTAGTTCTATAATTCACTACACTCCCGAAGTCGCAGTATCCGGAATTTTCATTTCCAGAACTGGACTTTAGTATTTTACTCAATCTCGTCTATGTTACTCGAGCGTTCAAAGTTGATAGAAAAATCCCGACGTAAACCCGTGCGGTATCTCGGAGGTTTACCTCTTTCGTTCGAAGTCGATAGACGAGTCCCCGTTCGTTCTTCCCCGATTTTACAAGAAACCTTGCATAGGCGTATCCAAATTCCGGCCACACCTCCCGAAAAACTGTAAAACTACTCCCCAAAATCCATTCCAAAACTTAATCGTGTCCCCTGATCGTCGAGATAAGTTTGTTTACATCCTTTAAAGCAATAATTCAGACCCACTTTACAATCATCAAGAGTTTTCGTCTGAGTGTGTATTCCATAAGAAATAACAACAATTTTTTGTCGATTTGGTCGCGTTTAAGGCTGCGTACACACAGCGGACCCTAAACCTACAATCCATGGTATTATAATAATTACTAGCCCACCCCTTGACCTATCATTTTATCACTCGGACAGGACCGCTTGAGGTCGCTGCGCTCGAGGTACCACGTAGTAGTTTTTTCCGAGCTGAGGTCATTTGTAACGTTAGTTCGCGTTCCCATACCGGTCCCAAATGCTGTCTACATTACTGCCTAGACTGCTTCATCGTCACAAACTACCTCCAGTCTAAGGAGATGCCTTTTACGATCCTAGTTCCCATGCGGAATCGGGCGGAGACTCCAAATGTGAAATATTAATCGCGTGCGCGACCACTCATCCAACAGCGTATCGGCGCCTAGCGACCTTGAACCCTCAATTAATTTCGTAGTTCAATACAAACTAATTCAATTAACCCTAACAATACTGTTGCCGCGTCTTTATGCCCATAAATCGTGATATTTATTTGACAGCTGAATATTTTCAACTCTACGGTTCCGAAGTGTCGCCAAGTTAATGGTTTCTCGTTAAGAGGTAAGCGAAACTACAAAAATTAGTTATGGCTCACTTGTATCAACATTTCTAAAAGTGGAACGTAAACCCACGAAATTTCCTGTAAAGTGTGTGACCCTTGCCCCTGACCACGCGCATACGCAAGTCTATCGACTTTAAGCTTTAAGATCGAACAACTTGAGTAGGTTTAAGTCTGTCAGCCGATTTTGTCGTTTACCACACTTATGTGATTAAAACCGTAACGCTATACAGATGAAAGGACAATATGCTTCCCTGCCGTCGTGAGGGAGAAACCACATCCTTATGTGAGTATGAAACGCAAATACGCTTCGCCCATGGATTCGATTGAAGCAGCAATATCTCAGTGAGCTCCGCCTCACGGTTCTAAACTTGGTACTAACGTGCGTACCGAGATTCGTACTTGAATGCATTTGACATGAGTTTGTTACAATATCTACATAAGAGCTTCTTCTTCACAAATTCGGTGTATATAAATGTAGATATACTCGATTGTATTTGGTATACACATGTAGAAATAATATGCAATTACATAAGAACGTCGCCTTAATGAGCGCGTGGTGTATATAAGTACAGTTGTACTCGATTGTACTTGACATAAACTTATTGCAATACACATGCAATTACATAAGATTATATTCTCTGTAGTACACCCAATATACGTACAAGGTACGGATATTGGGTTTATTACAGTTGTTTTTCTGCTAGTGCGATATTCTTGACTGTAATAGACCTCAGCTGTTTATTTATATACTAGATCTGAAGCGGCTACAGTGGATGAAACCACGACTGAATAAAGAAATGGTAAACATTAGCTTTCTGTGGATAAAGCCGTTTGTAGAGCAACGTAGTAGCAGTAGAGCAGTAGAATTTTCAGTTGCAGTCATTACAAACAATCAATTTCTTTGTCTCACGATACAAATCGCCTCATTTCTGTGTCGACTAATAAACGCAAGTCAGGAAAGAAACACAGGATTTCAGCCTAGTGTAAAACAGTAAAACAAATGTGTGAGGCGATCGTCTATAATTCTCACATACATTATTCCAAAAGACTTTGATTAATGACGAAGAAACGGCACACACACTGGTATATTTTAAGCCTCATCACATAAATAAGATATGTGGGCGTTAGATTACTGGGCGGACCAGGATCGATGTTAGAAATTATCGCTCAACCTTAGCGGAAATATGTCTTCCTTTCGCTATGACAATCTCTTCAACGTGTTTCTTCCGCCTTTTCCAATACGCGCTGCACAAACCACGGGGACAGGCGGCTAACCAAACAAAGTGTGATAATCGCGTTATGGTTCTTGTAAGATAAATGGCAAATAACAAGCTTTGAATACAAATTAAATGCAGTACAGGATGCATTTCCCATAACATACTGATAAAAGTTCCAAGAATTTACGTTCTTACAAGCTTACGTCGCTACTCCGTGTGTGATAATGCACGCCGCGATTTTCGGGATATTCAACAACAGAAATGAATGTTTTTAAGTACCTAGTTTAAGAATAAAATATAAAATCTATTTTACAGACGAAACAATATTCCATTTATATTTTTGGTATGGTTTTATGATAGTTTTTGCATACATTTATGCTATAATCACTGATATACCAATAATATAACTGGATGTGCTGCCCGCGTTCTAAAATGTCCGCGCAGGAAGTCATCCAAAACGCAATAAGTCTTCTAACCGACTTTTGGTCGGTGTAATGGCTTAGCGCCGAGTAAACGTGCGCGATGCCGACTTGTGTCGGAAAAATTTGTGAAACTACTCGTCAAAGACGCAAAAAAGAGCTGAATATCGCATTTGCGAGAAGTAGACATTATAATTTAACATTAGTTTATGCGCACAGAGGGCTATTCGATTACTTTTAATTTAATTTGAACATTATCACGATTTGATTCTCGTCACATTCCCGTAAACAGTGCGACACGTCCGAACCATAATAAGTATTTGCATGCACTGACGCGCATAACGGACCTGGGACGCGGCCATATCAGCCAACGCGTTTGGTTAGCGATTACAAATCCTTATTATTAAATTGTTAAATCAATGGCTATAATCGTAATTTTGTCACCCACGCAATGACAACTACTCCGGACCGTAGACAATTTATGACTAAATAATCGTTGTTAATAGTTTGCTTTGTATTAGGTACATTAAGTTGGTGCAATAGTGGAACGAACCGACGGACGTATAGTATATCAATGGAACATAATTAGAAACAAGAATATAAACGGGGCGGAAATGACATAAACTAAAAAGGGAAGTAGGAAAGTTTCATCCATAGTCACCATGTTTGGCTAAGCGGGTTGGTGACTGTACTGGTGTACTGGCGACCTATTTTTATATAATCCATGCTTCAAACGTTCACTCTTTACAGGAAACTTTTATTAAGTGTGCCACGCTAAATAGGTACTTATATCTTTCGGAATTCGCGTAAATAATGGTGAACTGTGCTTTACGCGTCCAGCGGCGCTGCGAGCGGCTATTGTTTTCGCCGCTCCTCACCGTGGCGTCCTATTATATTTGCCGTTTAACTATTTATAGGTTTGTTTGGCGGTACAAAGCGGAGCTGGATGAGCCGACAAACTTTGATATTTTCTTATTAACGTTTAGTGACGGTGGCATTCATCGATTGGTCAGTTTACATTACCGTCACCAGTTTTCCTTTGCTGGATTGGTATACATGTATGTTTTATACCTATCAGTGTCGCTCAGACTTCATGTTTTGTACTTCAGATCGACAAATCAACGCTTCAGCCACCGCCACTCGCTGCGCTGTTGCTCTATAGCGAACGCCTTAATCGCTGCTTAAATTAATCCCTTACGATATTTTGTACTCCAGCACTACAGACGACTGACGCGACATTAGCTCAAGCCATGCTATTAGATTTGGCAAAGTCGCATTATTTGTCACATGTATTCCGATTTAGGTACTTTGTCAGCTACAAGATGTCATGATTTAATAATAATTGAAAATATGGGATTTAAATAACTAAATATGAAATTATAGATAGTATTTAGTAGAAAATAGAAGAGTACCTACTATATGATACTAGCACCTGCCCGGGACTTCATTCGCGTGTTATAAATGGATTTTATGAATAGAATAGAATGAATGTATATTATATCTCATTTCGGTTAGTGTTATTATGGTTTTGTACATTTATCACAGGCTACCTATATATCTTCAAGCTATACATATATCATATATATGTATATATATTTTCATCTATCTATATATCTTTATCTATATATCTATCTATGTATCAAGCTAGTTATATTTTATAATGTTCTACGGGGATGTCCCGTTCCCTTGCAGTTTCATCCTCTCCCTGGCTTCTACGTAATCAGTCTCGCCGGACTTGCTGGTGGCTAGCATGCAGTTAAAGTAACCATGACAGGAATAAATATAGTTCCCCGGGATTCTCCAGACTCCATATCCTCGAACCTACACGAAAAATAATAAAAATTTACTGTAATTTCCACCCAAACGTTTTAAGATTGTGACGTCAAACGAAAAACGATTATGGTGAAAATATCAACTTACCTTGCTAATTACGAATAAACACGATGCAACAAGTACTTTTCAACACTGACTTATTATTTTCTATGAATGTCTCTGTTTACATAATGTTTCAATGGAAGAAAACGCCGACTAATACCCTGAATGATACCTACCAAGGCTCGGAATACCTACACGCAACGTTGCCAAATTTCAGTAGCACGGCTTGTAACTACAAAAGGTAGTGGCGCCACCCATTTGTATTTGTCCTAAAAACTAATGGTTTATTAAACATAACGGTAACTGAATTTTTCCTATGTGCATAATCTGTTCATCAAAGAATAAACTCGTTCTATTGGTGTATTTCTGTTTATAATACATTGAAAAATATTATATTATATTTAGAAATAAGGCAAATTAAGATGGCTGGTGCGGATGTGTTTGAATATCGCAATATTGTCGCAATCGTTATAGACTGTATAGCTATAGCGACAATATTGCTCGGTGACGTGAACTCTTAACGTACAGTTGCCTAGGCGCAACGTATTGTATTTGATAAATGATCGAAGGTACTCACATGTAATAATTTATCATAGAAAATTTTTACTAGGTACACAGAAAAAAAAAGAATTCTGTTATCAAGAAAATATAGTATTCAATATTTACTAATACCGCATATTCTTGGATCAATGCAATTTGCATTGATTTAAGAATTCTTTTTCTTCTATGTATACATAAAAAATAATAATATGTATATGAATATGCGGTATTCGTAGATGTAGAGGTTAAAGGCAGTTTAGCCGCGGATTGCTCGTCTCGCATCGTTTTTGGCGTGGAATTTAACTCGTTTTCTTGTTTCTCGATATTTAATTTAGGCCTTACAATAATCAAATCACAAATAAGGTCGATAACAACGTGGATGTAAATAGATTAAGATACCAAAATGTGGTGGACGCGATTCGTGCTCTTGGTGCTTCTTTCCAAAGTGACCATAACACAGCGTTTCCACCAAGTTTAACACACTGTATTATACATGTCTTATACATGTTAAGTTTGCTTCGTTTCCACTAGAATACCCGAGACTTGCTAGTATTATACAAGTCTTTAGTATTATGCATTTTTCGTTTCCACTAACATCACATATAAGTATACAACTTATAACTTGTCCGTACAAGTATTATACATGTTTTGGTGGAAACAATAATAGAATACTTGTATGGACGAAAGATGAACATCGACAAAAGAATATAGCGAAATTAAATAAATAAAGAATAACAATAATAATTTACACATAACTATTTAAAATTTTATTCTAGAATACTAAGTATGTATATCAGTGTCTGGTAACGCAAAACACAAGCATAATACTTGTTAACTTTGTGACTAGATGGCGCTGTGTGGAATGTTCTATCTATTATTAATATATAATTATATAGTGGTGAAAGATATATATAACTGTAGCACACACCAAACAGAATAGGAACATCTTCATTCTTCATGTTGATCTTGTACGAGGACTCTGCGGTTTGCATGGGCGGATCGGATATATTGGAGATATTTTTGTCTTGTATTTATTATACGACAGTCGCTGTTTCCTAAAAAATCTCTTAGAAATTTATATTTCTTTTCCTATTTTTACATTGTCTACCCTTATTTCCTACTTCACTAAGTCTGTCCTCATTATAATTTCCTTATATTTTTTTTTAAATAATGTATATATTATACACCCGGAACAGGAACAAAATAAATATTTTCATACCATTGATATACCAATAATATAACTGGATGTGCTGTCCGCGTTCTAAAGTGTCCGCGCAAGAAGTCATCCAAAACGCGATAAGTCTTCCAACCGGCTTTTAGTCGGTGTAGTGGCTTAGCGCCGAGTAAACGTGCGCGATGCCGACTTGTGTCGTAAAATTTTGTGAAACTACTCGTCAAAGACGCAAAAAAGAGCTGAATATCGTATTTGCGGTGAGTAACATTATAATTTAACATTAGTATATGCCTACAGATGACTATTCGATTATTTTTAATTTAATTTGAACATCATCACGATTTAATTCTCGTCATATTCCCGTAAACAGTGCGACACGTCCGAACCGTAATAAGTATTTCCATGCACTGACGCGCACAACGAACCTGGCGCCCGCGGCCATATCAGCCCACGCTAGTTGCGGACGGTTTTATTTTGCATTTGGTTAGCGACTACAAATCCTTATTATTAAATTGTTAAATCAATGTTTCATACACACAAATATTTGCTCCGAGCGGGAATCGAACCCGCGACCTTTGGCTCCGCAGTTTAGGGTCTCTACTACTCAGCTAATCGGTCGGTCTATGGCTAACGTTAATCAGTTAATTTTCAAGAATTTTCTTTTGCTTGTCAACAGAATCTGTTTGTGTACTTACTTTTACGTTTGTATTTTGCACGTTTTTACGTTTTGCATTTTGTTACATGTTTATGTTTGTTTACTTGACAATTTACATCTGATGTAAAATGATACTTGTCGCGATTATCGCCCGTCAATGGATAACCAATACTTGTAGATAATTACAAGTATAATACACACTTGTAGCCAAAAATTTATGAAACATGTAGATTACTCAGAAAAAATACAACCTTCATCTTGGTGAAAACAGCAACTATGTATTCAACATGTTTTATACCTAACCAATACTCGGTGGAAACGAAAAATGTATAATACCTAATATGAAACAAGTGTTTGTAGGTTACGTATACATGTCACATTTCGTACAAATATTATACATGTCGTAACAATACTTGTAGTTAAAACAAGTATTATGGTGGAAACGCGGTGTAAAGTTACTCGCAAAATTCAATCATACTGAACGAAACGATTGACCAACGAGTAAGCGATACGAACGAGGCGCCCTCTATATCGAATCAACCGTTCATGAACTAAAATAACAAGTAACCGCCAGTGTTGCTATTCCTACAAATCGATTCCACCCAAGTATAAACTTGGCATTTTGATGATATCGAACAGCATGATTAGAACTAGCAACACTAGGGTAGTACCATGTTTTCACAACTAGTACCGTTGTCCATTCTGCAACACGGTTGAATTGATGAATCATATGTCTTTGTGTGCGTCATCTGCAAGGAAATAAAAGCAAACAGCAAAAAAATCATCGCCTCGGTTAATTCTGACCAAACATGATCAAATTAAGCATTGATTGAAATTGTGTTCTTTATTTTAATTTTAACAAGTGGCACAGTAAAAATACTCGAACAATGTTTACATAACAACAGAATAACCACAGAGCAAATTCTTAACATTTCAATTATTTTAAATCACTTTAAATGTTCTACGATTACAGCCATCACTTTTACCCAGCTGATACACAAACACCGCCTTTACGAGACATTAAAATCAGTTTCGCTTTGAGATCAGGAGAAATTGTCAGGGTCAATACTATAAAATTTTACAGCATCTGAATCTACGTTTAAAATTATACGTAACTCAACGTTTCACTTTACATTCGACTCTACATTCGACTCTGCACTCGGCTTTACATTCGACTACTCGTTAAAGCTTTAAAGGTCATATTAATCACAAAGTCATCATCAGGAAAAACATGAAAAACAATATCCAAAGTATTATTATTATTATCGTTATTAACTATTCACTGAAGTTTGACCATTACCCGTCAAGACATTATGAAATCGTTTGCCACAAAACTTCGATGCTACAAACTCCTTAAATAGTGAGCACTCTGATCTGAATTATAAGAAAATTGAAACTGCTCACCAGAAAGACGTAGCTGTCCAGTAGGCGCGCTTACAGTGCACACATCAACTCGCTTCTCAGTTATCCGATAACTGATGGCAACTCCATTGCTGCTGCTAGCTCCATCTTAACCACGCCACCGGGGGCAGTCCGACGCGAAGTGGCCTACAGCACGGCAGTGGAAGCAGGTTAAGGGCGGCTTCACAGGGGCACTCCTGGTTTGACTTGCTCCGAACTAAAATAACAAGCAACCGCCAGTGTTGCCATTCCTACAAATCGATTCCACCCAAGTATAAACTTGGCATTTTGATGAAATCAAACAGGGTTATTAGAACTAGCAACACCGGAGTATGGGTAGTTCCACGTCTTCCCAACTGGTACCGTCGTTTATTCTGCGACATATATATTGAAGACTGTTCACGCGGGTCCTCTTTCGTCTTGGTGTACCTTAACCATATACAAACGGCGATTGATCACCGGGAGTTGCGCCGTCATCGCTCGACGCGCGGCAAAGTGACAGATTGACAGCCGGTCGCCGTTAAGAAGAGAAAAGTGAATGCAGGGCGAAACGAACCTTTGTGTTAAAAATAAAGAATAATAAGTGGTTGTGAGTTCTCGAGAACATCTTACAATATCAGCGGATCAGTAATAAAGTGCGACATAAAACAATATATGGCGCGGCAGGGTATTGCGGTGTGTTTTTCAAGCTGTGACGAAGGTGGACATTTCACTTCAAGGCGGACATTGGTGGCTAAGACATAACGTAGAAGTTTTCAAGACGACAAGTTCAGTACAACTATTTTCATAAATTCCCAAACAAAGACTATATTTTCTTGATAACAGAATTCTTTTTTTCTGTGCATTAATCAATGAAGTTAGAAAGCTTTATTGATTAAGGACAGAGAAGTCTCTGATCTTATACTTCAATTTAGTAAATACGTCATTCAAGGAAAATCTGTAGAATATTGTTTGCATTGTCAAACGAAGGCAACTTACTTGAATAGAAATAATACAGACAAATACAAATAGCATTCAATTATTCAAACATGAAAGCAATTGCTAAGCTTTTGAAGCGTGCTTGGAAGTATATTTAAGATCACCTCTACATTTTCACAGCCTAAACTGGAAAATACCATTTTACAGATCGTTGGAGCGGAACTTTTAAGAATATACCGTGTACACATTGTGTTGGCATCATTTTGTTTCGTTTATGTAAAATTTTGTTTCGAGGAATGCGATCTAGGTTATCAAATGAGCGGTTTGCATATGAAAGGGTTTATCAACACACGAATTTCCAGGAGCGAAAAAAACAGAAGCTATTTAACAGAATACCGCCAACAAAGTAGCACCATGTTTCATATTTCGAATAATTTGTGGGTAGTTGAAAGCCTAATTTCGACCTTCTGCTAGGCGCATTATATATTACTGAGATTAAATACTATCAGTGAACCTTATAAACCAGTGTCACGGAATAAAAAATATGTGCAATTTTATTTGGTTTTTCTTTTTCCAAAATTTGATTAATAAAATAACCTTGTGACTTTGTCCGGACAGAAGTTTATTCTTTACATTATCTAAAAAAAAAAGAAATAAATATATTGAACAAAAAATAGTTTTTTTACTCTCATTTAACCTGACAACGCAGGGAGCCCTAATGTGAGAGATACGGCATCTTATATGATAATAATTTAATATCAGTGTTGCCTGCAATGCTTTTCTTTTTACGGTGTAAGTAAAAGTTTCAGTATTATTACTTATGCTTGAATTCCTTTACCGTTACTTCAAAATTAGCTAAAAGAAAAGTACAGGTCGTGTACGAAAACCTTTTACATCGGTATTATTTTATAAATTTGTAATTGAAACAATATTAAAAACAACATAACTACTACCAAAAAATTAAAATCTATGTCACAGTAATATTGAACAAAGAGACACTAAATTTAGCTCTATACATATATAGTATGCAATTTAACGATCATTCTCAAAGAATCCGATCATTTCCGGTGTAAAAGATTTTCATACACTACCTGTACCCTATATAAATAAATAAATAAAAATAAAATAATAACATATACATAACAACAACGTCTAGGCCCCAAACTAAGCATTAGCTTGTGTTTTGGGTGGCAAGCGAAGACACCACATACATATAACAATCAAGACCCGGTACCAGTATTAATATTCATCATATAAATACTGATCCGACCTGGGATTCGAACCCGGGACCCCCAGCTTCGTAGGCAGGGTCGCTACCCACTAGGCTAAGCGGTCGTCAATATGTTTTGACACAATTGACGCATGGGGTCAGAGATATATGAGTTTATATTAGTTTCAACTAAACTTGATACTTTCATCACGTTATTTTACGGATGAAGACATCTAGACAAATGGACAGTCCTGAAAATAATATGTGAATCTGATCCCATGAACATTTTTATTTTTTGCACACATTTCTATTGCACAAGGAGTGTGCTTCTTAGGCAATAAAATGAAAAAGTAACACCTGACTACGGAAAAATGGAAATGAATAGCATGAAACAACATATTCTGTAATTTATATTTGCCAGCCTATTATTATCTATTATTTGCCACCCTCGATAGAAGCGTCCCAAAATTATAAAGTTTGAAACGGTCACGATCCACTTCGAGAAAAATAAGGCTAGACTTTAAGCAAAAGGGGGAAAATGTCAAAAAGGGAATTTCGATTTATATTAAGGCAAGGTTTTGCCACACAGAAATTGTTTTTGCTTTTACTCTAATCTAATTTTTTACGTGCTTTGGTTCAAGTATAGAGATGACAAACATTTTGTTAAAAGATCACAAAATAAAACCATTGTAAACCTATTACTGAAAGAGCATTTTATTAATTTATAAATTATAATAAAGAAGCGTAACAATGACAATGTAAATATCATAATAAAAAACAAACTAATAATATATAAAATTAACTGTAAAAACAGTTATATAGTAAACTAGCGACCTCCCGCAGCTTCGCTTGCGTAGACTACACATTCCTGTTTTAGGTAGTATTAACATTCGAAATAGTTTATACGTACTTTTTGCTGAAACTAATATTGGGTACACCCATTCAAACTTTCAATCTTTACTCTCCCCACTCCTTTAAGAAAACCGATACTCCTATACTTTTCACCTCCCGTTTCCCACCTTTAAAATGTGGAAATCCAAAAACCCTGAAACACGTCATTATATATTTATGTTAAAATTTTTATGTTTCTAACTTCAAAGATCAAAGACTCTCATACAAAGCCCCTCCATCCCTCCCTCCTTAAATTTGAAATTTCCAAATATTCCTTTCTTAAAAATTAATACTCACTTTATAAAATAAACCACTGTTTGGCTTCCTAGACTTAGTAGTTTCGGCTTTATCTACGCCGATAGATCAGTGAGGACAAATGACAGACAGCCACAAAAAGTAGCTGATGTCACTCTTGACAACCTTCTTGCACGTCTGCAAAGTTTCATTAAAATCTGTTCAGCCGTTTTGGAGATTAGTTCGAATAGACACATAAACGTACAGACAGACAGACGAACAAAAAGTAGCGTATGTCACTTTTAAACACCTCCTTTTCATACCCGTGAAATTTCATTAAAATCGGTTAAGCCGTTTTGGAGATTAGCTCGAATAGACAGATGGACTTACACACAGACATACAAAAAGTAAAGTATGTCACTTTTGACCACTTTTTTTCCATATCTGTGAAGTTTCTTCAAAATTAGTATTGCCGTTTTGGAGATTTGCTCGAATAGACAGACAGAAAGATAGTATTATTTTATACATATAGCCTATAGCCTTCCTCAATAAATAAAATATCCAACAAAAAAAAATTTTTTAATTCAAACCAGTAGTTCCTGAGATTTGCGCGTTCAAACAAACAAACAAACAAACAAACAAACAAACTCTTCAGCTTTATAATATTAGTATAGTTAAAAATCGATTTAGAAAAAAAGAATAGGTATAGGTCTATGCTGGTCTATGTGTGCGGATAAGTTATATAAACAATAAATTTATAAGCAAAAGCGAATGTTTTGTTTAGAATTGTTCCACAATGCAAAATATGGTAAATAAATAAAACATCTGATAGTTTTCTAGTAATCTTTAAAAATATATGTTTTGAAAAAAAAAAAATTCTAATTATCATAGAAATTTTAATATCAAAGCAACTGCAGAAATAAATTAGTATGTATTATGAAAATCTAACATTAACAATTGAAAGAAGTATTATTATATAATTAATATTAAAAAAAAATGCCACTTACAATTTTCAGCATTATCATGAAAGTATTCAATATATTTAGCATTTATTTAGGTGTAGGAGCACACTTTCTACACGTCACATGTTTTCAAAATTTTCAAAATCCAATACCTTTATTTCGTAGTTATGTAGGTAACATAATCTTTTGAAAGGTACTTTGTGGAAAAATGTCACCACAAAGGCGCATTCAAAAAGTGAAGAGCGTATACATACATTGCCTTTTAAAAGACTTTGTCATTATATTGAGGTGGCTGACATGGATGTGATTTTGTAACTGTTCCTAGGATTATTGGGAATCAACAGAAAAATTAAAAAATATAGAAATTTTTACTTTTTATCGCTTCTAAAGTTGGTTATTTTATTAATTGGGTTTATTGTTTTTTTTTTTTTAAGTTTTCTCATACCTAGACACGAAATAGTATTGCCACAATGACATTGTCTCAAAACATTCTTGAATAAATAAGTTAGAATTCCTTTATCACAAGACTCAATATTTAACATAGTTCTGCAACTTTTGCCTTTAAATGTTATATAAAAAGGTCGTGATTCACGCCGAAAACAGCAAGTTAAAATTCATAAAATTCCAATGGTAAAGTATTTTAATTTGAAGATTTTTAGGATTTACTTGTAGAAGTTTGTTTGTTTATTAGTTAAGGATGGAAATATTTTATAACAAATTATTTAAACGTCTATGATAATAATCTTTAAAATCGTGATAAAACTTATATAAAAAGCTCGTAACAATATTTGTTCTTTGTTCATTATTTCAAAAAAGAATTTGATTTTCCTCATTTTTCGATTAATATTAATGAGATCTCAAGTAATATGTAGATTCCTTCCTGTTCATTACTCATTTGGCAGCTGAATCCTCTTTGAAAACTGTTCTTGTCGGGAACCAATAACAAAACGTTTCTTACAAAGGTCGAACCTTTTCATTTCCATCAAGCTTTCCATTTTGATTTTGCATTAAGACTTTATTAATAATTTCAACAAGAAATTAGTAGTGTTATTTGAAAACAAATATGCCGTAATAAATATTGTAATTTTTCCAGTTTCCCACTTCTAAATGATAAAACACAATCAAAAATTATGTATTATTTATAGGGTTCCGTGCCTCAACAGGGAAAAAAGAACCTTTATGAGTACTTCTTTGCACGTGTTTCTATCTGTCAAGATCCTTTTTCTAAGACAATATGAAATTTCTAGCTAATATTTAGGTTTACAGTCCCTTGGAGCTCTAAAAAAATTAATCTTCTAAGTCCACGCAATAAACAAATACGGTAATTTTTTTGACTAGTTTGACACTCATAAATAAATCGAAATCTAATGAATACTTTCCATTGGCGTATAATCATAAAATTTGGCAAGAAACAAGATTTCAAAGGATTAGTAAAAGAATAAATCCTAAAATCATTAATTTGTAGTTAATACACATTTTTTTATTCAAATTGTTTATTATAATTTACATGCGTTTTCGTACCATTTGGCGGTGAGTAGCAATAAATACGTGTTGTTATCAAACAGTACGAAACCTTTGAAGCACGAGTCAGATTCGCATTCAGTTGGTTTTTTTTGTATTGTATGAGATGAGTTTGAAAAGATTTCAAAGACTTTGTTTTTTAAATCCACTTGCTATCCTTTCATTTTTAAGACAAAACAGTGCTAAATAGCCGATAATGATGCAATTTTGGTACCATATTTGAATTGGAAATGAATTGCAATAAACAAACTGTTATCTGTTTATAATACAATTTTATAAAATTTGTTGTTTGATTTTAATTATTTTATCACGCAATCCCATTTCATTTTGTGTACTTTGATTAGTTAATTTGTTACTCCAATGTATTTTACTTGAAATTTGTTGTCTTTAATGTTTTAGTTTTGTTAAATTTTAATTCTGTTTCAGTTTGTTTTCTTATTCCAGTTAAAATAATTGTCTTTTTTCTGAACAAGGGTGATTTTATTTTCGCTACTAATTCAGATTTCTGTGTCTTGTTAAGTTACAACTTCACGAGTTCACAACTAACACGATCTCGACTCTCTTATTTCCTCAGAGGGCGAATGTCGACGGAGCTATGATACGATTCCTTATCGTTCATTCGCTCATAAAGAATTTTCCAATATGTCGTGAACATCAAGCAAAATGACAGGAATACGTATCGTCGTTTACTTGGTTGTCGTGCCATTTGTAGGGACGTATCGTGGGATCTCATTTCTAGTCTGTTGATTGTGCGCCTATGAGCTTAAGAATGTGTTAAATTCGTTGTCCTTTCTAACTTAGTATTTTTTTTAATGACTTTATGATATAGTATAAAAACATAATCTCTACGAATTAACGGATTTGAGGGTTTTTGACATCAACTTATTATTATGTTGAACAACTAAACAGTATATTATATGTGGGTATATGAATTACTCAAGTTAACAAATGAAATAGTTCATCCCATGAAAAACTCTAACAATATTTGTATGTACATAGTATTAGAACCAACAAAATGAATCAAAACCATCTCCATTAGCCTCTGTAAATATCATTTTCAAAACTAATAAACGGAATCAGCAACTATTATAATAGAACACTGATAAGCATGATAAAAACAGTTTTAAACAAAAGTTATTGTATCATTATGAAATACTATACGTATGAAGTCTTGAGTGTACTGTATTTTTTTGTTTTGTCGACTATATGCGTAGTGACGCAGAATGAATGTTGTAGATGCTTTATACCTCTTTATTATAATATTTTTTTTTCATATTAAAATATCGAAATACCCAAATTTTGATGTAAATTTCGCGCTCAATTTTACCATTTCCCTAAAGGGATTTACAAGGAATCAAGATTTATATAAGTAAAGGTTTGAATCTAATATTTTCTGCAGACTTCCCGAAAAGGATCGTTTCAGAAGGGCTTTAATTAGCAATTGAAGATGAATTTCCTATTATTTTATGTTTGTGTTTCTATTCTGTTTGATGTTCATTGATATAGATATTTTTGTTAAATAAGAAAAGTTAGTATAAAATTTGTATTTAAATAAAATAATTATAATTATTTATTATAAGCTTCATTAATTATTGTTTTAAGGACTGTCATACAGGAAAATCCGGCGTTTTGTGCTGTCGAGAGGCAAATTATAAATGAATATTCAAAGTTATACGATATCCAATATATATGAAATATAATATTTATTCTTATGATAATCTAACAAGAATAAAATGATTCGTACGCGAAGAGCACAAATTGGCCCAATGGCTTTATAATTATGAACACTCAGGTTAAAACTACAGAACGTGAAGGGTTCTCGTGTCTGCCAAGAAATTTCGAACATTAAGATTTGAATCCCTAACTGTTCGTAAATTAACTGTTTTTGATATCGATCCTAACGCGTTCACGAGGAGGTTTCGAATCCGACGTCGTTGGAGAGCCCTGATCGTGCTGGTGCCACCAGCGCTCGCGCTGTTCTCGAGGTCTCGAGGAGTCGATTCGGCACCCAGATCAGCGGGCGTGGCGTTTGATCACGCCTTCAACAGTTTCGTGCTGCACCAGTGAAGGTGGCGAGTGCTGGCTCAAGTGCGGGTTTACCGACGCGTACAAGCTTTATGTGTACAAATAATAATCCATGTTAATATTTGCGGTGGAAAGAGTCCCCTGATACCTGATAATTTAGACAACGAAGATATTACAAATGTGCGACCGGTTCGTGTACAAATGTTGAGCAAGTTGTCAATATAGACAATTTCGGCTTTAGGTCGCCGCCGACTAGAAATCTTATTCGTCTTCGGCGACTGCTTTTGGCTGGGGTCGATTGGTTTTGTTGACGTCTGCCTACCTCGGTAGTCTGTGCGCAAGAGAGAGTCTTTTCGAAATCTGATCTTTTTTCACACCTCTCCTTGGAGGGAATCCGACCTTACTTCGCACACACCTTATTAGGAGGAATATTTTATGTTAAGAATATTAAGACAGTTAATCAAGCGACATCTATGCTCATTCGTGTCGTTTACCACGAACATTCGTTATTTATACCTTCGGTGTGTTTAATTGCTTAGCAAATGCACATTAAATAAATTAATAGGATGTTATTGCTTTCTAATTTTGCGTGTTAAACTGAAGTTATGATGGTCATACGCTACAAGCTATGTCACACGTTAAATACAAAATACCGTCAAAATCGCAAAGTTGAGTTTAATATTATTTTTTGTTTTCTACTGTAGGTATTTATGACTACAGAACGAAATACTTCCGTTCTGCAGTCATAAATACACAATGATGTGTTTATTTATTCTACTCTTAAAAATTAGTAATTTGGTTTATCCATTTCAACAAATAAAATACAAAATACCAGTGAAATGCAATAACTTTTTATACCTATAGTTCTACTTTTCATGAAATATGTCACCTCAGTCTAAAGTCAAGTCGCACTGGTGGCAGAAAAGAATTTCGTTGCTCTCAGTAATTGTCAGGTCAGAAATTGAGTGATCAGTATTTACACCAAAGTAAAATAAAATTCTATAAATAGAACATCTTCGCGATAAATAGGCGACACAAGTGGGAAGACGTGGTGCGGTGGGGCAGAGGACGTTTCCCGGCGATCACTACCGCTAGCGTTAGGAAAGCAGACAAAAAAGATTTAGTTAATTTAAAGAAAAAAGATTAATTTAAAGTAAATTTAAAGATTCGATATATATGCGAAGCTACGAACGAAAAAGATAATTGTTCGTGGCTATGCTATGTCGATGTCTCTACACGTGTGTCTCGCGCTAAATATTGGTAAACTGGCGTTACGAAGATGACTTACTTCCTCGGTGCTGCGCGCTCCAAGTATTTTGTTTACGGTGTCAGAGTCATTTTAAAAACGTTTTATTTTGCATCTCCTTCTAGTCAAGCCACAGAATTTAGAAGTTTACCCGATCAATACTAATTCCAAGCCCGGCGAAACAACATTTTTAATTTAACAGTTAAAAATTAAATTAAATTAAAAAAAAAGGTTTTTTTTCCGGTGCATAATTTTACGTTTTTAGTTGAAACCTTTCACTGTTAATTACCGATTTAAAGTTACTTTCAAAACATAGGTTCTTTTGCAATAAAAAAAAAATATGGAGTCGTTATTTAAATCTCTTTCTGACCGATTTGCAATTCGCGTATTGCAAGTCATGTTTATAAGCAGAAGTAAAAATTGATTGATTTGAAATAATTGATTGATTTTAAGTATTCCGTAGTTAAAAGGCAAAAAACAGAACCTTTATGATGTCGTCCTGTCTGTCAGTCTGTCTGTCACAGCTATTTAATTCGGATACTATTGGTTTTATATAACTGTTTGTGTAGGT
Organism: Luffia ferchaultella; assembly: GCA_949709985.1. Classification (NCBI taxonomy): domain Eukaryota; kingdom Metazoa; phylum Arthropoda; class Insecta; order Lepidoptera; family Psychidae; genus Luffia; species Luffia ferchaultella. Next base: position 1,242,021 of record OX453247.1, on the reverse strand, counting down.
GTAAGAATAGCTATGCAATGTTGTAGCAACTGTTCAGAATAAAACGCGGCCAGAGGTAATCGTCATATTCTAACGGCACCTCTTGGGCTCAGCCCGTTTTTCACTTAATCTTCAAACCAGCATGCTTGGGCTCAACAGCGACATTAGGAAAGAAAATTGGGGTTGGTTGCCATGTATATAACTGAGCTAAGATATCTATAGACACGTCTTTAAAAGTAGTTTCGAAATTATTTTTTTATTTCATCAACAGTTGTTGAGGTATGCGCTCCTAAGGTCCTAAAAACTGTGCCCCCACTTTTAACTTTTTAACTATGTGGGGTTGAAAATTCGGAAAATGTAAGTTACTACAATAGAACACTTTCAACGAAAATTGGTTTGAATGAGATATCGAGTAATTTTAGTTGATTTCAAACGAATTATTTGAATTTTAAACATGAGCGTCCCGACTACAGAACGCACTTGGGCGGTTTGTTTTTAAATAGCTTTTTGTTATGTGTAGTGGATTTCTTAATTTTAAGTTCAAACTATAAAAACATACAATTATAGTTCAAAATAAATATTTTGTTTAAGGAACTTATTCTTTTGTTTGGATGTAGAATTTATGCCGCTTGGTGCTCTAAAATAAAATGTTTGATTAATTTAATTGGTAGACAACAACACGGTACGCAACACCATTTGACGGTTTTTCGGCCCATATGCCTTTAATAAAAAGATAATGAATAAATTTATCTATTTATTTATTTCAAATAGGATCACCAACAGTTTATATATTAAAATTGCACACTTACATATTATATGTTATTACTACACTACCATAATTTTTTGCGTGCAAACGTTTCTCGTGGTCTTAGTTATAATTTAAGAGAAACACTTGATAGCTTTTTTTACTCAACTTACTTTTTAGAGCATTTCAAAATCTACACGACGACGTATAAATATCTTACATGTTGCAGAAATATGACTAATTTTTTGGTTGCACGAAGTGTATTTCGAGACCCTTTACGACCCCCCTCCCCTGCTTGATGACGTAAGTGTATGATAGCGTAAGATGTACTAGCAGATATAAGACATTGTATATTTTCAGAAATACACGACTTTGCGCTACCAACGTCGAGTCACCAGATCTATTAACTTTTATGGCGTTAACAAAAGCGTTTCATCGCTAATTCTGGCAGGACTTTAGTATGGATGCCTTTTTAAATAAAGTTTCACAGATTAATAGCTAAAATTTACATTATAAAATCATGACTAAAATTCGTTCTCTTAAAAAAATACTAAAGCTATTAGCGATCGTGCTTGGCGGTTAGGAACTGATTAAATTTGATTACTTAACGAGTAAACAGGCTATCTGATTGGCAAAGGGAAATAGATCGAAAGCGATTTAAACTTGAGACACACCTTTCAGCGACCGCGATTGATATTGGTGGTTTACTTAAACTGTCATCAGTAATTGGCGTAGATAAACTTTGGACAGAAGTTCATGCAAGAAAGTTGACAAACGTGACAAAGAACTTAGATGTCAACACTGTCTGCGCAGATGTCTGTACCGGGTGTTCAGCTGAACGTTGTCCAAACTTATAGAGCGTGTAGAGCTCACCGAACTAAACAATAAGTTAAAAAAATATGAAATTTAAAACATGTTTTTCTCGGTAACCGTTAGCTTGCGCAACGGCTCACCTGAAACTTTTTGTTTAATTTGACAAAGTCTACATGCTCTATAAGTTTGGACTACGCTTAATAGAACACCGGCTATTTGGGACTGCTTAGCGCTAAAAAGCGGAGCGGGATGAGAGAACAAAAGTTTGCGTTTTCCGTTTGGACATTAGACACAATTACGTTCACATGCGCGCGCCCCGCCAGTATTCCTACCATTGTCGCTTAGAACTCAAGTTTCGTGTCTGACATCCAACTGTATCAGATATACATATTTTGTGTATGGATGCTTTTATGGTTACGAAAAAATATGTATTTTGTAGAACGATATTTTTGGTAATTCCAGACACTACGATAAAAATGTTTGATATTCCATTTACGTTGTAACTATATAGGTAGTCAGTGAGAATTCGTTTTTAAGGTTAATTAGGGTTAGGGTAGTTTTTTAAGCTAATTTTAAGGATTAAGGTTCTGACGTCATACACATTTGAGAGACTTATATATTAATGGTGAGGGCCTCGCATTTTGAATCCGTCCGTACTTTCATCCTCTTATAATATTTTTGTGATGTTCTGATGTCAAACGAAAGAGTCCAGGCTATACCATTGAACTCCCATTTTTATTCTCGGAGTCCTGCATCGCCGGACAAGTGCGACACGCTTTGGAACTAGTAGCACCGTTTCAGTCCCTAGGGTCATTTATATTTGTCTTCATCCCTCGGATTTTTAGGGGTTATCGGACTAAGCGTGTTTGGACTCATTGAGATAGTCGCAACGGATTTTTCCGGAGGGATAATCCTTGGGGTACATGCGTGCATAAGTGTGCAGCTTATCATGTTTGATTCCCGATTTCTGTGATATTTCATTATTGAAGTAAAACTTTTTTGTCCGGGTACATTATTAGTTACAGATCTGCCGTAACAGACGACAACACTGTTTGATACGCGAGGCTACATGTGGTACATTCTAAGAGATATCTTAGCAAATATCACTCTTGACATCCATTACTCCACATGATCGATGTACAGGATGCCATATTATAGACGCAAAATATTGTCATCCATCGATTAGATCAAACAAATGCTCGTCAGGCGAAAATGAAACATTAGTAACTCGCAGTGTAAAGCGGTTTTACTGTTTTCAGTAAAATGACTTATAAGAAATATTTTTTTTGTTGTGTAACTATTGAGACACGTGTTTCACACCAATACCGGCACATTACATGTTAAACCTACCCAATTCTCTGTGTCTACCGCGTATTCTAGGCTTTTGGTGTATACGAAAAAATATGATAAAATTGGTGCACGACAACAAATATTACTTTTTTAATTCTGCTATAAAATAATTCTGACATAAATAATTACATTAAATAAAATTAAATTCCCAAAAAATTGTGGAAAAGCCATTGAAGTTTCACTCCTTGTACGTTTACACATTGATATATGTACTCCTTTTTTATCAGACTCTCACGTCTCCACTGCTGGAGTACAGCCCGTTCTCGGCTGTACTCCAAGTTAAAGAGTTTGGACCATAAGCCCATCACGCTTTACACACCATTTAGCACTTTTAGACTGTTCACTGCTATGAAACACACTAGAATTTTATTCATCGTTCACAGAAACGAATAACACATTATGTGATAGAAAATATTTTGTTTGTGAATTTGGGTCACAACTATCTTGTGATAGTTTTTTTTTTGTTATTTACATGAATATAATACATTTTTAATCAGAGGAAACGGACAAACATTAAGTTACGGCGCATGGCGTTGTAGATAAAGTTTTCTTATGATTGAAAAGGGTGTATAATCGGCACCCGAAATCATGTAGTATAACCACCAATAATGGATGAAATAATATAACTAAGCTCCTAAACTAATGTAACTAATTTTAGCCGACGCCAAACAGTCAAACGAAGGTCATAAATCATTAGATCGCGCATCCCGCTGCTATCATTCTTTACGTAGGTACCTAATCAATTTCATTATTTATTTTTTGATTCCGACTCAAAATTAGTTACTTACATCACTTAAGAAACATAGACATTAAAACTAAAAAGGTGCTATTCAGTTCCTTTTTTTTAGAAGAATCATCCAAATAAGACTAACTACTCTATAAAATGTTCTCTTTCTACCCTTAGTGATGAATTTGTTTTTTCAAATTAAATGAGGCAACTAATAAGTATACTCTCTCTAATAAAAAAAAAATCATATATATCCCCTTAGCTGCAGGCCATAACTGACACAAACGTATATCAAGGGATATCGAACTACACTGTAACAAGTTACCCTATTTTTCTAATCTTAGGGGTGACTCCTTTCTTCAAATTTAAATAGAATTACCTTGGAAGTCATACGTATACCCTATAGTATAGTATATACGTTCAAGTTGGACCAATTTAAATTTGTATAAGGCCTATGTAATAAAAAAAAACCGCCAAATAGGACTACTATGCTCAAACACATACCGACTAATTGAGACCCTGCCTCTTTTCAGACGGACTGAACGCCTCGGAAATTTACGAATAGAATTTTCAACAGAGGTATGTTTCTAGTCTCGCGCAGAGCCTATATATTTAGACTAAAAAGGTTTATTTTGCGCCTTTCACTTTCTTATTTGTCCATTTAATTTATTGTTATAGTAGATTATCACCGCGGTCCGCAAGTGCAGCATAACCGGACGATCGTGAGTAGGTATGCGGGCCGAGGCACAACCAAGGCACGCATCACAGAGTCCGGTTATGCACAGTTGTGGCCAAGGCTTGTATAGTACTTTTCTCAAAGATGCGTGTAAATTAAAACAATAACATAAATGTTTATTATTATTTTTATACTATAATTATATAAAAGTAATTTAAAAACATAATTAGTGAAAGTACAGTTTTGAGAATTGAAAGTGCATTTCCCAAGAATAGAATTAGTTTGTGACATTTCCAGATATGTCGTTTGTTGTATGTTAGTTTTTTTTACCTCTTTGTTTGTTTAATAGTGTCTACTGTGTCCATCTGTATACTTTGACGAGACGTAGAGGGCCAGGTATTGATTTGTTCTTTAATTTTTGATGTTATGTTGGATTTGTTCTCTATAGAGTCTTCGATGTAACTTTCAGTTACTTTGTCGGACTTCCACCCTCCATGCCTTTTATACTATTTTATACTCATATGTTTTCATGTATCTGTCCTTCGATTTCGGTGGGAAAAATTTTTCAATAATAGCTTTTGCAGCTTGTTGTATTTCAGATGGCGTTAAAATGTCTTCAACACTCGTAGAACTCATTTTGAATAATTAAAGTAGGGAAAGTTAACATAACCTAATTATATTGAAAACTGTATTATAATGTATTATAAGTGTCGTGATAGCCCAAAGCGCAACGAACCTGCCTCAAAATTATAAAGCTCCATAGGGCCATGGTTAGAATCCGGGCGTGTACTAATAAGTTTTTCTGACTTAAGTACATAACTATCACTGACTCCGTGCCTCGGAGAGCACGTTAAGCAGTCGGTCCCGGACGCTGTCAATAGATGGCGGTCGTTACAGTCCCCAACCCGTAGTGGAGCAGCGTGGTGGATTTAAGCTCCAAGCCCGCCTCCTCACCCTGGGGGAGGCCTAAGCCCCTGCAGTGGGGTAAAAATGAGCTGATGAAGCGAAGTGAAGTATTATAATAATAAAAATAGTTTAGGTAATTTTGCCGCCAATTCGCCTCGTTCCAATGCCGATTTCTTTTTTTCATTTTTAAAATTCATTTAATGGCGCATTCTTTTTGTCGTACCAGTTTGAAATTTAATGAATTAAATTAAAACTTAGATGAGTTATATCTTTAGTTATCAATGTTCGGCTTTAAAATAGTTCGTTCCATTTTCAAATTACATATTCGACCGTTCGAGCACGCCTGCTAATAAATTGAGGGACGCTTTCTGGTCCGGTACTGCAAGTAATAGTATAGTCGTATATAGTTGCATCCTTTAGAAAAAAAATTTTACCGCGTCACAAAATTTTTATCTCATTTTAATAAAATTGTCACATCTGGAGTCTAATTTTAAAACTGTAAAGTTTCTTGGCACTTCTTCTTAGTTAATTATCCGAAGCGTTGCTTTAGTAAATGTTGACAATAATAGGTGCTATTTTTAGGTCCATACAAAAAAAAATCATTTCATTAAGAATTTCATTTCAATTCTACATAATGCATTAATTTTATAACACGGCTTATTTTTTTTTCTACCCGTTCTTTTCTCCTTATTTGCCCCCAAGCGCCGTTGTCGATATTTTTTCGATGAAATAGCCATGTAGTGTATTGGAAACATTTTGGTTTTCGTGTGCATAAACAAAATGGAAACGCTTTTTCATTACACGTAAACTAAAATATTAAGGAGCTAAATGTAATGTAATATACAGATACAAAATGGACAATCGTTACGCTTCATATTATTTAGAGTTTTATGACAATTTGTAATATAACAGTCAATCAGTTTATCGGCGTTCATATTAGAGCATTAATTTAGAACATACAAAGCTCAGCACAAAACAAATACAAATACAATACTCAAATACAAAGTGTCTTTAGAATCTGACTACAGAAAAATTTACATTAACGCAATAAGGTTGAGTTGCTTGTAAAATGCGAATATTTTGGTTCCGGACATAAAGATTATCTATAAAAAATTTTCTATTTTTTTTGTCTGTTGCTTTAGTATTTAGTGATGAGTGTATTTGTAACAACGATTTTAAATAGTTATAGAAATCAAAAATTATAATAGGATTGACACAACATAATGCAAAACATGAGGTACAAGAACTGAACAAAAAATTATTCTGAAAACCCACCCCTCCCTTTTCACCCCCGACGACGTTAAGATGCCCATGACGCTCGTCGCATTGCCGCCTTGAATGTTAATGGACACCCTTCAAAAGTGGATGAAAATTGCAAATCAAGCACAACCATTTTCAATGGATAGGTAAGAACCGGATTCGTAATTGGAAAATGTCTTTATAGTACTTATACTTACATTGGAACTTTCCTTCTAATAAACAACAATTTTCAGATTGAAGAATCGTTAAAATTGTAGGGTACATGCAGATGTGTTTCACTCAATACGTTTTAAAATGCTCGAAATTTAAAAATGGAACGAATGGAAAAATGAAAAAAGTGTATTATGTGTTTTTCTCAGAACAATTACTAAAGTTGTAGAAGGCATTCTTGTATTTACATATATTTGTTTCATTTTCCACATGGCAAATTTCAGTGCGAGTGAAAAAGATGTAAGTATAAATGACGGTTTGCTTCAACCTGCTTGTACCCCTACTCAGTGACATTTGTCTGACTAGTCAGGTGGACGTTTTGCATCAAATTATTAAAATTTTTGATAATATAGGAGTAAAGTAAATTCGCCACAAAAATGCCTTGTGTTGCGATAAATGCCCACAATCAGAGTTTCTCAAAATCAACAGAAAATGAAACAATTTCGTTCCATCGGTAAGTGCCAAATGCCTTTATTTTGCTTTTCAACACTAAGAAATGAAAAATTTTATTATCACGTATTTTTTTCAAAATAGCCTGCATTACACTGAAAATATTAAAATTACTAAACTGTGATAAAACCATAGACATATATATACTAGCGTAGGAGACCAACTGACATCTAAACATCGCATGACCGAAACGGAAATGAGTATGTGTGCAAAATTCACATGTGGTTGAGCCAGTTTTAGTGATGTGCATGGGTGTTTTTTATATTATCGATAGCACGTAGTACTTTCATGATAATGTGTCGTTGAAATTACCGCGTTATCATAAGTCGAAATCGGCAATCCTATTTATTATTTTGAATCTGCTATACTACATAATTTTTGTTTTGAGTAACTTTTCCTTACTTTTAGTTTTTTAAAATGACAAATCATCAATCAGTCAATTCAAATGCCATTTCCTTTACACCAATAAATATTTTTTTTTTGTTAACAGTTGATAATAAAAAAATTGCAGAAGTAAAGAAAGCGTTAACATCATTATGGAAATTTTAATATTTAGTTGAATACAAGCCAAGTAATAAATAAAACAATATAAATAAACGATTTTTATTTTTAATGACAATACGTCACGTTGCAACGCATAACAACAAAATTTTTACTCTTTTTTTTTTTTTTTTTTTTTAGTTTTATAATAACACACACAATCACAGCAAACAAACAAATGTAACATTTGTAAACAAAAAAATGAGAATGTACAAAACAAAAACATTTACAATGGAGAAGTTCATGATGTTCAAAATATACAATTTAACTCGATAGAATTGAAAGATAAACCAAAACTAATAAAACAGTGAAAGTTTTTTTTTAAATTCGTCAATAAATGACTGAGAAATAAATTATTGATATTTATTAATTTGACGACCGCTTAGCCTAGTGAGTAGCGACCCTGCCTACGAAGCTGGAGGTCTGGGTTCGAATCCTAGGTCGGGTCAGTATTTATATGATGAATATCGATACTGGTACCGGGTCTTGGTTGTTATATGTATGTGGTGTCTTCGCTTGGTACCCAAAACACAAGCTAATGCTTAGTTTGGGGCCACGACGTTGTAATGTGCACGTTATTATTATTATTATGTATTTTCGTGTGGTTTGACTGGTGGCTTCTTACTGCCCATGACGTCACATTGTCTACTCCATTGAGTGTCGCGTCGTCTCACTACACCACAAATTATGCCTTGGATGCCTTGGACTAGTCTATAATATTTTTTGTTTCTTTATGTAATAGGTAATTAAGTTTTATTTGAATATAAAAAACAAGTTTTTGTAAAAGACAAAGTGATAATTTGCCTAAAATTGATATTTTCACTGTGATGGACTTTTTCTTCAAATCCATTTTACATTAGTGCTGAAATAAAGGTTTAGGCTCTAAAGTTGAAGATCCTGGTGATATATCCCGGTAAACGTACGCTGACACCGATCGCTTGGTCTTCAGATTGACCTGTACAGAAATTACAGTTGGCATAAATGCTCTGACTTTAGATATTAAGTATTATTAGTATATTACTTAATATACCTACTTAGTAAGCACATATGAAACAAAAAGAAACCCCTAACGGCACAAATTCAGTAGGTATAGATCCTTTCTTCAAAAGTCGTCGGTGATTTAGTTAGACAAAACAGTTATCCGTAAAATGTCTACTGTAAACCAAAGAATGTTTTCGAGGAGTCCCACCTGTTCTATTTAACATTTTTCCGTGTTTACAGGAAACCTGGATATTATGAAATAGTCATCATTATCAGGAAGCATTTTTTAACACCGCAGTTTCTTGGAGGAAAATGAGGTTAAACTATTGTATACAGTAGTTTTGTCATTCAAAGTTAAATTATTTACGACGTTCATAATCAGATAACAGATAGAACGTCAGACTTTAAATCATAAATAAATAACGATTAAAATTAAATTGAGCATCAGATTTTAAATCATATATAAATGACGATTAAAATTAATTGTGTATATATCTTATATTTTCATTTGAAAAAGTCTTGTATTTACATATATACCCTATGTGTAGTATATATGTATAGATGTCATACTTTCTCTTACAATGTGCTGCCAGGCTAAATAAACCTCACAATATGTTTAAAAACAGTTAACGACATCATTCCAGTGGAACAGGTGCAATTAGGTAATATCAAATTTACAAAATATTTATATTTGAAAATATTGACATATCGATAGATTTTGTGCAATCCCTATGCTTAATTGTTACATTGTAATTTTACACAATATTTTTGTATCGTACACATAATTGTTTAAAATAACAAATTATTTACAAAATAAAGTATTTACCGTATACTACTGAGGTATAACCAAGTAAATTTAGGATCGCTTTTTATAAAAATAAGCATTAAGATAACAATATGTTATTGGCAGTACTTACCGGTGAAATGTCTCTTTATTTGGATTATTAACATATGTTACAGTGCAATTTAAAACTGAACACGACACCATTTTTATCACAAGAATTAATTTTTGTAGAATTCAAAACGATTATAACACAAAATAGAAAACAAAGCTGGACCTTATTTTGACAAGTGAGTAATGAAGACTAAATGTGTTCAAAGAGGTTTTATGTCAGATTTTCTTGCATTTCTTTCTCGCATGTAGGATTTCCGCAAAGAGCTGGATGTCATTCGCACACTGTGTTCCTCTCTTACGCTAGTATATATACCTTTATGGATAAAACAGCTTAAAAGAAGTACAAAATAATTTAATTCCATATTTACGTTTGTTATAGAGATTGACACCATATGTTTGTTTTTATCGATATTTTATATCGACATCTTATTAATGTACCAATTTGGCCTAATAATCTTCTCGTAATAAAAAACCGGTCAACTGCAAGTCCGACTCGTATAAACACGGTTGCAGGGTTGGCTTTCCAAAACTACCACTTTAATGGTATTAATAATAAGAAAGAGGGGAGGGAGGGGAAAACGAACCAACACATAACATAAGTAAATATTGATATAACTATAAATTAGTTTAAGTGTTTCGTTTGAAGTATGGATTCGCTTAAAAATTTTCATTCTTAACGGTATGAAATATTATATGTAATTATTATTGTTGATCAAGTGAACTTAGCTCGAGTATCAATACATATATGTACTCTTATCGTAAATATGTTAATACAAGAAATTCTAATTAATTATTTGCTATTAATTTGGAAACTATTCCAAAAGATCTGAGGATTAAGTTTTTCTTCTTCTTTGAGAAATAATGTTTGAGAGAATTCCAAATATTTGTAAAATTGAAATTTAATCCAGGAATGAAAACCGTCCTTATGAAGTCAGTGCAAAGTATAACTCCTTTCTTAAAATCAAAATTGCCGAATTTAATTTGCAAATTACTTTGGACTTGGTCTATTAAGAGGGTGGTCTTTGATCTACAAACAGCTGTGCCACAACTCCCGGGTGGGTACCTCACATTACACGGAATATCTTAATCACTTTGAAATAAAAGCTTTTGTTATTTTCGGAAATATGAATCCGACGAAAAATTTATTGAAAGAAAAATAATAACCCGAGTTGAACAATTGATAAATATTATCCTATTAACTTGTCATCAATCATTATCAACCTATTCACTACTCATTAACCATATTTGGTCAGATTGAAAGTCACGAGCCATTCAATTGACAAAGACAATTGATTGATAATGATTGATGACAAGTCAAAAGGTCAAGTGTCTTGTGACTTTCAATCTGATCATCATCAGCCCGTGTCTCTCCACTGAAGGATATAGGCCTCTCCCAAGGCTCGCCAGCACACATGGTCGTCCGCCTTTCGCATCGCACTATCCCCGGTATGGTGCTTCAGGTCATCTGTCCACCTGGCCTCAATCCTGGCTTCAATCTGATGCTATTGGGTTAATGTGTAGGGACTACGTTAAGATTAAAGTTAGTTAAAGTCAGGCTTTGTAAAATTCTTTGATTAAATAAAAAAATGTTTTCATTGTACGCGATGGAGTTACGTAACGTCATCTCCCGTACATCTTGTCTATGGTGACTTAATGCCCTCTTGTATTAAACGTGATGTCATTTGAGTTTCTACTCGCTGAAATATGCTGTTTGAAATTCTATTTCTCTGTCGTTTATTAACGAATTTGCAATTTTTATTTCACTGATAAATTAGTTTTGGTCTGTATCACACTTAAATGTAACAATATATCCTATATGTAATATGCTATACGTACACCGTGTTCGGCAGAAGTTATCCATATGTAAAACTAGCGACCCGCCCCGGCTTCGCACGGGTAGCAGAGCATATAAGTCTTAACTGTTTTTTCTGTTGTAGTGTCATTGTTGCGTCGAACATGTGGATTGGATTTAATTCAAACTCAAACTCAAATTTCTTTATTGAAAGTAGGTAAATAAATTACACTTTTTCACGTCGTAAGAGTAATAAAAATCATTACAATACAAATACCAATTGAGCATTTACTTAAAAAATCAATATAACAACAATAACAATAATTACATTTATTATAATGTATTCATTATAGTAAGTAGGTAGGTACCACAAACAATGCTCATAAAACAACAAATTAAACATAATACAGAACAACTTATAAATTACATTTAAAAATTATAATTATATATGCCAGAAATTCGTGATAGCCCAGAGCGCAACGAGCCTGTCTCAAATTTGGCCCCATCGGGCCATGGTTCGAATCCGGGCGTGTACCAATGAGTTTTTCTGACTTAAGTACACAATATCACGGGCACCGTGCTTCGGAGGGCACGTTAAGCAGTCGGTCCCGGACGCTGTCAATAGATGGCGGTCGTTACAGTTCCCAACCCGCAGTGGAGCAGCGTGGTGGACTTCAGCTCCAAGCCCCCCTCCTCTCCCTGGGGGAGGCCTAAGCCCCTGCAGTGGGGTAAAAAAATGGGCTGATGATGATGATGATGATGTCAGAAATTACAGTCACATGTCAGGATTATCATAAATGTCCTTGGCTGGAAAAGCAGTGTCCCAAGCATTTCTGTCATTCATATAGTCATCCAATTTATAATAAGCCTTCAACAAACAAACATACAAACAAACTCTTCAGCTTTATAATATTAGTATAGAAAAGCGTGCAGCCTATCGAACTAAACAAAAAGTTTCAAGTAAGCAGATGGCGCAAACTTACGGTTACCGAAAAAAATCACAACACAGATAACCTAAATGGTTGGTCACCCTAAGGCAAAAACATCTAGTATTTTTCCAGGACAGCTGGTTTACCGCCAAGGGTCAATTTAAAAATTATTAGATAAGAAAGTCCACTTACGTTTCAATTTAAACAATAATCGGCTATTGACCTTATCAGCTGTTTCATGAGTAGTGTTTTTTTTTTAATTTTACGATTTGCTAGACACTCTTGTGGTGTTTTACTGAGTTCGCAAGTAAACCTGAATAAAAAAAAGTGTATAACTTTTATATTGTAATTGTGTATTGTATGTATTGTTTTTATTGATTGCTACATGAAAAAGATAAGGGTTTAAAAAACATATTCGTTCCGACTTTAATTTTTTTTATCACTTCTCTATCTTTTTTTTTAAATTATGTTTAGTTCGGTAAGACCTACACGCTCTATAAGTTTGGATTACTATCAGCCGAACACGCCATATACCTATATATACCGTTTATACCGTGTGTTCGGTTGAACGTAATCCAAATTTATAAAGCGTGTAGAGTTTACCGAACTAAACATGTTTAAAGTTTCATTTTTTTATCACCAATTTTTTTTTGTTACTGTTTGTTTAGTTTGGTAAGCTCTACCTCTTTAAGTTTAGAGTACGTTCAAACGTTTATCCGAACATCCCGTGTAGTCATTATTACGACAATTATGAAACTTCTTACTTGTGTCATACGTTATTTGAACAATAATATCTCGTTATAAATTGACTCAAAGGTTCAAAATTCAATTCAAAATACAAAAAGTTTTTATTCAATTTAAGATGTTTACACACACTTATGACTGTGTAGAGTGAAATGTAACAAAACAGGCAGTACGGTTGAGGTGATATAATCAACAGTATTTATTCAGTACATATATTATTTCATGGAAAAACTTAAAATGATTAATATGTTAGCGTGTAAAATTACGTAAGTTAGGACGAAAACTGCATAAACGTCAGCTGGCGTTAAGGTATTTTTTAGATTATTACAGTAGAAATCTATCCTAATTTTCAGTTTAGGTGAAATATAAATGGTTATATTACAATTCCTTTTAACCACAATGGTTATATTAAAATATTTAAATTATTGTCCGACAATTAATATACGTAATATGTATCAAAAAACGCTTTAAATCCGCCATATATTTTTTTTATGGCGGCCGCGCGCCGATTTGAATGCCAGCCATTGCGAACTCTGTACTTCAGTCGCCACCCGACCCTGCTTTCAAAGCGAATCCACGTCACTTTGGAGAGCGACCCATCGATTCCGTTGTTTCATGTACGCATATCGGCAAAAGGAATTAAGTACTTTTTTGGTACTTTTATATTTATTGCTAACTTTTGCCTGTATTATTCGAAATTAAATTGAAATAATATTTATTTGTTTTAGGAAAATGGGAAAACTTAAACAAATATATTATAAATTAATGAACAGCTCCAGAATCGAAAAAAAAGATTAGTAACTAGTCGGATATTGATAAAGAACACGTTATTTGATTTAAAAAAAATTTGAATTACGTTATTTTGCGTCCGGTCGGCCGGTCAAGCTAGGCACACTTGACATTGACACGTCTGGCGAAATACATAAAACAGCATCCATGTGAAACGCTCGACGCCCTCTTAATGAAAGTCAAAATAAATTGATTAGGTACCGGTTCAATAATTAGATGGAAAAGAAAGAACCGGCAAGAAACTCCTCCATGTTTATTTTATTGAAATATGTTTTTCGTAATCCTTTTTTTTTTAATTGAAAGTGCTTAAAACTTACAACATTACAGCTTACTACAATGATGTCCATGCGAACTTATCATTTAAACACTCGGTAATACAATAGTAAGCTTTTTTCATGAGTTGGTATTTAACTCGCTTCATAAATTGATTAGAATTCATTTCTAACATTTCTTTTGGAATTCTATTATAAAAACGGATACAATTTTCCATGAAAGAATTATCTAACTTTGAGAGTCCGAACCTGGGAATTGATAACATATGCTTGCATGTTAACATGTCTTGCATTTAATTTATGGCCATCACCCACCCTATAGAGAAAGCATTTAAGTTTTTATGTACATAAATTATATTTTCATAAATGTACTGACAAGGGACTGTCAAAATATTACTTTCTCTAAAGTAAGTCTTCACACTATCTCTAGATTTTAATTTATATGTAGCTCGAATAGCCCTTTTTTGGAGAACGAATATTGTTTGGATATACTGATACTTGACTGATATTGACATCTCATATCTCACGTTTATAAAAAATTGCGTGACCGATTTATCAAATGTAGATTGATATTCAGAAACTGAAATAAAAAGAAATTTAACCTTATTCCACTAGATACAGTAAAAGTTTTTCTACGGATTGTAATGATAGATAAGATATCACTTTAGTCCTGATATAAGAAAAAAATAGAGCACGACTTGAAAACAACCTTCTTCACCGTCAGAGAAAAAAATATGGCTATTCCAAAATTATGACCTCAGTGTTTTAGATCTCCACATGAATAACTTTCATTGATTTCTTAGAAAACGGATGCATAAATTACACATAATTATACTCGAACTAGCGACCCGTCCCGGCTTCGCACGGGTAGCAGAGCATATAACCCGTATTGTTTTTTCTGCGTAGTTTCCTATAACCTTGTTGCGTCGAACATGAGGATTGGACTTAATTAGATTCAAATGTAACGTGAATTCATCCTGCTTGGAGTATTTTTAATGTATTTTATTTTCAATTTCATAAATATTTGAAAAGGTAAAGAATATATACATATAAACAAACAAACAATAAATCTCTTTAAACAACATTGATAACTTCAGCCTAACCACGCTGGCCGGCGAGCGGTGGCCGCGACGCCCAGTTTCTTGTTGCGCATTTATATTTCGCGATAGCTCTTAAGATATAAATTTAAATTGTATAGTGTAAAGGGCAATCACAATATGCATGAAATGTTGACGGTAAATAACGTATTTAATTTGATAAGGATTAATATTGTATTCATGTAAATTGCTTTCCAGTCATCTCATCATATGACACCATTTTTTTAAACATAAAAATAGGTATTGTCAGCTATCCATAAAAGATAGACATATGCCATCGCGGACTTTTCTTTGGTCCTATAAAAGAGACACAATTCCTCCATACATTATTTTATTAAAGCTCAAAAGGATTAGGCAGCGTTTTCGCTGAAAGCTCTCAACTGGCTTGATTTTTTTCCGACTTCTTCAACAATAATCGTCATATTTCTACAAATTTCCACAAAACATTAATAAATTATACACGTAAACCTTCCTCTTGAATTACTATGTCCATTGGTGTCAATAATATGCCGATCCGTTTGGTAGTTTTTGAGTTTATCGCGTTCAGACAGACAGACAGACAGACGCGGAGGGGGACTTTATTTTATAATATATATAGATAAATAAAAATAAACTCGCATCGTAAAAGGCTAAGTGGCTTACTGTTTTATAAAGACAATACGTTCGTACACACGTCTAATGCCGGGCTCGCTGCTATGATAATACAGGGTTTCAAATGGTTGAACACTCACTGTATTATCTAGACCTTGCTCTTAATATTTTTTTTCCTGTATTAAAAAACACAGCCGAGGGACTCAATACGAAAATAATGACGATGTTATGGTTGCAGAGGCAAAGTTTTTCGAGACCCATGAATAAGTTTTTTCTTTGTAGTAGAAAAGAAACTTGAAAAGCTGTACAATAAACGTATTAAAATAAAAGGAGATTATGTTGAAAAGTAAAATATTAGTTATTAAACCTTTCGAGTGTTTTATACGGTTACCTACTTGATTGGTTTACGCAAGTGAACGAAATTCGATGGAAATATTTTTAAACAGGTGGTGAATAAATTAAGGTAAATATATTTTCACTATATTTATGATCTCATCAATTGTTTTATATGAAAATTAAATGCTTGTCTCAACTCTGACACATTTAGGTATAAAAAATACTTGTTTACGAAATGATAAATTGAAATACTCCAAAAATTACGCATTCTCAGGAAGCTCTCTAGTTACATAACACAGCATAATGTAAAAGAAAATACACAATTTGTACGAAATATAGAAATACAGTCCACGTACTCATGTAATCTTAGTCAGACTTCTCCAGTTACGTGATTCTCCGTATTGTATTTGAAGTTATGATTCCTGTACTTTCGCTTAACCCATATATAATATATATATAAAATATAGCAGCACAGCACTTGATCCGTGGTCGTAAAGAGATGTCTGTATCGATAATATTAATAGGCGGCTTGGAGGTAAAGTGGATATAAAACACCAATTCTATTGCACATATAAATTTTGTTGCCTCTTATGTATTCTTAACAGGACCTTTTCCGGAAGGTTCAGTAGAATTTTGTGCTTTGAGCGAAATGAGGGCAACAAATGCTTCCCATAGCAGTATGTATAAACAAGAATGTGAAATGGTACGAGTAGAACCTCCGCCGTTTATGTTCAGGCTTTACTTTATAAAAGCATGCGATATGTGTTTACATATAGTTTTTAGGTTTAATTTAATGAAAATACAAAGCATTAAAAAAAATGGATAGCTGTGCACGCACCGTTTTTGTATGACCAAGATAAAACAGACACATTCTATGAGTATGCCAGAGTTTGTTTGAGTACGTTTTATGATATACTAGCGACCGCCCGCAGCTTCGCTTGCGTAGACTACAAATTCCTGTTATAGGTACTATTAAAGTTCGAGATGGTTTATACGTACTTTTTGCTGGAACCAATTTTGGTCACACCCATTCAAACTTTCAATCTTCATTCCCCTTCCACCCTTTAAAAAACCGATACAATTTTTCATCTCCCGTTTCCCACTCTTAAAATGTGAAAATCTAAAAACCCTGAAGCACGTCATTATTTAAGTCCCTCCATTCCCATCCTTAAGTTTGAAATTTCCAAAAAAGCCTTTCTTAACTTTATAATGCTCACGTTATAAAATAAACTTATGTTCCAAATTTAAGCTTCCTAGACTTAGTACTTTCGGCTGTACGTTGCTAGATCAGTGAGGACAAACGACAGACAGATAGACAGACAGACAAACACAAAAAGTAGCTTATGACACTCTCGACAACCTTCTTTCACGTCTGCAAAGTTTCCTTAAAATCTGTTTAGCCGTTTTGGAGATTAGCTCAAATAGACAGATACACGTACAGACAGACAGACGGACAAAAAGCAACATTTGTTAGTTTTAACGACCTTCTTTTCATATTCATTGATGTTTCATTTAAATAGGTTTAGACATAATAATATGGACGTACAGACAGACATACAAAAAGTTCTGTATGTCACATATGGAAAGGGTGTAGTCAAAAGATTACATCCTGTTATATGTGTAAAGTTTCATCAAAATCGGTTAAGCCGTTTTGGCCAAAGCCGATTTGCTCGAATAGACAGACAGTTCGTTTTCATGTATATAGCCTATAACTCTCCGCTAGAATCAGGCTATCACAGGCAAAAATAATTTTTCAAATCCGACTGGTAGTTTCAGAGATTAACGAATTCAAACAAACAAACGAACGAACGAAACAACCAACCAACCAACCAACCAACAAACAAACAAACAAACAAACAAACAAACAAACAAACAAACAAACAAACAAACAATCAATCAATCAATCAATCATTCAATCAATCATTCAATCAATCATTCAATCAATCAATCAATCACCGCGCGCGACGGAAGCTCTCAAAAGGAATAATTTTTCCCGTTTTGCAACATTTTTCATTGATGCTCCACTCCTATTGGTCGTAGCGTGATGTAGTATAGCCTATAGCCTTCCTCGATAAATGGACTATCCAACACAAAAATAATTTTTCAATTTGAACCAGTAGTTCCTGAGATTTGCGCGTTTAAACAAACGAACGAACGAACGAACGAACGAACAAACCAACCAACCAACCAACCAACAAACAAACAAACAAACAAACAAACAAACAAACAATCAATCAAACAATCAATCAATCAATCAATCATACAAACAATCAATCAATCATACAAACAATCAATCAATAAATCAATCTATCAAACAAACAAACAAACTCTTCAGCTTTATAATAAGTATTTCTATTATATAGATTAATAGATTATAAGATAATAAGAAAATAAGATATTACTAAAAACTGTATAAAAGTCTATTGGTTTGGAAGTAAAAAGTTAACGAACAGAGGCAGACAGCGAATTTATTTTCTCCCGCTATAGTTTTTAAATTTCAATAAAAACTGTTAAGATATTAATTTAAATTGTATGATATAAAGAGCAATTATAATATGCATGAAATGCTTAAGACAACTAACGTATTTAATTTGATAAGGATTAATATCACGTTTAAAACATCTTCGCAAATAGTACATTATGTTAGAACAAATTTGATTGTCATAAAAAAGGTCATAGTAAGTTAACCTTAAAAGATACACATATGCTGTCGCGGACTTTTGGTTAGAAATTTTAAAGGAGTACAATTCCGTAATACATGATTTTTGCTTAACATCAACCGTTTACGCAGCGCGCGCGACGGAAGCTCTCAAAAGGAATAATTTTTCCCGTTTTTGCAACATTTTTCATTGGTGCTCCACTCCTATTGGTCGTAGCGTGATGTAGTATAGCCTATAGCCTTCCTCGATAAATGAACTATCCAACAAAAAAATAATTTTTCAATTCGAACCAGTAGTTCCTGAGATTTGCGCGTTCAAACAAACAAACAAACAAACTCTTCAGCTTTATAATATTAGTATAGATTTATTTTATCTTCGATAGAACTATCCTATTATTTAAGTCAATATAATCTATTATATTATTTAAATAAACACAGTCTATTCTATTATTTAAGTCATTACAATATCTATTTTAAGTTACTTGTGACGTGGAAAACCCTCAGTTTAAGTCTTGCATTGTAAATCTTAAGGAATAGGGTTTCCTTATTGTTTGATCCTTTTGTACGCCATAAATTCAGACTAAGCTTTTGTAAAAGGTTTTCATGATGGAGCTACAGGCGTTGTTCCGGGGCGATACCGTTTTTAAAGTATTAAGCAAGAAAAGAGAAAAACCTAATAAATGATATGTAAACTTTATAAAAGCCTCTAAATAGTGTAGTTCACGCAAACATTTAACGAAAAGTTTTTCACGTAAGGTAGTAATCACAGTAAAGTTGGAATATATTGTGGAATATATACTTTTTCCGAGAATTTCTTTGAAAGGAGGTTATAACTTAGCGCAGATAACGGGGATACTCTGTACATTTGTTTTTTTTACCCTCAGTACGAAGATCTTTGTTTGGTAGGATTTTACATGTGACAGATGTGACGTAAAGAGGGTCTCCGCTTAGCTTCGTTGGAGAAAGCCCTAATTATATTTTTGGCGTTATGCTCTTTAAATCAAGGGATTCACGGAAATAAAAGTATATTCTCGTTTAGTAAATATAATGTGAGATTGATAAATCTAAAGTTAAATGATTACTAAAACATTGTTAACGAACCTGTAAGTATATGTATAATTTTTAGTGATTTTGTAAAAGCTGTGATAAAAGAACATAAATTATGGCAATGAATTACGAAGTTTATTTTCGCAAAGAAGACTCTCGACGTTTCCTAACAACTATACAACTACCGGTAGTAATTCACTTTTTACGATTACCAGACGCAAAATGCCTCTTAAAATCCCCGACATGTTTCAGCTTTCACAGTTGCGCGTTGCTACCACTATGGCCATTTTAATGGCCAAGCAAATCTGGAAAATAATTAAAATTATTTTAAATACCATACCACAGCACATATGAAGGTAACTATTGGAAATTTTAATTCATGTATGTCGTAGGAACAAGTTGCGATATTATTTACATTATAGTTTTACGTGTAAAATAACATAATCGTTTGTGTTATTGTATGAGCAGTTTCGTTTCAAAAATGTTGGTGTCGTAATTAAATGATTCACTATTTATATATAAGGTACGGAAGAAAATTGTTTATGTCTTTCCAGCAGTACTTGGTTTGGGAACAGATTAAAAATTATTGGGTAATAATGTCATCCTCAGTAGCACAATATTATGCGTTTGAAAAATGAATAGTCATAATATACCTATATATAATAGTTACTTGATTAGTAAAATTATATCATTATTCAGCACGGAAAAGATATTAATAATTAAAAACTAATTAAAAATTTATAATTTATATTTTGTATAAGTTTGTATATGAAAATTATAGCTTGGTAAGAAATTAATATGAGCTCTATAATAACTAACTAAAGGACGATCATACTGTAAAAAGACACAAAGTTGATGTTGCTGCTCATACTCGGGGACCTTTGGAAATTAATCGTGCTAAACATTAGTATAAGTAGATAAAAGAATAAAGATTACTAATTCCTAAATTTCATGCGTAAACAATAATAATATCTGGGACAAGTAAGCAAGTATTATGCTTGTATTATGGGGTACCAGACAACTGATGTACATACTTAAATCTTCTTTTTTATAATAGATACATATATAGATAGTTGTACACCATAAATATCATTGATGTTAAATGTAAATATGTATTTACCTACTAGAATATACTAGAAGTTACGTTATATTGTCACATATTTGCTTTGTGATAAAATTTATAAAATAAAACTGAAAAGTTATTTATCAACGATTAGCAGGTGTTCTTTCTTTTGAAGCATATTATTTTCCTATTAAAAGCGATCTTTCCGAGTTAGTAAGGTAAAAAAATGGAACCACTAATAAAAACTATTCGAATTCAAAAAGTTATAAAGATAAAGAATAATAGCAGACAAAGATTAGTAACCTATGTAGGTATACAAATTCAATATTAAATACGGAATTTTCTGATTGAGCAAAAGTTTCTCTAAACCGTTAGCGACACGTCACGTGATTTGTGCGAGAAACTTCGAAACACGTCGCTAGCGCGCGAACGCGTTGCCCACTTCTAAATTTGTTCGCCAAAATGCTCTCACTAACAGTAGTAGTGGAATCACAAATTGATTCATCTCATAACCAACACGAACCATTCTATTTTATCCCACAAATAACAATGCCCATTATGCTATATGCGATTGATGCAAGTTATTATTAGGTGAGTATAAGTTGCCGCCAAATCTAAATAAAAGTATTATGACATTGAAACGATGGTCTTTTTTGAAAACTGTTAGTATAATATGATATTTTCAAGAATGCGAAGTGTTTTAGTTATAATAAACTTATCCTATATAATAACTATAAAACTTATCCATGTGGCGCCATCTTTATATGTCACTCATTTGCATTCCAATGTTTTCATTTAAAGTAATAGGTGTTTTTCCTAAATAATACACGTTACGTGTTTAAAAACTTATTATTTTTGTCAAAAATTTAATACTTAAAATTTATTTAGTAATGTTAGAAACAACTCTGGCGTTAGCGATATAAAGGATAATAACTCGTTATATAACACAAACTATGGCAAAGTATAGCAACTAATACGATTTAAATCGTGTTAATTTGTAATTGGTACAACATAATAATAATGTAAAATTATGTAACTGTAATAAGTTAATAATATGTGTATGTACTGTGAATTATCCCAATAAAAAAAATTTATTTCACTGCGTATATTGGATTGTTTATCTACTCCATCGGAATTTCACTACTTTTTTTTCAGAGTTTATGAAACCCCTCTGCATAAAAAATCATTAAAACCGGAATTAAAGGTGTTTTCACACGTACCTAACTTTATTTTTGATATTGATTTTCTTGAAGGGCGTCTTTTGATTTTTAAATAAATAATCAACGGTGTGGGTCAATACTAAGCTTTGCTCTTTGAAGCGTATAGGAATTTTAAAGTAAAATATGTATGTCAAAGAAAATGCGTCCTACCGAAAAGACAAAACGTTCTACTAGCAGTACGCTTCGTCATTCCGGTAAGACGCATATTTCAATGTTTTAATGATAATATCCACTTTATCATTAAGATATTGAAAAGAACTTAAATTTATAGAAAATTTAATTTAAAAAAAATTTTTTTTTTGAAACAGATCTGGGAAAAAGTGATTTCTAGATAACAGGAAAAAAATCCGCATGACAAACTTATTTGGACTGCGTCGCTCCGCAGGGCATCGGCTGCTGCGTTGCAAGTGCTGCGCCGCATTCGTATTCCCGCGCTTCGCTAGTAATGGCTCTTGATACGATGCATTGGGCTGTAATGCAAATGATTATACATGAATCTAAGAGAATCTTCGTTGATATGTTGATATAATAAAATTTTGACGTTTGCGAGATATGCAAGAAAGTTGAGCGTTAGCAAAACGTGTTCCATGAAAACACTTACATCTCTGTACGTATTGCGTATTCAGTCGTAATGCTTATGTCGATCAAATAGGCAATACTGTTCAATTATAATAAAAAAAAAATCCGCTCAAATTGATACCTTATCGATGCTGTGACATCAAAAATGACCATTTTTTAAAATTTCTTGACTGTCACGTGTATTGTCAATTGTTATCGTGATATAAATAATATATACCTGAAAAGCAAATCAAACAATCTATCCGCTATTGCATAGACCATCACTTTTAGGTTACATATATTAAAATGGTTGTTAGAAATGTTTTAGAATTTTTGATCGTCATACATTTAACATAAAAGTTGCGAAAATGTTTTTCGAAAGTAAAATTAAGAACGTCGTCCACCTTCAACTAATGCAGAAAATTTACGGAGGCATCCAGAAAACAAAAAGGTATAGCGATCGACGCAAGGAGCCCGCGTACAAATGAAAGATACCTATTTAAGCGCGTGGTATCTCTGAATTCAGTGATCATTCAAGTTTATGTGCTAAGTAACAACCGACGAATTTCATGTTTTTCATCATTCCTGGTACTGTAATTTTTTATTTTATGGTCGGTAGATGCCACAAACCGTAATGTATGAAAAGCAATTATTTTTAGCTGTATGATGTAATATAGTATAATGAAGAAGCTTTCCCCCTATTTATAGCTCACGATCGGTGCAGGTTTCATGCACTGCGTCGCTCCACCAGTAGTTTCCGATCATTATCTAAAAATTAGCCATAAATATACAATTTAACTTAAACTTTATACAGATTCAATCAATTAATTTAAACATATAAATTTGATAAATATTATTGAAAACGCTAAATATTATTTATTCGTCTGGCGGTTCATTACAAAGATCAGAGACATTTAATAGGATAATTTCGGCGTCTAGACAGAGCAATAGTGTATGTAGGTATAGAAGAGGGCCCCTTTGAATCTGCGCACCGTACTGGCACGACACGACTCAGTTGAAGCACAGATTAGGTAATAGTACTCCGTAAAGCAATTCTTTTATTTTGTAAAAACCGCCGGTTTAATAGCCTACAAAATCATATAAATCGTCTATGGACACGAAATTGTATCTAATCGCCGTGCGTGGAAAAATACTTTGTGAAGTCTCTCGTCCCGGTCATGCCCACGCCCCGCAAACTCATAAAGTACCAACTAAACTTTATAATTTGAACGAATAAGTAGCAGACATATGCACTGCCCTATCTACTATTACAACTATAGAGTAAATTACGTAATTTTGCGGGGCTGGCAGGGATTTTTCGGCGCTGAAGAGCGGCACGCTGGGACCTTGCGCATTGAAACTCGGAATAAAACTGGCCATCTTACACGAGCTAGCTAGAGTATGAGTGGTTAGACGTTAAACGTAGAAGAGGGCTTCTAGTCAATTCGTACTTTTATGAATAAAAGTGACGGAATAATAGAACTATTTCTAGTAATATCACGTATATCACGTACGACGTGTTCGGATAATGTCTCCAAGATAACATTGTATAAGAAACACAAATCGAGGTTTCACCGATTACCAAAAAATGAGACAAGGTTAGCGAAAAAATATTATAAAATTTGACATGGACAAGGAGCCCGCACGACGTTGTCAGTGTAAACGATTATTATGTAATCGTTTATTCTAAAACTACTCTTTAGTATTAATTTGATAAAAAATATTTTTATCAAAATGTCAATAATGTAGCGATCGAAAGTGTAATTAAAAATGAAATTTCACGATCACTCTTCAAAAATAATGTTCGTTTTGGTACTAATGAGATTTATGTGACAAAATTATTCTCCACGATTGTTTTGTTTGTTCTCGAAATTCATGTTTTAGTGAGATCTATGTGAATTATAAGCTTTTGAAATTTAATGACGCGATCACATAGATCTTCTTAGAACATGAAGTTTGAGGACTAACGCAATATGTATGCGATTAGCTAACAGTCACAAAAATGCGACCGAAATCTAGTGCAGTACAAAAGATTAAACAGGTTATCAGTTGCATTAGAAACGGACTTAGTTTGAATCGTTGCAAATATTTCGCAGTAACCCATATTTAGATAGCTACAGGTGTAATTCTATTAATTTACTTAGTGTTTTTGTTATTACTTTTATAATTTTATAAAATTTTATGACTAAATAAAACAAAATAATATATAACAAACTTATCTATTCTATTGTGACAACTCTTTGGAGCATTTTTTCGTTTCAATGCGATGATGCATCATCTGTCTAGACGGTATTGGGTTTTTGCGCGATATTAAATATGAATATTTCTCGTAAACCAAAAAAAAACATAGTAATTTTACATCATTTTAGCCCCGACCAGCAAAACTGTTTGCTATAAAAGTCGAGTGCACGTTTCTGTTTATTCTTTAAGGTACGAGTATATAAGTGCTAATAACATTCAAGTAAAAGTACAAATTGGATGCAGTTTATTCAGATCGAAGTACTGTAAGAATAAAGAAATGCTGCATAAGAAGCAAAATAGTTATACAAACTTGGAGTTTAAGCCAAAAAAATTACTATTAACAACTAATACGCATTTTATTCATTGTTGGTTCTACAGTCGAAATTGCTTTTACGTAGAAAATGTGTTCTATAATAGCAGCCAAAAGGCTACTTTTACATTTTAATTCAGCCCTTTAGAGGAGTAACAGCTCTCTGGTAAGAGTTTTCGTTTTTTTTGGTGGTTTTTTTTGGAATTTCCATTTCGTTGACCACGCCGGCCTAATGGGAAACATTATTCGAAAAAGTTATTTCTATAAATTTATATTACGATTGACTTCAAGTTTTCCACCAATCGTGAACTCTAACACGTACACGACTGCTATGTATTGTAAATAATAATAAAGAACTCATAAAGAATAGTTAAAATCTGTGTACCAAAAACAAGAGAATCCAAGAATCATCGCAAAAGTCAGTTCGAAAAGGTCACTACCTATCTATCACTTATTCGCGCCTCTCCAGGCGTTTAGATCACACTTATAACATGTTTAATTCGGGCATGTTAAATAGTTTCCAAGGTTCATGAAATAGTATAACAAAAACTCTCATGTTCATTTTTTTATGTTACTTTTTTCTGCCTAGGCATATCTAACTCTATGAAACAGTGCCAGTCGACTTAGATGTGGATATACGCCTTAATAAAAATGATTTATAGTCACTTAGTCAATTGAGATGACTACGAAAGGGAACACATTTTATAGTATCAGCCTGATGTTACAGATGTGGTGTTAGCATAAATGATAGGTAATTCAGAGAGATTAGCATTTCACATTTTTTTTATCGGACAACGAAATAAAGTTATTACTTCTCACAATTTTTTTCGTTCGCGTCTAAATTGTATTTTACACACTGAATTTGTTTTGAACATTCTGTTAATCCTTTATACCAGTTATTACCAAGGCCGACAGAAATCAAATTTTATTTCCAAAGTGTCGTGATAGCCGAGTGGTAGCGAGCCCGATTCTTGTTTACAAGGACATGGTTCGAATCCCTGGGCATGTACCAATGAGTTTTTTCTAACCTATATTATGATCTCTCATAACTTTTTCTCCTTCAGCCTTCAGCCCCCCAATAAGTACCCGGCGTTGCGTGGAATGTCCCAGATATTGTTATATTATTATTATTATTAAAATAACCGTGTAAGTCTATGCCTTACTGAAGTATTTTCACGCGTGTTACAAGAATTGTAATATTAAACTTCTTTAAAAAAAAATATTTATTACTTTGTGGCTCTATCGACATGAAACGGGAGCCGATCCAATCAGTAGAGGATCAATTCAGTTTTTGCAGATTGACCTCTTTCTAAATATTATTATGTTCACGTCTTGGACATCGATTATAGATTCTTACACTTAACTAGTTTGGTACCAGAATGCACAGTGAACAACATAAGACGAACAATTAAAATCCATAGGAGTTTTCCGGAAGGTGTTAGAACGTATATTACGAGACGACGAATTTGTCGTCTATAATGTAAATCAGACTTTAGTGAGCGATGAAAAAGAAGTAAAAATTAATGCCTAGGAACGAAATAAACAAGATTATCAGTGTCAAAATGATCTATGGTGTTCACGATGATATTAGTGAATTTACTTCGCTGTAGAAGATTCGAAAGCGAAATAAAAGTGTAAAAAACTTGTCGTATGTTTTACTGATCGTCAAACTGAATCCGGGTCGTAACAATATATTACTTCGACAGCATCGAAATTATGGCGTAAAAATGTGCCGCATAC
The DNA here is from genome assembly GCA_949709985.1 of Luffia ferchaultella. Lineage (NCBI taxonomy): Eukaryota > Metazoa > Arthropoda > Insecta > Lepidoptera > Psychidae > Luffia > Luffia ferchaultella. Next base: position 1,215,101 of record OX453247.1, on the reverse strand, counting down.
TTGTATGTTGTAGCTTACGATTCGAGCTTACTTTTAGTAATGCAACTTAAGAACGCCTGTCTCAAAGTTAAAACTGTTTAGGACTCCTGGTAATATTTACAATTTTCATAAAAAACTATTTAATCCATGTACAGTCATACACATACTGACATGTTCACAAAAACGAGGAAACCTGCCAAGTGCGAGTCGGACACGCACACGAAGGGTTCCGTGCTACCGTAGACAATAAAAAAGAAGTTTCTTGTATGGGGACCCCCTTTAATTTATAAGTTTATTTAATTTTTATTATTTGCTGTTCTAGCGGCCATAATAGTACACAGTTCATGAAAATTTCAAGTGAAGCAATGATCTTAAAATTACCAATCAACACCAATCAATTATATGGGGACCTCTTTTAATTTTTAACTATATTTTATTTTTATAATTTTTTGTTATAGCGGCTATAATATTATATACATTTCTGTGAAAATTTCAAAGATTTACCTATTACGGTTCAGACGATGCAGTCTTGTGACAGACGAACGGATAGACGGACGGACGGCGGGTGTTTAATAATAGGGTTTCCTTTGGTAGATATCGTTGGGCGGCGGCGGCGCTACAATACATATACGTCTTAAACTGTTCTGAGTTCTGCGGCGGTACAAAGTTCGCCGGGTCAGCTATATTTTATAAATATGTTTGACGCGGAACTGTGATTTGTTTAATAAATTTTGATTAACGAGAAGGGTAAGAACGGGAATGAGTTACGACGGACAGAAATTGAGACGATAAAGTATTTGTGTCGTGGGAAAGAAAACGGGAAAGGGAAAAACGGGATTGAGTTAAGACTGAGATAAAAACGTTATTCTTGATGAGAATGGAAACGAAAACGAAACGACACTATTTTTGCGATGGGAACGAAAACGGGAAAGGAAGAACGGGAATGAGATAAGACTGAGATAAAAAAGTGATTCTCATGAGAGATGAATACTACCCGTGCGAAGCCGGAAGGGGCCGCTAGTAATAAATAAATATGTACAACGTTTACTGACATTTCTTTAAAATGGTTCAAAAATAATATATTTATTTTTTGAGTGGAATAAAATATTTGTCAGTCACAAAAACTAATACAGCTTCTATATATCTAGTTTTACACAATTTATTGATTTCAATGTAAAATTCTTCCAAAGAATGCCCGCCGAAACTGCCTAGAAAAATCAAGTGTAAATGGGATAGTCACGGCGAAGCTTAATTTTTGGTAAACGAGTTATGTGCATGGCACAGACAAGTCAACCTTTGGACCACGCTTTAACGGGGAGTAGCATTTGCTAAGGCTATGTAGTGACACTACATAACTACGTCACTAGTGCGCCGTCAGTTGGAAGCACGTCGGAAGCCATTAAATTGTCAATTTTGAACGAGCCAAAGTTATTATAATTGTATTATTTCTTTATAAAAACCAGGTGTTTCATACGCATCAGTTGGTCCATCGCCTTCACTAACCATTGAACCCATTATTGAACCATTTTGACAAGACAAAAGTAGTATAGAAAGTGGCTCTCATTCTGGTGCTCGCGGGCTTTACATCTATCAAATTCAATTCAAGGTATGCTATTGTAGGCAAACTAGTTTAAGCTTGTATAAGTAGAATATCTTCGCGATAAATAGGCGACACAAAAGTGGGGAAGCGGTGCGGTGTGGCAGAGGATCCTTCCCGGCGATAATTGCCGCGAGCGCTGGGAGAGCAGACAAAAAAGGTTTAGTTAATTTAATAAAAAAAACTGTTTAAATGTCACAGAAATTTACATGTGTCGAATAGATTTGATATATATGCGAAGCTACAAACAAAAAAGATATTTGTTCGTAGCGACGCCTACGCAATGTCGACGTCCCTACGTGTGTGTTTCGCGCTAAATATTCGTATACCGGCGTTAGTACTGAAGATGTTTTATATACTCGGGGCCGCGAGCTCCAAGTATTTTGTTTTAGGTATGTACAAAACGCCCAAAAACGGTAAGCGCTTAATGAATGTGTTTCTTCTGATTGTACATTTATGTGTACGTGTATATGTTCTCGATTGTGGTCTAGGCATGTAAAGTAACTGATTACATTTTTTTTGGGTAACACACTGAATTATCATATTATCTAATACTGGAATGAAATGACATGTCATTAAAATAATTTGAGAAAATTTTCTACATAATGTTTGTTTTATATTTTATTTTTTATTTTGTTAATTTATTTTTCAAATATAATTACTTCAACTGTTCAATAATAATCTATACTATAATATTATAAGACTGAAGAGTTTGTTTGTTAGTTTGTTTGTTTAAACGCGCTAATCTTAAGAACCACTGATTTGAATTAAAAAAATATTTTTGTGTTGCATAGTCCATTTATCGAGGAAGGCTGTAGCCTTCCTCGATAAATGCCTTGTAGGCTATTATTATATCAGCTGCGACGGATAGGAACGGAGCACCTACGAAAAATGTTGCAAAAACGGGAAAAAATATTCTTTTTGAGAGCTTCCATTGCGTGCGCTGCGTAAGCGGTTGATGTTAAGCAAAAATCATGTATGACGGGATTGTTCCCCTTTGAAAGTTGTAACCAAAAGCCCGCGACAGCATATGTGTATCTTTTAAAGTTGGTTTACAATAACCTTTTTCATGGATATCAAAGTTATTCTAACATAATGCACTATTTGCGAAGAAGTTTTTTAAACATGATATGAATCCTTATCAAATTAAATACGTTAGTTACCTAGGAATTGACCAATTGACAGACCAACGCTTCTGTATGGCAGCGAAGCATGGGCAATGACAAAAACCCACGAACAAAAACTCTACAAAACAGAGATGCGTATACTACGATGGGCAGGAGGAGTCACACTCAGGGACAAGATGCGCAACGAACTGAGATGGTATGTTCATGTGCTTCGACGAACGGATGATCATGTCGTGAGGAAGTGCTTTTCCATGGCTTACTAAAAGGAGGGGAAGGGGAAGACCGCAAATTACCTGGATGACGAAGGTCCAAGCGGACATTAGGGGAATGGAGGTTACAGAGGAGGACGCACAAGATAGGAATAAGTGGTGCCGCATGATTGGAAAAGCTGACCCCGCGTAACGGGAAAAGGCGAGGCCAAAGAAGAAGAAGAGGAAGAGTTACCTAGGAATTGAGTGATAGGATAGGGGAGGGGAGGGAGAACGCGATGGGGAACGTTTCTGTAGTCTACCCGGGCATGACCGCTAATCAGAAATAAGTAACGACGTGTTTCAGAGTTTTTTATTTTCAAATTTTAAGGGGGAGGTGATAGTCAAAAGTTTGTATTACAGTAACCAAAATTTTATATAAGCAAAAAATACATAGAAACCATCTCGAATGTTAATAATAGATCACTTTAACAGGAATGTGTAGTCTACGCAGGCGAAGCAGCGGGCGGTCGCTAGTTTTGTATAAACTAAGTACTATCTTGTTAATAATAAAGAAGGTTTTTTACTTTTGTAAATCATTGAATTTTCTAAGGTGTCTACAGTTCCAATTGAATTTTATGGCGGATGTGAAGATAGGCACAAGTCGCGTCGCAGTAATCAGTTTTAGGTGTAACGGGACGCAGTGGAGCGAGGGGCATATGACAGAACCTGCGCAGGCACACATAAAGCGTTGTATTCCGATCCGCCATAAAGTTTGATTGGAACTATACCATGCCATTAAACCATATTTTTTAATTACACTTCATTACTTTTAAGTTAAGTACTAGTCTCACCCTTGGAATACAATTATTGCCACAAGAGTAGGGCAAGCAAACATTAGTACATATAATAAAGGAGGAAAGTGATCTACGTAGGTAGATGATAAAAATAATTTTTGTCTGCTTCCTCAGTACCTACTTTATCTTAATTTCTTTAAGTCATAAGTTTAGGGCTGGTAATACACAAGATTCCAGTGTTCTATAATTTTATTAAGTGTTGCAGGTGTTAAATGAAAACTTTTGCCATCGGAAATACTCGTGCGGATAACTTGACAAATAATATTTTTGCTTCGAAAATTTCTCATTTCCGAGAAGTTCGTATAGACACTGTAATGTTTTTATGATTACTTAATTACTAAATACCTACTGAGATTTATGAAAAAATGCGCAATTTTCGATCCAAAAATTATGTTTTTTCAAAGGTACCCGAGCGATTCCGAAAGCAGAGTTTTCCGTAAAACACATGTATATAGGTGCCGTATTTTTGACGTTAATTCGATGAATGCCTTCCCGTTAAACCGGGGTCATTCTAGAAAAATGGCTTAACGAAAAACGTATACTTTTGAAAACTTCGTTCTCCTAAAGATTCAAAATTATGAAAATATAGGTTTATTCGATGACTATTGAAAAATATAAGTTTGACCTTTTTTCCACCTTCCGGTATGACGTCATACTGTCGTCACGTCGTGGGAGGAAGCACTAAAAATGAGATTTCGCGCAAGCGCTCTTCAGTTGATCTCGCGATAAGATAAAAATCTCTGTTATTTGACACAATAAATTGTAAACTGTATTTTATGCAAAGAAAATTTGTATTGTCAAAATCCTTACTAATATTATAAATGCGAAAGTTTGTTTGTATGTTTGTTACTCTTTCACGTTAAAAATACTTACTGAACGGATATTAATGAAACTTTACAATAACATAGCTTATACATCAGAATAACACATAGGCTATAATTTATAAAGATACTAGCTTTCCGCCTGGACTACATCCGCTTCTCGCGTGGACTACACAGTTGTACACAGATTTTAAAAATTCTTTCACTTATGGAAAGCTACATTATCAGCGAGTAAGATGAGTTATATATTATTCACAAACTAGCTTTACGCCCGCGGCTCCACTCGCGTGAACTACACAGTTGTACCGGGACCGCCATGATTTTTTTGCATAGACATAGTTTATAAGCTAAAAAATGAGTAGGCTGCTTTTTTCCCGGAAAAAGGAGTCCCGGTACAACTGTATAGTCCACGCCAGCAGAGCCGCGGGCGGAAAGCTAATTACAACATACGTGTCATGCCGAAATATCGAGACCAAAAGTAAGAAAGTTAAATATAGTTAAAAATAAAATCTAAATCCAGTTTCTTCAGCCTTCTGTAAACATCAACCGCATGCCATCCAAAGAGATCACCCGATAAACCTCCTTAGAAATAATCGCATTCACGAAAAAAAACTAGCACTAGTAATCTGACTACTACTCACTTCGATTATTTTTTTTAATCCATATGGATGACGAATTTTCTAGATTTCGTTTATTAAAAAAAAAGCGCACATCGAACGTATGTGTGTATATGAACATATTATATAATTAAATGCATACCAAATAGAGATCACAGAGACCTTGCCTTCTCCCTGGGAAACAGGCGGGAAATGTGAATATATATGTAAATGTGTACCACATTCTATATAATTCTGGTGTATTAAGTGTCGTGGCCATAATTATTTTAATTGATAGTTACTTACTGCCCATTAACACAATGGAGTACTAGCAGAAAAAAATATCATTTGTAAATTTGGTCATTCAAATTGCCACAGTAACAAAAATTTCTCTTCACCTTGTCTTTGATAATGCAAAAAAATATTGTAACGCTTTAGGCATAAGAAGAGATAGATAAAAATGAAATTATAAGTATATTACAAATTACAGTTGAAAAAAAAATTAAAGGAAATGATTTTTTAACCATTGTATTTATAGAAAAATGTAAGTTTATACAAACATCAGATTTCAATCCCTGTAGCAAATATTAAAAAAAAGTCTAGTTAATACGTAAAGTCAAAGTGTTAAGTTCACAAATAAAGATTAATTGCAATTCTCAAGGCGATGGGATATTAATTTGAATTTTTCTCAGTTCGGAGCTTATCCTAATAAATTCATTCCAATGGAACAGAGTTAATCAAACACTTTTACTGTTTGCACGGGATTGAATAACACTTTTAACACGGACCGGATTATTTTTCTTTTACTTTATCGAGTTGCAATATTCATGAAATTAACGAATATCCATTTCAAGTATATTCGTGCCTCATATAAAAATTAAGCAGGATTGTGTTACACGGTCTTATTTCCTGAAAGAATATTTCATTTTGCGTGAATTTGATTCCTCATTAACATGCCGCAAAGTTTAATATAAAGTCAATTCCTATATAAATTTAACTTACCTACGAGTACTCCGACTGCTCTCAATTTGACGAAAAGAAAATAAGGTGTATTTTCAACTCGCTGTCTCAATTATTCTTGGCATAAAATACATCAATCTTAATCTTGTGGGGTTTGAGATGTTCATAAAAAAATTTGAACCTCGAACAATTCATTGACAAAAAGTCTTTGAAAAGGATAATTACGTATGAATTGCCTAACAATCTGATTTTATTTATGTGTGAGATTTGTGCTCTATTTTTCTTAAATGAATAAATAAGTCAGCGTTATATTTTAACTTCTGCCCGCAATTTTTTTTGCGTATTATGGATAATTATTTTATCATGATTATGCAAACATTAGTTTTGTTAAGATGGGTTAGTAAGTTGGACATTTTGGTAAGACGGTGGGAGTAAATAAATATACGCATAGATAAATGTAGTTTTGGGTTAGTTAAAATGACACGTAACTTTCAACATCCATCTCACCACCTCATAGAGGTACAACTTTGAAAATTTGTTTCTTCATAAATGCCTATAATATAGTAGAAGGAATCCTTATGCATAATTTCATATTTCTAGACCTTTTAGATTCGGTTATGTGTCGATACATTTATTTGATATCCCTATATAGCCCGTTAGATATTGAAGTTCGAAAACCGGTAAACCACTTGTTTAGTTATTTGTTTAGCAATTTATCCGTTAGAATGTTTTAAATAGGTATGCGCTTCATCTATATTTTTCAGTATAAACTTTAGCACTCTTACTGGATGACTTAACCCTGTTTTACTGGATTCTTCATGATGCTTCTGGATGGATCATCATCTCAGCCATAGGAAGTCCACAGCTGGACGTAGGCCTTTCCCATTGATTTCCAATAGGGTCTAATGGTAGCGGCCTGCATCCAGTGATATCCTTGGAATTTCAAAAAAAATCCTTTTTTTCACCTTGGATATACTAAACCGTAACAAGCTCTGTAATCCATAGAATGATTGCTGGCGGAGACAACATATATGTTGTAAAAATTCAAACACTTAAAGACCAAAGAGTGGCGATTATTGTGTTTAAATTTATTTTAGTTTGATGAATTTAACTGAAATTGATCCATTATTACATTTACCTTGCTTTTTTGATCGTTACAAATATAATTTTGGTTTGATCTTCAATTTAGAGGTTGTGTTGGTTTATGGAAATCATCCGCTTTTCATTGCGAAACACTTTTCGGAAGTCAATATATCTTTTTATTGGCATGGGCTTCAATTTGTTCCGTCTTTTTGGATTAAATTGAACTTGTGGTAAAATAAACTAATATTTCTTTTTATTTTTTGGGTAGAAAATTATTTTATGGCTTATGTATCCGACAGCCTATCTCTCAAATTTTTCTTTTAAACGACTGTGCTCATATCAAGAGGTCATTTAGGTTCGAGATCATAAAGTTACAAATCGCATACAGTTATGATTTAAGGGCTGTGAATTTTGTACTAAATGAAATAAAATAAAAAACTAAATTTTAAGTTTCGTTATGTACATTTAAAAACTAACTACAATTTTACACGAGTATTTTTAAACCGATTCGATGGACAGATGACCTGAAGAAGGCGGCAGGAGTCCGTTGGATGCAGCCAGCGGAAAATCGCGTCGCGTGGCGTGCCATGGAGGAGGCTTATGTTCAGCAGTGGACAGGTAAAGGCTGAAATGATGATGATGATTTTTAAACGTGCATAAATATAAACTTTCTAACCATTTCGACACGACAATATAAACTTCTGAAAAAAATATAATAAACCTATACTACAAAGCATGGATTTAAGAAACGGTTCTTGGTAAAATAAAAAAATTTCATAAAGACCGGGCGATCTCTGTGTGGCATGTACAACTGCGAATTAGATTTTTATTACACCCATCTGTATTTTCATTTTTCTATTTTAATAAAGAGTAGACCCGTCTCTCATTCAAATAATTATCTATACTCACATTTGTAAACTCTGCCACTATCTATTAATATAAATGTCACCGTAATATTGTAAAAACCATTAGTTTATAATTAATTTACTGAGATTGTCAACTTATTGGCCGATTTTCGGAAAATCATAATATCTTGAGCATTTTACCTTTCAACAATTTAAAATAAAAAATGTATTGTAGTTCAGTTATTGACAGTTTTGCAGGACTTTCTCTTCCTTTTATTTTAAATTCATTTTAATTTCCAATACGTAAATGTATAACCGTGATATTTAAAATGATTGCCTGTTTAGACATCAAATCGTTTTTTTTCAATGTTTAATTCTAAATAATATTTCGACTTTGTGCTTATCTTAGCTAGCATTTACTTAATGTAATGTGAATATTTTTTTTTTTAAATAAAATTTTTGTGCTTTGTATACTAAATAATTTTCTTTTTCTAAACATGTAACGAAAAATGGAAAATACGTGAACTTCAGATTGATAAATGAAATTCTATTAAGAACGTAAACATCTTATCGCGATGCTCTTACAGATTTAGCAAAATTATTTCCGGAAAGTAACCTTCAATGCGAGAAATGAATGTAATGTAATTTGCATATAAAAGCAATATTCAATGCCATATTACACACTTCAAAGCGAGTGGGTAAGATGACAGCACAACTTGCCGAAATTATTCTGCTTATTAATTAACACGCTTCTTAGAACAATGTCAAGGTAAATTACTATAGCAACTTACACACATATTTATATAAATTTGTTTCATAACATAGCTTTGCTCAACTGAATTCTAAAATCACATGACAGCCAGAAAACAAAAAAAAATGCAATAATTTTTGGCTTATAATATTTTTTACAAACAAAAAAATAATAGACTAAAAGCGGATCTATTCTAATGTCTAAAAAATTTGTATAAGTTGTAGAAAATTTGCATATGAAGTAATTCCGAGGAACTTAATTATAATATTATTTTGAAATACTATCGATTTGTTTTTTTTTGTCTGTCTATTATGCTCGTTATCTATCGTGATAGCCATGTAGTGACGAGCCCGCTTCTCTTTTAGAAGGTCGTGGTTCCAATCGCAGGACATGTTCCATTCCATTCCATCAGCCCTTTTTATACCCCACTGCAGGGGCATGTACATGATTTTTTTTTTGACTCAAGTACATAACCTTCACAGACTCCGAGTCTCGTACGTTCCGGTTGCCATCATAAATGGCAGTCGTTAAATTCCACCAACCCACGTAGCACCGAGCAGCGTAGTGGATTAATCTCCAAGGAACCTCATCTCATGGGGAGGCCAAGCCCCTGCAGTGGGGCACAATGGGCTGCTATGGTATGGTATGGTGTTATACTACCGCTTTTTACTTACGAGGTCGTATGATGTTAGAATACTTGTCGCTATTGGTTCTATTCGCATATGATCAGTTTTCTCTCCTGAAATTATTAGAAAACTGAGCCTACTTCACTGTAAATCAATAAGTACTTGTTAGTCAACATTCGAATATCAAAGCATTACTTGTTTATTAGAACTTGAATACGAAGGAAGAATTTAATTCTAATATGACACCTCGCCAAAATTATTCTATACTATCACCCCGACTGACTTTGTCCGGAGTAGCTCTGGTTTTCCATTATATTTAACTTAATCTTGTATATGTACCACATGTTTATGTCGTTTTCTACGTCACCGCACCCATTCATCACCGCAAAATCTAGCTTTCACTTTTGTTGCTATTTTCGCTTTATTTCTGTTACTGCTTCCGGTTTCTAATTTATTTTCGATGCCTTGTCTCTTTTGATCTCTACATTCATTATGGTCAGAGGACAGTATGTTGTTCCATTGGATAGCGTACTGCAAATTTTATTTATACATAATTGAAAAAATTTAAATTCGTGTTTGTATTGTGTTTATAATTCGAAATTTTGAGTATATTATAACTGAGGTAGATATTTAAATTATTGAGGATTTAATATACCACGATAAAAAAATAAAGACAATCTTCTTTCAGAAAATAATTTAACATGAAAAGAATAGAAATTTAACCTAAAAATATTCGTCCTACGGTTAAAAATTCTAAACGTACTTATTTTTTTAAGGTGTCAAAACAGACAAATTGGGCGTTCCAGTTCAAATATTAGGTTCAAATGGAATTATTTTTCAAAATAGAAAGATGTTTAAAAAAAAGTTTTTCTCCGGTTAGAATTTTAAACAAATCTACTCTTTAAAATGGAGTGTTAAAATAGACAAATGAGGTTTTGCCAGTTAATAAATTCCCGACAGTTTGACGGATGCCGCTCGTTCGGGTTCCGAGCCAGAAAATAGCAGATGTTTAAGGGATAAAAGATTACTACCCCAAAACGTTGTTATGTATAGAATATAACACAACCAAAACATTGTCATAAAACCGGCAAAGCCTGCCGCTGCCGCAAATTAGACGAATAAGCTTGTCTTGGAAAATTTACTACGAGGCTTTAGATAAATATGAAACTGTGGTAATGAATGAAACATTCTTTGAATTACATTGCGTAAAAGTTCTAGTGAGAGTCCTTCAAATCCTAATGTCAATTTAACATATCACTCTTATTCCAGGATTGTACTATTTAATATTTAGTGACAACACGGCGACTAAAATCTCTAAAATAATTAGTGATAAATGAACTTTTGATTGCTTTCGTTCGTTGTTGAAGTAAAAAAAAATTGTAGGTCATGGAATGTAATTGGCGAAAACGGAATTCTTATGATTTTCTGTGTGTCGGTCAGACATACGCCTGTCCGCCTGTCTGCTTGTCCGCTGTCTCTTTTCGTCGTTACCGCTGAGTGCTCTCGATTGTCTTCTGTCTCCAGCATCAGATCGAATCCAGGTTACCATTATGTTGTAGTGTCATCATAACCACATAATATGTGTGCTAAATTTCTACAAAATTGGTTCACAGGTGAAAATTAAGTAGGTGAGAAAGCAGTCTTCTCTTGTTTTTTTACGTTTAGAGGTTTAATTTTTTTATATTGAAATATGACCAAGTTTGAAGCAAAATCAAACTATTCTGTAAAAATTTTTGGATGGCAAACATAAAATAAATACATTTGACAACAGCGTTTAGTTTTCTTTTAATAGAGTAATAAATGTCACTTCTCTATTGACAATATATAGATGAAATTTGGAAGGTAGGTGTAATCTATGAACCGCTATGAAATTAACAAAAAAATTTTTTGAGATAGGCCGCCATGCATGTAACTGAACGCGAGAAAAACCAAACGAAAGGTCTTAAAAAATGATAACAAAATTTGAAACAATTTTTTTTTATTTAAGTCAACAGTTGTTCAGATATGCACTCCCAAAGTACTATTTTTTGTTAGAGTTCCCTCCTCTCTACCAGCTTAACCATTGTTTTTTGGAAATGTAGAAAAAAATTATGACATATATGACGTATATATAATGTAGTTAACTTATAAAATAATAAAATATTTATATAAAATATAAAGTTATAGATTAACTTATAAAATGTATTTTTATAAGTAAAACTTTTGTAAAAATTCCATAGGAAATGACAGACAGGGTTTAGCCAATAAGCGAAAACTAGATGCATTTTATCTTTGTGATGTTATTGTAAAAGATAATAAAAAAAAAGTTTTTATAATGAATACTACATTGTATTACTAGGCACTATAAATTTACGCTTTCCTTTGCAGAGCTTATTCTTTTCACAATCGATATTAAAAATCAAAGGTTCACTGTAATAAAATAAGAAATAAATATTGTCTCTAGTTATCAGTGCACTCATGTTATTACTTTTCGGATTAGCCAGAGAGGATCGAGCGCCTAATAACTAACGAAATAAAAATGAAATATATTTGCACAAAAATTTTTAAATTACATAATAATATCGATTAATGGTGGAATGGTGGTTCGATTAACGTCTCGCTCATTTTTTTTTTAATATTGTATGTTAATACGGAACCCTTCGTGTGCGAGTAACATTCGCACTTGGCCGGTTTTTTTTCTTCGGTTAAATAAATTGGTGTATATTGAAAGAAGGCATCAGCAATACCAACTGGCATTTCTGTTTTTAGACCGGTGAGTTATAATGAAGCAGCCAACTGTTGCATTTTTTCAATCTCTCAATAGTTAATTAGTTTGAAAATATTCATTTGAAAACGTTTATTTCAAGGAAAATGCTCTTCTGGACGATATTATCTTCTTTCCTCTTGAGGATATCTTACCGGGAACTTAATAGATTGTTATTCTGTTTGAAAGTGATTCCAAAGAGAAAATGCTATTCCGAACCAAGACGTTTTAAAGTGAAACCAAAACAAATTGACAGGGAAACATAAAGACGGTCATTTTCGAACTTGATTCATTTATATAGTAAAACAATTTCTCAGAAAATTTCCTGAATGGATAGACATAACTTTTCAATATTTTTCATGCGCAGTCTATATTGATATGTAAGATTTGCCATACGGTGTGTTGCTGCCGAAATAAATATTTCATTCGTTTGATTTGATTCGTTTGTGAGATGTATACACCGGCATGGCTACGTGTCTTTTATTTATGGAGATTTAGTTTTCTAGGTGGTATTTCTTATACATTTGTATACAATTTTAGGAATTTGAATGACGTATTGATAAACCTGGTCATATGTCTCGCTTCCTACCGATTTAAAACAAAAAAAATATTTATGTAAAACTTCATTTCCGTATGAACAAGCATTATATTCGTAGGTATATGTTCACAACGTACACCTGCATAAGGTGTACGTTATAGAAACCAATCAGTGCTGTTCCAATATTGACGATTGAGGTGATTGAGTTAGGTCTAATTACTTGGCAATTTCAGCCCTTTGAAAACCAGCACTTTTTAGGGTTCCGTACTCAAAGCGTGCCAATGCTACCCTATTACTGAGACTCCGCGGTCTATCCGTTCGTCCGTCTGTCACAAGGCTGTTTCTTTTGAACGGTAACAGGTAGACACTTGAAATTTTCGAAGAGTGTGTGGCCTCTATAACAACAAACAATAAAAATTAAATGTTATAAATTAAAAGAATACAAAATATGTGTTTTTTGGCATTTTCAATTAAATTAAATATTTACTGAAACTTATTTGTTCTAAGTCCAAAAATATTAAATAAGAAGTAATAATAGATTTCTGTGTGTCTGTCAAATGTCAAATCATTTATATAAATATAATATCTTGTCACAAAGGTATTGACGGATGTAATTAGACAATTACTTTACAGTTCTTTACGAATAATCACATATTATTGCTGTAGCACCTGTTTGTATTTTTTTTTATTAGGTCTTTATATTTTTAGACTTGAATTTAAAATTCAATATAATTTTCCAGTTATTGCTGCTCCAAGCCCCCTCATCTTGAGAGAAGGCCTAAGCCCCTGCAGTGGGGTATAAAAAAGGGCTGATGGAAAATTTTTGACATGCGGGTGGTCGTAGAAATCTACCTAAAACACATACAAATGAAACTATGTCTATTTGCATCTTCTCGTTTCAGTGACTAAACAAATATGCCTGCGTTAGTTGCGATTTTCGCCTAATTCCTAGGAAAATAAAAAAAAATGGAAAATTACAAATGGCACACCTCATATTATTTGATAGTTAAAAATTACCACTTTTAACTTTTACCATTATAATAACAAAAAAATTATTAGGTTACAATAAATGACAGTTGTTTATGTTCAAGAGGTAGTCGGCTAAGTGAAGAAGGGAAGTGCACACACTCTTATTGTAATGGGGCGCAGATGCCGTAATATTACAACGTTTGCAGCGACATCTCTAATTACTGAAATTGCTTTATCTTCATATTTTCAGTAGACTGAGACCGATAGTGTGTAAAAACTGTGAGAAAGGCAAGCACACAAATTGTATAAAACAGATTGTTTCATAGTGTTTTTCGAAAATTATCCCGACTCAGAAGTTCCACAAAACGTAATTATAGAGCCCGTTTTTTTTTTTAATTAAAATATTATTAAAACCAATATATGGATGAATCGACCTAAAAATACCTCGAAAGTAATTCTCTATAAATTCTGTAAATCGATACGATTTATTTTATTTTTATGTACCAAAAAGTGTCTAGGAATGATTAAATGTGAGAAAATTAGACTTTTTTTTTTTATAGCGAGATTAGAGCACTACCCATAATGCTTCGTATTGTAAAGAGTGCAACAGAAAAATATTATTTTGATGCTATTGAGTTGACAAAGAATACTCTAAGTAGAAGTATTAGCAAAATATATTTATAAACAAAGGACGGAAGGAGATAAAGCCAACAGGCGTTCAGGCAGAATGGCGCGAGAAAAAAAAAACATATGAAAATAATCGCACCGTTATTTTCACGGGGAAAGTACAAACATATATTTTCCATGAAGTTTTTTCTCCGTTTACGTATCGCCTGAAAACGCCGTGAAATCTACAGACTAAAGGAAAATGACGTGCTCCTGTCAATTTTGTTTCTCTTTCCTGCAAATAAACGTAATACGATTAAGAAAACAGTAAAAAGAGCTCTGAGCTCAACCTCATAAATCGAAAGAAGAAAAACTTCTGTTTATACCACGGGGAAGGAAAAGGAAAATTTTTGCAATTAAATCAAGGATGTCATGCAACATCCTCGAATCAAATGTACACAAATACCATTTTTTTACCAAAATTGCACATTTTTCGAGTGATATTCGTGTCGTGTCGTTTCAGAGGTCTTAAATTAGTACCTATTGCACAAAAACGAATAGATCACATGTTGAAAAGATTTCTTCCCATTTTGCGTACATAAGTAAAACCCTGAAAAACTTTTTGCCATTCTCTATCGAAGTAAAATGTTTTTACTTATAGTTAGCTTTTGCCCGTGACTCAGTCCCTGGACACACAACGTCTATATAACTTTATTTATGCGCTAAGATAGATCAATATATCGAAATCCAAAATCTCAATCGACCGTACACCGTCCAAATTCGCTGTCACGGCATCACGCTCGAAACCAAACGCTACTGTCAAATTAATTTACTCTATGTAAATGAATTTATTCTACGGTATTACGTATTTATGTAAAATTACAAATTGACTAGATACTCTCTTCAGCGTTTACCATCTAACCACTCACACTCTAGCTAGCTGGTGTAAGAAAACGAATTTCAGTACGCGAAGACCCGCGCACCAGTCTTCACCCCTGTGAAATTGCGTTTAACATTTTCATATTGCGAAGTGAGATTTATGACTTTATTAAAATCAAACGTTGCTGTCAAATTTATTTACTATGAGTATTTCCGATAAATTTCTCATTGCCACTTAACATTCGACCTTGAGAACATATTGCAACTTTTGTAATTATCTTCTGTAATCGACACAAAACTGCAATCCATCGAAAATTCGCAATTGTCAATAAAGCCATAATTCGTTTTCCAGTTTTATGTCCCATTGAAACCATCGACGAACATAAGCGGTAGTTATGGATGAGATACCGCGTTGTGACAACAAAAACGGGAGCACAAAAATTTACCACGTATAAGTACTAAATGTTCACCAGTTGATGTTCTGAAATATTCGCTGTGGAGTGTGCAGTGTCTCAGCAAATTTTTGTGCGACCCACATGTAAAATTCATGCTATCTAAAGTAGTATATTCCTTTCTCTTATGAATTTTTGTCGCTTTAACTGTTACCGTGTAAAAAAATATTCGCTTCATTGCACAGTTACGACTCGGAGAAATGACACTTATGTAACCCATGGGAACTTTCGACAGCAGGACCACAGTAGCCTGGGTTAATTTTTGTTCTTTCAACTATCGTCGCGTGTAAAAAACTGGCCAAGTTCGAGTGGGACTCGTACACGAAGGGTTTCGTACCACCGTACAATATATATATAAAAAACACGTATCTTGTATGCAGACTCCAATTAATTTTTAACTTTATTTTGTTTTTATTATTTGTTGTTAAAGTGGCCATAGTGATACATACTTCATGAAAGTTTCAAGAGTATGTTATGATCTTAGAACCACCAATTATTAAAAACGACGAAGAAACACGTTTCTTGTATGGGTGGCTTTATATGGGTCTACATACTTTAATTTTTTATTTTAGTAATTTTTTTACTTATTGTTATAACGGCTGTAGTAATACACGCTCTTTGAAAATATTAAGTGTCTACCTATTACGGTTCAGACGATACAGCCCTGTGACAAACGGACAGACGGACGGTCAACAGAAGCTACTAAACCTCCGCTGTCCTATTACTGAATAAGGTTCCCGTTGGTACTCTTGAGTACGGAACCCTAAAAACAACGTTATTTCGGTGTTTCGTTACAACGTGAAGAAAGGACAAACTTCGTATGAAATGGAAACCTTCGACTGGAATATTCACCAATGTTACTATCGGTTAATCTAAATTGCTGACAAGCGAATTCGTATCTTATTAGCGATAGAATAAGATATTATTCGCTTAAGAGTTTTGTATTCCACACGAACCGTCACTAACATAAGCAGTAGTATGTGTTAGTCTTCATTCCTTTAACTGTGTATATATAAAAATACTTTAAAAAATTTAATAAAACCTCACAGTTTCTTATGAGAAAAATGAGCTCTACAATTAGAACAATGTGAAATAGAATACAGCATGTAAGATTTTTTTGTTGGTTGCGTATTTAAGCAAATAAAATATACTGTAATATACATTTAACTTGAATGTTCTGAGATATTGCAGGCGAGGTTAAACCATTAACCAAAATATGTTTATTGTAGTATTGAAGAGAAAATCTATACCTTATAACGTTCAAGTCAGAATATTGTCTGCTTAAGTCGGCATCGAACAAAAAATATTGCATTTCACATTGCGCAAACAAAATTCCAGAGATCAAAAACAATATTTTTTTCTTTCTAGTTGATCATTTAATACGTCGTCAGGTTTTTCTTATTTTTTAAGTGTTTAGTGTTTTTACTAGGCTTACACACAGAAAAAAAAGAATTTTGGTATCAAGAAAATATAGTCCTTGCATTGCATTGTATTGCATTGATTTAAAAATTATTTTTCTTCGGTGTACACATGAACAAAAAGAATTCTTATATCCACGCAAATTGCATTGGTCCAAGAATATGCTGTATTTGTATAGTGCATTGAAGACTATATTTCCTTGATACCAGATTTCCTTTTTTTTCTATGCAAAAGTCTGATTCTTTCAGATGTTTGAGCCAATCCCAATTATTGTTATTATTATATCTCTAACGGCGCGAAACGTCCTTGATTATGCATCGAATTCTTCACCAGATTTCAATATTTTTCATTCTGTGCATCGGAGAAAATCGGCTGTGACAGACGGACAGACAAACACCAGAGTGGTTTTTTTTATCTCAGATATACTGAACCTAAACAAGTACTTCGTTTTGTTGCTTCGTTACGACGCGAAGTAGAGACAAACAAACAAACATTATTACTTTCGCGTGCATAAAATAGAGTTTAAATATTTTAATCGGACAGTTAATCGAAACCATTGCAGTCCACAAGTTTCAGTGGTCTGGCATTTTGTGGCCGCAGTTGAACGCGTTCTCCGAGGTGGTCGCACGCCTCGCGCAGTAAATATATACTCGAATGAGAACTTACTTCGCTTACGTGAAGTGTAAATGATCGCGGTGTGATTTATATATATTTTTTGCCTTTATTTCATATTTTATTTTTAATTATTAACTTACAAATCAAAAAGCCCACTTCATTAATAACAAACTCTTTAAACTGTTTCATTGGATTGATTAATGGGTTTAATTTAATGATTGACAGTGTAAAAAGTCTCAGTTGGAATCACTTCGTAAACTGAAATCCCCAATACGTTGTTTTAAATCGTTTAACACATATTTTGACTTTGTTGTCTTGTTTAGAAATGAATGTAGAGCTTTTTAATCTTCTTTGAGAGATTTGCTATACGAGCATTTTTTAGGAGTATCAAATTAATTTGTAAAGACAAAGATGTTTTGCATTATAGTGTTTCAGCGACAATAATAATTAGAGAATTCGCGTCCCGAACAGCAATTGGAGAAATAAATTTGACGGTCTGTGTGAATCCATTATTAACCCTTTACAAACCGTTAAATACGAGTCGAGTTTTGTATTAATTGTTAAACTATATCGAATTTGGCTCTTAAATTATTACTTATACGACCGATAATATTTCTTCACATTATTCGTGCTTTGAAAATATAGGGCTGGGACAAAAATTTTTACATATATTTTTTATAATTTTAAAAACTAATTCTGAAAAAAAAATAGTATTTAAATATAGTAAATATAGTATACTCATTTGACCGTAGTAAAAACCCGAATTTCAATGTTTGTATGTATTTTATTATTAACTAGAGGTTAGTATAAAGACTCATATTATTAGTTCTACAAAAAAATAGATTGGACGGTAGGACATAGGTATTGGATATAAATAAATTCAAATAGTAGTACCTAGTTGATGTATATAATTGTACTAAAAATCCCGATATATACTGTTTAAAAGATTCGCGCGATGATGTCACAAGTTTGGGTAATTTAAGTAGACAATCAGTGGGATTACATGTATTTGAATTACGAGTCTACAAATGCACGACATTGTGCGATCTTTTCCAGCTTAGTGATTAAAAAACGATTCAGTGTAAAGAATTACAGTATCGTTAAAAACATTAGTTATTGCCCACTGATTAAAATAAATTAAATAAGTTAACTATTAAATTGCTATTAATATTATATGCTAATAAATATTTAATTGGTATTATAATAGTAAAAAAAAAGGAATTATCAAAATCGGACTACTCTGCAAAAAGTTATTAATATTATCATTATTAGTAATTTTTTTTTTTAATTTATATAAGACCGATTTCGGGATAAACCTTTTCTAATAAAAAAGAATTATCCAAATCGTACAATTCTGCAAAAAGTTATGCCTGGTCATACATAAAAGTATATATATACTCGTCGAATTGAGGACCTCCTCCGTTTTTTTCCTCGGTTAAAAAGTAACACTCATAATAGTTTGAGACCTCGTTTTAATAATGCATTGCATTGCATGATGCAAATACAGTCTCATACTATCTCTCAGGTGCAAGAATAAATTCATATACGCACTATTCTCAGGTAGATCATTAAACAGTATTGTCGCCCTTGGAAAACAAGAACTCAGGGTTCAGTTGAAAATGATGAAAATACCTAAGTCCTAGGACTGGTTTAAAACCCACGGCTTATTCGGTCTAGTCTAGCCGCAGCCTCATCTCAATATCGAGCAGTTGAACTAATTGGATTTCTTTTGGACATATTTCCTATCGTAGGAATCTAATATTATGACTAAATGGGTAACCCTTGTGAAACTATGTAAAGCTCTAGTATTCTATATCGAGCTTTCGAGGACCTCAAAGGCTAACGTAACGACACGTCAGCGAATGCGTAATCGGCTCATTTTATCAGTTTATGTACATATTAAACAATAAACATTACAGAATAAGAATTTTAACCTCATCCCCCGTGTTATCGCTTTTTTGGCATATTTCTTGTCTTCTAATAATCTTGTTCGTTTTCATTAACAGAATAAACACCATTTGCCAATATCAGTCTGCCGGAATACCGGGTAGAAGACTAATGATCCAATGTTAACATTCTCATCTCATAGATCCGGGCCATGAAACTAAATTACTTTGACGCGTTTTAACAACCGAGTGCTCGAGTTGGACATGACGTGTAGGTACATATATTTTCACTTGACCGCCTCCTTATAGCATAACATAGAATATGATGTGTGTCTCTTGTTTTGTCTAATTTTGTATTTTCAGTCCATTAAATTCGAAATCTGAGTACTGTAAAAATTATTTTTGTTAATTGTTCTAGACCGTAAATGTTATATAATCAAACGTATGTTCTTGAACGTATTATACCGGGTTTTCGGTTTAACGTAGTTCTTTATAAAGCATGTAGAGCTTACCGAACTGAACAAAAAGTTTTAAATGAGCAGATGGCGCGAACTAATGGTTAACGAAAAAAACATGTATAAAGTTGAACTACATTCAGCCGCGTGCACCCCGTATATAATATAATGCGTGTTCAGCTGAACATAGTCCAAACCTATAAAGCGTGTAGAGCTTACCGAACTAAACAAAAAGTTTTAAATGAGTAGATGGCACAAACTAACGGTTACCGAGAAAAACACAATTCATCATCATCAGCCCGTGTTTCTCCACTGCAGGATATAGGCCTCTCCCAAGGCACGCCACCACGGTCCTCCGCCTTCCACATCCAATTACCCTCGGAATGGTTCTTTAGGTCATCAGTCCACCTGGCCGGGGGCGTCCAACGCTTCGTTCCCCGGTACGTAGCCTCCACTCGAGAACTCGTCTACCCCATCGGTTGTAGGTTCTACGGCAAACGAACCAGCCATTGCCACTTCAGCTTGCTAATCACTTCGGCTATGTCGACAACTTTAGCTCTTCGACGGATTTCAGTAATCCTGATTTTGTCCATCAAAGAAATACCGAGCATAGCCCTTTCTATGGCGCTTTGAGCGACTTTAAATTTGTGGACTAGTCCTGCCGTGAGACATATTTCAAGTTTTTTTTTGACAGTTTTTGTTTAGTTCGGTAGGTTTGTGGACTTCTATAGGTGTGGGCTACGTTCAGCCGAACACCAGGTATTTGTAGAGTAAATCTATTTTCGTTAGGTAGATATTATTTATTATATGAGGCTTAGTGATAGTGTAGGGTAGGGTGATAGGGTAGTGACCCTAAAATGATAAAATTACGTGCTACGTGCGGTTTGAGATATTATAGGGATATTTTAAATATGTTATATGGATAGGTGTGAACAACTGGGACATAGCAATGTTATCGAGATGTGAAAAATACAAAAAATACACCTATGACTGTTATCGATAATGTAAAAATATTTCTATCAGGATATTATTAAAGTCACAATTTCCTTTTTGATATTTAATGGAAACGAATTTCTGCAAAGCGAAAGGGACATATAAAATGAAATTATCTACTAGCGATCAAAAACGCCGTCCGCAGTCAATATTTGGCGAGATGTAAAGATGTATATCAGACTTGTCACTGACGCATTTACAACTTAACGGGTACAGATTTTAGGTCTATTAGTTACAAAAATTTCATATTAAATAGTTAATTATATGCCAGTTCGAGTTGGTTCTCGCCGTGCGCGTCCCGTAAATTTTTAATTGCCTCCCGACGACGTTTTCTGCCAAAGAAAATTTTACGATGTGTGAATATTTTCTTTGATGCCAACTACATCAAAGTTTTCGACATAACTATTAACGTATAATTAATGGAATTACGATATATTTAAATGAATCACGTTTAAAATATTCCCATCTCCAACAGTTTTATTGGTGCTAATATGTTTGTTTATTGCAATTTTATTTATATTTACAAGCTTTATTTGTGTTTTAATTACTAAGTTATTATAATAAATTGTTTCCTATCTGAAAAAAGAAACAGTGATACTGAAGTGAGAAACTATGATAACAGTGTTAAAATTAATCAATGCATAAATACTAAATAATCACACATAGTTATATTTACAATGTCCACAAGATATCCATTGTGTGTATTTGGTCAAGTGATTCATTTATAGTGTAAAAATAAAATGCCATCACGAAGTGTGAATTCGTCGTGGGACCAAGATGTGCGGAATGAAACTGAGTCGGAAATTGATTTGGCCTTTTTTTATAATCCTGACGTTTTGATAATAGTTCTTTATGTGTGCGTGCTCACTGCTTCTTTGTCAGCAAATACACTTCTTATATTCATCGTTATCAAGTTCCAGTACATGAGAAGGTGAGTTCCTTATCATTGATTGTGTGTGTACATATATCTAAATCTATATCCATATCTATATATTGTCTATTTTTTTGAACGCGCTGATCTTTGGAACTACTAGTCGGATTTTGAAAAATTCTTTTTGAACCTGATAATCTAAATCAGCAGAAGGTTATGGGATATATAATATAAAATCTTTTTTTTTTAAGTTTTTAGATTTTCACATTTTAAGGGCTGAAATTCAGCAGAAAGTATGTAAAAACCATCTCGAACGCAAGCGAAGCTGCGGGTGGTCAGTAGTCATACAAATACATCACTACATATAAATCGGTTGTCACCATAGTAAGTGAGGAATTTCACTCGAACAAAAACAAGACACAGGTGTGAAAATGACTATAGTAAAACTATGAAGTTATGTGACGATTCGTCCATAGTTAAAAAAAATTAGCGGACCATGTGCCGCGTCCATTTAATAATATATCAATGGTACATATAAAGTAATGAAGTACACTGCAACGTGTGGCGGTATATTTTAATATGGAACCAGAGCGACTCTTATAGAACCAGAGCCACTCAACCCTGCGGATTGTGAGACAGCGCGGGAATTTAGTTTCGCAACACTAACTAGGCTGCGGGTGCTAGTCTAAAAAGTGTCTCTATACGGTCCTGACTGCCATTCATTACGCCAGTTATACCTGGAAAGTTCATGCAATGCCAAGCATGAGCGAGTGACATGATCTTTCTATTGATGGGCAACCACGGAGTTTGTAATTCATGGTTATGGGTGTATAAGATGTTTTTAACGTAGATGACGCACCGATACCTTATCACAAAGTAAATCTCTATAAGAGGATGATTGTCGTAATCAGAGCCGGTTTGCAGACGATCAATCATATTGATGAACTGTTGTTGAATAACGGTTTGACAATATCAGTTAATAGCACAGTAAGTATTGAGCCCAGTATTCTAAAATGTTTTTGTGTATAGTAATTATTTGCACGTTTTATTTGTCTTCCAATATGTATGTATTCATATGGTTTTGATGGGCTATATAAAAAAAGGGTGTTCACTAATTTGTCTGTCTTTGTTACTTTTTCACTACTTAATCGTAGAACCGATTATATGTGAAGTAAAGATAGCTTGAACCCTCAGGAAAGAATAGAAAGACATAAGGATATTTTTCACTCGATAAAAGTGTCTGTGAATTTGTTACCTTTTCACGGCTAAACAGGAATGTCCCTATAACGGGCCCTGTGCAAACGTGAGGTCCACGCAGGCGAAGCCGCGAGCGGAAAGCTTGTATCTTATAGAATTGTGCACCTGCAGATACGAGTATGTAATACCTAAAAATTTAGTATAACATATTTTTACCAAAATATTTCGTGTGATTTAACTATAATTGTAAAGCCTGATATCAGTTGAAGAATGTATATGTTGAACGATACTATGCGTACACGAATACTATATGACACTTTTGATATATTTAATTCAGTATTCCCGTACCTAAGTTTATACATTATGAAGACCAGGCACAGTAGGTATGCGAGACTAGTTACCGAGCCAAAACAATAACTTTTTTTACAATACGCGATAAATCACTTGACAGTTCAGATGCATTCGGAAATGGTCTCTTTCTATGAATTATTGCAAATTAACACCTATTATTAAACGTATAATTCCCTATAATAATATATCATGTTCCCCTTAAAAGCTGAATAGTGGGAACTAGTTTGGAATGATTGACAGAAAGAAACAATTTCCGAGTGCACCCGAAACTACCGAATGAATTTTAGCGTATTGGACTGGTTTGACTTACATAGGGTATTTTATCTACTGAAATACGTAAATTGAATTGCCGATTATTAATTAAATCGCAGTTTGAGGACTTCGACTTCGACTCAAAACCAAAAATCTTTGTGCCATCAAGCTTGAACTACTCTGCGTACAAAGATACCGCAGTAATCGGAAATAGTACAGTGTCGAACAAAAAACAAAACCTTTTATGCGCCATCAATAGCCACCGTATTTAGACAGTTGTTGTGGAATTTCTGTAAAACACGGTAAGCAACTTTTTCCATATCTAAATCGGTTTCGATATTTTGTACTCCAGCACTATGCAACGGAGAACGCGTCATTAAGTCCGCCTGTTCCCCACCATTCAATGATATACGTAATAATTTCGGCAACGTATATTGAGTCGGTGTTACACATTTTTTCATTAAATCAAGAACATCACCTAACCAAGAAACGAAAAGCCCTTTAATATTTATTGATGTATATACATGTATTCTGCTATAGTACTATTCCGGATTAATATTGTATTAACTAGGTCATAAATATAGATCCTTTATGCTAGTAATCACAGGCCACTATTATCGTAACTGAATGTTATTACCTCAATAAAAACTCTGTGGTACACCGCATGGAAACTATTATTTGTAACTATTATTTTTGGCAATACCAACTGGACTGTAGTCGGATCTATTCCAGGATATACGGTAGACGTCTTAATTTAATTTAATGATTAGCACGTGATTTTTTGTAGATATATAAATATTGTATTTGAATAAATTCTTTGAATAGAAACAAAATTAGTAAAAAAAAAACTTAAAAAAACTAATGAACCCAAATCACATTTGAATTAGAAAATGTATTTATAGGAATTTCATTCTCTAGGAGCATTAACAAATGCTTCTTATTTGTATGTACTTCTTACAAGTATTTATTTATTTTTATTTGTCTCGTTGTGTGTCCGTAATCAAATCTGAAAAGTTGAATTTGAATCACTTTAATCACGTTAATTATGGTACGACCGAGCTGAGTCGATGATGGAGCTGAAAGGTGAATAACAGAACCCTTCAGCCCATCGAGTATGGGCTCAAGGGTTAGATTTGTCTACACGAGCACTTTTAATGGCACATGCGGGTGACGGTCTAATGATAAACCTGGAAGGTTAATGACAAAACCTGTCAATGTCTACTAGTACGCCACTAACGTAATAACTTCTGAGCACTAAATACATATAAACGGATAAGTTTGGGTATTCTCAAACTAAAAAGTCTAAAACAATATCCAAGTGAGTCCATTATGGCTCACTTAAGAGGCTTATACCTCCCCTCGGGATGAGGGTGCTTGGAGCTTAATCCACCACGCTATTCCAGTGCGGGTTGGTGGATTTTTACGAGTGGCATTTAACTTTTGGCAGGTTTACTGAACTAAACAAAAAGTGTCAAGTGAGTAGAAGACGCAAACGAACGGTTAGCGAGAAAACATATTTAAAGTGTAATTTTTTTAGTCATCTAATTAATTTTGGTTTATGGCAAACAATAAAAACGCTAATACAGAATTATAATTTGAAAGTGATACATTGTTAAACGTATTTAATCAGGTTCACTAGTAAACTCAATAAAATTCCACAAGACTGAATCTCGAATACTAATTGTAAAACAGAGAATTGAAATGTTAGTGAAATTTTTGTTATTTAAACATTGTTAAATTGGTAGTTAGTGGTAGACCAACAGTCTCGAAATAGTATTAGATATTTTAACAGTAAGGTCACCTGGCATTTAGATTGTCCTTTCTTCTTTATCGGTAACCGTTAGTTTGTGCCACCTGCTTACTTGAAACTTTTTGTTTAGTTCATTAAGCTGTACACGTTCTTTAATTTAGCCTATCACGGTTTATATATATATATATACCGTACATATATATATAAACCAATAAAAAGTAGGATTTATATATATATATATATATATATATATATATATATCCTACTTTTTATTGGTTTATTTGAAACTAGAAAGAAAATTAAGGGATGCATATTTTAGTAACTATACTAAACTTTTGCGATTTATATTAATTTTTAAATTTTTAGGTTATTGTTTTTCAAAGAAAACTTGTTTTTCTTTGTAAAATAATGAACTAAAAATTTAAAAAATGAATGTAAATCGCAAAAGTTTAGTATAGTTATTAAAATATGCAATGAATATTTGTAGTAGTTATTGTATCTTTCTATTTGAAATAAAGCGTCTAACTTTTAAAGTATATGAGTATTTCAATTTTTACTAACTGTACTTTTGAGATTTAAACGCTAATCATTATTTTTTTATAATAGATTCATAGTTTTTTTTTATAACAAGCTATAAGTTTCATCGATATTTTGACGATGAAAGCAGGAAGAAAACTATTAAAATTCTTAATGATCTCATTTCTTCTTTTACGTAAATGAAAATTATAAGTTACTGATATTATATAATAACTGATATTATTGACCGTTTCACGAGTTTCGATACGTTTGAAGAAAACCTTGATTTCTACACATTTTATATTTTCTGGCAAACGCTTCAAAACTATTGAAATAATAAATAATGTCAGCTGAAACAATGCAGCGGATTATTTTTTATAGTAATATTTGATACAATATTTTATAAACCGAGAAACAGAAATGTTTACGTAGCAAAAATAAAAATCACTTTTTTTAGTAGTCGCTCTATATATGGTCAATAGCCATACTAGACAAGCCGCGTTCACTATATTATGTAAGTAAAATTTACTTACATAATAGTGGAGGCCACGTACCGGGAAGCGAAACGTTAGATGCCCCCCGGCCAGGTGGACAGATGACCTGAAGCACCATACCGGGGGTAGTTGAATGCGAAAGGCGTAGGACCGTGTAAAGAGACACGGGCTGATGATGATGGTGAAACTTTACTTAATAACTTGAGCTGTGAACTGATCTGTCTTTAATTTTTATTGTGTTGTGTATAATATGTTTAAGCTGTCTGAAAATTTGAAATTCAAATTACAGTGGTTTGTCCAGAATTGACAATATTTAAAAGTGTTAACCCTTACTTTTTATTGGTTTATTGGGAAGTAGAAAAAAATTTAAGGGATACATATTTTTTTTCGATATAATATTTTCAAGGCGTCTCAGCAAATTTAAGAGTTGCTTATTCTAAAAGGTCATATCTGAAAATTGACGTCATTCGTTTCTATTTTTGCTTAAATTATGTCTTTGGTCCCTAAAAAAAAAACGTTTTAGTAGTTGCCATTTGTTACTTTATATAACTTTTATTAAAATTACATCATCACTCTTATTTATGAATATTGGGTTTTCATAAACTATTGAAAATTTGAAATGACTCATTCATATATTTCCAATCAGCTTTGAAAATGCTACAAACGTTTTTTTTAATTTTTCCCTTTTAGATAATACAAAGTATTATCAATTGCCTATACATCACGTTCAATTTCCAATTACGATCTCGTATCCATAATTATCTGCAGATGCTCACTTAACTTCCAAATTCAAATGTTTAAATTGCTACTGTCTGTCTACAATTCAAATACAAATAATGATCGTTTATCCATAATTGTTAATGTTTTTTGTCCAAATTCGAAATATTATGATCACTTTTAAAATTTAATCACTACAAAATTACATAGTCGCATGTGGTTATAAATTAGGTTAGCGCTTAATACAGAGACGCATTGCTTTCCATTAACGTCAACTGTTAGTTGTCGTGACATAATTCAATAAAAGTTAAATGGATTTTTCTAGTAATATTGATCAACATGAAGTAGACACATCTTCCCTCGTGTCACAATACAAGTAACGAATACAAGAAATCAGAGAATGAGTTCAAAATCACCGACTTGTTTTGTTACAGACATTATCATCATCATCATCATTAGCCCATTTTTACCCTACTGCAGGGGCTTAGGCCTCCGTCAGGGTGAGGAAGGGGGCTTGGAGCTTAAATCCACCACGCTGTTCCACTGCGGGTTGGGGACTGTAACGACCGCCATCTATTGACAGCGTCCGAGACCGACTGTTTAACGTGCCCTCCGAAGCACGGTGTCAGTGATATTGTGCACTTAAGTCCGAAAAACTCATTGGTACACACCCGGATTCGAACCATGGCCCTATGGGGCCTTATAAATTTGAGAGAGGTTCGTTGCGCTTTGGGGACACTATGAAAGCAATATAAATATATAAAATATAGTCAAGCAATAATAATGTCAAGCGATGTTTTCCTTTCAAAATAATTAACTTTAATTTATGACATCCACCATGTTTGAAATTAGTTTTTTAATTTAGCAACAGTCCTGGGTTCCAGCACCATTCAGCCCTGAGTCCATAGACCTACAATATCTAAGTGTTGCTAGTATTCAAATCCGAAATTTCCTTGAAGGTAGAGTAAAAATGAATGTAAAAATATTTTTTAATTATATTTTATGTAATGATCCTTGGAACTAGAAGACAAATCGATGTAGCATAATCGAACTTTAGTGATTCGAGATTACTTCTACCATAGAAGAAATACTAATGATGCCTTACATATCGCAGAAAATACCCACGATACAGTCAATATCACAAAATATTTTCCATAATTATTATTAACAAAGAAAAAAATTAAAACTAATGTACAAAATATATATTTGAATTTCTGAAACTTGGAAACAAAATTTTATTTTGCTACTAAAATTAATTACTGTAACGTGATGTAATCTACGTGATCCCGTGACTAAATTTTGAAAAACATATACTTTTAAAATTAGTAGTCACAGACCTATGGTGTTGGTACTTAAACTTCATGTTTTAGCGAGATCAATGTGATCCCGCGACCAAATTTTAAAAAGTACATACAAAGACGACCGCTTAGCCTAGTGGGTAGCGACTCTGCCTACGAAGCTAGAGGTCCCGGGTTCGAATCCCAGGTCGGGTCAGTATTCAAAAGATGAATATCGATACTGGTACCGGGTCTTGGTTGTTATATGTATTTGGTGTCTTCGCTTGGTACCCAAAACACAAGCTAATGCTTAGTTTGGGGCCTAGACGTTGTTCTGTAGTGTACGTTATTATTATTATAATTTTGAAATTATTAATTACAGACCTATGGTGTCGGTACTCAAAATTCATGTTTTAGCGAGATCTATGTGATGCCGCAATCAAATTTTGAAAAGCACATATTTTTGAAGTTAGTAGACACAGACATTTGGTGTTGATACTTATACATATGTATTAGCGAGATCTATATGATCCCGTGACCAAATTTTGAAACATGTCTGTGACATATCTCTGAAATTACTAGTCACAGACCTATTATTGTAGTGTTGGTGCTTAAACTTCATTTTTTAGCGAGATCTTTGTGACAGATCGATCATTCATGTGATCGATCAAATCTATGGCGTCATCTTGGATTTCGAAATCACAATAAAACTTTAATTTAGGCTTCAGAGACATTATATTTAGCCATTTGAATTTAAATTTGATAAATTGATTGAAAAATATATTTATGAAAGCCATATCTATATTATATGCTTTCTAATTTATAATATTTTTTTTGGAAAATTAATACTAATGGAAAATAAATTTAAAATATTCCTGAAATGACCGCTTTTATAATGTTATTTTTATAGAATTAAGGATTATTTACACTATAAGGAAAAATGAAATGAATGCAATTTAATAGCAAGAAGAATATTATAACTTTAGTATAATTTAATAAAATAATTTACAATTGCTTTCTAATGGAAAAATTATTATTTTAATTTTAAAATGTATCAAATGAAATCCTATCTTTTAATATTCGTACACCGACATGCAGAATTCAAGCCTATCGGGTCAATTATGCTTAAGAACATCGTCTTATCTCATCTTATCTTATCTACTGTCTTCTACATATTACTTACGTTATGGCACTACTTGGCATCTTTAGTTCATTACACGTAGCGTAGAGTAATCCTGTTGCCTTGTCCCATAAACGAACAAAGAAACGTAATGACTATGTACGCATTTGATCCCTCTTGTTAAATTCCAGTCTCAGTGATTTAATACCAACAAGGGTTTATTGATATCAATAACGAATTTTCATTTAATAATAATAAATAATAATTCATAGGTCAACCCAGATAACGCAATCTAATTCCAAAATAAGCCAGTATTATACTTGTAATATTGAGTACTAGATAACTGATATACATACTTAAATACTTTTTAATGTAGACTTTACCAAATTTGGATCGGTTTTGTCGTGCTGTTCAGTATAGTCAGACTTTTATGTTCGATTATTTCCTAGAAAGCTGGGTGTCACGTGTCATCTTTTGATTTCAGCCGGTTGGTCTCGTCCAGCCGTACCGAATTGTAATTGTATTAATATTTAGACACCCGGTTCGTCTGCCACTGACCTGAGCTCGAGCGGCAAAAACGAACACCCGGATAAGCCATACGACATTTTCGTCCACACTCGTTCTATTGACCATAATAGCCAGCGAGTTAAGCCGTTATGGTCTACGGACAGATGAACAGATAGACAGACGGATATAGCGGAGCTTAAGAGCTTAAAGGTTCCTGGTTTCACTTCGGAACCCTACAAATGGTTTTGTCCTACGGTTAAAATAAATCTCTGCAACAATCTGAATATTTATAGAAAATCTAGCTAAAATTTTCATTCCGTTTTCCGTTCGCGATAATTGAGATAATTGAGTGCGTTCATTGAATTATGAGATGAAACAAAGTGTGCCCGGAGGTTCGCCGATTTTAGTAATTGAAGTAATGTCCAAGGTTTTACTTTGATATCAGAGAGTGTTAAATTTTAAACACTCTGTATGGTTGGCAATACCGTTTTTTAAATGTCGACCACTATTATTAGTCGACATTAAAAAATCGTCTTCAATTCGTTTGTTTTTAGCATATATTTCATTTGACTGATCTACAAAGAGAACTATGACAGGAATCTAAAAGCGGCATATCTGATCAAAATTATTTCTCCAAAATTGAGCTGATTCATATTAGTACAGGATCAGAGCTCATTTTTTACCCATCTCTTTACCAGATGAAAAAAAAAATATTAAGTACTAGCGGCCTGTCCTGGCTTCGCACGGGTAGTATTCGTTTCTCATGAGAATAGCTTTTTTTTATGTCAGTTTTCAGTCTCCTTTCCTGTTTTCGTTCCCAAAAATACTTTGTTTCCGTTCTTGGCCCTGGTGTCGTTTCGTTTTTGTTTCCATTCTTATCAAGTATAAAATGCTTTGTCGTCTCAATTTTTGTCAGTCGTAACTCATTTCCGTTCGTCCCCTTACCGTTAACTAAAATTAATTAAATAAATTACACTTTCGCGACGTACATATTTATTTATATGATATAGCTGACCCGACGAACTTCGTACCGCCTCAGAACTCAGAACAGTCTAAATAAGAACTTGCGTTTTACGTGATATCTATGTAAAGCGAAACACCACTTCAAAATCCTCTCAACTGTTTTAGAGAAACATATACATTGCAGTGCCTCCTGGTGGCCCATGACCACACACCTTATCGAAGAACACGCTCTTAGATGATATCTATATTACGCAAAAACCGCTTGCAGATGCAGCCGTTTTGGAGATACATATTTATTACAGCGCCCCTGGTGGCTCATAGCCACAATTCTTGTCTAAGAACCTACTCTTAGGCGATAATTATGTAACACAGAAACCCACGTCAAGATCTCCCCAACCGTTTTAAAGAAATATATCTATCGCAGTGCGCCCTGGTGGATCATGACGGCAAACCTTATCTAAGAACATGCTCTTAGGTGATATGTTTATAACGCAAAATGCAGCGTTCAAATCCTCCCAGCAGTTTTAGAAATACGTATTTATTGTAACGCCCCTTGATGGCTCGTAGCCGCAATCCTTATGATATCTATGTACACAAAAAAAAAATTATATATGATGGAATACATCGTAAATATATTGCTTATTAAAATAAGTTCAAAACTGAAATAATTAAATTAATTATTGATTAATTATCTATTAATTATTAATTAATTATCTATTAATTATTAATTAATTATCTATTAATTATCTATTATTTATTAATTATTTATCAAATTTATTATTAATTACATTTTAATATAGAATTTACTTGTTATGTGTAATATATTATATTTAATATTGATTATTTTTATAGTTAATTAATTATAAAATTAAATTCATAATTAAAAAAAATGTATTTTTTCCATTTTTCACTTTCTTGCTCACCACACGAATGAACTACATATCAAAAATGTAAAGCCTAAGTTACATGCAAAAGTTATATTGTAAATTTTTTACTGTTCCCTATCACTGGCAGATACGTATATACAGGCGATTGCCATTATAAATATAAATTTTACATGTTTCTTATGCTTTATACCTTCGATTTGTATTAAATTCGTAAAAGAAAGTGAAACATGAATAAAATATATTTTTGTTAGCTATACGATCGCTTGGATTTGGTTGCGCTTTGTGAATTTTGAAATATGTACAAATTAATTTTGCGACCTGCATTAGTGTTAGAGTTTGTATATGTGTAGTGTATTTGTGGATTATATGGAGATAAAGGAAACGGCTGACACTTGCTTTTAGTAGCTATTTATGCATTATACACAGGATCGTACGACGCAGCGTAACGTACTGTTACTGCCATTACACCCTAACTATGTTAACATTTCCGTTGATCTACTGCACCCCTCTGACTCAAGCTCATACCTTTCAAAACATACATAAACCACTTCACCGGTCCCGCTGACCGTGTTATTCTGTACTCCTCACTCAACCGAAAATCATCATTATAAGTTGTAATTGTTGTAATTACTTGTGTGTCTATAACAATTATAATTGTTTTTCAAAATAAAGTTTATTTTCAACGTTTATGAATTTTCTTTTTTAAGAAGGTAAAACTACATTCTCGTATAACAGTACTCACATATATATGACATATACAACCATATTAAATTCCATAGTTTTTAGGTGGTAGATTATGTAGCCGTTCTCTTCGAGATCTAGAAATGGTGCTATGTCCCTAGAGGTTTATTTTTATCAGTTCTTTCTGGCTCGGCCCTTTGGCACGCATCAGTCATGCTTTGGCATGCTTCACCCATATTTTCGTCATTGGCCCTATATCTTATTCCATAGGGTACTTTATTATTAGTCAATTCGCTATAATTTTACAATTCTTACTTCTTTTACAATTTCTTATTTAATGTCTATCTTATTTATTATTTTTGTACAATTTCATAATTTATTACCATCAATTACAATTTAATACTACCCAATATTGTCTTTGAGACATATTTTTCCATTCCCATATTACATTTATTTACTATGACACATTCTACATGAATTACACATAGTATATAAACTCTCAAGCAAGAACATTTTACCTTTTAACTATTTCTCTAAATGTAATACCTTATTATAATATTATATAAATATAATTATGTAAATTATATTAACATTATATAATTACTATTAAATAAATATAATTTAAATCTTATACCTTTTTTATATTTTTTTTTATTTTATTTTATTTGTATGGAAAACCAACAGCACAAATTAACTTATTGATAAACATAATAGTTATAAAAGGCCAATAACAGGTTTTCACTTATAGATTTATTAAATCATTATAATTACGATTCATATCCTACAATTTCCAGCATTACATATGTCCATTGCACTTACATCTACTTCATTCCGAATCTCATCCTATGCCACTTCAATTAAGAATTATACCTTGTTCCATTTCTTGGTCTAAATTGTCTAAATGGTCCCTACTCCCACCATCAGCAAACACTTCCCCAAACTTTCCCTTTCTATTATTTTTCCTGTTCTGTTCTCTAGATCGCTCCTCTCCCTCAAAAAAGCGCTGCACTCAACAATAAGATGGATCGCCGTCTGCCCGAAAGATGGATCGCAAAAACAGCACGGCAAGTCCTTCAACTTAAGCCTGTGCAGGTAATGAGAGAACCCGCCGTGCCCCGTCAGCGCCTGAGTCAGCAACTGTGTCTTTCTCATATCCCTCAGGACTCTGTACGCTTCTTACACCCAAGGAAAGAAGCTCTTCGTGACCTCATGATCACACGTTCGACAGCGGATATCGGTCATAATTCGCTGCCGTCTGTTTGGTCAGAGCGGCGTTCCTGGCGAGCTCATATGCACGCTCGTTTCTGGCCACCGCGACGTGCGCCCTCAGCCAAAATAGGCGCACCTGCCTGCCCTCCGCACGCAGATCCGAGATGTTACGCCGAACAGTGAAGGCAAGCGGGTGGAAGGTCCGCGCGCTGGTCAACAGTTTCAACGACGACTTACGAGTCGCTGAAAATGTTGCACGCGTGAGATGTTGCAAACTTCCGCTTTTTAGTAAGCACCATTGCGTTGGTTTTGGATGGTGTGAACTTCAACTTATTTTTGACGTCCCACTCATACACTGCGGCTAGGGCTTGGTTAGCCTGCACTTCAAGATCAGGACCCGACCGTCCAGAGAACATGAGGACCACATCATCCGCAAATGCCTGCACATGCACACCGAGTTCCCCGAGTTCCCGGAGCAAAGAGTCCAGTATCAGATTCCAGAAGGTTGGACCGACAATAGAGCCTTGTATGCAACCTCCTGTAGTCCTTTTATTAAACCCCTCCCCAGCGTACCTAACCAACACCTGACGATTTCTCAGGTAGTCCGCTACCATGCCATAAAGGTTTACTGGGCAGGCTTTGGCGATCAGTTGGTCCTTCAATGCTGGCCATCAGGCATTGCCGAAGGCTCTCTCTATGTCCAAGGACAACATTAGGACAATCAACTTAGATTTGAGTTGCTGCCTCAGATGGGTCATCAAGTCATAGAGGGAGTCCTCGGTCCCGTGCTGTGGCATGAAGCCATACTGAGTCGTCTACAGCTTCGGCAACATATGCCATTGAATGCGTTTGTCCAGCAGTTTTTCCAATGTTTTGCCCAGGACCAAGAGAAGTCCTATGGAGCGACGGGACCTCGGCTGGGGGTGATCCTCCTTCCCGGGCTTCGGTATCACCTTTATCACCGCTATCTTCCAAACCCTCGGAAAGTATCCCAGGACCAAGCATCTATTCGCTATGGCCCTAAACAATCCAAGGCTTCGGAAGACAGCAGCTCGGCAAATGTCAGCGGTGAATCCGTCAATCCTCGGGGCCTTTTTGGGATTGAAATCAGCCAAAGCTTGATGCACTTCAGCCTCGATGAATGACGGATCCGCCCCTGACAACGTCCCTAGAGGTTGGATTGCCGCCACTCGCAGGTTGGTTAGTAGCTAGTGCCGACTCGTCCCCACGTCCATTCTCTGCATGACGAAACCACATTCTAGACGAAACTATATGGGTTTCGTTTTTTGTTTTTGGCACCTGAGCCCTGAAAAAAGTACTTGTTCTGTGTCTACATTAACAGCTGCCATGGACGAGTGACTAAGCATTCCCCTTTATAAGGTTCCGTACCCAAAAGGTACCAACGGGAACCGTATAATTAGGGCTCCACTGTCCGTCGGTGCGTCTGTCACAGGGATGTATAGTCTATAGGTAGACGCTTGAAATTTTCACAGAGTGTATATAGCTGTAAGACAAATAATAAAATATAATAAAGTTAAAAATTAAAGGGGTTCCCGTACAAGAAACGAGTTTTTTTTATATTGTACGGTGGTACGGAACCCTTCGTGTACGAGTCCGACTCGCACTTTGCTGGTTTTATTTTTAGCAATTGTCGTTGGTTGTTGTGATGTATAGTTTCAAGGCAAAATATATGAAGTACTGACCTCGTGACCTTCCCTTTTAAACCGATCACGCAGACAAACATTTCTCAGCTTCAACCTAATTGGGTCTATGGTCCGTCATTAACTATGAAAATAATTTAGGCAGTCAATCGAGACCTTTAATTACATTATAGCTTCATGTTTTGTTAGGACCAATTACTTAGACTCTGTAAATAGTAGATTAAGACCATTCTGAATATTAAGCTCTATTCCAAGATAAATCACAAAATGCGGTCTATTTGTGTAACTGAAAAGAATTTGAAATATTTTAAGTGTTCAAAGACAAACGTACGAGTAGTGGTTTAAATTAGTTATGTTTACGCCGTTATCTCGCTTTAGATCTTTCGGTGTTATTGTGAATTAGTCTTGAACGATCTTGATCACTCAGCGAATGAGAGAATTGAAACTTATTTACGAGTGAATAAACGAGCGTTTTCTAGTTTTGTTTATGATTATAATGTTATAATAATTCTCATTCAGAGTTATGATGACACGGCGTGTTCGGCTGAACACATTCTAAACTTATAAAGCGTGTAGAGCTTATAAAACTAAACAAAAAATAAAAATAAAATAATAAGTGATACAAAAATTAAACTTTAAACATGGTTTTCTCGGTAGCCGTTAGTTTGCGCAATCTGCTCACTTGAAACTTTTGTTTAGTTTGGTAAGCTCTACACACTTTATAAGTTTGGGCTACGTTCAGCCGAACACAAAGCATAAACAAAGTTTTGATAGTCGTCGTCTCGGCAGCCAGATGTTCAATCTTGGACCTTCTTCTAGATTTCTGCAAGGTTTGCCTGCTTTACTGTATGGTCAGTCTACTTGAAGGGGGCGTCTTACGCCATGACGTTCGTGGTGGCCATTGATAACCTTTATTCTCAGCGGTTATACACGTACGAGCGATGTGGTCTCCCAGTTGCTAGTTTAACTTGTTTAATTATCTGAGCTATATCGGTCACTTCAGTTCATCTGCAGATTACCATATCAGTCCATTATACCCCACTGCAGAAGCTCAGGCCTACTCTCGGGATGGTGCTTGGACCTAGATGATGGCAACCGCGACCGACGGCTTAACGTGCTCTCCGCAGCGCCCTCGCATGACATCTGTGGATTCCTACATTTCAAATATTATCTTACAGATATTAAATTGTTTGCAGATATTGTTTTTTAAAGTAGGTACTAAAGTTTTCCGCAGCTTTGCTCGCCTGGACTTCGTGATTTTCGTAAAAACGACACGATGCTTAGTAGTCTCACTGATAGGTAGAATATAATATAGATATATATAGAATATGTTTATATAGAAATATAACAACTCCTTTTCGTTCAGTTTACGTTATGTGCCCTTCTGAGGTTATTACGGAAACCTCATGCATGCACAAGTCTCGCTTTTATTAACTTTACGCTCCTGAAAACCACTTAACATGCATCACATGGTAAGGCGATATTTTATCTACATTATTTACCCAAGGTGAAAAAAACGTATCTTGATAAGAATTTATTGATCCAGTGCGTCACAAACAATGAAAATTTCATCTTAAAATCATAATGTCATCAGATCATTTTGCAGTGTCTTTAGATACTGAGCGATACATAATAACATATTTGAAACCAAAATTATATCACAAAATATATTTGAATATTTTTTGTTGCGTTGAAATTAAATTGGCTGTAATCTTATCTATGTTTTACGTGATTTGCTAAGCAAATCGTTCCTTTTGTGGAATGTGCTAATGCGATTTGCATATCAAATACAAGAACATTTTCTAATTATTAGTACTCAATATTCAATACTTTATAAAAATTAGTGTTCTGCACATTTGCACCATTTAACGTTATTTAAACGATTTAACGTTACTAAAGTTGTCGACATAGCCGAAGTGATTAGTAAGCTGAAGTCGCAATGGGCCGGTCACATTTGCCGTAGAACCGACAACCGATGGGGTAGACGGGTTCTCGAGTGGAGGCAACGTATTGGGAAGCGAAGCGTTGGACGCCCTCCGGCAAGGTGGACTGATGACCTGAAGCACCATACCGGGGGAAATTGGATGCGGAAAGCGGAGGACCGTGTGTGGTGGCGAGCCTTGGGAGAGGCCTATATCCTGCAGTGGAGAGACACGGGCTGATGATTATGATGATGATGAACGTTATTTAACGATATTTTAGGGAAGTATCTCATGAAGCGCTACCCCACAACCTCAAAACATAGTCCGTGTCTCTTGTAGAATCATTAAAAATATTTTAAAAAGGTTCATAGAAATCCGACAAACACACACAAAAATAATTTTATGTTGTAGTTTCCTAAAATATAAACATTAAGAGTAAAAAGTGAATAAGGATCATCGATACGTGTATAAGAATAGAGAATAGATAGAATTAACACCTCCAATAAGCGATTTTGATAAATTTTGAGTGCAAGCATAAATCCTTTGAAATATTGCATCTGTCAATAATATTAAGACTGTATTCCTAGTATCATTGTCTCGATTGATTATATTTCCATGCAAAGTTGTTCATTTCATAGAAATATTTTGAAAATACGTTATGTACTACAAGATTTATACCTAACTACTAAAAATTATATGCGCATAATATTATGGCGTCATAAATCACACGAATAAAAGTTCTTCAGAACGTTTACATGACGTTCTAAATATGTGACTCGGCGTAAAATAGCGCTTCGAAAAACAGATTCATTCTTGAAACGGTTATTCAAACTACTGATATGAAACATACTGTCGGAATCTTTCCGACTTTGAGATGTGAACGCTTTGATACGGTAAATACAAATCTGCCAATTTTCCCATTTTAAAATAAACTTTATTTTTAGCCTTAGAATTTGAAGTTACGTTGAGCCAAGTGTTAACCTTATAATAATATTATTAAATATATATTATAAATTAAAGTCCCTTGCCGCATTTTTCTATCGTACAATTTGTCTGTACAAGCTCAGAGATTACTGTAATAATTTTAATATGGATTTCATTAACAAATAAACTCAATCACGAGGAAGATGTAATTAATTTACTAGCGACCACCCGTGGCTCCGCCCGTATGGTCTACTTATTTGTGTATATAGTAATTAAGCTTTAATCAGTTCTTAATAGGGTAAGAGGAGATTCATTTATTTTCGTCCTTTTTTATATTTGTCATTTTTTTCTCCGCTCTTCGCTTATTATTCAAAACCGAAGTGAGAATCTCGAGATAAATAAGCTCATATTATGAAAAATCTTTTATATTGAAATCACGGCAGACTATTCTATTTCATTTATAAGTATAGATAAAAAGTGATCTAAATTACTTTCCAGAAAATCCTCTATCTGCCAAGGAAAATACCATTAAAATCGGTTCAGCCGTTCTGGAGATTAACCCGGCCAAACGAGCGAAAAGACTGAGAGACGTAATAATATATAGTCTATGTATATCCTTAAGTTCCTTTCTAAATATTGGTGAAATAATTATTTAAATTAGAAGATTATCTCTGTCATCTGACTACAATAACAATAAATAATAAAAATTTAAACTTACAAAACCCTTTTATAATATTAGTGCAGACAAATATTATTGGCAAATCGTCTGATTGTCGATCAACTCGGAAAATGTGTCTCTTGAAAGCTTTTTTGGCGTTCGTTGCTTTTGAATCATTTAAGTTACATCGAAAAGATGTATAAAGGAAATTATCCCTCCCAAAAAGGTTTAAAGTCGACATTTCGGAACACAAAATTGAATAGCTTACTAGATAGACGATAAAGAACTCCAGTTTAAGTCATTTAAATAAAAAATAAGAATTTTGATCGAATTAAATAGCATTGTAATTTTTACCTTTCGTTTATATTATAACTGTCTCTATTGCAAATCCTTACGACCTGTAGTTTAGTATTTATGAGTGTGGTTTTTGAACCTGATAATACGATTATGAGATTTTGTGTTTGATACTGTTTCCGAGCCGAAATTTATAGTGTTTTGAAAATTTGTTAAAAAGCTTTTTAAGGGCTTATCTATTCATGAGGCTAAATGCGAAAAAAGTTGGATTTTCCATACAAAGAGTTTTTTGCCTTAGAATGTCAGTTTTACCTATTTTTTTTTAAACACAGTATAATGTAATCTGCTGCATATTATTTTGTTTTTACATTTTTTAATACATTACTATAATTTGGAGTACTGAATGGTTTACCTAACGTTGTTCTCCGAACTTTAATCATAGCTGTATGCAGCAGCCGTAAACAAAATTACTGCTACGCTACAATTAGACAAGTTGTCCGGTTGTAGATACTCAGTGCTGTCCGTGCGAAGCCGGTGCAGATGACTAGTAAATTTATGATTGAATAGAGACACCATGAAACAATAAACACAAGGTATCGACTCGGATTATATTTCTTATTAGCGTAGTGCTGGGATACATGAAATATAGAAGTAACAGTAAGTCGTTCTGTTTTTATCAAAGTTCAATCTACGTTATTAACTCAAATCTTTACACAATAGCTACAAAAAAAAATATTGTAAATAAATATGGACCATTGTTTGTCCATTGGCTATTTTGAAAACGAGATAGTATTAATTTCGCTCGATAGAAAAAAATCACCAAAAGAACCTCAATAAAACCAATTTTCTTTTGTCATAATAATAATACGTTACAATATTTTTCAACTTAATTTTTTTTCCTGTATGCGTAATCCATGTAAACGTCTGTTTTTGTTTCCTAAATAAATAAAAAAAAATATCATAATTCCTTAACGTTAAAAAAAATCTCAAACGAAGGGTATACTTATTTATACCTATCCATTGGCTTTTTATTTTTGTATATAAAATGTTCATTTCTTTTGTAATTAAAATATAAATATTTTCGCTTGCGTCTTTATTTTTAAGCAGTCTTGTATCCCGTTTGCACTAGAGTGTATGGCGCATCTGCCTTCTCTATCGCACGCATTTGGGCCGGCTAGGCAGCAGCAATTTCCAGGCGTTGTTGTACTAACTCTTATGCCTTACAGAGATGGCGACTGGCGCATCACTACATAGTATAAAACAAAGTCGCTTTCTCTGTCCCTATGTCCCTTTGTATGCTTAAATCTTTGAAACTACGCAACGGATTTTGATGCAATTTTTTTTCAATAGATAGAGTGATTCAAGAGGAAGGTTTATATGTATAATAACATCCATTAAATAGTGGAGAAGTACTGTTATTTTTGAGGTTTCTAATGTGATGTCGTAAATAATTACATTTTTTCCGCTTACACTGCAAACGCAGGCTGAACCCTACGAGTTTTATCAAAATAATGTACTAAGTATTGTACACATTGAAAAGGTCTACAGAAAAGTCCGTGATGGTATATATCTATCTCTTATGGATAACCCACAATAAGTTTTTTTTGTCATTTACTTTTTACGACAAATAATGGCTAATTTTCGAAGCGATTTTAACCAATACAGCATTAATCCTTAACCAATTAAATACCTTGAATACATTGTTCATTTAATATAGATCTATATGGCCCTATACCGTATGATTTAAGTGAATATTTTCGAAGATATTACAGATTTAAAAATTGCGGGACGTAGCGTTTGCGGCGGTAATGTAAATGTAATGTAAATGTAAAAAGTAAATAAGTAAAAATGTAGTGTATGAATTTAGATATTCCAAAGATAGCAGGAAATCTTCATGGTATAGGGAAAGGGGGATTGTTTTACTCCAAATTTAACGCGTGCGGGCCACGGGCAGTAATGAATAAATCAAAACTACTGAATCGATTTTAATCACATAGGCTATATATTTTATACCCGTGCGAAGCCGGAGCGGGCCGCTATGTTTTTATATACAACGTTCACAGTTTTTCTGTAGTGTATTTAGTTTCAGCATTGCACCCGTGCGAAGCCAGGGCGGGTCGCTAGTTAAAAATAAATAATTTAAATTTGTGACTAGTATTTTACATGTATGTGCCCTCTAGGTAAGTAATATAACTCGGTGAGTGCGATGTATTTAGCCTTTTTTTAGGTATTTCACGTAAAATGCAGTGTTTATATTGATGAATGGGTGAACACAAATATTGAAGAAAAAAACATGATTAAATAATTTAAGTCCAATAGAACAGACCTAAACTTGTTACTAATGTACTCTTAATTAGTTTGACGCGTAACTGAAAGCAGTTTTTTTTATCTATAGTTAGGTACATTCAGTCGAACGGTCGAATCGGAAACGTGATTAACTAACAAACGCGCAACGTCGTTTCGCTTTTAGGGTTTATATTGTCTACGACAAGGGTGACTTTGGACCTTTATTTTTACCACGCTCAAGGCTGTCTTTTCATTATTTGGCGCATTCAACTCATATACCCCGAGTTTCCGCCCCTACTTTTCTTTTCAGTTTGGGTTGTGCTATATCCATTTCCGTTCCTATACTCGCACCTATAATATTACGGTATTGTGTTTTGTTATTACAATTTTTGAAATTTTAATGCGGGCTTTGTAAATATTTAGTCAGTTTATCAGGATGCTGATATTTATTGATGTATGGCGAATCCAGGGGAACGTCTATCCGCTTTAAACTGAATAAAAGAGGATACATAGTTTCTGGAAAGCCGAAGCAGGCACTCATAACTTCAGCGTGGTCTGCAGATATAAAAGTACACCCTCACGCATACAGAATGACCTTTTAGCGTCGCGTACTCAGATAATCGAGTAGGTTAGAGATGCCATGTGACAGTATTTGTTCGGAGACATGCGTCCTAAAAATAAATACCAAACAACGGAAATAAGTTAAATTATTACGCATACGTAAATAGTTTTGTCTCAAACTTGTCTCACTTTAAGAAGCGGTTAAGTGGCTTATGCCTTTCCCTTATATTTTTGGTATGATTTGATGTCGCATTTTAGAGTTCAGGTTATGGGATTTGTCTTAAGAATGAATTATACTGCACACTTGTATGGGGCAGCGTATACCACTTACATACCAACTCTAACCTATTCCAGTGCTCTGTGATCGCGTATCATGTGATAATAATGTTGTATTGTCACGAGTGAGGTGTGGCAGCGAATGAAAGTGAAACATCTAAATATGCTTTCAAATTTTTGGAAACGGACCAAGAGCTTCTCAAGGCGCAATACAATGCGATATCGTTTAATTTTTTTGAGTAAATACATACCACTATGAACAATTATTATTAGAAGCGTGTCACGTTGTAAAAAGGTATATAGAGATCATGCAACATGTCCCGCCGTTATAGTATCTGCTCTGATACAACGAACTATTTAAACTATAATTATATATTTAAACCATATTAAAGTAAAAAACTTTATTTTAAAGATAAAATGTGATTTACAGATATTAATTATATTTGTGCATAGTGATAAAAATAAATAATACAAAAAATTCCAATAGAAATCGTAACTAATTTAATGGAACGTATTATTTCATATCTTTTTTTAATCTGTCTACAAGAATAATTCTTCAAGAGCTCATGTTACAGGTTTTAAAATAAATTTTGTAATACGTTTTTTAGTCTAGGAGCTCTAAACTAAAATGTTGCAGAGCTTCTATGAGCAAGCGAAGAAAAACTAATTTGAATAATAAAAAAAGTTAATAGTAATTAAAGCAATTGTTTATTAAATTTTTCGATAATATTAAATAAAAATTATAAAATGCAAGCGATTTAAAAAAAAACGAAGGTGTGATCCTATATAATCAAGGGACAAGCTATATATAAGTGAAGTGCGAGAAATCAACTGTGAATAACTTAACACAATGTTAAGTTGCCGACGAAGTTAAACTATGCCACGTTTGAAGCTTAAGCTCTAAAGTCCACGTACAAAGCTATATTGCGTTAGTGACGTGTCGACGCATATGGAATACCGATGTCAGTTGATAGCCACTCGACCTGAAAATTGAGCAAAATGAGATTAATAGTATTACTAAAGTTAGGCACAAGTTAGATTAAACCTAAAGTTAGTGCCTTTGAACAAATTAATTCAATACGCATTCGATCGACAAATACTTGATCAATTTAGAGTTGGAGTCTATGCTTGACCTTTAAGATAGGGACGTAGATCTCATAGACGTGTCTTTTTGGCAACGATGCTGATTTTACTGTTACTAGAATATCGAGACGAGAAAATCGAAAACTGAAAGAATTCAGAATGCGTGCTGAAATTATTTTCTGATACGAACCGAACATTTTTGAGATACAAATACTTAAAATTCGTGTTTTACTACACTACTGTGCATTTAAT
This sequence comes from Luffia ferchaultella, assembly GCA_949709985.1. Taxonomy (NCBI): domain Eukaryota; kingdom Metazoa; phylum Arthropoda; class Insecta; order Lepidoptera; family Psychidae; genus Luffia; species Luffia ferchaultella. Next base: position 1,171,407 of record OX453247.1, on the reverse strand, counting down.
TAAATTTTTATGTACACCAATGATTTTTAGACCTTTTTTATGTACACCAATGATTTTTAGATTTTTAACCTTGACAAACTAAATATAACTACAGTTTAAGTAAATACTGTAAAAGGATAAACGTGGAAATAATTATTTTTAGTACAGTTCCAGTCAACCTTTATGGCGGATGTGAACATAGGCACAAGTCGCGTCGCAGTAACCAGTTTTAGGTGTAGCGGGACGCAGTGGAGCGAGGGGCATATGACTATACCCCTATACATAGGAAGTGATTCGTTCAAAACAGTTGCATACGCTTTGAGCAAGTGAATTTCCAAATAACGATGTCATGACCTCGGCCTACTTAAAAAAATATTTAATTATATTCTTTTTTGAATGTTAAATAAAATTTTTTTGTAAGAAATCCAAGTGAATTTATAAAAAGTGCGTGTGCAATTTTTGCGTATCAAACCATAAGTCAAACCCACACCACGTTTTGTCTAATACGTGATGGAATTCGAAGAGATAGTTTGTGTAGTAGCTGTATTGCTTACTCCGTCTCCAAGAACGACACGTTTCTTGGACGAATCGAGCGTTATTATACTGACCATTCTCTGACGGAAAAAAACAATTCGTGTGTGTGGTCGTATTGCTTTAGTTTTTTCCATTCCATTAACCCATTATGCCTCACTGTAAGGGCTAAAACTTTCCCTCATGGTGAAGGGGCTTGGAGCTTAATCCACCACGCTGGTCCAGTGCAGGTTGGTGGATTTTAACTAGTGCCATCTGTTAATGGTACCCGGGACCGACAGCTTAACATTCTTCCCGACCCACGGAGTCAGTAATAGTTATGTACTTAAGTCAGAAAAAATCATTGGTACACGCTCTGATTCCAACCACGGCCACACAGCCTTGTAAACTCTGAATAGGTTCGCTGCGCTGGGGCTATCACGACACTCTTTGCTCATTGCTTCAGTATTAGTCATTATTTTGACTGGAGGAATAAATCGGCTATAATAATGCGGCTCTGCGAATGTTCTCGTAGTTACGTCCAAATAAAACGCAAGTGCGTGCGTTCTCACTATAACTGTGAAAGACTGAATTAGGTTAATTAGTTTATAACGATATAATGATAAGATATTTTCGAAGATTCGCGAAGATGAATATTATGAGTCGAATATCGGACCTACTACTCAAACTTATCAGTTCGTTCTAGGAATCCCTCTTACATTTGTTTTTCTGTTTATGTTTTCAGATCTGACATTCACGATTCATTTTAATAATGAATTCCTTACAGTAACGAAATTGATCGCAGATGCATCGAAAGTGTTCTTAATTAAAGAAATGGCAGGTTAAATGCCGGACCCTTTTTTGTTAAAAAAAGAGTCCTTTGCCATTCAATTTAAAAAGTTCTCCAAAGGATATAATGTTACCTGCTACATATTTAGTTTTTTCCTGATTTTTTGAAACCATTTAAGAATAGTGATTTACTTTTTAAACATTTTTTTTTTGTAAATCTTTAAAACAACAATATGGCACTTAACGACTTTTACAGTTTCCAGAGTTTTAGAGCCATCGATTGAAAACTTGCCATCGTCGCAAAATAGTTTCGAAGTCTATAATACGGTTGAAATGTTAAAATAGAAACAAAATATGTCATCATCATCATCAGCCCATTTTTACCCCACTGCAGGGGCTTAGGCCTCCCCCAGGGTGAGGAGGGGGGCTTGGAGCTTAAGTCCACCATGCTGCCCCACTGCGGGTTGGGAACTGTAACGACCGCCATCTATTGACAGCGTCCGGGACCGACTGCTTAACGTGCCCTCCGAAGCACGTTGTCAGTGATATTATGTACTTAAGTCAGAAAAACTCATTGGTACACGCCCGGATTCGAACCATGGCCCTGAGGGGCCTTATAAATTTAAGACAGGTTCGTTGTGCTCTGGGCTATCACTAACAAAACAAAACAAAAACAAAATATGTATCTAATGTCATTTATTGCATTAATATACCAATTCAGCAATGGTCGTCCCGTTCTATGAAGTTTGCGAAGAAAAGTTATTTGTATCACATATTCCGTTTGCTTTTATCTATGCTAATACTGAAAGCTGCACTTTATGAAACATCACCATTAAATGTAGTAAACTAAAGAAAGAAACCGATTCGACGTAAATAAAATGCGGGCACACCTGTAGTTTGTTCTTAATTGGTAATTATTTAAAATTCATTAACAGTGGGACCGCCACTAAATCTTGAATCAATAAAATAAGTGAATACAGAAAAGTACGCGACGAAGTTCAGATAGAAAAGCGAGGCAGTGTGACGCGAGCAGAGTAACGCTTCATCGGGTCACTTAAACTTTATTTTGAGGATTCTTTCACATTTTGGCGCCAACGTGACTAGAATCTCAAACCACACAGATTTACTGAAAGTTAAAATAAAATCGTCGTCGTCGTCGCTCCAAAAATACAAGAAGGAGAAAAGCCAGCTAAAATAATACATGACCTGCTAATACATGACATTCTAGCATACTTTGAAAACATTGGAACTCTTATTACAACGTAAATGACAAAGAAACATATGCAATACACGTTGTACAGATTTATCTATTTTGATAATATTTTTTCTTTTCTATGGCGCAATTGACACATTGCATGATGTGAGTTTTGTCATTTTTTTTTTTTTAGAATTTCATATCCAAATGGTAAAAAAATTGAACTCTCGTAATTTCGTCGTGTCCGTCTCTATGTCTGTCTGACTCACCTGTATAATGCGAGTCCGCTATTAATTTTTTATTGGTACCTTCTGTTTTGTGATATATATATTTTTTTTATTTTAATATTTCATGAGATTTCATAGTTATTAGGGCGCGCGGGGAGAAAGTTTTAATCAATTCTTCATTTATACTCAAGAAACTAATTTCAGAATTAAATTAAATTTACTTACAATATGAGCTGCTTTGACTGCAGATTCGTTACTATCTTGTAGTTGTTTATAAATCCTATTGCTGTAAGAATTTCAGGACTCTTGGCCAAAAAATCAAGACGCACCTGCCTGAGGGCTCAATATTGGTGGATACATTAACGCTTTCTAGTCACGCTTTATCAATTTTTTATGAGAGTCTAACGGTGTTGGTGGTAGGGAGTTAATACGAGGAAAGATTTTCATCTATCAGCTCAGGCCGTTTTGTCTCAAACACTTAATTTAATCGCAGCTGGCTAATAGAGGTCAGGATCGATGGTTCGTGGTGAAAGGTCATAGTAAAAGATACCTCTCTAATCCTATAATACATCATTGCATTATTATGTCTTCAGCTGGGTTACGCAATTATTTATGAAGCTTATCTATGCTTCGACCACGTTATTTTTATATATTTGTACACAACGATTGAGCTTTTTCGTATACCGAATCATTTGTAAATGACATTTTATTATTTATCATACACCCTGCTAGTTCCTCAACAATGTCGTAACTACAGATGTGTTGTTCTTATTGTACTTTTTCAAAGATGGAATTGTTTTTATTGCTAATAATGCGTCCAGAGTTCAGAGCCAGAACGTTTTTCACGTCAATCTACTTCGTACTCACTCTTAATGTTATCGTTTTAGATCTACAAACCCTTCCGATTTTTTTTCGACCAGCTTGCATTTTTATTTCTTTGTCGAACGATAATAATAATGAAAATGGTAATGATAACGATAATGATAATAATAATACTTGGGTCATCGCACACAGCGCCATCTCGTCCCAAATTAAGCAAAGCTTGTAATAGCTTATTATAAAAAACACATCAAAATCAGCCTAGTCGTATAGCAACAGCAGTAGTGTAGTCAACTGCAGCGCTTTCTGGTGGCTCTAACTGAAAAACATATACACATCCAAAAGTCTGAGCAACACATACAAATTTCAATTTTACAATGTGTTTTCGCATTAAATCCTTAGTATTTTATTATTTATATTATTTTCAATGCTTTTTTGACATTAAACAACAATTGTTTAATAAATTTATTTTTTAATAATCTTAATTAACAATAATTACGAGAAAGTATTGTATGTACGTAGTACAAAGTAAGGTGCCTAATCATCATCATCATCATCATTATTATCAGCCCATTTTTACTCCACTGCATGGGCTTAGGCCTCCCCCAGGGTGAGGAGGGGGGCTTGGAGCTTAAGTCCATCACGCTGCTCCACTGCTGGTTGGGAACTGTAACTACCGTCATCTATTGACAGCGTCCGGGACCGACTGCTTAACATGCCCTCCGAAGCACGGTGTCAGTGATATTGTGTACTTAAGTCAGAAAAACTCATTGGTACACGCCTGGATTCGAACCATGGCCCAATGGGGCCTTATAAATTTGGTCCCATTTGGTGCCTAATCAACTAAACTTAAACTAAAATTAAATTGTTGTACAAAAATTGCATAAATTAATACAAAGTGTGGCTTCCTCTGTTATGGAGAACTTGCTGGCACCGATTATTCATAAAATCGATGAGACTGTTAATGTTATCCTGCGGCAATTGCTCCCAATGAAATTTTAGTAAGTCCATCAGTTGTTGGGATGTTGTCACTCCATCCAAGTCCTTTAAAAATACGTCTCTGGAGCATGTCCCATGCATGCTCGATGGGGTTGAGGTCTGGCGATTGTGCAGGCCAAGGCAATACCAGGATGTTTTCCCTTGCCAAGTACTCCCGTGTGTGCAAAGCTGTATGCGAAGGGGCATTGTCATGTATCAACGTGAAATCGTAGCCAAGCGTTTGGGCGAATGGACGGACATAAGTAAGGACGGACGGACGGACCTTATAACATCCTCAACGTAATTTACAGCGTTCATGTTACTATTTACAAAAACGAGTTCAGTTCGTTTGTTCATCATAATACCCGCCCATACCATAACTGTTGAGCCGTTGTATGGATGCACTTGCTGAACGCACCTCGGTCTTTCAGTATTTCCAGGACGACGGTACACTCTTACCCTTCTAGTATCAGGCTTGAACCCAAATCGAGACTCATCGCAAAATAAAATTTTATCCCATTGTTCCCGGTTCCATATAATGTGTTCCCTACACCATTTACTTCGACGAGCGCGATTCCCGTGACGTATCGGTGTGCACCTAATTGGCCGTCGTGCTCGTAGGCCATACTCATGCAGTCGATTTCGCACAGTTTGGCAGCTAACAACAACACCACTTGAATTTTGTAGCCATAAACCTATCTCTCGGGCGGTTAACATCGGCTGGCGTTTTGCAGTCAGTTGTATGTATCGATCTTGCCGTGTGGTTGTACACCTTCCTCGACCTGGGTGCTGCTCAGCAGGATCTCCCGTGTTAGTGTGACGCTGATGAAGACGGCAAATAACGCTTCTATTGACACCAAAATACCGAGATACCTGAGATTGACTTCTTCCCACTTGCAACATCCCTACAGCTCTTTGCATTTCATCTGCGTTCAAATGACGTCGCTCCATGACGTAAAAAATTTCAGAAAATCCAAATTTCTTCAAAACTTTTTTTCAAATTATTGTTTAAATCATAAAATAGATACAGAATACTAAATTTTAAAAAACAATGAAAACGCTATAAAATTCGAACAAATGCATTCGCTTTTGAATTTGTGAAAAAAAACAAGTGATACTCGATTTTTTTTTACAACAAGCCAGTATGTCCTCTAGATGAAAAAAGTTTACATAGGTATTACCTACTAGGTAAGAAATGATATAATAATTGATTAATAATTTGAAATAGTATGTGTTGCTTAGACTTTTTTGAAGTGTGTATGTGAAGTAACACATACTAATATAATAAAACAAATCACTAAAATCCTAGTCGTTTCAGAGAAACACAATTACTGCAAAGCTTTAATCTGTGAACCTGCTTTATAAAACTGCATCAAAATGGGTTCAGTTGTTTTTTTTTTAAATGGTGACAGACACACACACAAACACACTATCACTTACTCCAAACGCATATACCGTCTCCGTCCCGTGGTGGCTAAAAATGAATACATTTGCCTAAAAAAATATTTACTTTTGATAGTATAAACCTGGAAATAGCAAGCAACGTTTATTTCTACAAAGTAAGCCTGTTTTCATAAAAGTTTTGTGACTAAAAATCACGGAAGAACTCAAAATAACTCATAAATAACTTTTGTTGATAAAAGTATCAAGATTGTTTACACACAACGAAACAATGTGACCTGTGATTTTGGCATTTTCCCGCCGCGGCGAGCTTCGTGTAGAGATTTTCTTTTGTCCGACCTATGCTCGTCACGTTCACAACGCTTCAATATCGTTTTCAAGGTAAATCCATTTGCACTATGATCTGGGTATTCTGAAAAGGTTAAATTTAAGTAGCGCGGAATGGTGTAAGTGTGAATTCCTTCATACAAAAGCTTTTTCGTGTACTTTAATAGGTTTTACGTATATTACTTTTTGACGTAACCGTGGCACTGTGTCTTTCTAACCGATTTAAAAAAGAAGAACGTTCTGTTTATGTGTGACGAACGATATGATGCATAAAATTAAACTTTTGTATTCTATGCTCGTAAGTAGCCAATAAATTTTCGATCTCTGTTTAGTTATTTTTGAGTTATAAGTGTAATTTTTTTGATAGATTGATATATACATTGAGTAAATTAAATTAAAAACCGCAATTACTGCTTATTATGCCTATGCACATGCCTGGCTTCAATACGGCAAGGTGTTGTGGGGTAATAGCACAAATTTTACTGAATTATTTATCTTACAAAAATGATACCTTAGAATAATCGTCAATATAAATTCTATGACTAGCAGTAAACCATATTTTATTACAGAAAAAATATTTACAGTAACTTCTATATATATTCTCGAAGTTGGTAAATTTGTCAAAAAAAAACATACACTTATTCCCTCAGTTTTCTCGACCTCATAACCTACGTCCTAAAAATAAATTAGCACTACCATTTTCCAAACTCTAAATGATTCACTCCGGGCCCTTCGCAATGGCAGTAAAAATATATAATAAAATCCCGCAATATATACAGAATAAAACTAATATAAATAAAAAAGCACATTAAAGCAGATGCTAATTGAAAAATGCTATTACACACTGCAAGAGTTTTTAGGTATTTTCTATGTATAGATTATAAGATTGTGATAGGCTTTGCATTTTATTTTTTTTATTATTTTGTAGTTTATATAACATTAAATTATTAGTACCTAGATTTAAGACTACATTAAGATCGCTGTGCAACAACGGGGTTCATGTTGGTAGATTGAAATTGATATTGTAACCTTGAAATGAATACAATAAAGTTTTGAAGTTTAAAGTTACCTACTGATTACTTAGCGGTATTCTTTCGTTGTATAAAAAAATCACATGACAATATTAGTTGTATTATTAAGAACCGAAGGTTGTGAGTACTCAAACTGAATATTATAGTTCTTTTCTATTAACGTATTACAAAAGCGGTCGATGCTCAATAATGATGGTTAAACAGATATCTCATATTTTATTAAATCGTCAACACCGAATGGAATTGATTATATTTTTCATTGGTACTGTAAGAAATTTTAGAATACACATTTGTTTTTTAAATTAATAACTAATTAAATTAACTAACTCACTATGAACTTGACTGTTTAAAAGTTGAAAATTTAATATTTGTGTATATTTCTAGCCAATTTCTAAAACTTAACAGTAATTTCCAGATTACAGCAATTTTACAAAGATAATCAATAGCAATTGATGGACAATTGATGGAAATAGTAGATAGAAAGTGTTTTTATTTAAATTTTTTTTATAATAAATCATTAATTGCCCGTTGATACGTTATGCATACTTTAGTCACTGTTTTAGAGCATGACTTGCCCGTGGTACTACCAGGTTTACAACCCTACCAGTACCAGTACAGTACTCCCAGTTGGTCCACGGGGGGATGTTTTTGCCTGTGGTCCTACTATGAACAGCTGGTTGTACAACTAGACATAATGCAAATGTTTCTCAGTTCTACAATCTTTTATACTAATGTTAGACATCAAATACGATAGCATGATATTGTAAAATTGTTACAATTATAAACAATTTCAAAATAGCAACAACACTAAAACACCCAAAATATACTACATGCATACTTCAAATCAAAGTTATTCTGGAAACAATAAATAGCAATAAGCTTTTACGTAACGTGCAGGGAAATTTTGTCCTAAGTTTACAAAGATACTCACATTCTGGTATGAACAACAACAACAAGCTTCCTGTTTCTTGTTAAGAGGCTGTAATTGAAAACCACGACTTCATCAAACTATTCATTTAATTAGACACAATTTGAATATGTTCACATTTAGATACGAATTAGACATACTCGTACATATTGGGAACGATATTGAAGTCAATTTAGAATTGAGCAAATAATTTATTGAGAATATATTGTGATAATAAGCTCTAGCAAGGACAATAAACCACAGAATTTAAAAAAAAAATACGGTTTCCGGATGTATGAATTAAATGTTTCAGAATAAAAATAGACAGGTAGATAAAAAGTAAACTGGGTCACTCTTGTTTATATATTTCAAAAATTCCCACACAAAATTTCACCCCCCATTTCTTCGCATTAAAATGTGAAAATGTTACCTTTAAAAAAAAATCGATAGTTCTATACAAAGTTTTCTCGTTTTCTCCCTTAAAATGTGAAAGTCCAAAAATCCTGAAACATTTTAATACGCTCAGTAGTTGTAATTCAAATTACCATATTTCAAACTTCAAATGACAATGACTTTCGTACAACATCTTATATATATAGTCTATTATCTGTGCAATCACATATCCTCTATAAAAGCACATAGGAACAGACAGACACAGGCAGTCAAAATTTAAAAAAAAATGTTAGAATTGCAGTTAGTAAGTCATAAAATGAATACCTACCTATTACGGCAATTGGCAAAATAATATATATATATATACAAGTTTTGCTTTAGAATATTTAAACGTTATTATTTATAATTGACTTGCTGAGTGACAGCATAAATGAAAGCTCACTAAAGTTTAGGTGACGGTAGATTTATCAATATAAGCTGTCGATGCAAGAAATCCGTTAGTAAATACGTTGAAAGCAATTCGAGATCTTTTCGAGACCATTTCCTTGATCTCAAAAAGCGGATAGGATTTCTTTCCCTAGTCCCTCACAAAGACTGTTCATGCGTTTCACAGTTTTTGGAAATGCGATGCGATGGAAGGCACCGAATTGAGCTTCTGAAACCTGAGGTTATTTCGTCTATAAAAAATGCAATGCACTGTTGAAAATTCCTGTGAGATAAATTAAATTTTAATACAATTATGTCAGTCATTACATTCTGAATAAATAACGAAGTATTGGGGTTTTCAAAATTTAAAAATCACTCTTAGACTTTGATGGGTAAAAGTTTTTTCATGTTTTCACAAATTTCACGTTGTATTTTTGCGTGCTTTTGTATAAATATAATTAAAACCACATCGCTTAAAATTTTGAATTCGCTTTATTTAAAATCCCTTAAATATAGCACCGAAAGTTTCATATGGTAATATAATACAATTCACAATTTTTTTTGCTATTGCAGTGTATATACGTCACTTATTCTTTGATTGTTGAAATATATGCGGTATCCTAATTCTTCACATTTTCTGACATCTTTTGAGATATTGCGTTGTTTGACAGAAGACAGACCGACAGAGCCCCTGTGAAAGTAATCTTATCAGGTTTCTGTATTTATTCTTTTAAGATTTGGAACTCTTAAAACTGTGTTCTTAAAGAAAACAAAGATATGTATGTACGGTCGTATGATGAACATAAAGGTACACTGTAAAAATTTGTTCTCATAATGGCGCTCATTCCTGTATTGCTTCCATACTGAATATCTTATAGATAGACACATGAAAATTTCACAGAGTGGGTATTACTATGGCCGGTATAACAACAAATAATATAAAATAAAGTTAAAAATTAAAGGAGGTCCACAATTAAAGGAAGGAGGCCACATACGAACGAGACGTGAATGAACCAACGAACGAGAAACGTGTTTTTTTAATATTATACGGTGTCAAGAACCCTCCGCGTGCGGGTCTGACTCGCACTTGGCCAGTTTTTTTGTAGATTAAGGAGTCACATTCTAGATTAGGTATTGTTGAGAAAACTTATCGAAGTCTTAGTGAAAAAAACAATCAATGATATTGCCTTTACAAAAGAATTCATTTTCTGAATAAGTAGCAAAGAACGCTACGATAATGAATACGCTAAGTTTTATTGGTTGGTTGTTGGTTTTGGTTGTTATATATGTATGTGATGTCTTCGCTTGGTACCCAAAACATAAGCTAATGCTTAGTTTGGGGCTTAGACGTTGTTGTGATGTGTACGTTATTATTATTATTATTAATTTTAACACTAGTTAATGCCTGCAGCTCTGTTCGTGTTGATACACAATGTCTATGCTGTAGAGCTATGTTTTTTGTCGCTGCAGCCGTATGTTCGTTTACTATCTTTTTGAGTTTTAGTAAGTTTGTATATCAGTTGTAGAGTGCCCATAATACGAGTATAATACCTTTTACTTTCGGACTAGATGACGCTGTATGGGATGTGCCAGGTGTTATTATTATCAATCCCTTTAACGTTCCGTATCATAATAAGAATCTTTATTCGTTTTTCATTTCATTTAATTTGTTTTGTGTACCAGGGTAACCTTTAACCGGTATATACTTAGCTTATGTTACTCACTGTACGTTCAACTATCCTTGTATTATATTGTTTCCTCGCTCCGTTCCGACGTGAAAAAAGGACTAACAAACACATTTGGTTATTAATTTCAGTTAGGATTATTTTGCCATAATCACTAATATGTATGTTGCTTTGTTAAAGCCACATCCATAATTACAGAATATTTTGAATACGATATGAAAAGTCATTAATTTAATTTATATATAATTTTAATTTACAGTATCACCATGTTTTTTTATTATCATGCTAAACTAATTTTTTTTTTTCGAATTAAGAAATGGATGTTAAAATGTTTGTATTATATTAATTCAAAAGCTAAGATTAAAATTTCTGTTAAATTTAGATATTATCTTGAAACCAAAGTAATATTCTTACTTAAGTATATATGGATAAAAGTTTCGTTTCTGTCGGAAGCTTCCCTCGAATTTTCCGTAAATGTATTAACGAGGACATTTGCTACCATTTCTCAAGATATCGTCTTTACGTATCTTCGCAGGCCATTTGTCTACATAAAGGAATCTATCATACTGCTCACATATGTATAGGATCCCTATCTCATTTCTCGTGTTGGAGACGTGTGTATATATCACCTCAAATTTCATGTCTTACATTCCCTCTCTTGGGAGAGTACATTTGTATCAAGTCTTTTTACGTAACTTAGTGAACCGTCTTGGGGCTATGTGTTGTGTTACGACTTATAAATTATTTCAGGGTCTACACAAATATTTTCCAATAACAAACTTATGAACTTAAATTACTTAGGGACTGTTATGAAAGCACATAAGTTTATTGAATATTAGCAAGTAATTTCACTTCCAGTATTTGTATATTTGACGGATTATTTACGTACATTTCTAGGCAACTAACTAACTAAACTAACCAACTAAAACTTTTAGAGTCTTTAATTTGTTTTCTTCGTTTTCCCTTTTGAGGATTTTTAAAACAAATATTTTGGATTTTAATATTTTCATTAGTAAATGTGTAAACGGAATGTCCGATTTTGGAGAACATTAATATGTACCGGCGTTTGTTGATAATGACCTATTATGTTGTTGGTGTAAGACACCTAGTATCTGGTGAGATTCAAATTGATCAAGAAAAAGCCTTCTTTCTTGATGGCTCGGCATTCTGAAACGTTTCCTTCCTCACATTGACATACCTTATCTAAAGGACTTGTCTCACCATAGGCGAGAAGCGAGTGATTGTTTTGTCGCTGGGCGATGAATGAGTTCTCGTCACAGGTCACAATAAGTAATCGTCACACATTTGCAAACAAAGATACGTCTTCACTGAATAAATTCTCATAGTAAAATATATATCGATGTGGTAAGAGTGAGGTAGGTAATCTTTTGTGGCGCACATCGACAAGAACTATCAAAATGATTATCGTTCAGCGAGTTTTGTATCGTCAAAAAATATTTGAGCAAATATCGCTTAATAGCTCTTGTCGCCGAGACAAGCGAGTATTATTTTTTCGGTGTGAACAATCAACTGTCGAAAATTATTATATTTGTCTCCTGCGTTAACAGTAAAAATATGACAGCTGTACGATTCTTAAGCGAGAAAATAGTCGAACGCCCATCGCTAACTCGCCGCTGGTGGGAGAAACCCTTATCCAAATTTAAAAATTTTGGGAGCACCACCCAGTACCTGGCCGAATTTCAAGTCTATCACACGGCTTCTGGATGGCTTATCACTCCGCTACATTTCGCTCCTCGTATTTACATAGACAAATCTGACCTACGGCCGTACTCGGGTAAAATTTATGCAGCGCCGCAGTAGCGCCGAACACGCGCCATTTTTGAAATCCGTACTCTCCCATAGTCCCAGCGAACGAATTTTTGGAACAGGCATATTGGGCGCTACTTCGGCGCTGCGTTAAGAGTCCGAGTTGGGCCATCAACTTATCTCTTCTGTAATTAAAGAAAGTTGAGACTAAGTCGTCATGGCGTATCAGGATATTTACTCGAGTAAGACCGAAGTGATTATAATTACAAGGAGCAACGAACTTTCACCAGCAAGCTTGGTGAAAGTTATGATAAGGTATGCATCATTTAAGACATTCACGACAGACGATGGCATATATACGATTTTTTTATAAATGCATTGCATTTCGTTCTTACGATTATTTGTTCAAAAAAGATATTTTTAATGTTATGAAATAGGTATACGTGTCAATTAACACTAGAATTAAATAGTTATCACCACTTCAGTGTGAAAGCTATTTATTACTAAATTTACGTTAAATATAACATATCAGATTTATATGGTTTTATTTGTATTTATAACCTCAGGGCTACGCGTGACTCGAAGCTTTCGTGTAAACAAGTACCGTACTGGATTCAAGGTTTATTTACAAATAAAAGCCGCAATAGAAAATTGTGATTTGACAAATAACATTAAATGTGAGTTCGTTGGTTGTGCACACGTAAATTCGGATTGCTATAAACGGGCGTAAATTAAAAAAAAAAAAGTATTAAGGTCTATCAAAATATGAATCAGTTGAGTACTGTAGGTGTTGTGAGTTGGTTTTGGAGCCAAGACAACAACAAAAACTTATATACCAAAATGAGTAAGTATGTTCTATTACAAAGGCATATTATTTGATGTTATTAACATTATTTATAAGATATGACTCCACATTACAACAGGTTACAATAAATGACATTTCTTTCAGTTCGCGCCATTATTACTCATTTTCGTTCAATCTTAGGGATTTACTTGATAGCGTTGTACCGCGTCACATCGAAACATCGCTAACAGTTCAAAGTTAAATTACGTATGATAACTTGGTCAGATATAGCTTATATACTAGTTGAACGACCATAGATTATCATGATAATTTTACTAGAAAGTTCATACTATTTACTATTATTATATTTTTCAGACTTGTGAAACAGTGGTTAAGAGTTAGAGAGGGAAGACAACTCAGGTAAATATGCAATTTAAATTCAAATATTTCGCAGGTAAACGGGAGCAAAACAGGTGGCATTAACCTCTCACATTTTATAGTCTTACTACAGTTATTAGTACATACAGTTGTTTAATATATTTTACTCTTTTAAAACTCACAGATTTTATAATAAAAAAATAATAATTTTAAGTTAATTATATTTATGTGTGTTAGGGATTTCTGTTAAAATAGGTACTAACCTTGTTGTCCTGTAGATCGCTACGCCATGTTACCGCCGTACTGTCTGGCTGCTTCGTGGCTTGAAAGGAATTATACCGCAACACACTGCCGCGACGTATATCGTTATGTCCCGCACTTTATTATTTATCTGCCGATATTGTAAAATGTTCTGCCAAGCTCAGCACCGCTGTATACACCTTTTCTTCAGAAAGAAAAGTTTGTCCCGTACCCGCGTTCACTTTTTTGTTGGTTTGTTTACCAATTTTCCACATATTTATGAAAATTCACGAAATTGTCCCTGTTACGTCATCTGGGCGGTTGAGCCGATTGCGCTCATTTCCACAATAAAAAACCAAAGCTAAAAATAAATAAAAAAAATTGAGGTAAGGTCATTATGTCGTGTAAAATTATTACCCACATAAATAAATGAAAATAGTATTACTTTATTTAGTCTAAAATAATGTAAATAGAAAAGATCTGTCCAGATGACGTCACAGAGATTTTTAATTAATCAGATTTAAGGAAAAATAACGGATGGTATAGATTGGTATACATTTTCAGAAAATAAATTAAAAACTGTGTTCAAAATTTTAGATCAAGCCCATTTTGCCGACTGCTAAAAGGCCACATTATTCTCTCATTTCAACTTTATAGCAACGAAAAATCCCTCTCGTTAACTAATGTCAAGCTAAGGCTATGTGTTGCTCTGTTTGATCTAATAAACGATTTGACAATACAAATGTCGTTATCTTTCACCTTGAGATTCTGATGCTGATTTCGTGATCTGAAAACCGAAAAACACTATATTTTCAGGTAAAATTTCTCAATAACCTTTAAGATTTTCGATATTTTTTTATGCATAGTTATACATCATCTATTTATCGAGTAAGTCTATGAATTTTCATTTAGACAGCAACACAATAAAAATAAATAAAAAATAAATTGAAACATACGTTTCTGGTAAGAATCAAGCATCAGATTTTTCAGGGTTTTTTTAGTGAACTGGTAGCGAATACCGATCACAGAAAAATCTTACGTACGGGGCATGGTACGTGTCTGCGGATACAGTCGGGCAGCGTAACGTCTTGGGCTTGACTCTATTTCATATTCCTTTTCCTGAAATCCTATTTCCATATTGACTACTTGTAAGTAAATATTCGGGAATATATTTAAAATTTAAACTTTAGTTACAGAAGTTTAAATTAATTAATGTGAGGTTCAAGAAACAAAATCCAAAGAACTATATATACTTCCCTACAATGCCATAAGTATTATTAAATAGGTACTCATTGGCCCATGTGGTTAATTAGTAGTTATGGTAAATTGGTCAGTCACACAATGGTAATTAACATATCATCATCATCATCAGCCCATTTTTACCCCACTGCAGGGGCTTAGGCCTCCCCTAGGGTGAGGAGGGGGGGTTTGGAGCTTAAGTCCACCACGCTGCTCCACTGCGGGTTGGGAACTGTAACGACCGCCATCTAATGACAGCGTCCGGGACCGACTGCTTAACGTGCCCTCCGAAGCACGGTGTTAGTGATATTGTGTACTTAAGTCAGAAAAACTCATTGGTACACGCCCGGATTCAAACCATGGCCCTATGGGGCATTATAAATTTGAGACAGGTTCGTTGCGCTCTGGGCTATCACGACACTTAACATACTTAACTTAACTTACTTAACTTAACGACATAATTAACATATAAAAAGTAAAAATGGGACTATTTTAAAAATTATTGACGAGTGTTGTATTTAATTCGGTACTTCTTTTAAAAACAGTAAAATAATTGAAAATTGTGTTTAACTATAAAGAACTGTCATCCCATTGAAATTTTATTTAATTTTTTCTCGGCAGTTGCTGCTCTTGTTTCCGCTCCTGTGTCTTTTCAGTATTTTGCGATGAAAGTGACCTTCAAATTGGTGTCTCCAGGAATTGGAGGTTTATGGTGTACGTACAAAAAACACTCTCGAGAAATAGTATATTGAGGACAACAAAAGAACCTTTATACTAAGACATATTAATGCTGAGATATGCCCCAAGGTATACTATATGCTTCGCAGAAGGCACGTACAGGTCAATAGAAAGGAAGGATTGGGAATGTTTATACTTTCCACCTGAGCTTTGTGCAGAACTATTGCCAAGGATAGAAAAAGCTAAAATAAAATCCATTGTTTACCTTGACGTGACAGTGTATCTTTTCAAACAATGAGATAGTTTCGGACGGATGTGTGAAGATTCTTAAGTAATTTTTTTATTAAGGTGTTTATATTTTACTAGAAATTAGCTCCTAAAGTCAATAAAAAAGTGTCTTTTATATACGCTGGGCTTTTGACCGAGCGATTACAAAAATCTAACATTTACATATAAATATTTGACATACACTTCCAAAGAAAATAGTTTTGAACAGGATATATATGTTTGTTAGCCTTTTTTAGTAATCGCAATTTTCTGTTACTTATTATAATTGTGGTTGTTGAAATAAACTTTGAATCGAAGCTTTTTAATAATGTTGTTCAAAAACTGACACAACCTGAGCCGATCCGTAAGATTCGGGCAAACGGGAACCCTATTACTAAAGCTCCGCTGTCCGTCCGTCCGTCTGTAACAGGGTTTTATCGTCTGAACCCTAACAGATTGACACTTGAAATTTTCATAGAGTATGTACTATATTAACAACGAATAATAAAAATAAAATATAGTTAAAAATTAAAGGGAAGAAACCATAGAAGAAACGTGTTTTTTTAATATTGTACGTTGGTGCGGAGCCCTTCGTGTGCGAGTTCGATTCTCACTTGGCCGGTTTTTTACTTAAAATGTCACGACTAATCGGCTGTATACGGATTGTGAGGAGATTGCAATTGTAATTTTATTGTTTCCATTGACAGTTTTTTTTAAATATTATGTTTAGAACACGGAAAGTATTTCGCAATCATTATATTACAGGATCTTCATTATATTCCAGCCAAAAACTGACTTCATTTTAGGATAATATCAAAAACCTGATCATGTTTAATGGATCGCGATCACCGATTGTCTAGTATAGACAGACATATAAACCGACGCTTGGTAATTAAACGATCAGCACTCAAGACATCACTTGTTTTCGAACTACGATAGTTGAGATGATTGCGATATCCTTCGGAGTTTCCAACAATCTAGATCCCAGACTATTGCAATCGTCTTAGGAAATTGGCAAGAATTGTTCTGTTTTTCAATTATACTATGACACGTAAAAAATGTATAATTTTATCCGTAAAAACAAAATATTTAATAACGACAATAAAGCAAGTAAAATTAATATCTATTTGCAACAAAAACATTCTTTGTCAAAAAATATTAAAAAAATACGAATTTAATCTTATTCAAAAGCTTTTATGCCATGTCAGATACAAAATTAAAAGAAAATTTAAAAAAACCTCTACAGAATTAAAAATAATAATATTGGGTTGGCTTCTCATTAACCAGCGACTAATTAAGCCCTTTTTGCTTGGCATCGAGTTCGAAAAGTATTTAATTTAATAATCTTTAAAACCATCAGGAGGCAGCACGAAGTCATTACAGTGAGATTTTTTTTTAAATTTCGCACTCTTTGCGTGTTAATTTATGAAATACTAGTAATCGTCCGCACTTTCGGTCGCATGTGTATTAGCATTTATTAAGAGTTTTTTTGCAATTTCACAAAAAGACATTTCGTTTTTAATTTGCAACCAAAAGGTCAATTACCAATTTTTACTATTTTTCGCCCATACGGGTTAAAATATAAATTCTAAAATAGCTAGCTGTAGTCGACATTAAGTTATTGAGTTATTGTTGCAATAATACTTTTGGACCTAGTGCGACATTTTTCTTCATATACCCATATATAGCTCGGCATTCGGCATCAGCAGAATACCAGCACTGGCCCTGCCACTGTGGTATACCGGCAACAGCTGAGCCGATTTCATTTGTTATACATAATCAAGCAATCCGCTTTGATTAGCATCGAAGTGTAATTAAAAATTGTTTTTTTCTTTTCATTTCGCAATTTAAATATTTTTAAATGTTTTTTGTTAGCATCTTTGTGTGGCAATAAAGATATTTCATTTCATTTCAAAGTTTCAACTCTTGCTTTACTCCCGAAGGGTTGAATTTCCAAAAACCATAAAATACGATACTTTCAGTTTCTGATCCAAAGGATAAATATCAATTTATTTACCACACATTTCACTTTCAAAATTATAAACTTACATCCCTTATTTTTTCTTGTTTTCATACTCACCCCTCCTATTTCACCCATTTAAGGGTAGAATTACTAAAAATCTTTTCTTAGTGATTAGTGAACGCTTAGGTCACAAAACCAACGCAATTTGCAAATTTCGTGTGATTTGCTTCAGCGGTCTCGGCTCGGCATTGATTGTGAATGAGTGAGTGAGTCAGTAAGAGGTATTTCGATTTTCTATAATAATCTCTATCTCTACTAATATTATAAATGCGAATGTAAGTTTGTTTGTTACGCTTTCACGCAAAAACTACTAAACCGATCATCATGAAACTTTGCACATATATATTTGGAGGTATTAAAAGTAACATAGGATACTTTTTGTCTGTCTGTCTAACTGTCTGTTTGTCGGTTCGATCTGATCTCCAAAACGGCTGAACCGATTTCAATCAAATCAAATCAAAATATCTTAATTTCGTAGTTATGTAACATAATCTTGAAATACGTCATAAGAGTGAATTTTATTACTTTGTGGAAGGACGTCACCACAAAGGCGCATTCAAAAATGCTGGTTCCTCTCAGAAGAATACGCAAGAAACTGAGGGACGCTCTTTTTAACAATATTATAAAAAAAATTTTTAACAATAAGTGCTTAAAGAATAATATTATTGAAACAAACTGATAGGCGAGCGGCTTACACCCATGGATTTTTCTCATATAAGTAGTCTGATACTTTATAATTTTTTATAAGCTTTTGCATAAAGCTTCCGTTTTATTGTAGTTTTAAACTTGTTAAGGGGTAGATCTTGAATGTCAACTGGGATCTTATTGTAAAAGCGTATACATTGCCCTTTCAAAGATTTTGTGAATTTATTGAGGCGGCTGACATGATTAGCAAGTTTATCCTTGTTTCTTGTATTGACATTATGCCGATCACAATTTTTTTTAAATAATGCAATATTTTTTTTACGTACATTATGTTTTTAAATATATATTTGAACTTGGCAGACATAAAGAGGGTATTATTGGGAGTAACATAAGCTACTTTTTGTCTGTCTGTCTGTTTGAGCTGATCTCCGAAACAGCTGAACCGATTTCAATGAAACTTGGCAGACGTGCAGAAGGCATTATCATAAGTAATATAGGCAACTTTTTGTTTGTCTGTCTGTCCGTCTGTCTGTATGTTTGAGCTGATCTCCGAAACGGCTGAACCGATTTCAATGAAACTTCACAGATAGGATAAAAAATATTATCAAGAGTGACATATAACATTTTTTGGTTATCTGTCTGTCTGTCCATCCGTCTGTTTGTTCGAACTGATCTCCGAAAGGGCTGGACTTATTTCAATGAAACTTCACAGATGTGATAAGAACTTTGCCAGGAGTGACATACAATACTTTTTGTTTATCCGTCTAACCGTCTCTCTGTCTGTTTGAGCTATACTCTAAAACATTTGAACCAATTTTTTTTTGAAACTTCAGACGTGAAAAAACGGGTGTGAGAAATGACATACGCTAATTTTTGTTTGTTTGTCTGTCTGTCTGTCTGTGTATATGTATGTTCGAGCTAAACTTTTAAAGATTTTAATAAAACTATGCAGACATTAAAAATAGTTTGTCAGGAGTGATATAAATAACTTTTTGTCCGTCTGGTTGTACGTCTGTCTTTTTGTTCCGGCTAATCTCCAAAACGACTGAACCATTTCTATGAATCTTCACAGACACAAAAAGTAGGTTATCAGTAGTGACATAAGTTGATTTTTGTCTGTCTGCTTGTTAGGACTAATCTTCGAAACGGCTGATTCGATTTTACTGAAATTTTACAAACATGAAGAGGACGTTGTCAGGAGCGAAAAGCAATTTTTTTTATATACGTTTAAAAAATCGTAGTATCTTTTAGTCTGTCTGTCTGTTCTGGTTAATTTCCAAAACGGCTGACTGATTTTGGGACCGACTTGTGGGATAGTTATTCTTCATGCTAAAATGACTAAATGGATTTTTATGAAAGTAGGTATAGAGATTTCTTAGGTAGTTAAGTTGCAGAATGTTCTAGAAAGTGTTATAATGTTCTGAACCGTCGCGTTCCTTTAACTGTCGCGGTACAACTGTGTAGTCCACGCGAGCGAAGCCGCGGGCGGAAAGCTAGTAATATATATACAAGGTATATAGTATATATACAAGGAAGTCTTTGTCTTGCAGTAGACTTCTGTTAGCTGAAACGAGAGGTACGAGTATTGAAATTAAAAATACATCTGTATTTTTATATAAATGTAAATGTCGGTCGAGCGGTTATCGACCCTAACAGCGGAGCCTAGGGTTGCGGGTTGGCTTCCCACCCGGGACAAGTATTTGCGTGCATTAACATGTCTATTTGTTTCGTGTCTGGGTGTAAAACTAGCTATATGTATATATCACAAAGAATATTTAAGTATGTAGATCAATTTTCTAGTACCTCATAATACAAGGATAATACTCGTACTCGCTTACTTTGGGAATAGATGGCGCTGTGTGGGATGCTCCATATGTTATTTTATTATTATATAGTCTTTAATTCAAGGTATATACAGCAAATTGAAATTCAATGATCTACAAATGTACTCAGAAATGAATATATTGATTTAAAGAATTTGATTATATTAGCGTACTTATTATTCTACTTTAAATAGAATAATACACATATGTCTTTAGATTAAAATTAGTTTAACGAAAGCGAGCTTTGGGTTTTGTTAGATTTTGTAAGATACATTTGGAACATTATGGAAATCAAAATTATAATGCGCTGGGCGCTATTTAATAGGCGTATCCAATCCCATTTGGGGCACATGTGCCAGGCATACGTATCGTTTCTTTCCTATTCTGGTGGGTGTCGTAGGTATCTAACTTTGTTCGCCTCCATACCGTTTAATAGAAGTTACTAATCCGAGAAACGTCAATCAAACCTATACAATTACCCAAAGGTATATTTGAATTATGTTTTCAATTAAATATTAAATTAAAATATCTTTACATTGAGTATACATTCTACGAGTGTAATCAAAGTTACTATATAGTACAGAGATTTTACACGTAATTCAATCACTTCACACAACAAGCAATGTTAATGAAGGAAAGATGGATGAACCTTAAACTTGTTGACTGGCGCGCCTTGAACTGAAAATGGATCAACTATTAAAATAATAAGTTCATAATACTTAGACAAAATGCTCTTAAATAATATTTTTCAAATTATAAAAAATACTTGAATTTCAACTATTTTTGCTGATGACGTTGCTCGGGTTATTTTCGTGGTTTATAGTTTTTAATCTACATGTTATAATATGGGTTTATGACTGAAAATGCAGTTCTAGCTATTAGCCACTTATTGAATGGAAATAAAACCTGTAAGCTTAAATATTTTGGTTTAAAACTTCTTGAAATTAAATATTTTTAAACATTTATGTAGAATTTCATTCATAATATTTTTTAGTTCCATGCATTTTAGATCATGTTTAAGTATTTATTTCAAAAGCTTTTCTTTTTCAATAATTTTTTCTTTCATTTTGTCTATAGTTTCCTTGTTTGAGATGTTGTTTTCTTCATATTTTTTATTTGTGTTTCACATTTTTTTTAATTATTTTAATTTTCTCTTACAATTTGTGATCGGTTCGTTGTAGATGGTATGAAATTTTAGCGTCTTGTAATTTTACAGCACCATCGTGGACACTATCGCTGATAGATGGGACTTTCCATGTATGGCCCATTGGGTATATCTGCATGTCGAATGATTAACTAATTGCTTGTTAAGTTTTGAATTTTAATTTTATTTATTTTTATAAATTATTAAGTTTTATTGAATTTAATTGTACTATTTTGTTTTATTAATAATAATGTTTAAATAATGTGTAAAAATGACTATGCGGCTAGCACTCAATAAATAATGATATATTCATTCATTCAGTATTCTTTTAGAAATAGCAATTTTTTTAGTGCGGCATTTATTATTAAGCTATAATGTATACGTGGAAACAATAACTTCAAGAAATTTATTGATTTTATATAAGGACCAGCAAATTTAAGATATATTTATCACTGATATAATAATTGAGTTGTAGTTGTAGTATCTTAAAACTTATATAGTGACCTTACCTATGTACAGTAAATTATACCGTGAACGCACACGTAAAAATATTTTTAATTGTAATTTGGAAAAATATGACTAAGTATTGAGTTTCGTGGTGGATCTCTCAAAAATTTTCATATTTCAAAACGTGAATTGCTCTTTGTTGGTCATTTTTGTGTCTATTATAATAGTGTGTACCAAATAAGAATTACGCTTTATATGTTAAGTACCGATACTCGTCGCCCATACCTGGTAGAATACCTTAAAAAACTCACTTTTGGCACCATTCCAAACTAGACGACTCTTACATTACGAGGTATATAAAAGCGATCTTCAAACGGAAATGACTCAAGGCGATTAGAAGCAAAAACAAGTACCTATTTCTTTACATGTCATAATGAGCAAAAATAGTCTGTAGATATTGCAGTCCATCATTTATTCACTAAAAATAAATTTTGCCTGACTTAAGGTTTATTTTGTCTTTTGATCAGCTATTAGACCGCATATAACATAAATAGGAACATATATCATAGCGTAAGTAGATCATTACGTATCAGTTGTCACCGCAGCTAGGTATGGGCCAAATAATTCCGAATCCGATTCTATGAATTCTGTAGCGTATAGGGCAATGGCTTTTGCTGAAAAACAGCGCCTACACCATTTGTGTGTCTGCAAAAGCTGAGCTCCAACGTTTTTGTACATAAACTTCAGTGTATCAATTACCCTTTCGTTTTGTGTGATAATTTTTTTTATTTAAGGATGCACATGTGTTTTTGTAGCAAATGAATGTCTTATTATTTTTATTAATGTAAAGGTGTTTTAACGTGTTTGACACGAAATGTTTTTGTCAATTATAACAAAGTGCAGAGCTTGTTCCAATACTTCTGCGATAGCCACCGACCGATAGTTTTGTTTCCGGGGAATGAAATTACATGTCAGATCTTGAGATCAGATTTAGCCAGTTTCGTGAAAAGAAATATAAGTTATTTCATATAATAAAGAAAGTTATTGTTCGCTATTGGAACGAATGGCGTATTGCGAGACCTTCGTTTGTTTCAAGCTATCCGCAAGGCTGGCATGAAGGATGGTTTATTAAAACATGTTTTAAATTTTGGTTTCAAATCGCGCACGAATTAAAAGCTAAGATGGAGGAGGGTCTGCATAATGCGGCGTTTAGTACGAACTCAAAAGGCACTTTGAAGTCAGCCCTAGTTGTCCAGAAATGTCTCCAATAAAACATATTGCAAAATAATGACAGCTAAGTCAGTATATTCTAATGTCTTAAATGCAAATTGTGTCTCTGTGTATTTATTACCTTTTAACGGCTAATCCACTAAATCGACTGTATTGAAATACATGGACATGGGACATCCCACACAGCGCCATCTAGTCCCAAAGTAAGCAAGTATTATGCTTGTGTTATGAGTTACTAGACAATTGATATACTTAAATATTGTTTTAAATAATATATACATATATAAATATTTTACACCCAGACCCGAAACGCTATAAACATGTTCATGCACACAAATATTTGCCCCGGGCGGGAATCGAACCCGCGACTCTTGGATCGACAGTTAAGGTCTCTAACCATCTAACCACTCGGCCAATCGGTTAGTCATGTTCGCATCCTGCACCCCTTACATCCTGAAGGCGGACATAGGTTACTTGTTAAAGTTTGACATTAAACGTTTCTTTACGTTTTTTTACTTTTTGCGGTTAAACCGCTGATTCAATATTACTAGAGGTAGATAGGTAATAGACACTTGAAATTGACTCCAACAAAAAAAATTTCATGCTAGGAATAGGGTAAGTAGATACTTTAAAATATTAAGAAACTTGTCTTAACAGTTGAAGTATATATATAATTGTATGTAATTTTTGCACTCGTCTAAAAAACACATAAAATGGCATAACTTACAAATAGTTGACTTCAAAAGTGAGACCACATCCACGACTGAAACAGAAAACTATAAGCACTACCTAATGTATTATGGCCGACAAAAAGTAGATTTAATTTTACTGTTTAGTAGTATAAAATTTACTGCAAATCCAACTCAAGGATGAAGTAGATTAGAAAAATCATAAACAAATTGTCACATAATGATCCTTTACCTCAGTTATTTAGCCAAGCTGAAACCAAGGAATGTTTCACAATACGCGAACGAATAATGCCAGAAAATACTTCGGACAATAATTGACCTTAATCGCTTGATAAACATGGTTTGGGATAAATGTCAGTTCTGCTGATTCAGCTCAGTAGTTTAGTTTGGTACGGTATAGCGTTCAAATAAAGAATTATTTCCACACCACAAAATTTGACCCTTTGTTGGTAACGAAAATTCTATTATATGTTTGCGTTAACAGAAAATTCGGTATATTATTATGCGCTAAGTTGAAGCGAATTCTTTGTGAGAACTTCATTTTGAACGATTAAAATATCATGCGTATAAAATAATGCCTAATGTGTATTATAAGAAGCTTATTTGATTACAAAATTGATAAAATGACAATCTACTAGGCCTTCATATAACCAATATAATACAAAATTAAATTCGACACCCTGTTGTGTGCCTTTTTTTTGTATAATCGGTACTATTTTTCCATTAGTAAAATAATTAATAATTAATGTTTATTAGTTGTCATGATATCATTAACGCATTTTAATAAATTAGAATAGAATAAAAATATATACCACAGTTATTTCAATTACAAAAGAGGCACGACCACGAGGCAGCCCATCGGGGCTTTACCACATTTCGGTTGATTTTATTGACAGGAGTCCGTTGCGGATCGCACCACACTTGAGCGGAATTAAGATCAGATATATACTTAGTGAATAAGCATTAAATATGTATTTTTAGAACCCTATTCAAATTTGTAACATCGGGTTTATTATGTTTAGTTTGATAGCTGTTTCTTACGCGGTACGTGACAAAGAATTTGTATCAGCCAATCAAAGCATAGACCATGGAATATACGTAAGCAACCGATTATGCGCGAATGCAAATCTGCAATAAAATTGTTTTGTTTTCACAAGTTTGCAGTCATTATTCATATTTTTTTTTTGTTATATACTAATATTTGGCGTTTGTTATTTTACATTAGTTGCCGTGTAAATAAGACGAATAAAATTTTAGGTTTAATTATTCATGACTTGTCTTTACAATTGAAAATCGTGTCAATGGGAATTTCATGCTCTTAAATTGTTTTTTTTTTATCTTTGCATGCACGTACGATTTTGCTTTCAGTTACTTCCAAAAATTTCAGTGAAAATATAAAACACGCGGACAACAGCAACTGTAGTTTCGTAATCGTAAAGTAAATTTGATTTGTTCATTATTATGCGAATGACGACCGCTTAGCCTAGTGGGTAGCGACCTTGCCTACAAAGCTGGAGGTCCCGGGTTCGAATCCTAAGTCGGATCAGTATTTATATGATGAATATTGATACTGGTACCGGGTCTTGGTTGTTATATGTATATGTGGTGTCTTCGTTTAGTACCCAAAACACAAGCCATTGCTCAGTTTGGGGCCTAGACGTTGTAGTGTTGTATGCGTTATTATTATTTATTATGTTATTAATGAATAATGTTGAGTTCAAAAATAATGCTTTGTGGAAAACAATTTAAAATAACAGGAAACAATTTAGAATTTAAAAAACAATTAGGAACTACAAATGCAATTCGTTCTTTAAACGATTTAATTCTAATAAACTAAAACTTTTACTTTAATTCGTTATCTGAAATTTAATTAAATATTCTCAAGAGTTACCGTGATAGCCGTGTTAGTGGCGAGCCCGCCTTTTGTTTAGAAGGTTGTCATTCGAATGCCAGGAACAGGCATGTACCAATGAGTTGTTAATTATTATCACTGACTCCGTGCCTCGGACAGCACGTTAAGCCGTCGGTCCTGGTTGACGTCACCAGATGGCAGTCGTTAAACTTAACCAAATCGCACTGGAGTAGAGTGATAGATTAAAGTCAAAGCACCCTCATAGGAGAGGCCTAAGCTCTTGCAGTGGGGCATAATAGACTGATATGGTGTAGTACGGTAAGACCTACCGGAAAAACAACATTCAAAACACCATAGCGTGCGTCACCAATTAACGACCTAGAGTGCGTTATAACATGGTAATACCTATTTCTATCGCAGCAACCCCCAATTAACCCATACGAGGTCTGTCACACAACTTCAACAAAGAGGCTGACCGCAAAATTCAGCTGGGTTGGGCTGCTTTCGAGAAGCTCCGTCGTCTGTTCTCGTCGCCACTACCACAATGTCTGGAGACCAAGGTCTTCAACCAATGCGTTCTGACATACGGTGCCGAAACTTTAACTCTCACGGCAGGACTGGCCAATAAACTTAAAGTCGCTCAGCGCGCTATGGCACGAGCTATGTTCGTTATTTTTTTGAAGGACAAAATCAGGATCGAATACTGAAATCCGTCGAAAAATTAAAGCTGTCGACGTAGCCGAAGTGATTAGCAAGCTGAAATGGCAATGGGCCGGTCACATTTGCCGTAGAACAGACAACCAATGAGGTAGACGAGTTCTCTAGTGGAGGTCACGTACCGGGAAGCGAAGCGTTGGATGACCCCCGGCCTGGTAAACTGATGACCTAAAGCACCATACCTACCGGGGGTAATTGGATGCGGAAGGCGGAAGACCGTGTTTGGTGGCAAGCCTTGGGATAGGCTTATATACTGCAGTGGAGAGTCATGCGGGCTGAGAGGATGATGATGAGGTTTGTCACTGAGTATGAAGTAAGAGCCGTCGACGTCGACTAGTCCGGAGCTCTGAAACGTTTGCTGATTTTTTTTTTAATTTCTGTAATTAAAAAAAACGTTGAATGAACCTGCAAATTTTAGGTTCGATTAAATCACACAATTAGTTTTAGTTAAATTACTTTAGCGTATACTTTCCGCTTTAATTATGCTGGATCGAAACCGATGAATAAATCCAATTGCCAACACATAAGTGGTAATCTACCACGCTACTAAAAATACATTTAAATATTTAGATACTTTTTTTCTGTAGTACCTGTTTACAATTTAAATCGCCGATAAATTCCATTTCGTCGCGTCGCTCAGATCAGGACAAAATACATCTGAGATTATTTAGTACGAATGAGAGCTTGTCCCTTTGGCAAAAACGTCTCTTGAGCGATCACACATGGATGAGAGCACCGATTTGTGAGCGTCGGAGCGACAAATACGCTCAAGCCATACACTGCCGCTGGAATGGCAAGATTGGCTTGCTCATGTGATTGGAGAGATGTACAGTCCTATTTGTCAATGCTTTCTGAAGTTATATAGCAGTCATAAAGCGACTTTGAGTCAGTTTTACGATGTACCAATTAGTTTAGTAATACTTTAGTACGCTACAAATGTTAAACTGAATATACCTAGTGCCACGGTTGTGAAGTTTGTTATTTTTGAGTTTACCAGTTTTCAAGTAGTTATTAGTGACAAATAAAATATTTGGAACTGATTTTAAAACTTCACCTTACTTCGAAGACGATCGCTCATAATTAAATAAGTTTTTATTGTTGAGGCCTATCAATAACAACTAATCTAGGATATGAGTCCTCAGTGCTAAAGCTATATCCTTATTTGACAAATATATGTGTATATGAATATGTCCATTTGTTCTGTGTCTGGGTGTAAAAATATATATTATGAAAAATATTTAAGTATGTATGTCAGTTATCTAGTAAACTAGCATAATACTAGATTACTTTGGGACTAGATAGGGCTGTACGGGAGGTCCCATATATTATTATTGTGAAGTTTCGTTTCAATTTTGTAACCTTTGCAAGAGTACAAATATTTTTGTAATATTTTTTTATGCAAATATAATATAATTAAATTAGAAAACAGTATGCAAGTAAAAAGAACAATTGACTATTTTGAACCACTTGCAGGAAATATTTCTCAGATTTCTCCGTTTCTAGGTTGTAATTAATACCAAATGCGAAAATCTACAGCCGTTGGTTCTGTAAAAAATAAAGTTCCTAACTCAATGTTTTTTTAAATAAATGGCTGATTTTTACTTTAAGTTGCGTATTATCAAAACATGTATAGGGTACTTCCAGGTCATTTAAAATCTTGAAAGCTGGCATAAAAGACTGTTTCGTAGAAAGTAAAACAAAAAGTCTGAAAATTACTTTTAATTAATTTTAAATTTGAGTAATTTTTTTAGGGTTTTAAAAATTCAGAGGAATAATGTACTTAGGTATTAACATTTCGAAGCCCGGTTTCTTCGCTTGCTAATTATTAGGATTTTTTTGTAAAAACCGCTACATATGTAAAACAAATAACGCGCAAAAATAGCAAAATATGATACATGTCGATAGTCGACATTTCGAGATATCAGCTCAGCCGTGACTACCCGTGTGGCTGGGCGTGCCTTAGAGGTAGATCCTAAATAATGGGTATAATGTTAAACGTAGAGTTATTATTTTTCTGAAATTTTGAATAAAGTGTTTTCATAGGGCTATGTTCATGATTTTTTTTTCTATCGTACAAGTTAAACGTAAAAGCGTTTTACAAATAGCCAACAAATTAAAAAAATCTGAACTTACATTTCATTAAATGCATACAATTAAAAATTACAAGGCAATTACAGGCTCTTAAAAAACGTTATGTAACCACGGAATCTCATGATGCGAGTTTGAATCGCAGTTGACGAGTTTTTCATATTTTAATTATATGGCATATTTCATTAGTACCTACACAGAATTTTTACAGTAAACACTTAAATAACGAAATAAAATTCTTTGTTTCTTCCAAAACTTACGTTTTTCATATTGATATACATTTTGTAATAACATGGTTTGCTGGAAAACTGTGCTTGAAATAGGGGTGATCCTATATTTACGGGTCACCAGTAATCCTGCCCCAAATATTGTGAATAAGTTAGCGTCACGGAAAATATATTTTCTTTGCTGTATTTATTATTTTCGTTTCAACTCATTTTTAAACACATTTTTATGGAAAACGACGAAAAATTAAAAAAAAAACATGTGTGCAATTCACAAGTTGTAGAAGTGAAACCTTCAAAAATTTTGGTTTCAAGATAATGTGACGAATGTGAAATTTTGGGAAGAGGACAATTATAGGTTTTAGTAATAATCATAGTGATACAAAGTTAGATAATTATTTAACATTTTATTCGTATATATTACATAGATTTATTCAGACTCAGAGCTTGTATTTTCGATAAATGAAACAAGAGGGAGATAGGTATTAACTTAGTGTGGTATTATATTTAATTAAGTACTTTATTATTGGCGCAAATAAAGAAAAAAATTAGAAATGGCGGCACACGTTGTGTGTTCTATAGTGACAAAACAACAATGAACAATTTTTATAAATTAATTAATAATTCACTCGAGTGCAACGCGACAGCCTTGTTAAACAGGGACTTTCTAAACTATGGCTTAAAAGGTACGCTCCGCGCTTACTTCACAATTGTTCTGTCTAGAAGCCTTCGTCGAACCTCTGTATGTATTTCCTCTGTGGTATAATGCTTCCTATCCTAATTTTCTCCCACATTAAATCTTATGAATTTATGTGTCTGTCTCTTTTTACTGTCGCTTTTTGGTTTCATCGACTTTCAAATCACAACGATGCTGAAGAATTTATTACTTCAAAAAATTTATAACATCCAGTAATGTCAAACCTCAATCGTACTTCAATAAAATTAATTTGTTAGACATCAGGATCACCAGCGTTTGTAAAACAGCGCGGCAAAAATCTGAAAGATCTGCCTCCACTTTTACGAGTTAGTACGTCTCAGCATACAGTAAAAATACATTGAAAAACAGTGATTAGTCATCCAGAAGACCAGTTCTGGTGCCTAGTTGCCATCAATGTTTTAGATAATTTTGTATTAGTTTTTGTTTTGTTCGTTTTATTTTGTTTAGTTTATTTTTAAGTTTTTATTTCGCTTATATATTTTTTGGCCTTTCGGAATTCATGTGCGTCAACTGAAAAAACAATTATTTTTTTAATCTGCTGAAAAGTAGCCACTAAATCGATAAGGTAAAATTTTTGCAGCTCAGAACCATATTTAATTTAAATAACACTAAAAGAATGTATAAGAAATTTTACGCAAAAGTTTAGGATATACGATTTTTAATTTAGAATTCATTCAAATTGTAGTCCATCCATCCATCCATCAGCCCTTTTTATACCCCCACTGGAGTGGCGTAGGCCTCCCTTAAAGATGAGAGGGTTTGAAGCTTAAATCCACCACGCTGCTCCAATGCGGGTTGGCGGATTGTGACGACCGCCATCTGTTGACAGCAACCGGGACCGACTGCTTAACGTGCTCTCCGAGGCACGGAGTCGGTGACAAATAATGTACTTAAGTCAGAAAAAACTCATTGGTACATGCCCGGATTCGAATCACGACCTCTTCTTATATATTTGAAACAGGTTCGCTGCGGCTCGGGCTATCACGACACCTTGTACACAATTTTTAGTAATTGCGGTGAATGAGCTTATGAAATCATAATGATTCGATCTATATTCCACTTTATTTTCCATTTTGGAAGTACATTTGAAAAACCGCACACCAACCAAACCAAATAAACCGTAATTTAAAAATTTTTTTCTCTAAGAAAGAGCATATATTAAAAGTCAAATAAGGAGACACAGAGGTTACGGTAGTTCGATATGCATTTTCACACTTCAAATAGCGATACCTTTATAACGCTTCAGAACAAAACAAAAATCGCGCCAAGAATCGCGTCGTAACCAGAAACTTAGCGACGCGAAAATTCGTTTTATGTCGGGCGGCATATCATAGTATACGCAGTTGTGCTTCAGTATTTGAATTTTCATAACATCATGTCTTTGGCCGAATATGTAGAAAAAAATATTGTAAATTTTCAGTTTTTATTCATCAAATCTATTTCTTAACGGGTTTTATAAATGGACGAACGCCACAATCTTATACGGGGGTAGGTAATAGGTGTTCATAAAAGTACGAATTGACTAGAAGTCCTCTTCTGCGTTTACCGTCTAACCACTATAGCTAGCTAGTGTAAAATGGCGAGTTTTAGTCCGAGTTTCAGTGCACAAGGTCCCGCGCGCCACTGTTCGGCCGCTCTTCACCCCCGGGAAACCCCGCGCCCCAGTTTCAACCCCCCGAAATTGACGTAATGTCACTTCGGTACTGTGAAGTGAACTGACATTTATGACTCTATTAAAATGGTATTAAAATCAAACACTGCTGTCAAGTTAATTTACTGTAAATTTACTGTCAAGTTATGTTGCTTAAATTTTCATTTTTGATAATGTAAATTCAGTTTCCAAATTATGTACGGAAGTTCTTAATCCTAATACGGCGTTTCCAATTTCACCAAAATATTGTGACGTCTATGCATATAAGCACGTCGATGTGTTATAGAAAGTACTCGAATGATCACGTGGCTTCACAAACACATCGACCGAATACAGAAATAACTAGAGATTCGAGGTCAAAATACATTGTAACGAAAATTCATTTTTAGAGACGGCATTTATCAAAAAGTTTATCGTCGCTCGGAATTATATTTTTGAGACAGTATCACGACCCGCTCAAAGCAAGGTACCGGCGCTATGAAAAGTTCCCACTATAAATTGTCATCACAATTTAAAAAATCGAACATTAGTCCATTGAAAAGTTACATTTGGGGTTGCGTTTTTTTAGAGGACGCAATTTTATTTCTTAGATATGTAGGGAGGGTAAGTGTAAGGTTAAAACCAAGTTTGTGGGGTCACCACCCTTGTCCCACGGCCGCCATCTTGGAAAAAGAGGTTGAATTGTTTTTACGGTTTATCTCGTAAAGTATTGGTCTCATAAAAAAATTGTTAACATTTTTTGTCATCAAATTATGTCAAATTAAATTATCTACAACTTTGGTCTAGTAATTTTTTGTCGTAGAAACATAAACAAAAAAGTACTGAGCAAAAATGTACAGAAATTCGAGAAAAAAATTTCGATTTTTCGATATAACTTTTTTTCTAATCATTTTACGAAAAAATGATTTTAAATTATTTTTGTAGATCGTGTTTTGAGGAACAACTTTTATTTGGAATATTTTTTAATTTAGTCAATAGTTAAGGTTTTACAGCGCTTCGAAGCGAGTACCATTTTTCAGTACTCATAACTATACATATATTAATGTATATAATATATGTCTAGTTATGTATTACTATACATATATTATATATAATATATAATTATACATATAGTAATGTATGTATTAATGATTTGCCATAAGTTTTTATCATCTTGTTTGTTTTTTTTATGATAATCTTTTTAATTATTGATTTTGAAATATTGTTATTAATTAATTATTGATTTACCACTCCATTACAGAACTTTACAATTATTGATTTTTAAAATAATTATTTTATTTTTTAGATGTGTAGGGGACCCCCCCTACACATCTAAAAAATAAAATTGCGTCCTCTAAGAAACGCAAGGTAAGGCCTAAAAAATGTAACATTTCAATGGATTACATTCGATAAAAGATTTTTTGAGATAGTGCGAGTGGGGATTTCAGCGTTTCGAGTCCGGTGCCGCGTTGCGAGTCAGTTTCTTGGAAAGTCGAACAACTGGGAGGGCGATAAAAGTGTGATGACAGTTTTTGAATTTGTTTCGTAATAAAATATAAGTACAACTTAAATCGGTGTTTTAGTGCATCCTAAATATCTCGACTTATATCCTGTAACAATATGGCGACGATTACATAATTTATTTGTTATCAGTAATTAGTTTGACGAAAGCTCTTTTGATTTGACACGTGTAGATTCTTCTTCTTCTTCTCAGTCGTACACTCCTGACGGAGTGGTCGTGGTCATGGATTGGATTTCATTGGATGGATTTAGTTCTAATATAAAAACTTAAACTTAAATGCTTTCTCTAGGGTGGGCGATGGCCACAACTTAAATACTAGACATAAGCATAATATGCTATCTATTTCCAGATTCAGACTCTTAAAGGTTAATCATTCTTTAATGGGCAATAGTATCCGTTTTTATAATAAAATTCTTAAAGAAATGTTGAACTTAAATTCAAATCAATTAACAAAGCAATTTGAAGTCCAACTCATGAAATAAGTTTACTATTGTATTAGCGAGTATTTAAATGATAAGTGCGCATGGACATCATTATAATAGTTGTAAGCACTTTAAATTAAAAAAAAAAAACAATTAAGAAAAACATATATTTAAATAAAATAAACAGGCAGGAGTTTCTTGCCGGTTCTTCTCCTTTTAGTATTTGAACCGGTACCTAATCAATCCATTTTAACTTTCAATAAGTGTGTAAACATCTTATATTGAATAAAAAAATTTTGAATTTGAATTCTGTATGTTGTTTCCTTAAGAATGGCTTGACAAACGACAGTTTCAGAAGCGATCTTTCCCAACTAATTAATCTCGCGTAAATTGCGGGCAGCAATTTATTACTTTGGTTGTTATTGGTACCATTTATTATATAATTATATATGACGTCGACAATATGTACACTAAAAGCCAGATTATAGGTAAATCTGTATACTATTATAAGGAAAACTAAATATACATAAGCTAGTAATTAAAGTATGTAATAAACGTAAATATTTCTATATTAGATGTAATAAACTGGTTCAATGTGCTCGTACTTGACTGACCGTTTGGTCGAGTGGTTAGAGACTGCGGGGCCAAGGGTCGAGGCTTTGATTCGCGCTCGGCACAAATATTTGTTTGCATGAACATGTTTATTTCGTTCCCGGTCTGGGTCTAAAATATTTATATATGTATATATTATTAAAAAAAGAATATTTAAGTATGTATATTAACCCATAACACAAGTATAATACTTGCTTACTTTGGGACTAAATATCGCTGTGTGGGATGTCCCATGTATTATTATTTATTTATTTAGATAACAGACAAACGGTCATAACAAAACAATGCAATTAAATATGATAACAATATCACTATTAAGAAATTTATTATTATTATTAAAAAAAAACTAAACGAGGAAAAGCCTAAACGTATTAAAAATGAAGTAACGTAAAACACACCAAAGCAAACATAGGAATTGGGGATGGATATTGACATTACAGCGTTTCTTAGTAAAACGTTAGATGCCAACCTCCATTGGGGACCTTATTTAGTTAGTTTTTATATAAACTTAGTTAAACAGGTTTCGTAATAAAAAAACTTCGTTAATTTTACTGTGTTTATCAAAGACATATATATTCGTATATATACGAATTTAGTTTTTATTGACTTTAGGCGGTTTATTATGAATAAATTTACTGTGATACGAAACTGCTGTTGTGGCAATAACTATTATAGTTGGCGGAAATAGGGTTTGTTTGAAGAAGCTAAAATTCAAATGCAAAGCAATTTCGTTCGGGAATCAGTGAGTATTGTTATTTCTATGCAAATAAAGTTTTCCTTAGCTCTGTAATGGCAATGTCTCGAGTACGTTACAAGTTTTTTCACTTATATGACATTTTTTATTTGATAACAATATGAAATACTTTAAAAAAATCTTATAAACAAAAGGAAAATTGTGTGAAATTTGTCTATTTCAAAACGCTTTATATCTTATATCAAGTCCTCGGCAATCAAATTATATTTTTATGACTATTTTTATTAATGGCTTTGGTTAGTTTGGCTTTCAGTAAAAGAATTAGGAAAATTAGTTTGAAAATAAAATATAGCCTATGTTACCGAGGGATGGTGTAACATTCTAATGGTGAAAGAATTTTTGAAGTCGGTCTAGTAGTTTTTGAGTTTATTCGTTACAAACATACAAAAATGCAAATCATTACTCTTCATAATATTAGTTGCACATGAAAACTTATTATACGATAAAAAATGTAGCTAAGGCTAGTTAATTAACTGTAGGCATATTGTTGAATATCGATTAACAAATGAAAATATGTTAAAACAAAATTATTTAATAAAGTAATTGAAAAAATAGATATTATTTTTTTGAATAACGAGTATTTGCCATCATTATCCTCTTTGTAGATTATTGTGCTAGCTACCCTGCGGGTAACAGGCACAACAATCTAAGTCAAAGCGATCTTCGACCTCTTTTGACCCAGATTGTTGGGCCCTATTATTGACTACGATTACACAAAATTAATAAAAATGTAACTTCTTTTAAATGCTTAAACATAAAATAGGTCTGAATCTTTTCAACGGATACTGCATCACTGGTATCATCTTGGTCCTTTAATAAAAATACAGCCAGTATATATAATAATCTTATTTGCCTGGTAGACCATCGCATGATTTTACACTAAAAAGCGCTTAGCTGAGTGCTTTACCTAGTCACATGTACGCAGAGCAAATTCACGGTCGACGTGTTCCCTGTAAATGCGATTAGTGAAACTTCAGCACCTTAATTCAATGGAAGATAGACGAATCACATAAATGTATTACTTGAAATGTACGTTGTCTAACATCCCTTGAAATTTGTTTATTGTAGATACAGATTTAGTTGATCATCCGCTTGGCTCAATTAAAAAAAAATCAATAAACGGTTTTTGATGATATTCGTTGTATCTCACATTATTTACGAAAGTTTCATAAACTATAAAAAAATAAACTTTTATCTTTTGTTTCTGTCAAGGTTATTTTGAAATTGCAAAATAACCTTGACAGAAACGTGGTGTAGAAATCTGTTTACAATGGATTCCTTCTCACATTGGTTTAAGAGGCAATGAGCAAGTAGATTTAATAGCTAGCTAAATAAAAGTCATCCAAAAATATATTATCAGGACCTCCTGCCTGTTGTAAAAAAATGCGTTATGAAGAATGGCCAAAACATTTTGATTTAAGAAATGCCACCACAGGGTATTTATTGGTACAGGACTGTTCAAAATGTTATACCATTAGTATCTTGGTGCCTACATACAAACCTTTCAAGACCAACAACATTTTGCGGCCTTAGATTAAGAGCTGGACGTTTATCCACAAATTGGTTTGCCTTCTTGATTAAAAAACGAGACACACCATTATGTGAATTGTGTACAAAGCCCGATGATATTTATCATTTGCTCGTGGAGTGCAAATATATAGAATCAGAGATAAATAATTTTATGCAACATATAAATTCTAATAAATTGTGCCTTTTGGCAAATATATTAGCAATTTCAAAACATCCTCAAGAAAACAAATTAATTAGTTTGGTTAATTTGATTCAATTGTTGTTTTTAGATAAAAAGCTACCCCATGAGTAATAGATAAATGAGAGCCCTTGGTAATATAATCGTCTGTTTATAAAATTTTTGTTTGTTAAAAGTTATAGACCGACATGACCAGTTTGGTCTAGGTCATAAAAAAAAATAAAAAAAAGTTTTTGTTTTATAACAAAACAGTAAAAAATAAAAATTTCGGCAATGCCTTTGGAAAGTGATATCCTTAAAATAAATGTTTCCTTTTTTAAGGTAACGTTTTTATAGCGTCTTTGTAATAATATTTAATATCTGAAACATTTCATACAGCGCCATCTAAATATTTGTCCCGGACGAGAATGGACCCCGCTACCCTGGCTCCGCAGTTAGAGTCTCTAACCACTTGACCAAACGATCATTCAGTTTTTGTCGGGACGGTACTGATTTCGATGTAAGATAACTCGTTAAAAACAATGATGAAACGCTTTAGCATCTGATCTGTGTATTGATTGATAAATACGCCTATAACGACACTAATTAAAATGGACACTCGAATCTAACTTTATCTTTAATTTTAAGAACAATTATTCGAAGCGATCGAATGAATTTTTCTCTGATATTTCAATAAAAAAGAGGTTTAAAGAAGACTCCATGTTTTTCTGCTGCAATTGTAAATACGTACGGACTACGAAGTGTAAAAAAATACAGATTTGTGTCGGTAATTCCCTAAATATCGAAATTCAGTAAGTCTACTTAATGGAAATTTTTTAGCTACACAAAATATATTAGAAAGCTACTTTAAAAAAAACGTATTCCTGTTAAGTTCACTTATTCGCTGACGAATAAGGCTTTAAGCTTTATTTCGGCAAACTATAACCACTGTGTACTATGACGCGTGATCTTACCAATGATCAATATTAATAATTTGGAGAATAATTTTAGAAAAATATATATTCACAAAAAATTGTTAATATACACTGAAAATTACACTGAAAAAGTAATTGATAAAACAGCTTAAACAACAGAATATCATTACTAAAATTATAGGGTAAATATTAGTTATTCTTAAAATTAGTGGTTTGCTTTTTACAAAATTACTATTATGTTTAAATGTGAAATTAAAACTGACCATAGCGAAATTCTTCAGTTGAGTCATTATGAAAAAACATTTAATGAATCGCTTTCCGCAAATGAACTGAAAAGTATTAAATTACCTTTTAATGTTCAAGTGAGGTCCACAATTATCTCAATAGCAAAGACAGAATAACAATTTATTCACGTTAAATATTTTACATAAAATTAATATACAAAAATAAAAGGAAATATTTTTAAACAACTTTTAACTATTTCAACTTAATATTTTTTTAGGTTTAAAGAAATTTATTTCTCAAAGAATTCATTTTACAATTCACTTAAAGAGAAATACAAGTAGTCATTTAATTATATAACTCTAACTGTTAAAGAGTGACATCAACAACACACCATTAACACTATTTGCCCAAAATGTGGGCTTTTAACTTATTTTTAAATACATTGAAAGTCTTTGAGTCCTTTACATCATCAGGTAAGTCATTGTACAGCTGTACACCCTCAAATCTTATATTTTTTTTGCCAAATAATGTCCTAGGTGTGATTTGTTCCAAATTATTTTTGCTTCTTGTTGTGTACTTGTGTACTTATGTTTCTTTTTTGTGAATTTAATTTCAGTGTGAACGTTTTTATTCAGGATTTTTCTAACTAATACGCAGGTGTGATAGATATAAAGTTGGCCTAAATTGAATTGAAATTGTTTTTCGGGTTTTAAATGAGCTAAATATTATGAGCCCATTGTATTTCTGTTACAGTAAATATTTAACCGTATAACAATTAATTAAACTTTCTAGACTCTAGTGATAAAAGTTGTTTTCAAATTAAGACACCTATCATTTGTTTAAATAATGCTTAATTAAGTCTTATATATGAATAATGTGTTAAGAAAAAGAAATGTTTTATTAGTATAAAACTTCTTGCGTTGCAAAAAGAAGGTATAAAAAAAAAACTTTAGTGTAAACAGAGTAAAGGTACGCTTACACGATAAAAGATCTGTTTTATAATATTAAGCTAGCTTACGTTTGTGCATTTTAAAGATTTTTATTACAAAGGGCTTTTATGCAGTAGACAAATTCTCCAAACATCATCATGTTTGGACGTAACCTAGTTTTAAATACAATTATTTTTCGCCTTTATGTAACGTTCCTATAATTAACTAACTCGTTGCGTTCCCTGCAGCCTATCACTGCCACAGA
This sequence comes from Luffia ferchaultella, assembly GCA_949709985.1. Lineage (NCBI taxonomy): Eukaryota > Metazoa > Arthropoda > Insecta > Lepidoptera > Psychidae > Luffia > Luffia ferchaultella. The sequence goes on along the minus strand of OX453247.1, from coordinate 1,132,806 downwards.
TTTATCACTTTTTCAAAAAATAAAGTAAACCACGACAGAAAGACAAATGAGACACGAGAGAATAATAGAGATTCCGTTTTTTTCATCTCGGATATACGGAACCCTAAAAAGACAAAAATATTCCTTGACAGCGACCGCCCAGGATACCAAGAATTCGTACTTTATGGCTAGTTTAGGTAATTATACTTAAAAACTACTTTTTAGAAGTTCGGACCCTTTTAACTAAAATGATTTTTTCGGGCCAACTGGAAATTTTTTTATCCGTTTTGTACATACGCAAAGTTTCGGGCTACGACATGGAAAAAAGTAATTATATCAATAGAAGCGAACAAGAATGAATGAATGAAGAAGTATTAAGATTTGGTGCGACTACGACTGAACAGAAACGGGATCTGAAAATTATAGCTATAAGGACGTTATGTACTATGTCCATGTGGGTGGAGCTATTGGCAAAAGTTAGGTTATCGTCAAAACTATAATAAGTCTTCCATTTTCGAGGCTCCAACCTCAACCTAGTTAGTAGTAGGGAAGCGAGAAATTTTTTTCTAGATATCTAGTTGACACCTAACAAACTTTAACCTTTGAGTTCCGATGGAATAGGCTTATAAAGTTAGCTATCGAATTATCTTCCCTCGAACACAAATCGCGTGTAGCTTTACGTATGACATTTTTCTTTGTTAAACTTTAGTTTATATCTACAATACACTAATCAATAACTATTTCAAAAGATTTTCCAATATTCAGCTTGTTTTTGTTTTAATATACATCGAAAGAGGCATAAGAGACGTTCGAATTTAATAAAATTTGGGACTATTTTTAAAAGTTTTTTTTTGACGCGTTCAAGGGTTCAGAGTGACAATATAAAAAACTAGCGACCGCCCGCAGCTTCGCTTGCGTAGACTACAAATTCCTGTTATAGGTACTATCAACGTTCGAGATGGTTTATACGTACTTTTTGCTGGAACCAATTTTGGTCACACCCATTCAAACTTTCAATCTTCATTCCCCTTCCACCCTTTAAAAAACCGATACAATTTTTCATCTCCCGTTTCCCACTCTTAAAATGTGAAAATCTAAAAACCCTGAACAACGTCATTATTTAAGTCCCTCCATTCCCATCATTAAGATTGAAATTTCTAAAAAAGCCTTTCTTAAATTTATAATGCTCACGTTATAAAATAAACTTATGTTCCAAATTTAAGCTTCCTAGACTTAGTACTTTCGGCTGTACGTTGCTAGATCAGTGAGGACAAACGACAGACAGATAGACAGACAGACAAACACAAAAAGTAGCTTATGACACTCTTGACAACCTTCTTTCACGTCTGCAAAGTTTCATTAAAATCTGTTCAGCCGTATTGGAAATTAGCTCGAATAGATAAAATTGAATTGAATAGACGTACAGACAAACAGACGGACAAAAAGTAGCTAATGTCAAATATCTTGACAACCTTCTTTCCCGTCTGCAAAGTTTCCTTAAAATCTGTTTAGCCGTTTTGGAGATTAGCTCAAATAGACAGATACACGTACAGACAGACAGACGGACAAAAAGCAACATTTGTTAGTTTTAACGACCTTCTTTTTATATTCATTGATGTTTCATTTAAATAGGTTTAGACATATGGACGTACAGACAGACATACAAAAAGTTCTGTATGTCACATATGGAAAGGGCATAGTCAAAAGATTACATCCTGTTATATGTGTAAAGTTTCATCAAAATCGGTTAAGCCGTTTTGGCCGAAGCCAATTTGCTCGAATAGACAGACAGTTCGTTTTCATGTATATAGCCTATAACTCTCCGCTAGAATCAGGCTATCAAAGGCAAAAAGAATTTTTCAAATCCGACTGGTAGTTTCAGAGATTAACAAATTCAAACAAACAAACAAACAAACGAACAAACAAACGAACGAACGAACGAACCAGCCAACCAACCAACCAACCAACCAACCAACAAACAAACAAACAAACAAACAAACAATCAATCAATCAATCAGCGCGCGCGACGGAAGCTCTCAAAAGGAATAATTTTTCCCGTTTTGCAACATTTTTCATTTATGCTTTACTCCTATTGGTCGTAGCGTGATGTAGTATAGCCTATAGCCTTCCTCGATAAATGGACTATCCAACACAAAAATAATTTTTAAATTTGAACCAGTAGTTCCTGAGATTTGCGCGTTTAAACAAACAAACGAACGAACGAACGAACGAATGAACGAACGAACGAACGAACGAACGAACAAACGAACAAACCAACCAACCAACAAACAAACGATCAATCAATCAATCAATCAATCAATCAAACAATCAATCAATCAATCAATCTATCAAACAAACAAACAAACAAACAAACAAACTCTTCAGCTTTATAATAAGTATTTCTATTATATAGATTAATAGATTATAAGATAATAAGATATTACTAAAAACTGTATCAAAGTCTATTGGTTTGGAAGTAAAAAGTTAACGAACAGAGGCAGAAAGCGAATTTATTTTCTCCCGCTATAGTTTTTAAATTTCAATAAAAACTGTTAAGATATTAATTTAAATTGTATGATATAAAGGGCAATTATAATATGCATGAAATGCTTAAGACAACTAACGTATTTAATTTGATAAGGATTAATATCACGTTTAAAAAACATCTTCGCAAATAGTACATTATGTTGAACAAATTTGATTGTCATAAAAAAGGTCATAGTAAGTTAACATTAAAAGATACACATATCGTGGGCTGAGAGCGAAAACCCGATAAGCGACCCGGCATGTATTTCGAGATATTCACGTTTAAAGTTTTGACAATCTTTCACCCTGATTATTCACCACTTCTAAAGATGTTGAAGTATTTGCTACCATATCAATTTAAAGAGAATTTATTGCAATTGCTAAAATTAAATATTAATTATGTTTACTAAGCCCTCATTGTTTTTAAATTATTAAATTATGACAAAAGGGACCAACTCATCGGGTTTTCGCCTTTTGCTTCGAGATATTTGAATCAACAGTATGACTATAAAAACCCGACAAAGAGGGAAGTAAGATTAGTTAGGCACGCCGTTTCTATCTTAATTCCGATAAGTTTTAGGTTTTTAATAATTAATAGGAAATTGTTTATATTTGTTCTACATTTCATAAACTTATTACCAAATCTTTGAAATATTCATAATAGTTGTCGTGATGTTATAATTTTATGTGTTTAGCTAGACTTTTTGTTCATTCATTTAGTTTTTAACTCACTTTTTTGGATGTAAAATAAACAAAATATTAATTTACAATTATATCAACTATTAATAGTCTAAAAAATCCTTAACGAAATTAAAAATCAATTTTTAATCATCTTCGTCAAATGTATCGTCGATGTCTAAATCTGGCACACGATCAACAACATGGGTTGAGGTTTTGAGATTCATAAACCAACTTGCAAGTTTCTGGGATATCTCCTAGATTTCACAATTTTACTGATCCTTTTTTTGTTTCGTTTATTGGCAACTGTTAATAATACAGGAATGGGATTGCTGATTGCTGATGGATTTTCTTCTGGCCTAATAAGACTAGGCAGGCACAACCACTTTTTTAGATATTCTAGTCACCCTTGGGGTAGGAGAGGGAGAGGCATCAGGAATTTGGTTATAATTAGAAATAGTCAATGTTTTGAATTTTCCGGTTATGTCATAATTAAAAATATTTTGTTAGGACAAGCCTCAAGGTTTCGAATTGTTTTTATTTTCAACCATTGTACAGATTTATTTTTGTTCTATTATTCTATTGGCCATCATTAGTGTAGTTAAAAGCTAAAGATCAAGAATTTCATTAAATTTGAAGTCATTCACATTATATGGCAGTACAGTATGTTTAACAACATCGTTTTCTTTTTGCGCGCTTATTGGAATACGTTTTTTCAATCATGTTTAGAATACAAAGCCTGATAATTTGTTTTGCATATTCAATAACTGGATAACCACTATATGCTTCCATATGAAAGTGCCCACTCTCCAAAACTTTTGTTCTATCAGTATTTGATTACTTTGCGATCAAATTAGATTCATTTTGCACTATTACAAGTAAAGCTAAACATTCACAAGTGCCGAGTAGAAAAGCGCTTTTTGTTTGATCTATATTGTCCAATACAAAAGCATTACGCATATATATTTTTACTTCATACGCAATTCTCATTTTGTCTTCATCTATTATAGACTAACAACACATACTCCCATCACTATCATTGCTCAGTCAATGTCTTTTAGTAGAAGCAGCAGTTGGCGTATAACCAGACAAATTAGTCTAATAAATCGTAATAATTTTGTGGTACATGTTTTCATTGTGGATTATTGATACTTCTGAAAAACAGCAAAAAACTGGTGCCACATTTAATACTATAATTTTGTCCTAAAAACAAAGAACTCATTAGAATACCATATGTAATTCAATAACAATAACATGCCACAACAATAAACGTCTACTACATACCTACAAGTAACTTACCATTTTCTACGCGATATTCTTTCGCTAAACATAGCAGTTTTTTTGACCACTCGCTCGTTGTCACCTAAGTACAGTTGCGCAGTAGCGTAATACTATGCAAGACTTATCGGGTATTCGCTCTAGAGAATAATTAATTTTTTTTCCAATTTGAATACAAAAATGTGATAACTTTACTTTAGTCTAAATTTAATGAAAATTATAATAAGCTAAGTAGTGTTTATGTTAATATTCACAAAAATAAGAAACTATTAATGCAACTTTCTATTACTTGCATCAGTGATAATATCTACTAAAACTACATTTAGTTACTTTCGCGTCAGATATCACATATTAGAGGGTTATTCCTCAAATATATATTGATTGATCATAATAACTACTTTGCAATGTTGACTTTATCCATTTTGGAAGAACTTATCGGTTTTGTGAAATTAGATTTTTGTGATTAAACATAACATTTCCAATTATCGGATTAGACCAAAAGAAAGATCAGAAAAAACTGAGTAAACTCTCATTGATAACTCAAATTGTCATTTTGACCAACTTATCGGGTTTTCGCTCTCAGCCCACGATATGCTGTCGCGGACTTTTGGTTAGAACTTTTAAAGGGGTACAATTCCGTAGTACATGATTTTTGCTTAACATCAACCGTTTATGCAGCGCGCGCGACGGAAGTTCTCAAAAGGAATAATTTTTCCCGTTTTTGTAACATTTTTCATTGATGCTCCACTCCTATTGGTCGTAGCGTGATGTAGTATAGCCTATAGCCTTCCTCGATAAATGGACTATCCAACAAAAAAATAATTTTTTAATTCGAACCAGTAGTTCCTGAGATTTGCGCGTTCAAACAAACAAACAAACAAACAAACAAACTCTTCAGCTTTATAATATTAGTATAGATGTAAAAAGATTAACATCACACCCGTTGACAGCGACCCAAATTACATACCCGAGTGTAAACCATTCTGATAGCAATCGGATTTATTTGACTTGGCTGAGTTGTTATTGAGTCTCTCTGAGGAGCCAAGCGTCGCGGGTTCGATTCCCGTCCGGGATAAATATTTGTGTGCATGAACATGTCTATTTGTTCCGTGTGTGGGTGTAAAAGGTATCCATTTATATTATAAGGAATATTTAAGTACGTATATCAGTTGTCTAGTATCCAATAATACAAGCGTAATACCTGCTTTCTTTGGGAATAGATGGCGCTGTGTGTATCGTTAACCATAATAATTATTATTTTATTTATTATTATTATTATTTTTAGACGTCACAAAACGAGCTTAATATTTTTAATGTAACACTACAGAATTCTATTTTTATTCCTATGTCTTCGAATCAAAAGGACAAAGTTCGAAAGCACGATGTTTAGTTGTAAGATCCATTTATAAACTATAAACTGAATCCTGTCCAAGAAAACGAAACTAGAGTTCATAATAACAGAGCTGTACTCTCGAAATAGCATTCGGACGTTTTGTGAAATTGAAACACGAAAATTGTTCTTTAAACTCTCATCGTACATCTATTTGCATTGCCACGCCTGCATAGTAGCAACTCCAACTTTTGATCAGTTTTCTGTATTAAATATTTGCCAAAAAATATGTTGTAGTACATATAAATAAAATAAGCATTAGCTTTCAATTGAAAAACTCCCAGAAATTCAATTAAATACTTACAATAAGGGGACAAACTGAAAATGCTAATACAGGAAAAAATCAGCTTGAAAGCGCTGATTTCAAGTACGCATTGAAATGAAATAAATAATAATAAATAATAATAATAATTTATTTCAGGTAACAATAACCCATAGACAAAATACTAAACATAAACAATCAATCATAAAGACTACGTATTCTACTAATATAATAAATGGGAAAGTTTGTAGCTTGGATGTTTAGATGATTGGATGTTTGTTACTCAATTACGCAAAATTGGCTGAACGGGAGAAATAATGAGAAGTCAGCAGGAAAACGGCAAATGAAAGACATCATCCTTTTAATACCCTGGAAAAACACACTGTTCCTACGGAATTAATATTTTTCATGATAAAATGGATGAACGGATTTTGATGAATTTCGGTAAGTATAGCGATTTCTTAGGTAGTTATAAAATACAGTATGTTCTAGAAAGTCTAACAATGTCTGAGCGCGTCGAGTCCCTTTAGTGGTCCAGTTCAATTGTGTAGTCCACGCGGGCAAAGCCACGAGCGGAAAGCTAAAGTAATAATAAATGGCAAAAATTGTTGTAAGAAACATTAAGTAACATGAGTGGTTTTAATGTTTTAAAAGCAGTTTTGAGGAGCTTGGGTCGCACGTGTAGATCGTGTGACGATAACAGTACCTACCAAAACCAATAAATAAAAACTGTATCTGATAGCGAAGAGTAGATTGTGACTTTGGTCAAATGTGTCTAACAAAACAATCGGAATCAGGACTAAAACAAAAATTCTTTTCTTTTCTAAACTGATATCATGCACCTTACTTCACCGTATTTTCTTTCTATACTAAATAGCGATATCGTGACCTTACCTCTGTCGTTGCATGTATCATGGCATCGTAAATAATATCTGAACACGCAAAGTCTACGCGTTGTATGATTTTTAGGGATCCGTACCCAGAGAAGGCTACCAACGGGTACCCTATAACTAACGCTTCGCTGCCCGTAATAGTAAGACATTTGAAATATTAAAAAATTTATGTTACTATGGCCACTATAACAACAAATAATAAAATAAAATTAAAAATTAAAAAGGGTCTCCATACCAGAAAAGTGTTTTTTTCGACGTTTTTGCCGATCGGTGGTTGTGAGAACATTGTCTATACTTTAAATTTTCACGAAGTATATACTATGTACTATGTCCGCTATAATAACAAATAATAAAAATAAAATAAGAGTCGTGATAGCTCAAAGCGCAACAAACCTGTATTAAATTTACAAGGCCATAGGGCCATGGTTCGAATCCGGGCGTGTACCAATGAGTTTTTCTGACTTAAAAACATAACTATTACTGACTTCGTGTCTCGGAGAGCACGTTAAGCAGTCGGTTCCGGACGCTGTCAATAGATGGCGGTCGTTACAATCCCCAACCCGCAGTGGAGCAGCGTGGTGCATTTAAGCTCCAAGCCCCCCTCGCCCCGGAGGAGGCCTAAGCCCTGCAGTGGGGTAAAAATGGGCTGATGATGTGATGGTGATGATGTAATGAAAAATAAAATGAAGTTAAAAATTAAGGGAGCAACACATCAAAAAAATCTAAGCAACACATGCTATTTCAAATTATTAATCAATTTTTCTTTGTTTATTAAAATTTAGTATTCTGTATCAACTTTATGATTTAAATAATAATATGAAAAAAGTTTTGAACAAATTTGGATTTTGAGACATTTTTTACGTCATGGAGCGACGTCATTTGAACGCAGATGAAATGCAAAGAGCTGTAGGGATGTTGCAAGCGGGAAGAAGTCAATCTCAGGTATCTCGGTATTTTGGTGTCAATAGAAGCGTTATTTGCCGTCTTCATCAGCGTTACACTAACACGGGAGATCCTGCTGAGCGGCACCCAGGTCGAGGAAGGTGTACAACCACACGGCAAGATCGATACATACAACTGACTGCAAAACGCCAGCCGATGTTAACCGCCCGAGAGATAGGTTGAAGGCTACAAAATTCAAGTGGTGTTGTTGTTAGCTGCCAAACAGTGCGAAATTGACTGCATGAGTATAGCCTACGAACACGACGGCCAATTAGGTGCCCACCAATACCTACGTCACGGGAATCGCGCTCGTCGAAATGAATGGTGTAGGGAACACATTACATGAACCCGGGCACAATGGGATAAAATTTTATTTTGCGATGAGTCTCGATTTGGCTTCAAGCCTGATAGTAGAAGGGTAAGAGTGTACCGTCGTCCTGGAAATACTGAAAGACCGAGGTGCGTTCAGCAAGTGCATCCATACAACGGCTCAACAGACAACGGCTCAACAGTTATGGTATGGGCGGATATTATGAAGAACAGAAGAACTGAGTTCGTTTTTGTAAATGGTAACATGAACGCTGTAAATTACGTTGAGGATGTTCTAAGGCCTTATGTCCGTCCATTCGCACAAATTGGCTCCGATTTCACGTTGATGCATGACAATGCGCCTTTGCATACAGCTTTGCACACACGGGACTACTTGGCAAGGGAAAATATCCTGGTATTGCCTTGGCCTGCACAATCGCCAGACCTCAACCCCATCGAGCATGCATGGGACATGCTCCAGAGACGTGTTTTAAAGGACTTGGATGGAGTGACAACAACCCAACAACTGATGGACTTACTAAAATTTCATTGTGAGCAATTGCCGCAGGATAACATTCACAGTCTCATCGATTCTATCAATAATCGGTGCCAGCAAGTTCTCCATAACAGAGGCCACACTTTGTATTAATTTATGCAATTTTTGTACAACCGTTTAATTTTAGTTTAAGTTTAGTTGATTAGGCACCTTACTTTGTACTACGTACATAGAGTACTTATTCGTAATTATTGTTGATTCAAATTATTAATAAATAAATATGAAAAAACAGTTGTTGTTTAATATCAAAAAAGCATTAAAAATAGTATACATAAGAAGATACTAGGATTTAATTTGAAAACACATTGTAAAATTTAAATTTGTATGTGTTGCTTAGACTTTTTTGATGTGGTATAAGAAACGTGTTTTTTTTAACATTGTACGGTGGTACGAAACTCTTCGTGTTTAATTCGCACTTTACCGATTTTTAGGGTTCCGTAGCCAAATGGCAAGAAAGGAAATAACCGTCCGTCCGTCTGTCTGTCTCTATGTCTATTGTTTTTCTCGAAAACTGTTGGCAAAATATAGATGAAATTTGGAAGGTAGGTGTAATATATGAACCGCTACACAACGACGTTGTGAAATTGAGATAGGTCGCCATACATGTAACTGAAGTACGAAATAAAAAATTCATTGTATATTAACCGCGAGAGCTACCAAACCATAGGTTTTAAAAAATGATAATAAGGTTTCAAACAATTTTTGTTTATTCAAGTCAAACGTTGTTGAGATATGCACTCTTAAAGTCCTACTTTTTGTTAGAGTCATGTGTCCCACCCCCCCTCTATCAGCTAAACCGTTGTTTTGGATATGTGGAAAAAAATTGTGACAAGAGTATATATAATGCAGTTACAAGAAAAACGAATCCGTTTCTTATTTAATTTTTTAATTTAATCGAAAATCAACTATGTAATTTTTATTAAACGGTAATGTATACAAGGAAAACTATCACAGCTAACTAGACTGTATTATTTCACAAGTAATAGATTAACTTATAAAATGTACTTTAATAGTAATTTTTTTTTAAATTCCATAGAAAATGACAGATAGCGTTTAGCCAATAAGCGAAAAGTAGATGCATTTTATCTTTGTGATGTGATTGTAAAAGATAATTAAAAAAAAATTGATGAAAACTACATTGTATTCCTAGGTACTATAAATTTACGCTTTCCTTTGCAGAGCTTATTCTTTTCACAATCGATAGTAAAAATCAAGGGTTCACTGTAATAAAATAAGTTATAAAAATTGTCTCTAGCTATCAGTGCACTTATGTTATTACTTTCTGGATTAGCCAGAGAGGATCGAGCGCCTTCTAAATACCTAACGAAATAAAAATGAAATATATTTATACAATAATTCTTAAATTACATAATAATAACGATTAATGGTTAAGTTCGATTGACTTCACACTTGTTTTTTTTATATTGTATAGTGGTACGGAACCCTTCCACTTTTTTTCAATACGACATATCGTTCAAAGGCAACAATTAGATCATTTATCATTAGTACATTTCGTTGTCGTCGCGGGCAATATGTTGTGAAAAAAAGTTTATCGTATTTATAACTACTTCGTTAGCTTTTGCGTGATCTAATTTTACATTTACATGTGTAGATATAAAACTTTAAAAAAAAATATCTATGTCATAAGAAATACAGCACAAAACTTACAACCAATGCAAATTGAATTCACAGACAGTTATAAATACTTCAAAGAGCTCCTTTCTCCAACTTCTTATTTGGATGATTTCTTTTTGTTTGCAAGAAAAATTTAAAATAAAAAAATATTTACCAATCTAGTGATATAAAGAAACGAAAAAAATATATAAGCAAATTGAATCGCTGTACTTATACTTTTGTTGTCGATTGAAAATACACTTAATCATAGCTTCAAACTGATATTACTGATGGCGTATATTTTTACATTTCACTGTAGGTAAAAGTATTTAAACTAAGGAAAATGCACTCTTAGGTTGGAAGTACATACTAAGGTTATTATCTACATACACGGCATACAGTCCCTAGCGTGCAACATGATTGACGTGCCAATAAAACGCATAAATAGCTGCAACGGGGTTAGAAATTTAAAGTTCAATTCTGACGAGGACCCTTGAGACCTTGCGACCTACTCATGTCTGACAGTTTTATCCGAGAACTGTAAAAAGTTTTCTTGTTTCATTAATATCGTTCCTACTTCGCGGATTCTCTAAAACCCCCGTAAAACTCATCATCGTCTTCATTTTATATACTACTATTTTGACTCTGATATTTTGGTTGTTAGCGTGCTGCATAGACGACGTTATTTTTTTGTATTTTTTAAACCGGGACACCCCAATTATAAAAAAAATTGTTAATGACAAGGTAATCAAAATTATTTACGTGTAAACATTTGCGCATGTATGATATTAAGTTTACATTGTTATGTTGGTACTGGAAGTTAAAATTAATTCAAAATACAGAAATTAGAAAGTCAGCAAGATTAATAGGAGCGTCCTCGTGAGGAAAAAATCCTGGCTTGAACATCAGGTCATGTTCATCATTTTAGTGTATTGTCATTCGATTTACATATACACGAAAAATTTCAGCTCAATCGGAAACCGGGAATAGGTTAAATTTAACTTACAAGGTTTGATTACAGACAAACAGACAGACACCGGGACAGGTGAAACTGTATATCGTAAAAGCTAGTAATAAAATAATAAAAAGGTGATACACTCTGTATTCCACTAAACCTTAAGATATACGTATTATCAATGATTATTTTACTTAAATATTTACTTATTATCTATACCGTGAATATTACCAAATGTGAATTATGTATGCACAACAAATTTATGGACATAAATGACATTATAAAAGCAATTTCAACAAGAGCTCGTCCCACTAACCAAAGAGCAATTCATAACCAGCAATAAGGGACAATTGGACATTATGGTACGCGTTTATTCTCGTTTGACTCGAAAAACACTTCCCGGCCTTTGTAACCATTGTAACAGATACAAACCGGCTAAGTGCGAGTTAAACTCATATACGGAGGATTTCGTTCCTACTCTATGTTATTGTGTCATGGGTACTGTGTATAATGCGGGGACTCTGTAGATCTGTAGCCGGCAACATTATAATAGGTATTGAAAATTATTATCACAATCAATTGCTCGTTCTGGGCGGAAGCGTTCAGCCAGAGTTTATTGATTTATATGCGTATCTGTATAATTTGTCTTTTCTGTATTATTAAAAAAAAAAAAATAACCACAAAAGATGTGGCGGTCGCAGAACCTAGAAAAGTGACCGCTACAGTCTTTTAACCTAGTAACCGGGTCTGATTTAATTGCCAACTTTCTTAATCGCTCTTCTATATATTGACCCAACCGATCCGACTTATAAACAAGTGACATACTCAATGTCTCCTCACACATTGGCCGATTCAAATTCACTTTGACGGACTAATCGGTCAAGGTGATCGAAGATCTGAGACGCCGACCACAGCTTCTAAAGATCGAGAGTTCGTTTCCCGCCCTGGACAAATATGTGTGTGCATGAACATGTCTATTTGTTCCGTGTCTGAGTGTAAAATATCTATATAAGTAAATGTTATAAAAATATTTAAGTAAGCATATTAGTTGCCCAAAATTAAGTCTGCATATACTATATGTACTACCAGTAGTACAGGTCCTGTTTGTTTCGGGACTAGATGGTCGTGTGTGAGATGTCTCAGATTTTGTTATTATTATTATTACTTGATGTGTTTCTATAAATCTATAATGTGTCGTTATTATCACAATAAATATTTTTCAAATCGAGGTTGAGTTGAATCATGATTCAACTCAATCTTTGGCGCATGCGTCAATCTGTTGAGGCTCAAGTTGTAATTGATACAAGTCCCTTTGACTTTCGTGTATATGTAAAGTATATGAAACCATACAAATTAAAAAAGATGCTCTACTCATACACATACACATGTTACAGTTACGAGAAAGAAAAAGTTCTGCGAAACTAATATTGTCTGAATTTATTTTAAAAATACGCTATCTAAGGTTGCTTTTTGACAACTGAAATTAGAGGCTTATTTAGAATATAGTTTGGTCAGCTATAACACGCTATATAAGTTTGTACTATGTTCAGTTGAAAACGCCGTATTTCACATTCCCCTAATTATTTTAAGTCCAGTGAATTTTAAAATAAACTTGGAACATACGTCTTCTCGAATTCACCACCTTAATACCCCCATAGTCTACTATTTTGAATCTAAAAAATAAAAGAAAATAATATTACTTCTTGAGCTCCTACCAAGACATCCTGAACACCCGATTATTTTATCGACTTCCCTTGCAAACATAAGTCTTCGAAAATTAATCATAGCGCTAAAGTTATGTTATATTCGATTTTGGTAGAATATATGAAATAAAAAAGAACCTACTTCAAAAACTTAAACTAAATAATATTTTTATTTCGAACAAAAGAGCAGTAATGGGCGCCATATAGTTTCTTAAATCGGTACCAAGTCATTCACGTTATATTGTGTTCTATATTTGTTATTGTTATAAATAAATCATTGTAATTGCTGTTACCTTGTAAGTACCCAATTACTCGTTAAGTGTGTGAGTTGGCACCGACTTCATAAACTATAATCCGCTCTTCGTTTTTGCGGTAATCATAAGTTACTGTAATTTATTTGTGTTTAGTGTAAATAGGACTTCTAAACACGCTGCTGAAAAGAGACAGCGCCGTTTGGTGAAAACTATCGACTATACGCAGTATTATCCCCTAACTCTTAACCATTCAGGACTGCTGTAGCTTCCATCATCAGCTTAGCAGCATGAGATGATGACCCCAGATGCAAACACCTGAATAATTAAAAAGTAGAGCTCAAAAACACTATGCGTGCCTGTAAGATTTGAGGGTATCCCTCGATTCTCTGGGGACCCTATCATCAGATCCTAATTTGGTGACAATAGGACCACTTCGAAAGTATAATTTTTTAAACGGTAAATGAATTCCTAATCTTTTCATAATTGGCGAAAAAATTGTGTAACAAACATAAAAAAAACATACAGTCGGATTGCGAACCTCCTCCTTTTTGAACTCAGTTAAAATAAATTTATTTGTATACTTACTGTAAATCTCTATTATTTTTGGTACTAAAAGTTTTTGACAACAACTTTGACGACGATAAAAATTCGGACCCACTGAGTATGGAACCTTAAAATTGGGGAGCATAGCAATATTGAAAATATTCAAATTTGCAAACTCCAAGTTCACTGAGAAAAAAATTTTAATTTACCATTTTATGTTTCTGCTAGTAACAATACGATTTTGTAGCTTTCTTTTTTCATTCAATACTTTCCCGAAACAATAATATCTCGCTGTGTTCAAATATGATTGTTTCATTAAGGTAATGCTGAAATATTTCAATAATTTTTTGATGAGTAAATTAATTACAAGTAAAACATAAAAAGGCGAGGGCCTTTTACATTTGTAAGTCACAAATCTCGCTCGCCAGGGCCGGGCGGCACAAATATTTCTAAATTTTTTACAGACATAAGTTTCCGTCGGATGCTGTTTAAAATTTTAAAAGCAAAATTTAAGTGCGTTTAAATAAATGCATTTCATAACAGAAAAGTTAGATGCTTTTACGTTATATCTCGTTTTTCGGTTTTTTTTTTGTAGTAATTGAATAACTGACAAAATACGAGTTGGGTATAGCTACTCGTATCAACCGTTACTGTAATAAATACTCAATTTTGCTTCCGGTATTTAAAAAAAAGAACAAAAAAACCGACTTCAAGAACATAAACTAAAAAGTTAAAAATAATATTTTTGGTTTACAATTCGGTACGTTCCACGTTACAGCATTCGGTTTGTGGTCTTCACTCGAGAACCTTTCTTCCCCACCAATTATCGGTTCTAGGAGCAAACTAGTCTGCCCACTGCCACTCAACTTTGCAATTCTTCGAGCCACATATGACGGTCACTCCGACTCTTATGCAGATTTCTTAGTTACGAATTCTTTTCTGCAGATAAACATTTTACTGTGGTATTGACCAAATTATAATCAAAATATCAGACAAAATATAGTAGCTTATTGATTTACACACCTTTAATCTCATTTAAACTTAAGGAAACCCGTAGCGCACACAATGTTTATTTTACACATCATCTGGTTAATTTGCACATCACCGGATACACTGTCGAATCATAAAAATATTTTCATTTTCGAACTTTATTCAGATAATTTGTAACGTAACGTACAATGTAAGTGGAAACCAGATTTGGAATGAAATGTATAACGGGACGGCGGCGCTGCCTCTGCATGGTCGCGGGTTTCCCGTATAGGATAAATATTTGTGTGCATAAACATGTTTATGCACACAAATATTTATCCTATTGTTCCATGTCTGTATCCATATATATATATATACTGTACTGTACACCCATATTGATGGAGTAGTGAAATAAAATGTAATTCGCCATTTTGTGGTGGCGGCCATCTTGAATTTGAAAGTAGTCATAGTGTATAGTATTTTACTAATTAAGCCCTTTCATTTGATACCCATATTGATGGAGTAGCGAAAAAAATATGATATCCGCTATTTTGTGGCGGCGGCCTTCTTGGAATGATTTTCATAAAACATAGCTAAGAACACTCCCGAATAATTCACCTTTCATATAAAAATCCGCATCCAAATCGGTTCATCCGTTTGGGTGCTAGGATGCCACGGAGAGATACACAGATACACACACACGTCAAACTTATAACACCGTTTTCGTCGGGATTAATAAATATGGAATAACATTTTTGTTTATGTAAAGAATTTATTGTGTGTCTTGAGTGGAGTTATATCTCTTTAATAATATTTTAAGAAGAAGAAACATTTATTTTTATTTAAAAAAAAATTGACAAAAACCACATAAGACAATCCCTAAAATCTACGTAAAATAAAAACAAAAAAATTAAATAAAAACCGACTTCAAAAACATTACTAAAAAGTTAAAAATAAATTTTCGTTTTAAAGAAAAAAGCATTAAAAGGCGGCAATAGATAATGAAGTCGGTGCCTACTCACTCAGACACTTTAAATTGTGTTTTATATTCGTTATAGTTAAGAAATATATCATTGTTGTAATTGTACCTGGTAAGTACTCTTTCAAAGTTTCTGACTTGGCGCCGACTTCATTAACTATATGCCGCCTGTTTATGCTCCTTTCTTTAAAGCGAAAATTTTATTTTTAACTTTTTAGTTTATGTTTTTGAAGTCGGTTTTTTTTTTTTTTTAAATTATTTTTTTTTAAATTTTTAGTTGAACGCATCTGTAACTTATTTGTATTTAGATAAATAAGGCTTCTAAACGCGCTACTCAAATGAGACAGCGCCGCGATTACACAACGTAAATTCAGTGTCAAATTGACGCATAAGCGTGCCTAGTAGGTAGTGGTATTCCTTTGTAAAACTTCAATCTTAATTATTATTTTTGTGCGAACTGAACATTTTGGCATATTGAACCGTATGAAGTAAGCCCAACAAAAAGTAACTGCTGTAAATCGTTGAGGAATTCCCTCGACTGTTTATGGTCTTCATCATCAGACCTGTAATGGCACTTATAACCCATATGAGTGCAAAGTTCTCTTCAATAGAAATGAATTAAGTCCAAACACCAGGTAATTACTGTAAATAGTTAAGGAGTTCCCTCGATTGTGTATGGTCTCCATCATCAGATCCGTAATGGTACTTATAACCCATATGGATGCAAATTTCTCATTAATAGAAATGAATTAAGTCCAAACACCAGGTAATTGCTGTAAATCGTTGAGGAGTTCCCTCGATTGTGTATGGTCTGCATCATCAGACCTGAAATGGCACTTATAATCCAGATGGGTGCAAAGATCTCATCAATAGGAATGAATCAAGTCCAAACACCAGGTAATTGCTGTAAATCGTTGAGAAGTTCCCTCGACTGTCTTTCAGCTCCATCTTCAGATCGACTTCCGACCTTCATTAAACAGTACTAGTAGTAGTACTCTATCCTTAAAATAAGATACTTTAAAATACGATTTTCGAAGGTTGCCTTCGATTTCTCTGAGATGCCATCATCAGATCCTGGTTTCTTTATCATGATACCACTCCGGAGATATCTCCTTACCACAAAAAAATCATGCAATTCGGTTCATAAACAACGAAGTTATCCCTGAACACACATAAAAAAAAAACATATACACGGTCGAATTGAGAAACCTCTTTATTTTTTGAAGTCGTTTAAAAATACAATAAAAATGAAATATATGGGCACTCCAAGTAGTGTGCCAATCCACTAGTAACATGAAAACTGAATAGACATAAAAGCCGCGAAGCGTCATGAAAATAGTATTTTCGCCCGTTACTACAGTTAGGTTAGGAAGTTTGTACTTTCTTTTAATATATATATATATATATATATATATATATATATATTATATTTAAGTATGTATATCAGTTGCCTAGTACTTCATAACACAAGCATAATACGTGCCTACTTTGGGACTAGATGGCGCTGTGTGGAATGTTCCAGGTATTATTAGTGATATTATTATTTTGAATCGTCTTACCGCATTTTTAATTAAAATAAGTTTCGTTTGTTAAGTATATAACGTAAAAATTGTTGTATCTAGTCACTTTTTGAAACAGAACTAAAATGATGCACTTTATACTCAACATTTAACGAACGCAATCTGAAAACTTCTGGATTATCTGCAGATTACGGGTATTAAGTATTCTATCAGTAACATATTTAAACCCGTGATTAACTCGTAAACCTTATTACGTGCATAATGGAAAAGCGTTGCGAATCGTGTTGTGTAAATGAAATTCAGGCAATAAAGGGATAATCCTATGGAAAAATCGGTCAGACGTAAACTTATTCCCGAGTTAAAATCTGTTTTGTGTAACGAACTCTCAACGGGAGCAAATTGTGCAAAGCTCGCGATCCTTTCTTGTCTAAGTCAATAATCTTGTTTTGTGTTGATATACAAAAACTACTTGTGTGACATCTTTAATAAATCTTTCTTTCTCTATAAGGCATAAAAAAACATTATTTTGATAAGTGCTCAGATTCGAAAACTCGTCCGTCAACCTTTTGAGGTTTTTGATTTTCTTATTTGGTGTTTGAATTTCCTTTCAAATGCCCACAACAAAATATTACATGGCTGTTGTAACATTTAAGATAATATTTGGCCATGCTTCTGAACCCGGTTGGTAAGATTTTAACAATAAATGGAATAGATGAAATTTTTTTTTTAAATTAGTTCATATTTAAAAGTTCTCTAAATATATCTTAAATGTGAAAGAATTTTTAAAAAATAATCATAAATAACGAAGTTATGGGCTAACCTATGACCACATCTATGACGTCAGGCCATTTAAAATATCGTAAATCTCGTTTTGCAAGAAACAGAGATAAAATTTATTTAATGTATAAAATTATAATTTCCTTATTCTTCAACCAAATAAAATTTTATTTACAAATTTTGTTTTCGAATAAAGTCTATTTTTATATGTTTTTGATATTTATAACATTTTCAATATAATAATTATTAAAAAAATATATGCATCACATACCCTATTGTTGACAGTTACGTCGGAATAGGTTCTGTTGGTTGGTGAATTTTGTGATTTTGTTTAGACGTTTAAATTATAATAAAAAACATAGTTCTGAAATTAAAAAGCTCCAATTTTTAATTCGTAAAATGTCAATAGTTAGAATGTAATCCCCTTCAACAGCTATAACTTCATATCGTATATTTTTCGTTTCATAGTAACCGCATAGTTCGTTACATACTAAAGTTTCACTTTCAATTTCATGCCAACGCGTCTAATGAAAATAACTTCAACGTGAGCTTTCTAACTTTTTTAGACAGCTGGACGGTTTGATGGAAGTTTTGCTATAACAGACTTGTTTTTTCTTTTAGATTACAGGACCCGAAGATGGAATTTTTTTGAATTGTCGGGTTGGAAATTTTAAACAGTAATTAAATGCAGATTAGTAGGTATTTGACATTTAAAAAATGAGTTCCTTAAACGTTCTTTCAAAGTTTTAGTTAAAAGCTGCCCTTTAAAGGACATATCAATTCCAACTTATTGCGACTTCTAAGATATAAAGTTGCGTAACCACTCACAAACTTTAAATATTATGTCGTTCAATTTAAAATTCATAAGTCTCAAGAAAGTTCGAACAAGTTCAGAGACTTTTTTTTAGTACCAATTCATTTAAGTTTGTTTTATTTATCTTCATAATATATTTTAGTATAATTATAAAAAGGATGACTTTGATTAGTAAATATTACCGAGGTAAAATTGGACTTTCTTATGACATTGACTGTTATGATGCGCATAATTTTCTCTTGGGAATTTAGTCGAAAATTGAAAACTTGATGACCTGTTTTTCAAATGAACCCAAAATACGTTGCACTTATTTACCCATAAAATGTAATTTTGGAGTTATCGTGGTGACTAGATACCCAATGACACCTTGCTCATATCTTATAACATTGTAATGAAAATATAATGGTCAATCTCAGATTTGTAGAAATTACCAATACTCACATAAACTCATAGTTACAAAGTGCTAATAAAAAATAAAAAATTGCATCCTGTCAAAAGTGTTCTTAATAATAATTTCTTCTATTCTTCTTATCAACTTTACTAATGAGTTAAAAAAATGTTAAGAATATGGCCCTCCAAATTTCGGCACTTTTGATATAATAATGCTATAAAAATTTATGAATTTGTAGAAGGACAACAAAATCATGTTTGAATTTATAAATTACATAAAAATATTTTAAAATTTTTTCGTGTAAAACATATTTAGATTTAATAAAAAAATTTCGAAATAAAATAAATAATTTTTGCCCGTTTTATTGCACGAGTCGCAATGCGTTTGTGTAGTGCAATAACAAACCATACTCTCTATTACACTTTTAGTCAGTCAGTGTCATGATCTAGCGACAAGCAAACGTGCGCGATGCCGACTTGTGTATTAAAAATTTGCAAAAACTACTCGTCAAAGACGCAGAAAAAAGATGAATATCGTATTTCCGGGAAGTAAACATTTTAATTTAACATTAGTTTATGCCTGCACACTGTTATTTGAATATTTTTCGATTTTTGATTTAAACATTAACATGATATAATTCTCGTCATTCAATATTTGTATGCAGTGTAGTAACAAAACCACCCCGTAATAAAAGTTCGTAGAAGACACAACTCACTTAGCATACCATGAGTAATACTAATTTCAGCTCTTGGGATCTGTTATTATATAAAAATATAAAAATACTCTCGGTTTTGTGGATGACTAATGTCATCCACGCGATTACTCTAGGGTTAAATTTATGTAGTTTTATGATAAACTTAAAAATTAAAAATATTAATTTTAAACTATGAAATAAGCATACACGGCGTGACATTTTGAATTTTCCAAATGTTTTTTTTATTTAATGCCCAATTTGTGGCATTTGATGGCTGACGTTTTGCACACGACTGTACAACTTTGTTATGGAGTCGTTAAAAAAACTTGTGTTGGTTAAGCTCTTTTCGATTATGCAAATTTTAACAAATTAACCAAGGGCCAGCTTTGTTTAAAGTGCGCCGTTAAAAATGTCGAAGGGACATTAATTTTTCGGAGATAAAAACTTTGTCGTGGTTACGACGTGACGCTGCATATTTTATGAGTGGGCTCAGCGAGTGAATTAAAAGCAGCTACACGGCAAAAACAATAAACCAAACGTGTACAGTTCTTTTACTGGAACTAAACGTTTGAAAATATTTCGATGATATGAAATATTCCCACAAAATAATAATTAATTTCATTTCGTCTCAGGATAATTTTGGAAAATTTTAATTTCTCATTGCTGTAATTAATCTAAAAATTATAACAATTATCTATTTAATACTTTAAAATATGTACAGTATCCAGCCGTAAGTTAAATAATGCACATGAACCCTAGAAAGATGCTAAGTGAGAATTAGATTACAAATAATAAAATAGGTATTTTTAAGTTTATTATTCAATTACGAAAAGTTATTTCTTATTTGAGAATAATATTAAGGGATCGGTTTACGGAACATTAAAAATTGATCTTGTAGGTCCGTTCATGCGTTTATATATATATTTTCGGTGCAAACTCTTACCATAATACCGTCCCATTTACCCCTTACAATTTCATACCGACGACTTCAGTTCGACGATAGAAATTTCCGGTCACGTACACATTATTTTGCACAATCCATAATCTTTTTTTGCTGATTTTCGAGTTCGTTGAACCAGTGGCTTAAGTCCTAAGTGAACTTCGGAACGTATAAATTTCTTTGTGATTGCACACATGCGGAATTTTTTCAAACCAATCATATAGCGAGACACCACTCCAACCATTCTTACTTCCAAACCTACTAGAACCCTCACATGATCCAGATCATCACCAGTATAACACTGTTTTTAGGTACGAATTCTTCATCTAGTCAAGATTTGTGTTTTATGTTAATGTAATTTTTTTTGTGTTAACTTTAATTAAATTTATTTCATCGACAATTCAGCTGTATTTTTTACTATATCGGTTATATTATGGCAAAGCGCGATACTTTTCTAGTAAGTAAACCAGTCAAAGAGATCTCAAACTTAGGATGTCAATAGAGAAACCTACCAATACCCAATAACTACTGTCCATCCCCTATGCATTCTATTGAATTTTCTTGTTTAAAAAAATATTTTATAAATTTTCAATTATCAGTAGTTCTAGCTTTATAACACCCTTCAATATATACGTCTTTCAGTTTTGACGTGGAATCGATAACATCTCAAATTCACGTACCTCCAGAAGTACATTGCGTGAAAATAAGTGTGATTTAAGTCAGCTACTTTAAACCTCTTACTTGGCTGTGTGCATGCTACAATCACAATGATTATACCGTTACACAATATGTTTTGGCAAGACACGAAATAATTAAAGTATAGGCTGTGGACTGAAAATAAGTGCCGATTACCGACTTTGACTTCGGAGGATTTCCGGACCGAAATGGACTTACATTTAGAAAAAGGCCGAAGGAATTGTATAAAACCGCTTACTCTATAGCCCACTGCGTAGAATTCTATCAGAGAACTATTGTTCTACTGAGTGAAAAGTAGTTACTATTAAATTGGACGTTCCCTACAATCCTGTGATACCACACATTAAATAATAATAATGCTTTTTTAAGACTTTATAGTTACTAATTTCTTATAAAGTTATTATTATTATCCAAACACAAAATTAGAGGACAATATGGGCGTCATCAAGTCGATTACTACCAATTTTTAAATATTGAAGTAAAGTAAAACCGGGTCGCTCGTCTGTTTAATATTTTATGAACCTAAAGGAACGACTTCCCAAATATCTTGCAATTTTTTGTATTAATTGCGAAACAAAATCTTACTATCCATTATTTTTGTTTATTATTTAATTTCCGGACGAGAATTGTTTTAAGGTATCAATTTTAAGGTTAACAAAACCACCTCTATACCACCAACTATACTCTAGGGCCTGTATTCAATATGTGTGTTTAGTTTATATTAGTTGAAATAATGGTGAGTTATAGCATTTTATGTAAACAGTATGAGAGATAAAAGATATCAAAATAGAATGTCTACGACTGTCTCTGTACAATTGTATAACAGAGTAGAAAGGTCATTTGGTCTCGGCTTGTTTCGGCGAATACGGCTATCGAGAAGTATCGCTAAGTGTGAAGTGTGCACTTAAAAATTAATATTTCTAGTCAGTCTGCACCAAAAAAATGTTAAAGTTTTTCAATGTACTAAGTTTGTTTTCGATCGAGGAAAGCGATCAAAGTTCGAGAGCGCGATAGAGCGACGTACAGCCAAAATAATAAAACTCGCTGACTTCACAACCTCGTTATAAGTTTTACTTGGGCCAACTTCTACCAACGGTGAAACAGGACAGAGCAGAGAAGGGGTTTATAGGAAATATATTTTTGTTAGAGAATTTGTTTGTCGGTTAGTATGTTAACTCGTTTCGAACTGATGGTTGTAGTTATACGCGTACGCTGACTGAGTTTGTATAAAATTCTTGAGGCAAAAAACGAAATTTTAAGTTGTATTTTAATATTACTTTTACCAGATTGCGCGCCGCAAAAGAGGAGTAATGTGTAATGCAATAATTTATCTGTACTAATATTACAAAAAGGAAAGAGTTGATTTTTTATTTGTTCGTTACGGATAAACTCAAAAACTAATTAACTGATTTTTAAAATTCTGTCTCTTACTAGAAATCTACATTATAAGCGAGTAACATGAGCTATATTTTATTTTTAAAATAGCTTTCCGCTTGCGGCTCCACTCACGTGGACTACACAGTTGTACCGGAACCGCTATAATTTTTTTTGCATAGCTATATAGTTTATAAGCTGAAAAGTGACATAGGCTTCTTTTAATCCCGGAAAAAGGGGTTCCGGTACTAATGAGTTGTCCACGCGAGCGAAGCCGCACGCGGAAAGTTAATATTTAATAATTACAATAATTGCTCCATCTAAAATCATTATCATTATAAATAAACTAATCGAGGTAAGAGTAGTAAGAGTACTCGATTCTTGTATGAACTTTTTCAGGGTGAGTTAAAGATGATTGCACCCTTAATCGTTTCATCGTCAATTCACACTTTCAATTTATGTAACCAACGCAATTTATTTATGCCGTCCGCTGTAACTGAAATAACGGGTCATTCATCAACAAGTACAAAGGACTAACGGAATGGAAAATATTTCGAAACGAATACTGCGAATGGTTTTTGTTATTACAACACCGGAGACGAACAAAAATAATGCTCAAAGAATGCTTTTGATTTTTTACTTTTTGACGTAAAATATGAAATGTATTTTTTATCCAACATTTCGTTGTTTTCGAGCTTAAATATTCTACTTTCTGACTGCAGAAAAGGACGATGTTCTGCTGTCGGTGGTATGTTTTTTGTGTACGTCTCGAATTCAAGACGATTCAATATTCAAGACGGTGAGCCAGAGCCAAAAAAATCTCCGAATTTACTGAGCCTAGTTCTTTCATAGTTTATTACAATGGTTGTTTACACATACTGCGGTTGTCGTTGTGTAGTTTTTGATTTATTTTTGTTATCGAAGTGAAACTTTGTTTTTGTTAGAGTAGGAAAAAAATACGCATAAGACTTGAGACATACATATTAATTACTCATTGAATTTGAATTCACTTTTAAAATGACGTTGTACTTGAAATTTTTAGACAAGTTTGGGTATGGGAGGTTGATGGTAAGAGTTTCGAATTTCGAATCTGTCCGTATCAAGATGTCCTCAATGAAAATCACAATCAGTCAATCAATGAATCAATATCACTTTATTATGACTCTCACCGTCATAAACAGTACATACATCTATATTCCGCCAATTAAAATTTTTCTAAATATCTAAAATTAAACAGATTTAGCTCAGCACCACTTAGTTAAGCGCTGAGTACAGTAAGTAGGCACTTTATAATGCCGCTTCGAGTATATACGCCCGTCCACGTCAGCGTTTCTATAAATGTGGGAAAATGTTTTTATTTCGGTGTTTTACTCTCAATTCAACGCTATTTATAAATGTTTCACACCAAAATAAATAAATAATATTAAACTAATTAATAGCATATAGTTACTAGAAAAATTTACACGGCTATCTAGGATTATATCTGGAACGAGCAACTGTGACTGGGCACTGAGATGACGTCACTTGTCGCCACCTACGAGTGGAATCACTGGAACCTATAAAGGTTCTAGTGGTTCCACTCGTAGAGATCCATGAGGACCTCTTAGGTCAGATTTGGTACACATCTTAGACACTGGTAAACTAATAAAGGGCTGAATACGTGCCATTTTAAAAATCTGTATTCTCGTCCACAGTCCTAATGACCGTATGTTTATAGAACAAAGCGTGATCGGCGTTAGTTCAGCGCTTAATAGACCATCGCATTTGGTACGGCCGCATCGTGCATCCGTTGCGGTGCCGCTCCATATTTATTATTTTCACTGGTGCGGTGTCTGAAGCATCGCACGTGGCGTAGTCTGCTTCAGGCGTGTGGATCACAGTGTGGACGGTGCGCTACACCAATTCAGGGCCCAATCGCTTTTAGCTTCAGATTACAGAACTAAAAGCAGATGCCAGATATAGCAGATACAGCAATAATAAGCCCGCAAAATAATGTGAATGTGAGGCTCGTGAGTAGATATTATGTGTACATGGCGGCATTACTGTAGGAATACTTGCCTTAGTTTTGCGTGTAAGATTTCCATGGTAGTGAAAAAAAACCAACTTTTTCTTGTATTAACTACAAATACTAAGTTGTACCTAAAGTGTTAATAAGTTTTAACAAAAATAACCAGATGGATATCTGCAAGAGTATATCTGTCTACCGATATGTGCTAGTGTGAAGTGTCAATTGGTTTAATGATTGATTGATAATGACTGATAAGTAGTTGTTGAAAAATTTTGGGTCGTCATGTTGTAAATATATAGTTAAAAAAAGTTTTCTGTTTTCGAATTAAAAATTACAATTAGTAATATGAACGGTATATTCAAAACTTTTTTTAACAAGAAGTATACAGAATATATCAAATTATTTGAAATACTAATTACAAAAAAAAAGGTTATACCAAATTAAAAACTAAAAATACAAATAAAACTTATCTAGTAATTTACACCTCGTCAGCCCTGACGCAAGAAGCCCATGATACTCATTGCATTGCCGCGCTGAATGGCAATGGCAATTCTTTGCACCAGGAAGGAACCGGAGCGGGGGTCGAATCCCCTTTCCCTCAGACGACGGCCGATGCCCGCGACGAAATGTTTGGCCTCACTCCCCCAACAGGCAGCAACTTCCACCGTGAGAGGGACGAACAAATATTTACTTCAAACTTCAAAACATCAAAAATTTTATGGCTTTCAGCAGACTCTGCCCGCGACACCCGCAGCCTCGCCTGGTCCACTTCCGTCGCCTGGTCCAAAAGACTGTTAAAAATCCTCTTAGCCTCCATTTAGTCCCATGTGCGTTGTAGGATCACTGGCAACAGCGCGCCCAGGTCGAGAGCCGCCCAAGAGGCTAAAGCATCGACTGCGTAGGGCATGTTCGCCTTGCCACTCTTGTAAGATAAAATATCAATGACAAAGTCGACAACCGCATGCGCCGACGCCAAGAAAGCCGGTAGGCCAACATCCCGTACGCACCGAACCCCAAACACCCAAACATACCATGTCGGATTGGTAGAGTGGTAGGAATCCACTGGTTTGCCTCGAGACGGACGTTCAAAATCTCCGCCAAAAGATGCTTAAAGACGTCATCGAAAGAATCAACCTCTTCCAGGAAAAGCTAGCTAGGAGACTTCCTCAAAAAGTAAGTAACTTTGAGAGCTGCGAAGCACATCCGCAAGAGGATAAGAGCAATGTGGGCAGAAAGGCCTTTCAGCCATGCTTGAGCGATAAAAAAGTCGTTTCCTTGCAACGATGGCTAAAGACATGGCTTCTGGAAATATAGGTGAGGCTCCTTTTATTTTTAAATTTAGAGGAGACAGCTCCCTGAGGCCTGGAAAAAGAGAGAAAAATAAGGGAAAAGAAGAAATGGATTTACGGCTGCAAGGAAGAAAATCACACTTTTTGGTATTATTGAAATTGAAGTATTTATTTCAGACATAGTCCATACACTACATTTATATAACATTTCATGACATGACAATATTTGTTAGTAAAAAACTTAATAGGTATGTTAGTAGAATTTAAAATACTCATTGGATCTAACATGCATAGACATCCAATGTGTTAGGATATCGCTGTCCACCCTATCTGCAACCACCCTCAGAAGAGTGTTGGCGCTGCCCCGCACCCGCTCCCACAGAGAAGCCACACGTCTTCGCAACACGGTGTGAAAGCCGTCAGTGTGAAACGCTGCGAACATCCCCGAAGCGCTACAGCGCCAGGGCAGCCCCAACAGACCCCTGAAGGCGTTGTTATATTGGACACGCAGGGCACTGAAGGCCTTTTTGGTGTAATTGCTCCACAGGCTGCACGTATACAAAGTTTGACAGTATGTTTTGAAAAGAGTGTTTTTTACCTCCCGTGAACAACGTGCAAACCTACGTGACAGCATATTACCCCTCACTGAAAGCGCCCTACGCTCCCTCTCTAAGTCCACATCATCTTTAAGATTTTCTGTGACCCAGTGTCCCAAATATTTAAATTTTGTAACAGCTCGAAGAGGAGACCCACTTAGCGTTATTGTAGGAGGGACTGGATATGTTTTTGTGCCAGCTTTGAACACTAATATCTCACTCTTTCTTACATTATATTTCAGACCGTGGGCCACAGCATACTTTTCACATATTGCTAGCAATATCTTTAATCCGTTGACTGAGGGGCTCAGCAGCACCATGTCATCAGCGTAGCTGATGTTATTAACAAAACATCCGTCCACTGAACAACCAACCCCCGAGCTGCTAAGCTCCTCAATCAAGCAATTCACATATAAATTAAATAATGTGGGTGAGGTTAGCCCCCCCTGCCTCACACCACATTCCATCTTATAAACGGTAGAGTACTGTTCCGTCCATCTGACAAGATTTGTCTGGTTGTTATACCAGTACTTAAACATTTTTATTATCTCAACTGGCAAAGTTGTGCCATTATACAATTTATTCCACAGCGTATTGTATGACACCAAATCAAATGCCCTCGACAAATCCAAGAAGCATGCGTATACAGGCGTATTCCTGCCATTATACAATTTATTCCACAGCGTATTGTATGACACCAAATCAAATGCCCTCGACAAGTCCAAGAAGCATGCGTATACAGGCGTATTCCTGTCTGTATAATATTGAACAGTGTGCTTAAGGCACAGTATTGCCGACTCAGTTGACAACCCCGGTCGAAAACCGAACTGGGCGTCATGCAAATTTACATGCTTATTTAGGTGCTTATTAAGCACACTGTCCAGCACCTTCGCTAAAATAGTGGCTAAAGTGATTGGTCTATAGTTACATTTGTCAGAGGCATCGCCTGTCTTATTTTTTATTATAGGTACCACAATTGTCTTCATGAGGTCGTCCGGCAAGTAACTGTGCCGAATACAGAACGTATAGAACATCGCGAGAACCCTCGGAAGGTGAACACCAGCATGCCGTAGATGCTCGATGCTGAGACCGTCGTGCCCGGGTGACTTACCTCTATTCATTTGTCGGATAACCGTAGAGATTTCCGCTGTGGTGATTTTGATTACAAGGTCACTCACACTCCTCTCAGCATCGAACACCGGCACCCCCGTATCCCCCAACAAGGGCTCCACCGCAAAATGGCTCTTTAAGAGGTCAGCTATTTCAACGGGTTCACTAACACCCTCGACACTCACCGGAAGGCTCATCCCAGGATTCAACTTCTTGGTTGATTTCCAGAACTGTACAAAATTTTTAGATTTATGATTAGAGACAATTATATCCATCTTTATCTGATCTTTATGATTTTGACAGAATTTAAGTTTTGCTTTTAATTCTTTTCTGGAAGAACACATTTCATCGCACAGTCACCCGGATGTCGGTTTGCCTTACAAACACCATTCCTGAAAACACATTCTGGCCGTCCGATGAGCCCCCCGGACGTGCCGATTCCAACCCGTGACACGGTCGCCCCTCCCAAACCGCTTCCGGCTGCAGCTAGCAACGGAAGCATCCTGGAGAGTTTCTACAATAGAGTTATACATATTATCAATCACTTTTCTATGGCTAGTATCGTTACATAAATTATCACAACAATTTTTCAGTTCATTTGGAAAATCAGTATCTCTAAATTTACAATTACATATATTAAAATATTTATTTATCTGTGACTGTTCCCGCTCTCCCCATATTATTCCCTTCACTAAATCATTCTGATTATTATTGCTGTTATTAGTTAGGTATTTAGGTACATTTTTACTTAAGTTACATAGTATTTCTAATGGAAAGTGATCAGACTAAAACACATCATAATGAATTTTAACATTTTCAACTGTTTGCCTTGCCGCTGCCGTAGTCACACAGTGGTCAAGCCATCGTCTACACCCGTGACTATCGCTTACATAGGTATACGAATTTGTCGGCAACAACTCAGTGTTCACTATACAAAGTTGCTGTTCCATACAAAAACTCCTTAGTTCATTATAAAAAGGCATGTCAATGTGCGCATTAAAATCACCTAACAAATATACCAGATCCACCTCCTCATTATCAATAATTGCACAAATTTCGCCTAAACAGTCAGTAAATTCGATTAAGTTTTCACGCTCATCGTTAGGCATATATACTGAAAAGATTATCATAGATACATTACCACTCATCGAAACTCTAATAGCTGTAAGGCGAACACTCTTACAGTGTATAACAGAAACGCACGGAAACCGGTTCCTATGCCACAGTAGCGCGACACCCCCGTGAGGTCGGCCACGCAAGACTCCCACCGATAAGTCCACAGCCGTATTGCCCGTGTACGCAAAGTTGGAATCGATTGTACCAAGCAATGGAATGTCATGTTGTAGTAACCACGTTTCTTGGAGTGCAATGATGTCTGCCGACCTACACAGTGTCTTAACACATTCCACCGAACGAGACAGACCTTTACAGTTAAAGCTTAACAGTTTGCAGTTATTATTGACATGCGTACTAACCATTATTTTGATTATCAAGACAATCCTCGTTCTTCTTCATGCTCGAAAATTTCACAAAGCGACAAAAACAACTCCTTCTGGCCAAAAATGTTCATTTAAAAAAATTTCCAGCTTACTTTTAGGTACTAGCACTTTGTAGGCGCCATATCCCCTGTCAACTTTTATATTTACTTTTTGTACTGAAACTTGTAATTGTGTTTTACAGTATACATGTTCAGATATGTCTTTTTCCGTAGCGGACCTGTCTACATTGTAGATAAACAATGGTATTCTAATATCAGCCGCTCTAAAATTTCCGTTGGGTTCTGTAACTGCAGTTCCCTGTTTTCCTAGAAATCGGTTACGTAATTTTTTCCTCTGTACAACCTGCCACCTCTCGGAGGGGCCTTGTGGTTTCCATTTCCCCGGTTTCTTAAGTATATCTGCCATTGATGTTTGAGATTCCAGTGCGCACATACGTGGTTCTGATTGCGCAATGTTCGTATCCAAATGCAACATTGGTGATTTTGAGCGCGCAGGCGCATCATGTGACATAGGTGAATTTGTTT
Organism: Luffia ferchaultella; assembly: GCA_949709985.1. NCBI lineage: Eukaryota > Metazoa > Arthropoda > Insecta > Lepidoptera > Psychidae > Luffia > Luffia ferchaultella. The sequence continues at coordinate 1,102,744 of OX453247.1, read as the reverse complement.
GTACATCGCCGTGTGGCAGGTCCGCAACCGCAGTATGATTTGACATTTGCGTTATTGAAATCGCATCAGAATTGTTTACACCCGCGCCGCTTCGACCGTTACTATTATGACTCATGTTTTGTCGATGTGAATGTACCGACAAATCACACTGATTTTTAGAACTTTTTATTAAATTGGTACTTTTATCGGGGCTACCTTGTGAAATATAATTTAATCCTTTAGGCCCACTATCGTACTCGCAGTCTCTTTGTATATAGTGTCCCCTTCTTGTGTTAACATTATAATAATCATAGCAATTCAGACCAGATGACATTTTTAGGTCTTCAACATCTTTTTTTAATAATTCAAAAGTGTCCACCGCGACGTAATTTTCATGTACCGCCCTCCACTTTTCTTTTAATATTAAGATATCCTTAAGAAGACGCGTCACATCTACGTGATCGAATGTGATCGGAGGCAGTTTATGAAGATCACGCGCTACAAATATCGGAATCAAATCTGGATCCGTCTGTTTTAAAAGAGTGATCATGTCGATAATGTCTCGCTGTGTCTTTTTATCGCCTTTACGAGTCTTGATTCGCTTATCCGTCGGAATAGCATCGTATAACAGCTTCTTCGCACTATGAACTTCGTCAGGCGTAAACGCCGTCAGACGTAATCTCCAGCCCTAGCTCTTTCAGACGCGGTATTAGATAGCGTGAATCATGCTCAACCACTTCAGGTCTGCCTCCGATGGTCACGTCATCCAAGTACCAAATGTTTAATGAGGCTTTGAGCTCCTCTATTACTTTGCGGGATTGCAAGGCAGAAAATTAGAGGGCCCAATGGATACTGCACGCCAACTTGAGAAGCGATAAGAGACCTGTCATGACATATATTTATTTATTTATGATATTTACAACGGTGTATGAAATATGTACCTTTCCTTCTCCTCCTCCTTATATCCTCATATCATTAACTTGGCGAGAAGGCTCGGTTCTGCAGCTTACGCTGTACTCTCTCAATACATATTTGAAAACATTATGTACGTAAAAAAAATATTACATTATTTAAAAAAATAGTGATCGGCATAATGTTAATACAAGAAACAAGGATAAACTTGCTAATCATGTCAGTCGCCTCAATAAAATCACGAAATCTTTTATGTATACGCTTTTACAATAAGATCCCAGCTGACATTCAAGATCTACCCCTTAATAAGTTTAAAACTACAATAAAACGAAAGCTTTATGCAAAAGCTTATTATAAAGTATCAGACTACTTAGATGATAAAAATCCATGGGTGTAAGCCGCTCGCCTATCAGTTTGTTTCAATAATATTATTCTTCAAGCACTTATTGTTAAATTTTTTTTTTCCATAATTTTGTTAAAAAGAGCGTCCCTCAGTTTCTTGCGTATTCTTCTGAGAGGAACCAGCATTTTTAAATGCGCCTTTGTAGTGACGTATTTCCACAAAGTAATAAAATTCACTCTTATGACGTATTTCAAGATTATGTTACATAACTACGAAATAAAGATATTTTGATTTGATTTGATTTGATTTGTACTTAATTTACAGTTCATTCATAGCCGTATAAATTTCGAACATTATGTAACGACCTATGAAATTGCCATTTTATAGCGAAAAACAAAAACAGGAGGGAAAATCATGATAATAAATGTACATTAATCAATAGAAACATCATAAGGAAAAAATATATTAAAAAAACCAAAAACCGACTGAAAATTCACTTAATTGAAAAGCACAACTGAGAAGAGAAAATAGGCAATTTATATATATTTGGTTTGAACAACGTAGAATGCACATTACAATATTTTTTCTCCGATACCTATTTAAGCAGATTATATTAAAATATTATATTTCATAAATATGAGTTGAATGGTATAAGGTATTGCAGGCAAGGACAAACAAACCGCTAAGTAAAATATGTTTGGTGCTGGTTTTTATGTGAAAGTAAAGATTTTTACAACAAATAGTACAAAAAAGGTATATAATTGTATTACATTGTGTTTTCGAGGCATCACAACAAGGTTTGAACATGGTTACAAAATGACTCTCCCAAAATATGTCGACACTGAACCCAAATAAAACCAATTATTTGATTTTTCCTATTAGAACTTTTATCCTGCCTTCTACAAACCTTAAGCTGGTAGCCCAAAACTGCACGGAATCCAATACCAATTTCGATGTACATCAATGTTCGTGTCGTGCCCTAGATAAAGTCAGTTGTGTTAAATATCTCGATGTCGCGCTTGATAGTAATATGACCTTCAAATCACATATTGCCAGCCTGAGTGCTAGATTGAGAAAACTAATTTTTATATTCAAAACCTTTAGATACGTTGCCGACACAGACCTCATTTTACAAGTTTATCTTCCTTTAGTTCAATCAACATTTAGATACTGTATGACGTCATGGGGTGGTACTTCCAAATCCCATCTCATGAAGCTGGAGATAACGCAACGAGCGATCCTTAAGGTTGGCTTCTTCCAACCAATTCTTTTCCCTACGTTTGAGCTACACCAATCCTGCAATGTACTCACTGTCCGTCAGCTATTTATCCAAAGAATAATCCTTAAGCAACACGCTTTCATACCCTTTGACATCAACTCCTTAAGGTGACGCATTGATGATTTTGAGCTCATTTTTTCCAAAACATATAGCTTTGATTATTCTCAAAAAAATATATGACAGAATAGAACGTATTTGTGGGCTAATGCCCAATTCCAAAACACGATTACGACAACTTCGCTCGATAGAAAATAATTGCAAAGTAGCCTCAAAAAATTCGTAAATCTGTATTTTTCTCAGTAGTGCGTTATATAACGTTAAAGACTGTTAGGAATAAAGTATTCGTCAAAAGTTACTAAAGATTTTGCCCGATTTCGATTTTCAATAAAGCGATTATTTTAATTTAAATAATTTATTTTGTGTTTTCTCCCATATTACGTCGTAATCAAAGCAGCGTCGGCTCGCTTCTTCTCTATCGCTCCCGCGAAATCAGACAGTGATCGCTGAGGCGCAGTGCTACGTGGACGTGTGTCCTGTTGTTACTCGAGCTGTCGCTTCTTCTTCTCTTTTCTCTTCAAAAGATCCAGTGATTCCCATAGACATATATATACTAGCGTAGGAGACCAACTGACATCTAAACATCGCATGACCGAAACGGAAATGAGTATGTGTGCAAAATTCACATGTGGTTGAGCCAGTTTTAGTGATGTGCATGGGTGTTTTTTATATTATCGATAGCACGTAGTACTTTCATGATAATGTGTCGTTGAAATTACCGCGTTATCATAAGTCGCAATCGGCAATCCTATTTATTATTTTGAATCTGCTATACTACATAATTTTTGTTTTGAGTTACTTTTCCTAACTTTCAGTTTTTTAAAATGACAAATCATCAATCAGTCAATTCAAATGCCATTTCCTTTACTCCAATAAATTTTTTTTTTTTGTTAACAGTTGATAATAAAAAATTTGCAGAAGTAAAGAAAGCGTTAACATCATTATGGAAATTTTAATATTTAGTTGAATACAAGCCACGTAATAAATAAAACAATATAAATAAACGATTTTTATTTTTAATGACAATACGTCACGTTGCAACGCATAACAACAAAATTTTAACTCTTTGTAAACAAAAAAATGAGAATGTACAAAACAAAAACATTTACAATGGAGAAGTTCATGATGTTCAAAATATACAATTTAACTCGATAGAATTGAAAGATAAACCAAAACTAATAAAACAGTGAAAGTTTTTTTTTTTTTAAATTCGTCAATAAATGACTGAGAAATAAATTATTGATATTTATTAATTTGACGACCGCTTAGCCTAGTGGGTAGCGACCCTGCCTACGAAGCTGGAGGTCCCGGGTTCGAATCCTAGGTCGGGTCAGTATTTATATGATGAATATCGATACTGGTACCGGGTCTTGGTTGTTATATGTATGTGGTGTCTTCGCTTGGTACCCAAAACACAAGCTAATGTTTAGTTTGGGGCCACGACGTTGTAATGTGCACGTTATTATTATTATTATGTATTTTCGTGCGGTTTGACTGGTGGCTTCTTACTGCCCATGACGTCACATTGTCTACTCGATTGAGTGTCGCGTCGTCTCACTGCACCACAAATTATGCCTTGGATGCCTTGGACTAGTCTATAATATCTTTTGTTTCTTTATGTAATAGGTAATTAAGTTTTATTTAAATATAAAGGAACAAGTTTCTGTAAAAGACAAAGTGATAATTTGCCTAAAATTGATATTTTCACTGTGATGGACTTTTTCTTCAAATCAATTTTATATTAGTGCTGAAATAAAGGTTTAGGCTCTAAAGTTGAAGGTCCTGGTGATATATCCCGGTAAACGTACGCTGACACTGATCGCTTGGTCTTCAGATTGACCTGTACAGAAATTACAGTTGGCATAAATGCTCTGACTTTAGATATTAAGTATTATTAGTATATTACTTAATATACTTAGTAAGCACATATGAAAAAAAAGAAACCCCTAACGGCACAAATTCAGTAGGTATAGATCCTTTCTTCAAAAGTCGTCGGTGATTTAGTTAGACAAAACAGTTATCCGTAAAATGTCTACTGCAAACCAAAGAATGTTTTCGAGGAGTCCCACCTGTTCTTTTTAACATTTTTTCCATTGTTCTATGCTAACCGTGTTTACAGGAAACCTGGATATTATGAAAGAGTCATCATTATCAGGAAGCATTTTTTAACACCGCAGTTTCTTGGAGGAAAATGAGAAACTATTGTATACAGTAGTTTTGTCATTCAAAGTTAAATTATTTACGACGTTCATTATCAGAGAACAGATAGAACGTCAGACTTTAAATCATAAATAAATAACGATTAAAATTAATTGTGTATATATCTTATATTTTCATTTGAAAAACTCTTGTATTTACATATATACCCTATATGTAGTATATATGTATAGATGTCATACTTTCTTTTACAATGTGCTGCCAGGCTAAATAAACCTCACAATATGTTTAAAAACAGTTAACGACATCATTCCAGTGGAACAGGTGCAATTAGGTAATATCAAATTTACAAAATATTTATATTTGAAAATATCGACATATCGATAGATTTTGTGCAATCCCTATGCTTAATTGTTTGATTGTAATTTTACACAATATTTTTGTATCGTACACATAATTGTTTAAAATAACAAATTATTTACAAAATAAAGTATTTACCGTATACTACTCATGTATAACCAAGTAAATTTAGGATCGCTTTTTATAAAAATAAGCATTAAGATAACAATATGTTATTGGCAGTACTTACCGGTGAAATGTCTCTTTATTTGGATTATTAACATATGTTACAGTGCAATTTAAAACTGAACACTACACCATTTTTATCACAAGAATTAATTTTTGTAGAATTCAAAACGATTATAACACAAAATAGAAAACAAAGCTGGACCTTATTTTGACAAGTGAGTAAAGAAGACTAAATGTGTTCAAAGAGGTTTTACGTCAGATTTTCTTGCATTTCTTTCTCGCATGTAGGATTTCCGCAAAGAGCTGGATGTCATTCGCACACTGTGTTCCTCTCTTACGCTAGTATATATACCTTTATGGTGATTCCAGTCTAGACCGAGTTCACAATAATTTTAATAGATGGCGCCAAATTGTTTGGTCATGATAGCTCATAAACGTCACGCTAGATGGCACTTTTTGCGCAGAGGGGGGAGCACCCCCGAAATCGAAATGGGCCGTGGCTTATGAGTAGGTATTCTTGTCAATGCGCCCCCTTAAACAAAAGATATGAAAATAAAATCTGCACATTAGCAATAGATATTAAGCATGTATTTCTAAATATTTTTTTGTTCTTCTAGGCCCCTATCTGTATAATAAAATAAACAAAGAAATTAGTATTTATCCTCTTAATAAACACAAATTAACATCGAAGGTGTTCTCATGGTTGCATGGACTCAACTATGAGGAACTGAGGGCCTGCTCAGATTGCAGAGTTTAGAATCTATAATTGCTTTATTATAGAGTATCACGCACGAATCCATGCATGCACACACGCACTCTCACGGACACACTCAACCACAGACCCACTCACATATCCTGAACACACACACATGCCTCAAACACTTCGCGCACATTTGTTACTATACCGATTAAGAAATTTAGGAATAAATAATTACTGATATATTTTTAATTTACTCACTTTATACTCATTTTATAATCGTTCTCATTTTGTGTCTAGTATAAGTGTAAACGGTTAGTTTAATACAATTATCACTAAGTCTCCCATTTTTCTTTTCACTCCTATTAGGTACTAACCTTGGATTATTTTTTATTATAGTGTAAAACTTTTGTAAAAAAATGTAAAACTTTGTAGAATTTTGAGTGAATAAATACTTATTATTATTATTACACTTTTTTTTGTAGTAAAGTAGCGTAGATACAATTGCCAGATTTTAGACCATAAAATTCTACAAATTGTACTACAGTTAAGTAGGACTTATACATAATACAGTGCTGTTTTACATCTCTTGATATATTTACGCCTCAGTGGTAAAATGCTACTTTTATAGGAGGGCGATGCGGAATCTGCAGTAAAATGTGTATATTATTGTTTGTTTACGCAAATAACCCGAAAATCAAGCCTTAAAGAATCGTCAAACGTTACGAAACATCCTTTCTCGTCTTGAAATTGATTTCGTGACCCGAAATTTAATTGTGTTAAAGCCGGTACCCTTCACGTAAGATACTTTTTTCCTAACAATTCACACAGAATATTTTCGTATTTCGCCTCACAAGAAATCGGCTGATTTCGTGGGTGAAGATAAAAGTGTACTCATATTATATTTAGTCGTGTCAGAATTTCGGGGACAAATAGTACTTAATGAAGACAAGACAGAAAAAAAGGGTCCTTATCACAAGAGAGGTCTCGATGATCCTGTTTTTGGCTTTGGCTGTTATAATAAGAGGAGATTGTTATATTTAAAACAGAAGAAGAAAATGAGACGTGTTTTGCGGATATAAATTTTAAATCAAATGTACCGTTAAGCAATGAAATTTTAAGTATTATTATTGTTACGGAATATAAATTTTTTTTTATGATGAACAATTTTTAATAATAATTTTTGTAGACAACGGTACAATAAAGCCTTCAAATCAAATATCCACCTCTTTTACTTTTTAAAAAATCACGAATGGTTTGGTTACTTAGGAACTTCCCGCCATCGTTACAAAAGTTTTCACGTCAACGTTTCTACACGTTTTCTTTATTCTCCATGAAAGGTCATCTCAATAATGTGTAATTGAAATTTCCGTTGTTTTCGATTCACAATGTCGTATGGCAACAATTGAAATGGATTGCGCTTTGGTGTACGGATTTTTGTCCTGAGAATCCAATATTTTTTACTTCCAAGCTTTTTCATTAGTCTTAAAAATGACATATATGGGCCGTTTTTGTAATGTTAAAAATTTTGCAAGAACTTGTAGTACTATGTATAAAATAAAATAAATGAATTAAAAATCTTTTCATGATCAAGTAGAACACTTTCTGTCGCTGTTGAACGTCCTAAAGCTAAGTTCATACAGGTTCGTATGCGGCTACTCTAAGAAAATAATAGATACTGCATAAAACTAACAATGGCTTATGTTTTAGTATCCAACTAGGCAAAGCGTGTATTATAAGTATTAGACAACTGACATACTTAGATATATTATAGTAATATATACATGCATAGATTTTCAGACTCAAACACGGAACAAATAAGCACGTCCGTGCCAAAAATTTATCCCGTGCGGGAATAGAACCCACGGCCTTTGGTTTTGCAGTTAGGGTCTTTGTGGTCTCAATCACTCGTTCAGTCTAAAACATACAATTTTCTTTAAAACTAAGTATATAAAAGCAATTTAATCCCAACAATTTTTATTATATATATTCTTTTATACAGTAACCTTTGATTACATATGTCTATATGGACCCTCGCCATACAATGTCAACAACAATGACGGCCAATTTTTACATACTTTTGTGTGTTATTCGATAGACCACATACTCTTGCTACGCCATACTAACCATTTATAAACCTTCTCTGTTTGGCTGATTTATAACGGAGCTGTTAGGTGATATTTTTATTTAGCATTGAAAATGTTCATTCGATCGTTGAATTATAGGCTCCATTTCACTATTATAGCAAATAACCCCGTAACGTACTTATAAGTAGTCTTTCCACCTTATATTTTAAGATATCATCCCAAGTCCAACCCGCCCGAGGGCTGCGGGTGCACTGAGCGAAACTGAGCTGCGAGCGTATTTTGGTCACTGAGGCACAACTTTATTAATTGGAATTTATATTTGTCAGTAAATATCGGTAATTGCGGGAAACAAGTAAGTGTATGAATGAGTAACATTAAATAATGGTTTCCAATAACATTTATCCGTTATACAGTAGGTAGGTATACATCGCCAAACGTTTTTGCATCTGAAACGAATTGAAAAAGAGATTTAATAAATAATGCAGACAAAACACTGAAATCAGTTTCACCTCATCTGATGTCAAATAACCAATGAGCATGTAAACAGACAAATATTCTGGTGTTTTATATTGTTGCGTGTTAGGGTTCATCGAACTTGGAGAGAAAGACCTGCTGACTCTTTTGAAGACTTTATTCACTAACACTAGGTCCAACACAAAGCAGTAAGTCCAAAAACTAAGCACTAAGTCCAAACACTAAGCACTCACGATGTATTAGGTCGTAGCCAAGTCGTAGGTTTCACTGGTATCACTCTTGATCACTAGTTTTCACTTCGCAGTCGCTTCGAAAGTAGTCCAAAACTGAACTGAACTGACTCGCTCGCTTTCCTGCGGGTATTTATATGGGTCGGAACGAGTCTCGAGAACTTTCTAGAAATTACTCCACTCGCACGAACGCAATCGACTGGATAGGATAATCCCAGAACATTCTTTCCTCAAACGAGATCTAGTATTGAGTAGGGGTTTCGTGTTGTCCTTGTTGTAAAACCCTTCTACAAAGTGGTTTTACTGGTTGACGCTAGATGGCGGTCATTACTCTGTCCGTTCGTAACAATATTTTTTTCGCGTTCTTCTTCCTACAACTAAAATTTTTGTTTAAGGCGGGTACTATACGACCGCTAATAGCGCGGTATTTTTAATTAAAAAAATATCTACCCTTTTACGAAGTTACAACCGACATTCTATAATAGAATATTCGTGTAGTCGGTATTGCTGGTGTAGTACGTAACATATAAGCATAGTCATAAGTACATGTATGTATACATGTTCGTCAGTAAGCGTAGTTGCATTACAACCTTTAACCGAACACCACGTGTTATTATTATCCCCTCTTACCTTACTTCCTTACACTGGAGTATTAAATGAAACCTGTTGATAGACGAGTTGAAGGCATCGGATGTGTACTCAAGCTTCTGCGTTTTCTCTTATTTAATTTTGTGTGTAAATCCAAAATGTATAACAGACCTACACATTCTATTTGAATGGTGTTCAAATTGACAACGCCCCTAAAACAATGTGTATAACGCTTTTATAGCTTTCAGCTTCAGGTATAGTTTGGGATATCAACGATTTGTTATCAGCGTTATTAGCGCGGCGCATTCAGCGCTCGTATAGTAAACAAGCCTAAGAAAATGCACATGTACAAGCCTTAAACGGCTTACTAATAAATAATTTAAATTTTGTCAAAGCGCGAACAAACGCCACACGGCACACGAGACTTGTATAGAGGACCGTTTTATGACGTCACATGGGCCTCTCGGATGGGATGGGAATTTCGCTCGGCTAAGATTGATATTGAAACAATCTCATCCTGAGTTGTCTGTCTCTGTTCGTTCACGAATACATAGTTTGAGGACAGACAGACAATTTACCAATAATACATGCGTTGGCACTGACCAGTTATTTTGCAAATTTACTATTTAAAAAAAATAATTTTACAAAACACAAGATTTGAAAGTCAGAAAATCTCGTAACTACGATATTTCTACTTAAGACACATATTTTACATAATAATTATATTTATTATAATGAAGTCAGTATCGCCGCGAGTATGGGCATGGAAGACGTAGCGCCATTTCTGTAACCGCTACAAGGATGAAGTGCGAGCGCGTCGAAATACGATGCTTTTAATAAATCACTATAAAGCTATTTTAACATTTAGAGATATACTTTCTTTGGAAAAAGTTTAAGTTGGTGCACTTAGATTTCGATAAAATAATAAAATAAATAACCTTTTCATTACTCATACTCGGAAAGTACGCTTGAAGTTAATTAAGTTGAAATTGAAGTTATCAGAGGGATGAAAGTAGTACTTTTCGTCCCTGGGAAACGATTTTCCCAGCTGTCAAATAAATTAAAAAAAAAAAATTTGCAAGCCATGTCGTAAATTTTATACAACAACTCTGTTGAATCGTGGCGTAAAATTCTAATAAAAAACCATTTTTTAATATGACGTTATACTTTTTATTTACTTATAACTAAATTATTACTTAATTTACATATATTTGAGTTAAATATTTACTGCTTGTAGAATGCCACAGTAAAAGAAAAGAAAAATGAAAAATTCAAGAAAACGCCAATTCGATCTTCAGTTGTTTTGGCGAGTGCTGATTATTTACATATTAAACAGATATTAGTATAAAATGAGTTCATAAGATTCAGATATGGATTTAACGCGTCTTTTTTATTTCCTTTATATTCGTAATGAAAAAAATGTTTACCTCGGGTGAAAAACCTCTTTAAGCACTCGAACTATTGGCGCCCCCGCTGCCCTCGTTCGCCAAACCATCTCGTGCCTAAATAGGTCCCTTTCACCCCTTGTGCAACAATATACTATTACAAGCTCATTGTATTAAAAAAATGCACAACAAAACACAGTATTAACGATAAAGATAATTTGATAAATTTTCGATACCGTTTCGATTAGACAGTTTAAAACTGATTACAATAAAATTATTTCTGGTTTTAATGTCGCATAATTGTTTTTTGTAGCAGGTTAATAAATTGAATTTAAGCGATCAGAGTATTCAAATTCCTGTAATCTACGTAAATGAATTGTAGAACAAAAGATGCAAAAAATCTGATTCTCGAGGACAACATCCCAGTCAAAGGAAATAAGGTTGGCAAAAACAAATTATCATATATCTAAATGCTCATTTAGTTACACTTGAAGTTAGTGTTGTTGTTTGAGTATTTTTTTTGTTGCCTCTACAAAAATGATTAATTCGCATAATTATGACACCGTCTTCTAACACAAAATTATATAATTTTGTTCGGCAGCACGTCTCGCCCACAAGTTGTAACTTAATTATTTAATTCATTTATTCCAGTAAAATAATGTTTTTCATTGTTTTAGACTTAAGTTTGATCTCAAAGTCTATATTTATCATTACAACCGCGCGGTTGTGCCATTTATTGAGAATTAGCATTGTAATTGTGTAGAGCTAAAACAATAAGATTGCTAGTTTTTACCCATTTTGTTTTATAGTTTTAGTTATTTTCTGTTTTATAATTTTTTTTTGTACAAATAATACTTTTCCTTTTTTCTTTCTATTTATCTTTCTTTTCTAAAAGCAACTCACGGCACTTTTAAACTGTTACAAATTATCTTTATCTTTAAATTATCTGTTACTTACAAATGCAACTGAAGCCTGAAAGTTACGTACGTAGAGGTGATACCTGACGTACTTAACTAAATTCACAAATTACTAGTTTAAATTTTGTCACATATCGACATATCGAACAACAGATTTCTAAGATACTTTGAGCAGACCCACCCAGACCCACTTAACATTTGGTACACATGGGTCTTACATAAACTATTTGAAGTGAAACTTCTTTCTCCTTTAAATGTTTCCTTTTGAGGAATCATAAACCTTTCAACACAAAAGAGTATAATAATAACAAGATACAGTCGGGGAGCTCGTCGTCGATTGTATTTACAATGTAGCGAGTCAGGTAGTTCATTACTAAACAGTTATATTTACTATTAAGTGACAAAAGAACAAAAGAAGAATTGCTCCCATAAAGAAATGAGATTTCCCATCACAAACATTCCTTTTGAAAATTAGCCAAATCCCGCTATACTTCCGCAGTAAAAAGTTTTAAGATTCCAAGAAAAGCCAAGTTACCCTCAGTACCCGAATTGAATTTATTTACAACTTGTAATTTTGTACTTGAAAACCACGAAGCATTAGAATATACTGTATTGTGAATTAACTTGCTAGCGGACAGATAAATAAATTATTAAAAGTTTAAAAAAAGTAATTTTTCATCACTATGTATCTTGATGACACGTGATTGTCTAGTTTAAAAACACAAGTACAAAATCAAATCGAATCTGGTGTAGAATAAGTAACTTTTACCTCAAAACTTTTAACGAATAAAGTAAAAAGTTAGACCTCAAAACTTTTAACGAATAAAGTAAAAAGTAATGTTCTAAAAGTGAATATAGAAACACCTCTATATACGATAAATGATTGTTTCAGTTTTGACAAAAGGCATTTATTTCGTTTAAATGAAAATGTTACAATTTCAGAAATGCTTCATTACTGAGTATTAACAAACAGCGATTCTGGCTGTTAATTTTGTTAAAGTGGCTTAAATTCAAGACGTTTCTCCCCGTTTCCACGTTTTCTTCTCGTGAATTTATTTAACAACGAAAAGCACTCGTAGTATGTTTTCTATAGCTTTACACTTTAGTGATGCTTAGCTTACTTGGCCTCTGTCGCTTATGACGTGACATTTGCATTATCACTTAAACTGTATATTTAGGCTATCGATTATGTATGTTTCGGGTTCTGTGATCCTCTTATCTACTTTACATACATACTTTATATCTGCTTGTCACCACTGGGTATTCCCTTCGTTTTCCTAATATATAAAGTTTATGTTTTGAGGTCATTCTTTAAGGTAGGTAATCACTATTAGAAAATGGAAAAGTGAAGAAAAACAATTTTAAAACAATTTTTACGCTATACGACATATCGCATAAAAAAATGAACGCGATATTTCATAACCATCTTGTGATGTACTCGGGTACCTATTGTGTATCTGATTTTTTACTCTATTATACTAGACCCGCAACAAGTTGTTTCTATGCCATATTACATATTTCAATTTACCGAATATAACTAAATTGAGGGATGTATTTCGTACGATAATATTATTATTTCGCATTATATTTACATTAATTAATGAATTCTGATGGTTTCTGCTTGCATTGTAATTCTGAAAACATACAGGCAGCTGAGTCAATAAAATGAATATAATTTCTATAGTTTTTAAAGTATATATAAGCTTCAGTTTACATACAATTGTTATTAAATCTTGGTAACTTTATTATATAATATTATATTTTATAATCGAAAAGTATTTTTGAAATAGTAACAGCTTTAATTTAAAATTTTATATTTCTTACTAATTTTATTATTTTTTCTTCTTGGCGTTAATCAGTCTTTGCTATTTCATCTCGAATTGAGCGGAGTATTCTTTTACAGAGTTTTGGTATCTTGTTATTATATTTTTGATATCTTTTTCCATTCTTGGTCCAAAAATTCATTGATCTCTGTAATTGCTTTTTTAGGGGACGGGAACCCTATTATTAAGGCGCCGCTGTCCGTCCGTCCGTCTGTCAGAGCCTAGTGCTATATCGTTTGAAACGTTGCTGTGGCCGCTGTAAAAACAAACGTGGCTGGGCGTAAAAGTATTTATATACGTATATATTATAAAGAATATTTAAGTATGTATATCAGGTGTCTGGTGCTCCGTTATACAAACATAATACTTGCTTACTTTGAAACTAGATGGCGCTGTGTAGAATGATAATGTTAGTATATACCAGATGTAATTTTTTCTTAAATAGTAAAAATAAAAAAAGGTACATACTAAAGGGGGTCCTCATACAAGAAACATGTTTTTTTTTGTATTGTACGGTCCTATGGAACCCTTTGTGTGCGTGTCTGACTTGTACTTGGATCGTTAACACAGAGAACATCAGTGATTAGCAAAATTATATACGTACGATGACGTACTACCAGACGATAATACCCTTTGTTAATTCTGCAGTTAGGGCAAAAAGGATAAATTTAAAAAGCTTGCGGGCCGTGACTGTTTCCACTCCTGTAATGAGTATGAATTGGAACTAAAATTTACAGGGTCATTAAGAATAGATGTCCCTAGGGCGCAGTGTTACCAGAATTTTTTTCGCGTAAATCGGTATTTGTATACGAAAAAAAAAATGCGGGATTTCGTTGAAAAAGTCGAGATAAAAAAAAATTACGAACCATTTATTATTTACTTATTAGTTTTATAATCACTTTAAATTATAAGTATGACTAAAAATTCTTTCGTAATAAAAAAACACAAACATACATACAGTGTTTCACATAAATTAATAAAAAAATTATAATAAACTTAATGTTTTTATTTTGTTTTATATTGTTCAGATGTTATTACTTGTTGTAATACATCTTTCTTGTCTTTAAAAAGTCTATGAAAGTCCATACATGACTCGAAATCAAAATTGAATTCATAAAATTTGCAATTCTGATGGAATTGTTGAATTATTTAATATTCCAGCAATTTTCAGATTTTGTTGCGATTCAGTTTACGTTGTACTCAGTAAATAGATCAGCTGTAAACAATTATATTTCTATTAGATTTCGATCGAACTTTCACGTAATAAACGGGACAACTGACGTTCCGTGCGGGACATTTAAAATCGGGACGTCCCGCTAAAATCAGGACGTCTGGCAACACTGCTAGGGTGGTACGGTTTGTTTTTTTAGGGCTCCGTACATCACAAGGAATAAAAAACGGGACCCCAATAGGATCACTTTGTTGCCCGTCTGTCTATTTATCTGTCAAGATCCTTTTTCTCAGGAATTCGTAAAGGCATCAAGTTGAAATTCATATCAGATACTCAAGTCTATTGTACCTTGGACCTGTGAAAAAATCAACCTTCAAAGCCAACGCAATCAATAGATACAGCCGTTTATGCTGCTAATTTTCTACACTCGCAAGGGAAGCAAAACCTACAGAGTACTTCCCGTAAACACAAAATCTTGGAATTTGGTACGAAGTAACGTTTTATAAAACAGATACAGGAAAAATTGCGAAAAGCATAAATTTTTGGTTACACCATATAATAAAAACATTTTTAATAATTTTAAAAATACTACTCCTTTCCTCATGAACGCGTAGAGGTATTACATTGAAATTCATATCAAATACTCTAATCTATACCTTTAAACTGTAACAAAATCAAACTTCAATGTCAACGCAATCAAAAGAAACAGCAATTTAAGCCGCATATTTTGAAACTCGCAACTACTCGCAAAGGAACCAAAACATGAAGCACACTTATAGGAAAAAATTTCGAAAACCTTATATTTTTAGTTACGTAACATAATTTTTTTTTTATAGCATTATAAACTTATTACTTTTTTCCTCATGAACACGTAGAGGTATCAAGTCTAATTGCCTTTAAGCTGTGAAAAAAAAAATTCTAAGTCAACGCAAAAACGCAAAGGTACAACCATTTATATCGCATATTTTGAAACTCGCAACTAAATGTATTCTCCTCCAGCTTTCCACATTGTGATGTTATGGATTTTATTTAGCAATAAAATACCATAACTTTTACTTATATACCTACAGGTTTGTACGGAACCCTCGGTACGCGAGTCCGATTCATACTTGGCCGGTTTTTTTTTAAAGTCACGTTAATATTAAATTTACGGCTCATTATTTTCAAAAACGAAGAATCGACAGTTTCTTTAAGGATTTTTTCAAAAACAACCAAACAAGATATCAAAAAAATTAAAATATACCGCTGTCACAATATTTTTTCTATTACATATATTTTTAAACTATTGCATAGCTTCTATTGCGGGCCTTGAGCGCGGAGACTGAATTCAGAAATTCCGTAACGAAAAAAACCTCACGCTTCCCACTCCGACGGGCACGCCGCACGGAGAAAAATTTTGATAGTGCGATGTACGTTTTTTAAAACAGCGCCATCTATAATAATCTGTTGCACCTATTATTAATGAAGAAAGTCACGAAAAAATAGTGAAAGAAAATGAGTGAGTAATTTATATACATACATTTTATTATTATCACAAATGCAGTATTAATTTTGAATTGAAAATATAATACTGCTATAAAGATAACCTAAATTTTTGATATTTTGATATTAAAATTTGCGATATTAAAAGTAGCCCTCTTTTATACTCACAAACACACACACGCGTATAGTTTAAATTCTCAATTTAGATTCTCAATATGTATATATATATATATAAATAAATTCATTTTTCATTATGTATATAACAGAAACCATCAAACCAAGCACGTGTACTATTCAGTACCTACCTTTGTTTTTGGTGTATAGATAATGCACATGAATGCCGCGCAGAGAAAGTATATATGATATTATATCTATGTAAATGTACATCGCGCGAAATTCGATAATCACTTCTTAATATCGTTATTTTTTTTAAATGAATAATTTTGTTTTGGTGTGTCATTACACTATTTATACCTAATTATTTATACCTATTATTTATACCTAGATATTTTCGTTTTATAGAGAAGAAAAGCGTAAAGAGCTAAAAAGAAAAAAAAACTAATGCACGTCAAAGGGCATATTATCAGCGTCAGAAATATTTGAAGAAAAATGAAGAAAAAATAATAAAAAAAAGAAATACTGCATAAATAAAATAAATAAATAATTATAATTGCATAAGTTGATACAAAATGCTATGCAATAGCTTTACCGCGGCAGTCCTCGAGTGCCACATTTAGTTTTTTTCTGTAAATATGTATACAGAAATACAGCGAGGATTAGACATGGGCCGAACCCTATTTTTTGTATGAATAGAGGTTCAGCCGGTCAGAAACCCTTAAAAACCCTTAAAGTCAGAAAATATTTAATTTACAACTGTACCAGTTATTGTTAGAAATGTCATATGTAGATCTTTAAAGTTAACATTTTATATATTATTTTAATTGCTTACAAATTGCTTAATTACACTTTATTTAATTCGAGTTTATTTGTGACATTTGTTTGATAAACCAAACAATTGCTTGACTCTTTAGAAAGGGTAATGACAGCTGGCAGGTACTAAATTAAAAAAAATTCAGCGGCCATTCTTGTGCAGAGCGTCGACTATCATGGTCGAGGTTAAATGTTCAGTAGAAGCTGTGTTCCATTTTTGTGAAATATACATTGTAATTAATAGATTGAAACAAGAGTTCAAATAAGTGTTTTACTGTTGAATGAATCCCACTGAAGGCTATACAACTTTGAGTTTGAATCATGTCAACCTTGTAGTATATGAATTTACTTATTATAATTATTGAGGGTAGGTAGAAAATAAATCAGTTCCTTTTAGGTCAGCTATGTGTTTCATTGTATCCGATAGGTACTATATAGTGTCAGGAGTGGGTATTCAATAAAATGGATTCATAAATCGTATTTCTGTCGTAATGGTAATAGTAGTACAGTGTGAGTAAGAATAGTTCGCGAGTGTTTTAGGAGTAAGAATGTCGGTGGAAGAGTTTCGCTATTAGGCGCGCTGCAGTTACAACAGCCAGCGCCCGCGCTGCTACAAGGTGGTAATATGGTCAGCAATCGGAAGGAATGGAAAACGACGTTTGATTGTTATCTACATCAACGGACAAACAAAAGTGCGCGATCTTAATTTCCGACTAAGAATACGGACAGTTCTCATGCACTTTGCATATATTTAAAAAAAATGATGTTATAAGTACTCAGTTTTTTTGGGATTAATATATATTTTTTAACATAAGATTGAAATGGAAATCATGCGCGCACTAAAATACATATACAATATTTTTTGTATTTAATTTTGTCATGCATTTATGTAAATTTAATTCACACATAAGTGTCACATAGGTATTTCGATACGTTCAAAAACGTGAGCGAAATGTAAGACTGTGATTGATTATACAAACCAGATGTCATTTTCATTGTTATAAACAAATGTTTTTTTTAAACTTCACATTACAAGTAAATTTAGATTATTTTGTTTATATTTTTATTCTCACAATGCGGTGTCTTTAAAAACATCCACGATTTAATTATAAAAAAAAACTATAATTTTTCCGTTTCAGTTTGTTTTGTTTATCGTCTTATTTTTACTAATTTTTTTTTGTCAACAGTGTTACCAACATATTCCTGGTCAACCTGTCTGTGGCTGACTTATTGGTGACCCTGTTCTGCATGCCAGTGCAGATTGCCAAGGCAGTTACACTACTTTGGTATTTTGGAGACGTCATGTGCCAAACTGTAAGCTTTTTGCAAGGTGAGCTTTTGTAATATTATCTTTATTATAATAATAATAATAACACACACAACACACACACACACACACAATCACAACAACGTCTAGGTCCCAAACTAAGCATTAGCTTGTATTTTGGGTACCAAGCGAAGACACCACATACATATAACAACCAAGACCCGGTGCCAGTATTAACATTCATCATATAAATACTGACCCGACCTGGGATTCGAACCCGGGACCTCCAGCTTCGCAGGCAGGGTCGCTGCCCACTAGGCTAAGCGGTCGTCGAAATTCATTATTAATATTTTAAATTTCGTATATAAATGGAATGCAGAGTATTTTGTCTTGATTATCGTTTATCTGTATCGACCTGTCCCTCTGTCACAACCTTTTTACTTTTTAATGAATAAACGTATCGAATTGTAATTTGGCATAATTTTACAAGAAAAAAGGAGGCATGAGGCGCACATATTAAAAAGTGTCTGTCGAAATGTATTATAAAATCTTTTTAGTCTGACATGATGTAGAGGTCCAGGGATTTTGTTATAGTGCTCTAAATGGCGTTTTTGATTTATATATACGTTTTGTGTTCAAAGTTTTGGTACCAAAAATAACACAAACCCCATATTATTAATATGTTTTTCTGGATGCACACGCTCATTACGAAAATAATTTTTCATCTGAATTTTTTTTAATAAGTTATAATATTTTATCAGTACCTAACAAAATAAATGGTTTTTTTATACATTTTATAAATTTAAAAGCGTAAACAAAGTGAATAAAGTGTAAACATAACTTTCGCTTATATGAATGTTTCGCTAATATATGGATGCAGCCTTGATTGTACGGACAGCTGGTACGTACAATCAAGGCAGCATCCATATATTTTCACTACACACAAAAATGAATTTCGTACGTCCAGAAACGAGGGTCAAATATTCAACAGCAAAAAACCGTGCTTTGTCATAAACGTGACTGTAAATTAGTCTACTTGGATTCTTAGTCATATTTTTTTCCTTTTTTTATCATAAATTACATCATCCGTCTACCGATTATTATGAGAATATATATATAATAGATGAGTGCGCTTTCACCGTAATTTTAGTAGCATATGTACATAATATGTATAAACATATGTGATAAGATATAAACATGCCAAAAGCCTTTTATCTATTTGTTTGTTAGTCTGTCTGTTTACTTCGAAAATATTATTATAAGAAAACTTTTACATTATACAAGCTTCTGCCTATGACTTAGCTCGCAGGGTTTTTGTAGCGTTATTTAACTCTGAATTATAAATATTATTTCATATTTCTTACGTACTTAACTAAATTTATTTTTGGAAATTTCATGTGTTTTTTGTAACACTGTGTTGCTTTACTTTTCTAATTACCGCTCTGTTATCATAAATACTGACCTTATAGATTTTTTTTTTAAATTCGAAAATATAATCAAAATCCGTTTAGTGATCTAAGTGTTTAGTCAAAAACAGACCAAGAAATTATTGTTTATGGATTAAGGGATTTTCCATATTCATTGCATTTTGCTCTTAGTGTTTTTTATCAGTTTTGAGACTGAATAAACACCTGAAAAGTTCAAAGAAATTGTTAGAGTAAAGCGGGGGTGCACGAATTGGTAGATAATCGGGATAAAAAGTCTTTCAGGAATCTAAGAGCATTTGAAGTTCGAAAAAAAACTTATATTAGGTCTAAACCTATGGATTTGCCGTTTTGTATGAAATAAGTTAAAGTATTTTTTTTTCAAACATTTTTATTTATGTTATTCAAAGTAATCACCCGTGCAATCGATGCATCTTTGCCAACACAGTGGCAGTTTACTGATGCCCTTCTTATAACAATCAACTGGATGGGAGCCAACAAACTCTTCAAGGGCATTTTGTACTGTCTCTCGGGAGTTGAATTCTTTTCCCGTTTAAATTTGTCCAAATTTTGGAAAAAGTAATAGTCAAGGTCTAGTGAGTATGGCGGATGATAGAGAACTTCAAACCCCAACTCTAGCAGCTTAGAGACTGTTTGTTGTGCAGTATGGGGTCGCGCGTTGTCGTGAAGGAGCAGCGGGGACGACTGATTAACCAAAACTGGTCACAGACGTGCAAGCTTCTCCATCGTTGTCTTCAGTTCTTCCCAGTACACATCTGCTCATGCTATTTTGTAAAGAGCTGTGATGAATCACACTGGCACTATACCACCAAACAGTGACCATCACCTTTTTAGGGGTTTTTTTCGTTTAACAAATTACTTTGGTGCTGAACCAGGATCTTAACAACTTGCTGAGTGCTTTCGATTGTCGAACAGAATCCATTTTTCATCACAGGTAACAATCTGGTTCAAAATTTCTTCATTTCTGTGCCTGTTGAGCAACACAAGGCAAGTCTCGACGCGTAAGTTGCGCTGGCGATCGTTAAGATCGTGGGGTACCCACCTATCAAGCTTTTCTTCAAAAAAATTGCTGATGATGATGATGATGCTAACATCAAAAAAGCTGCTGCTAGTTCAGCTATAGTTTGAGTGTCATCAGCTTCCACGATCGCCTTCAATTCATTATTGTTGACCAAAGTGTCCGGACGACCGAGGTTCATTATTCAAGTCATAATTTCCAGAACGGAAGCAGGTAAACTAAAAACGAGTTGTACGTTCGTTTGTTAAGTTCTCTCCGTAAACCTTGTGGATGTTACGTGCCGTTCATGCCGCATTAGTGTTACGACGGAACTCATATTCCATAATTACACGAATTATTAGTGTCCATTATGACGAAAATTTTTCAAATGTAATGAATATACAACGCTAATCAATAAACAAAATACTGATTTTGTAAAAAACATGTCATGTTTTTAAAACAAAATTAATTTGAATTTAGAATTCATTTAGAATCAATTTTTTTTTGGGTTCAAATGGTCATTTCTGAAGAACGGCAACTTCATAGGTTAAGACCTAATATTAGGGGCACGAACATAAAATGCGAAAAAAAAAACAATTAAATCAAATGTACCATACGTACTGTCACTCCTTTCTGAAGACTCCTCGTATATAGTGACACAGATTAAATATATTCATTTTAATTTTATTAATTGATTTTAAATATAATATCTTATAAGCGGGAACAGCAAGCGGGAAACAATGTATCAAAATCTGATCAGTTATATGTGTATAGCTTGATGACCTATTTTAATTATGTTTAGCTATGAAGAAATTGGTTTAGATGGTTCAACACTAAGAGAAATCCTTCGTACAAACGAACGTATATTTCAGAAATATGCAGTCAACGTATACTTTAGACTTAAATACGTACAATTTAACATTAATACGGATACACAAAAAGTACAACGATAGCCTTGTCTTGCAGCTGCATGCTGTAAAATAGTATAGATAATATACTGTGCTACGTCAAATCAAGTAATACCCGTATATAAAGAAATAATTATATTAACTTGAATATCCCACACAGCGCATCTAGTCCTAAAGTAAGCAAGTATTATGCTTGTATTATGGGGTTACTAGATAACCGATATACATACTTAAGTATTTTTATAACATTAACGTATATAA
The DNA here is from genome assembly GCA_949709985.1 of Luffia ferchaultella. Taxonomy (NCBI): domain Eukaryota; kingdom Metazoa; phylum Arthropoda; class Insecta; order Lepidoptera; family Psychidae; genus Luffia; species Luffia ferchaultella. The sequence continues at coordinate 1,080,827 of OX453247.1, read as the reverse complement.
ATATTTTACACCCAGACATGGAACAACACGTTCATGCAAAATATTTCTCCTGGGCGGGAATCGAATCCTCGTCAACAGTCGGCGATTCTGACAGTTTGACCGACCGGTCATTCAATTTGTCAAGGCGATATGGGCATTTAACACAAACAGCTTTTTATTTTTAAATATATTTTATTACATGCTATGAGACCAAAGATGTGGAAGCTCACATATTTCATAAAACATGGTCAAAGTTTGTACTTTCAGCCGTTCTTATAAAACTTTAAGGGCTTCATACAAAAGATCCCAAAATGAAACTCTTGTAAAATTACTTGTTTATAAGTCTTTCTGCTAATATATTAGACGTTACACGACTATGAAAATTTAAGATTTAATAAAACTGTTGAGAAAGTAGATGACTAGTAATTTATTTTTTGAAAATAGACATGTTGGTTTTGATTTTTATATTTTTAATTACAATAAATTCAAAATAAATTATGAAGTTCATGGCTAAGCACGCAAAATCTAAGTTCCGTGGTAATTTCACAAAACAATATTTGTCGTATTTGGCGACGCTTAAACAAGAAATTTTCACCTAAATACTGAAATTAATTTTGAATTGAAGTTAATTTACTGTTACAATCAAATTTTTAAAATAATAAAATGTAAAAAAACTCCGACACAAAAAACTGACATTTTAAAAGTCTAAAATAATACAGATTTCTTAATTTTCAAATGATTTTTTATTTATAAAGGCGTCGGGAACCTTACTTACTGACTGGCTTACTTACTTAGCGGTCCCCGACGCCTTTAAGGATCAAGAAATATTTGAAAATTAATAAACCTGTATTATTTATTGTTAGTTTTTGTAACTTAGTTTTAGACTTTTTTATTGTTAGTTTTTGTAACTTAGGGTTTTTCAATTTATAATAAAATTGTAATTTTTTGTTTAAAGATTCTCAAAGTTAGAAACATTTAATGATTTTTCATCTTAACAAATCATACCAACCTCTCAAGTTCGTGGTTCGTACCGCACGTGTACACACCGTGCTTTATTACATTGAGCACCATATCATATCAAATCGTGTTTATTATAAATTATTTTATATTACACATTCATACAGTAATTCGCCCCAAATGGTACTATATCATATACGAAAATTTCATATCGATTGAACGAGTTTAAGTGGCTTATAATACCTCACCATTTACCTTTATGCCGCTTTCTTGCTCCATCATTAGACCTCAATCACAATATGTATATAACCTATTCAACGATAGCATTGAAATGAGCTCAAACATGGTACCACTGCTGTAGGTTAGTGAAGAGTTGGGTATTTTTCAGATTCCGGATGATGCTGCAAAATCAGGCTAAAGTTACCATATTTTTGAAATATGTGAAAATGTATCGAATTTCGAATTGATCAGACCTTTGGAAATTGCTCACGTCCTTTCATTAATTAGAAAAGAAATTATGATCTTCAAACGCCAGAACAAATTTTTTTGAATCATAGCTAAGAACACTTTCAATTAAGTCACCTTACAAAAAATAAATTCTAAATCAAATTCGGTTGATCCGTTTGAGAGCTACGATGCCACAGACAGACACACAGAATCACAAATACACACGTTAAACGTATAACACACCTCTGTTAATGTCATGGGTCGAAAAAAGACTTTCTTGGCTCCATGGAATATATGTAAGGAAATTTAAAACAACGTCCATAGCAACTCTCGGAAGAAGGTGCGATTTCTAATTGATTTTCCAATAATTGAACGCTACGCACGTAAAACAGGATAAGCCTCAATCTTAATTTAATTTCCCCAGGGGTGGCAGTCGCATCGAGCGTGTTTACAATCACGGCGATGTCTGTTGACCGGTTTTTGGCTATCACACAATCACTGCGACAACCCTGGATGCCCTCAAGACGCGGTGCATTGCTGTTGCTCGGTGCGCTGTGGCTCGTGTCATTAGCTATATTCGCACCGCTAGTTGCTGTGGCTTCAGTAGAGAGAGAGTTTTTACCCATGTTGAGGAAAACAATAAATGGTTCGGTGAGTAATATACCTACTGTAATATTTTTTCTTTATTCTTATGTAATTTAGAATAAAATTTTCGCGAAAAGGCAATTTTGGATAGCAAGGGCACTGTGTTGGAAATGTTGACCGTTAAATAAATTAAAGCTGGATTCAGTGGCCTTCTGATGTGTTTATTCTGTAAGTAACTTAATACACTAACGACAATTTTTTTAACGTGTTAATAAAAAGTAGTATGATACTTTGCTTTGTATTTAGAACATACCATTCAATTGCACCAGCCCATCATGCTTCACTTCAGGGGCTTAAGCCTCCCCCAGGTACTGTAAACATTTTTAAAGCTGCGTAGTTATTTTACTTGGACAAAAATGTAGTTACTCAAGTGGCGAGACATTTTGATTGTATGTATGTATTACCTATGTCGTAGGACTTTGACTTAAAAAATAATCAATTAGACCAAAATAGGAATTATGAATTGTCATCCTGAAAACTTGCATTGACCTTCTCATTCAATTTAAGCGCATTTGTTTTAGAAAAAGTTCGATTTTCTATGTATAAATATCCTTAACTTATACATGGAATTGTTGTACATTTAAAAAAATTACAAAAGTTCGTTTCATATATTCAGTAGAACAATCAAAATGCACAATCATTCTCACAGCGTACAAAATATCCATTTACGAAGTTTAAAAATTTTTCACAATGTTCACAATTTATTTTTCCAATGAATTTCACTGGAGTGCTAAGCCATAGATCCCCGTATCCATATTTCTAATTTAATCAAAATATTTTTCTTTAAACATAGCAAAAGACGTTATCTCATTTCTCGACTTATGAGGCAATTACAGCATGAAATACGGTACCAACCGTTAAAAGATTTAGTATTATGGATTCAGGATAATATACTTTTTATTGTTACAATTTTATTACTAAAGTTATTATCTAGCTGGTTTTTATTATACTATTACACACGTTTATATACGTAACAGAAATACTTAGTGTTGTAATTATAATGAATATAAACCTATTGAAAACATAAGAAAAAAATACTTTGTTTTTCAAAACAGAGGACTGAATAAATTAATTGTTGTGAAAGATATATTCTAAGTAAAAACTATAATGCCGCTAAAAGCTTACCTGATAAAGTACAAGAAATGAAAATAATAGAATTTTTGGATTGCATTTAATTCATTTTAGTGATTTGTTTTTACAATGATATGATAATACTGTTGTTAAGTTTTGGACTCATAATAACTGCGAGTGGCAATTTCCGCGGCTATAACAATCAGGCAAACTAAGGCTTTCGATTGAAACACGCGACAAGTTTGAGTGTGCATTTAGTTAGCACTAAGCGTTCTTGCGGAACACGTTTTTGTAACGGTAGAGTTTTAGTTTGTGCAACCACTATGTAAACATCCGTTTAGGACAAGCAATTGCATTTTATGTCTAAAAGGCAAAAGTGTTATATTTCTATCTTCGTTTATACGTAAAAGCCTACTTTGATAATAAACTTCAAGTTTTTATTTCTTCTGGAAGTGCTTCATAATTTTTATAATTCAGTCATTCTGTGTGTGAGTAGGATAATGTGTACTTTAAGTAGTCTATTTCTCTCAGCAGGGGTAAACTCGGAAACTTGAACTTTTTTCTGTATATAGATGTCATCACCATATGGTCGAAATTTTTTATGTTAAACAGTACCGAAATAAAAAGGGAGGTAAAACATGAATCTATTAGATGCGATACAACCTTCGATAATAACGGAGGTCTCATACTTCGAGACGATCGGAAACATGAGCAAAATGTTAGACTCAGGGATTAGACAGACTATACGTGATTATCATTGTTTTAAGCAAACATTTTGTTAAATTACATATTAAATGGAATTTCAGATTTTTTAGTTTCTTTACAGTATGAATTTTATAGTAGTTTTGTAGTGAGTCGCACAAAATGCTTCACAGCGGATATTTGAAAATATCAATTAGTGTACATTTGGTCTATGGCGTATATTATTTTGCTCACATTTTTGCTGTTACAACGCGGCGTCTCTATTAACGTCCATGGATACAACATAACTAAAATTAATTGCTAAAACTAATACTACAAGAAACAATGACATGTACTTGAGCTATCATCGTATTCCTATTTGTATTTTTTTTTCGAATAAACTTTCTGAAAACCATTACACAACAGCGACGCCTTACATATTGGTTTTAGGATTCTTCTCCCAATATCCACGAGATCGAATAACAGTACTCACCACAAATACTTGTGTCTCTTATAACATTATGTGTGAACCATATTTTGCTTTCGTATATTTAAAATATATTTCTTTTATTCAGTTTTTTTATACAAATATTTTTTTAGTACATAGTACAATTTAAATTAAAAATACTAACTAAAACACAATCCTTAAAAGTAATTTTAAAAACACGAACTCATTTGTTTTTGAAAGTTACTTCCACGTTATCCATTGTAAATTTAAATAAACATAGAGCGCAGATTTTAATTACTTAGAAAAACCCTTTTCACTGCTGTATGCACAGTTGGAATTATGGTTCATGATAATAATTGTGAAGAAACACTCACATGAGGGTATATGAAGGGTGAGTAGAACTTTTTAACAAGCTAGCGAGAGTGTATCGTAGCAAATTACTTTGGTAAGCGAAAGTGCAAAGTAACGTTAGAACTTCCAACGAAACAGTTAATGTGAAATTTAAAGCAAATACCACTGCATTATATTTCTTTATTAATGTGTTTGAGCAACTTGAGTACAATTTCATATATTATTTTTAATGAGCCGACAACCTAATATTTATTACATCATATTAATTAAATATCAAAATATATAAACGACGATATCACCACCGAATCGTTTACCCCAAAAATAAAATTTAAAAATAAACGTAACGTATTAAAAATGAGTGTAATAAAATGGATTATGAAGTCACAATGAGTGTTAGTCCAAGTGGGCTTAGCAGCGGAGGTCGGACCTTCAGTTCAAGGACCCTTCCGTATATTCTTCTAGTACAGGGCCTGTGCTACTAAGGTCGTCGAGAAATGAAATGCGGCTTTGGATTACAATCTTTAATCGTTTATTACAAAGTACTTAACGTAATGACTATATCTTATCAAATAAAGTTCGCATAAAATCGGCGAGGTCTATCGCGCGATCTGACCATACTACGGCACTCCGCGACGTCTTTGATATCACACCTATCGTCGAAAGATCATACCGTTTCTCATGTACGACTTGGCGGTCGCAATTATTGTCAATCAATCATCAAAATTGTGTTATTTCATTTTTTCTAGTTCTACCCTCTTTTGCTTGTCGCGTTTATTTTTGTTCAAGCCTAAACCAAACTACTATTTTTATACGGATTCGCTTTGGCAATCGATATCTGTATCTGGCTTTTACGAATTCAGCGTTTCCGTTCGTATGTCGGATGATTTGTAAAAGGAATCTCCTCGCTACAGTACTTAGGTTTCTAAATGAAATATATTTATTTTCCCTATTTTTCTAACAGGTTTGTATTTATAAAAACTTTAATTAAGCGTTGATGCCGTTCAGTTTGCGTAACTAATTTACTTATAACATGCGATAGCCTAAAATACATTGTACGTGAAGATTGCAAAGTCAATTGATACGACGACGGACTTTGCATCCAAATTGGAAAACAGAATAGCAGCAGTAGGAGCATGTCTTGAGGATTGTGTATTTGCTAAGTTTAGTAGGTATTTCAATACTCATGTGCTATCTCGACACACCGCTCGCCACGCACCACGTGTTTTCTAACGAAATTCTAATTGTAATTCGGGAAATTTATTCTGTGGGCTTTATCGTTTTAGTACTTTAAAACTTTAATGAAATGGTCCAATTTTGGTTTCTATTGTTTTGTTATACCATAATCTACCTTTGTACGTTTATTTTTTTTTGTTAAATTGTATTTAGTTTAATAAAGCCAATGCATTAAAAAATAAATAAAATAGACAAAAAATCACAAGCTTATAGGTTCTTTTTTTTATTTCAATGTATCAAAGTAATTAAAACATGAAAACGGTTGAACCTAGTATTAGCTAATCTGAATATCATTTTTTTTAGGAATCAATTAAGGTTTAATGTGTTGCAACCGCTTACGCCTTGTATGGAAATTCGCAAATATAAAATCCTTTTAAAAAGTGGAACTAAGGAAAAGTGCGGTAAAAATAAAATAAATAAAAAATGGAGTTCATCTAGTTATAGCTGTCCTAATTTTTCCTTATATCTCTATTTATAATGACGTAGTATGTATTTTAAATTATTTTAAATTTTCATTCGGTAAGAACGTTATTAAATCGAGTTAACCTACAACTTTTTCAAGTAAGTGAGCAACGCGTTTGATTTGCAGGTTCTATTATTTTCTATGACTTTCACTGTGAGAAAATTTCTGAGAAACGTGACAAAATAATAAGGCGCTCTTGCGTATTGCTTTAAAGTATATGATTATTAAAATAATAATAATAAATAAATAAATAATAAGAAATAAAGTATATAATTTATATTTCAAGTACATGACTAAAATTAAATACTTACCAAAGAAATGTTTTTAGATAAGAATCTACGACCGTCGTCGCTTGTTATTATTATTATTATTATTATTAAAAAAAGAATCTACTAAGTTAATAAGTGTACATAGTCAGGGTCCCAGAGCCAAAAGTAAAAAACGAAGTTTTTATGTTACCTCTTGTCCGTCTATCCAACTGTCCTGTTTGTCATACCTTCGTAGTTTCTACATTTTAGAGATAGGCGAATGAAATTGTACATGCATTGCAGTCACAGTTGCCATTTTTGTTTGAAAATGATTTTTAGTTTTAATTTTTGAAAATTAATACCTCTACAAAGAAGTGGTGATGTAATTGTTTTTCTGCTTTTCCCACAGTGTGGAGTGTCCTTAGATCATCTTTTAAAATATGACGTTCTATAGACTACTTTTAATTGTATGTAGTCTTAGTTTCTGAAATATGCAATTCAAAGTTTTTTTTATGTATCCCTATCAGAATTTCGTAATATATGAAAACAAAAAAATGTAGCTTGATATTGATCAGGACGTCTGATCAACATTCCTTCCATAACTTCAATATATTAGTTTCGGAATAACCGAGGGAAAACCACCAAATCCGAAAAAGAATGCACTATACCTATGCGGTTATATAACCGCGGTTATATACATGCATATGCATGTAGCCGTATTGACTACGAACCCTATGCGCATGGTCGTACCACGTAATAAATTATGTGCCCTAAAACAACAGCACCAGTTTTATACAACTTTTTGTTTAAAATTATATTCAGATTTTATCGTTCTATTATGTCTTTAATATTTTAATGAAAATTACACCTGCAAGAACAAAAACAATAAAAATTAGAGCACAAATATTATTTTTAAATATTATAATAATAAAAAAAATTAAATTAAATTAAAATAAATCTTACCTACAATTTACTATCTTTCTTTTAATATACTCGTATTATTAACTTTATTAAAATCGGAGTTAAGACAATAATTGTTATAAACGCAGATAAACTAAATAGACAGAAGCGTCCATTACAGCAGAGATAGCATTTCGATGATTTGATCCAATCATTTAAATACTAGTTTTCTGATACATAAGTTGTCCGTTTGCAGGTGAAACAGCTGACGACGACCATCCGTGGACTCCGAGCGCCCATCTTTACACATGTTATTTTTCTAATGTTCACTTCATATTTCAAACTGATTTTGCCTTTTCTAACAGGCGTGGCTAAGAGAATTAAGAACTCTGTTGCTGTAAACAATTAATCAGCAATTTTCATCATACTTTTTTTCCTTTCTAACGCCGTTTGTACACCGCCTCCGCAAACAACGATATTTCAGCAGTAGCGATTGTGTGTCACGTTTTGTTTTTACTTGAAGTGACTTCCCATAACTACGTCTCTTGCATTTCGATATCGCTATAATATCGTAGTTCACGGCGTTATTGGTGTGCAAACGGCGTAAAAGCCAATGAAACCAGTTCCGAAAAGGAAATACGTCACGCTGATATTGTAGACCTTACGCGGTGTCTCATTGGTGTGGTATTTATAATCATTAATTTTAATCATAAAATATTATTAATGAATAGCTATTTTATCGAATTTCTTCTTGAAATTTTAGAAAACGTTTATTGGTTTCATTACGAGGAGCGTCTCGTTGGTCACTTTTTGGCTTCGTAATTTCAGGGGATAATAATAAAAGACTTTGATTGATTATATCTACGGTAATGACTTTGCACATACTCAAGCTGAAACGTGTATGATTGATGAATATTGTTTTAAGACTTTCTAATACGTCAAAGTTCTTACAGGATACGCGTTACTTTTATTGATTGATTATATGATCTTTAATGAAAAACATGTTTTTCAAAGAAATATGTAAAATGTGAGTTAGCTATCGCTATGATGTATGGTCTCGGTATGTGGAAAAAATTAAATAAAATGTTAACAACAATCGTACTTAAAGTAATGGTTTGTAAAACGTGCCTCGATTCTGTAAAACTATAGTAACATGTGATCATATTTTATTGATTATATGCACCCATGCTTAAAGAAAAATATACAAACAGTAGGTACATAACAATAAATATGTTATATACGCTTGATTATATTTCTTGATTTAATAGTTTCCAATACTTCTTTAAAAACAACCTACAATGCGCTGACCAGTTGCATCTCAAATTAAGTTCAATTAACATAGTGCTAACATCGGGTTGTTTCCAATGCTTATCATTTCTGGACTGTTAAAATACAATCCTTAGAGAAAATTCACAATTTTCACGTAGTTTACACAAAAATAGTCAAATTGTTCAACTACATATCATGAAGCCTCTTTTGAACGCATCTATGGCACCTCAAAATTTGCGAGCTTTCATAATCCGGTGAAACCCAGGTACTACTGATCCTCACCGCCATGTTCAAAAAGATATTGATCGCACTTGTTCATCCCCTGCCCCTATTTCCTCTGCTATTCCCGCCCACACGACGTCCTCCTATAATGGTCGCATTCCATTGCGCGAAATTTTGTTGAAACCTGTCGATGCTCATTCTTCTATACGTGTATAGGTCACATCTTGAACGAACGTAATACTGGCATCCTGATCACTCACGGCACTGTAGTAGCCATCACCACCGGCCATCACAGTCCTTATCAGTTCAGCACGGAACTTAATCCTGGGCGGCCTTTGGCGTAGTTATCTTCTGATTGTGATCATCTGTGACTTGACAAAGGAAAACTGCAGTCGGTTTCGAACCACCCATTTAGCAATTTACGCTAACCCGTTCACGAAGGTCGCCTCTATCAGCACTGCTGCTGGGCTGTGATGCGAGCAGCGAGCGACCACGACCCTTCCCCTTACCCGGTTAACAGCCTGGATGCTGCCGTACCTTGCGAAAAAAATTCCGACATGATACACTAAAATTTTTACTGCTAATATACCCTAGATTATCTATCGCAACTAAAAGCATATTAAAATCTTGCTAGATAACATATTTCTAGACTAAAAAAATGATACCTAATGTAAATCAGACCAGTGGTTCCCGAGTAATACGCGGACAAACGAGAGATGTGTTGTGCATAGAAATATGGCAAAATCTCATGTTTTGCCATATTATCTTTTAGGTAAATTTTGTGATGATTATGATGCACTAATCCCATATTCACCATTTTTAACCGACTTCGAAAAAAGGAGGAGGATTTTAATTCGACTGTGTTTTTTACCGATTCTGTATCGATTAATTGATTATATATAATATGGAAGTCAGTCTTATTTGAATTTTAAGAAAATATGTGGACATCTGAGATAGTAAATTAAAGAATGAATCCAGATTCTTTAAATTTCACCCACTTACGGTTTATCAATTTTGATAGCACATTGGTGTATTTCCAATGAAAATAAAGTATTATGGTGATGTAGAATTAATCTGGCGACGGAAAAGGTAGGCAATTGACGGGAACTCTTCGACGGTGTACAGTAGCTACATCCTGTTTGGACTTATTTAACTCGTTTTGATGAGAACTTCAATGTGTGTTTTGACTCTCATCGATGAGGCTGCGCTGCGGCTACGTGTAGAAACACAACGGAAGCAGAAGCGGGATGAGAGCAATAAGAAAGATTGTATGCATTTTATAGAGCTTTCATTGGTTTCGGTTACTGTTCCGTTTCCACTCTATACATGGCTTCGACCGCACACCGGACCCGCAAATTATCGCATTTATATTCCTATTTTTTTAAACTATCGTTTCTTACAGCACTCGTTTTTAAAAAACGGCACTGCTTGGTTTTAGCATCGCGTTTAGAAGACTTCCTCATTCTGTAAACAAATAAGCTACAGATACTTACCACTAAGAATTGAAAAATGAATGATGTTTTTACAATAAAAATAAAAATCTATCTTAAAACTTATGAAAACTTAAACTAAAAAGTTATTTAATTATTAGTTATTAATTAGTTAGTTATTAATTAACTTTAAAGAAAAGAAAATCAATGGGCGGCGTATAGTTTATGAAATCGATGCCAACTCAGACACTTTAAATAGCCGCTTACTAGCAATTGACAACTAAAAATACAGGTAATGGGTTCAGAGAATGGAAGTAGAAATAGAAGTGTAAATTAGAACTAAATAAACAGCCAGGAGCAAAACTCGACACGCGAAAGTAACGAATGGTGTATTGAGATTCATTAAGTTTGATTAATGAAACTGTGTTCTTGGGCATTACTATCGACGCAAATTTACAATGGGGTCCTTATGTTATGAGGGTGACTGGTAAACTGAGCTCTGCTGTTTTTGCAATTAGGCAAATAAGAAAACTAACCGATGTGCCTACAGCGAGGCTGGTTTATTTTAGCTACTTTCATAGCATAATGTCATATAGCATTCTGCTATGGGGAAAGGCCGCTGACATTCAAACAATATTTGTTCTGCAGAAAAGGGCTATTCGAGCTATATATAAATTAAAATCTAGAGATAGTGTAAAGGCTCATTTTAGAAAAAGTAACATTTTGACAGTCCCTTGTCAGTACATTTATGAAAACATAATGTATGTACATAAAAACTTAAATGCTTTCTGTAGGGTGGGTGATGGCCACAACTTAAATACAAGACATAAGCATATGTTATCAATTCCCAGGTTCAGGCTCTCAAAGGTTAATAATTCTTTCATGGGAAATTTTATCCTTTTTTATAATAAAATTCCAAAAGGAATGTTAGACTTGAATTCTAATCAATTTATAAAGCGAGTTAAAGTCCAACTCATGAAAAAAGCTTACTATTGTATTAGCGAGTATTTAAATCATAAGTGCGCATGGACATCATTATAATAGTTTTAAGCACATTAAATAAATAAAAGAAAAACAATCAAGAACAACATATATTTAAATAAAATAAACAGGGAGGAGTTTCTTGCCGGTTCTTCTCCTTCTAGTTTTTGAACCGGTACCTAATCAATTTATTTTGACTTTCAGTAAGTGTGTGTAAACATCTTATATTGAATAAAAACTTTAAAGACTGTCAAACGTTATGTTAAGGTGGTGGATACCGTGGGTTGTAGTATTGTATAAGTTTTAATTAAATAATTCTCACAGCTGAGCTAAGTTCAACTCGATGACTAGCGATTTTTTGCATTTATTATAAGTGTATAAAAAACAAATCGATCTACAATAATTCAAAAAAATTTTAACGAAAGAAATTTTCAAATCATACATACAAAAAAATTTGTTTAGGGTGGAAAATGAAGAAAGTACGTGTGGGAATTGCTTCCAATTCTAAGCTCTCCACACAAATACAACCAAAAGATAAGGAACAATTGATTAGGGTCACGGACCTACAGTGGAAACCCTATTGTCTGACAATATTGATTGCTACGGTTAAGGAAAATAGAGACTAAAAACGTACTTTAGTAATAAGACACTATTAAAGTAAATATCTAATACAATCAGATGAAGACTCTCAGCACTGTTAATTCAATTTAACTTTGTTAGCCAGATACTTCTGTTAAATAGCCTCTTAGTTAAATAGAAAAATACGATTTCTCACAGAAATTGTTTTCGTATTGCCACAAACTTAATTACTTATCTGTGGCATACCAAAACACTGTTTTATACTTGAGTTCACAAAATTTTTAAGGTTCAATCTTTTTAATGTTTTTCAATTTGGGAGCAACTTTTTTGTCAACTGATTTGTAAAGTAAACAAAAATTTCTCTTTTATTTTAACATGTAAAATTACTTAACTAAAATTTTTATAGTCAAACATCTGCTATTTAGAACAGCTTTCAGCTATCTTTAGAGAGTTTATGCTTGAGAAGGGCGTTTCAAAGATGTAAATGCGTCATATGAAAAGGTTTCATATCGCTGAGAGCTTTTAGCTAATGCATATCTATGTCGTTCATATATTATAACACTCATGCAAGTTTACACTACAAATGTGTAGTAAATGAAAGTCAATTTTTCACTTGATTTTGAAATTTTTGATCGTTTGTTTATGTGCATTCACATAACAACTACTGGTATTTGTATTTCAAAAGAGCTAAGAAAGACTTCTATATTTGTTACCTTTATTTTTATCAAATTTACGACTGTACCACACCAACTAAATGCTTTATTGCATTTTTGTATCCTTTTCTGTCAGCGCCTTGACTTACTTGTTCAGTTTGAATTAATGATTCGTTTGTATATTCATTTCCGTGTCCATATTTATTGTTTTTCTATTTTGTATTGTATCTCACTGTTGATATTGTGATTAATTAAACTGCGCGATATTTATAATTTAAATTGTGAATAGATGAAATAAAACATATATAATTACACTTGTATTCTTCTTGAAATTCCGTTTATATTTAAATATTGCAATAGATCTGCATTGTTTTGTTTTGATATTAAGAATAAAATTTTTTTTATTTATTCATATTTTTAATCTCGTTGTTCTTACTATTTGAATACAATTATATCCTCATCTGTCTCTGTATATATACAGGACTACTGGCATTTCGACCTAATACCTTTAAGGAGTTGTAGGGTCAATTTATGTCAAGTGATTTGACCTGTAAAAACTGTATGTGAAATTGAGCGATTTTCAATGAAAAATGATACTAAGTTTTAAAAATAGGTGCCATTGTAAAAATTATTTTATAAAAATCTATACTGAAATTCGATATATTTTTTTTATAACGTAGTTAAAATTCAAGTACTCAAATTATTAGTGATTAAATGAGAACTATCTGCATTCATTTAAAAATAGTACTTAAAAACATTATTAGTTTCATAATATTTTCTTTGAGACCTATGACAAAAATGCAAGTGTTCTTAAGAAACAGAATTTTAAACATGATAGCGTTCTTTTGATATTCTGGACTGAAATCTCATAGTGATTTTTTTTACATTTTTCTTTAATTCACGGTTTACATTTTATTTCTGAAAAATATGGTATTGTTACGTCAACTAAATTCTAAATAAAAAGTTTGATTACAAGCATAAATTTTTTAAATAACCAATTTAATTATTTGCAAACAATAGTTAATTTCACGGTGTTTCGGAAAAAGTTTACTTTAGCTTGAAAAAATATAAGATTATATCAATTAATGGCATCCTCCTTTACAACCAAATAACAAATATAGGGTAAAATTACCAGTCAACATTTAAGTATGTCTACATTCTCTGTGGTCTACATAAATAATGTTTGCATGTCTGTTCAAATCAAATTCAAGTTTGTCCCTATCTACTGCTTGCTATGAAACTGGCATTATAATGTGATATACGTGATGAGAGATTATGGCTTCAAAAAATATTATCATTTTTAATGCAAAAGAAAAAGTGAAAATAACCTTTTTTTTTTAAAAAAAACAGCATTATTTCCTTATTCGAGGTTATCTCAAGGCATACTGAATTAACTGGAATGAAGTTGGAACTGATATTTATTATTTATCAGCGTTCACTCACATTGAAACATACCTTTCGTACAAAATGAAGAGAAATGGAAAAAAAAGTAAAAATGCAAGGCAAAAGGAATCAATTAAAATAAACCGGCGTAAGGGAAGGAAAATGGAGGGGGATGGCGATTGTGAAAAATATTTCAGAGAGTTAAGAGAAAATCTCAGAGAAATGAAAGGCGGAAAAAAAGAGCTACGAGCCGGAGAAAAAACTGGAGAGCATAAGAAACGGATGTAGGGGGTTGGAGGAAAATAAAAGGAAGTAGACTGGGACGGCGAATAACATGAATGAAGAAATAACAATGACTCTTGCTAGCCTTTTATCTCCGCAGAAAAAGGTTTAATGAGTTTTGGTTTTGTTGCATAGGGCGATGCGCGATGTGTCGCGATAATTATTGAATTGTAAATCAGTTCGCGCTATCAGCATTTACTTAAGAATATGGAACTACGTACTATTTAATGAACATGGCCACGAATCTCATATTTCACTGTATTAATTAACAGGCTATCTTATCAACATAAAATGACATTTTATGGTTTAGATGTAACTATTCTATACAGGATGAGATTTTAGTCACCAGTTAAAATTTTTTTAGATGTTAGGTATCACCATTAGACCTCATTACGTAAATAAAAATATAGGTCAAATATTCGTAATCAATAATTATATCCTAAATATTTTTTAACAAAATTTGGCTCCTTCTACTTACATACGAAAGGGCGGGGCATGGGGCTTGTGGGCGGGGCGCATTCACTTACATTGGCGCCCTCGTGAACGGTGACTAGTATATTGGTAGTTTTGGGAAAGGTTTACGTAGTCTTAACTGAATATTTTTCTACTGAATGATACTAAAAAGGAACAAGACAGCCAACGGGTTTTTATCAAAGGTCATTTTATTAAAATTTGGCTGGTCATTAAAACCTTAACCTGTATAGCATTTCATGTATTAGACTAAAGGAGTTTATATTCACCAATCAGATATAGGTAATAATTCACTAATAATTCACTCGTAAAACCCAAAAGTCTTTCTGAAAAAAGCAAAAAAAGTATGAAAGAAGATAAAAAGAAGGAGCCGGCAGATTACTGAATTACGTATACCCATGGAACTAATAAGTATTTCTATTAGTTCCATGCGTATACCTCAGTTTGCTGATGTATGAGTAATACTCAAGTAATATTCTATTGGAATAAAATGTTTTTGAAATTTCTTTTAATAGCGTTAAACTACGCATTTCGATGTAACAAAAAAATATTTTTCTTTTAACTGTGAGTGAGGCCCTATATTACGATTATTTTTTCAAAAAGTAGGTTTTTATTTGCGGACATAAGGGAGAAATGCCTGATATTTTGTTTAATACATTTTAAAATACGCATTCACATATATAAAAAGTTGCATTTATATATCTCATGGCAAGCTTAACTCTGTATATGTAGGTACCAAATGCTAACTTTTCGTCCAGTGAATTCGGAGAAAATGAGACAATGTTTGGGAGTATAGTAAAAAAAATTTTTTTCTTTATTTTGAAATAATATGTCTTAAAACATGATGTTTTTACGTACCCATCCCATTTCCTAATAAAAAAAAACTAGGCGATTAACGACATCTTTATTAACTTCCCATACTTTAGTACAGTACTCGGTCGTAAGTTATGCACACGAGTTCTAGAAATCGGCTAAGTAAAAAGAAGTTTAAAAATAAAACTATAGGTATTCTTATCGTTTTTATTTAATTACAAAACTACATTATAATTAAATAAAAAATTACAAGGTCACTTACAATTTTATTTTTAAACTTGTTTGTACTTAGCCACTTTAATACTGTACACTTATTGCATCATAAAGTATAGCTCTGAACTTAGTCACAAAACCGTAGCAGTTAAATAATCTCTCAAAAGCGTTAGGCGGGAAGTATGGTGTGCGAATATAATGCTGATTTGTTTAAAAATAAGTAATTATAATTTCAGTACTTACATAAATATTCTGATAGAGTAAAGTATTTTTTAATCAAATGGAGAATGTACCTACCTGCTTCTACCTATCTAGTTACAAAAATAACTCCGAATGTGATTTTAAATGAAATAACTGAAAGTTGTTGGTAAGTTTTAATAGATTAGATTTATTAAAAAATAACTCTGGCCGGTAAGATTTTGACAGATTACAAAAGGTCGACTAGATTAAAATCTTTTTAGAGACAAAATTTCGTCTTCAATGTCCTCAACGTGCTTGAAGAAGACACTTTAAAAGAGATTCTTCTATGACATAGTGGATTCAGTAGTGTAACTTGGTACAAATTTCGGTGACCTTTATTTCTATTCAGCAAAACTTGTAATTATTGACATATCGTGAGAATAAGTATGACGCATAAGACTTCTATTAAATCTTTTTGTTGTTTTCAAGTAAGTCAATTTGAATGTTTATGGATTTACTACAATTATATTTCTTCCAAACTTAAATACCCTTCCCAAACAACTTAATCTTGATCACATATAAAATCCGGCATGCATAAAAATCGTGCACCGTAGCTACAACTGCATCACTCTTTAATTGTTGGTATTCTAATGGTTTTTAATCTAGGAAATATTTGAAAATCTCCAGCGGCGAGGTTCGTTGAATATGGAGGATGTTCCATTATTCAAAGCCAATTCCTTCGATTCCAGACAACGCAACTCTGGACTTGTGAATCGAGCAATTGTCTTGGTGAAATAAAAATAAACCGAACCGTGACACGACGATCCGCCACAACTATGTTTAAAATCTAACATGCAAAAAAGCTTTCTATTTTGAAAAAAAAAGCAAGACAATAAGGTTTATTATTTTTAATAAATGGTACAAATAGGTTGGCTACAAATTGTCAGTAGTAATTTGTTTTCTGCAAGGGAGTAAATAATATTTCATTTTCTATTTATATTGAGCACCCCCCTTTAGTAATTATAACTTCTGATTTATTCGGCAAAGATCTTTCTAAGATATAGTGTATTTTTTTATGAAGAATTTTTGTGATTAGACAGTTCATTTAATTTGCATATAAATTTTTATTAGGGGACATAAAATTTGTTTTATTCTGGATAAAACTTTTGAAAAATTTTACCTGTTAAATAACACAAGTATTAGTGTAGTGTTAAATTTCTTATGTTTAATTATTAATTTGAAATTTGTTGCAAGTAAATCACTTGTCAAAATTACTTCCAGAAAACAATGTCAATTTAATTTAAATAGTTTATTTGGTCCCTTTTTCTTTAATTGTTGGGAACGTTAATTGCTTTATATACCTTGTTGATATAAACCATCGATGTACCAATATAACTAGATGGGCTGTCCGCGTTCTAAAGTGTCCGCGCAGAAAGTCATCCAAAACGCAATAAGTCCTCCAACCGGCTTTTAGTCAATGTAATGGCTGAGCGCCAAATAAACGTGCGCAATGTCGACTTGTATCGTGAAAATTTGTAAAACTACTCGTCAAAGACGCAAAAAAGAGCTGAATATTATATTTTCGATAAGGAAACATTTAAATTTAACATTAGTTTATCCGTCCGGACGGTTATTCAATTGTTTTTTAATCTAATGTGAAAATTATCACGATTTCATTCTCGTCCCATTCTCGTAAATACTTTGACACGTCCGACCCATAAGTATTCGTAAGGACGACCCGACCCGATGCGACTGGCGCGGTGACCGCACGGTGCGGCTGGTCCGAAGAAGTCTATTCTTAAACGTGTTTAGAATTTTTCTCAACGAATATATGTCATAAGCGTTATGGATATAGCTCAATTTTCATGCTTCATGAAAGAAAAATAATTCTGTCCAAAGAAGTGAATTCTAAAAGGTTTTATATTATAATTTCATAATGCGAATATATGTCATAAGTGTTACGAATAAAGCACAATATTCTTAAATCATGTAACAAAAGGTATGTATAAGGTAACAAACTGTAATATAGTTTTTATAGTTTTTAATATAGTTACTGTAGTATAGTTTTTACTAATTAAATTTTTGACAATTACAAATTTGACGGTTGCACATGAATTGAATTAGTTAGTAAGTATAAAGATAAACTCATTTCATCTCTTTTCAATCTATTACATTGCTGTACACCTACCCTTTTCGCTATCTCGTTCAGCGCAGCGGTTCAGACACAAATTTTGAAAAATCAAAGAAAGCAAGGGGGTAATTCTTGGACCACTTGACTTTATGTCTAATGAGACATTGTCGATAAAATTTACTATTTTTCTAGCGAAAACGTAATTCTTTATTCTCAAAAGACATATAAAACATTACAATTTTCGAGAATCATACTAGATACACCAACTTTCATGGTACAAAATTACGTTTTGACAAGAAATAAAATATGTTTCATTGAAATTGTCTCATGAGTAGTCTCATGAGTAGTCTCATTGACTGTTAGTACAGTCAAGCGGTACGAGAATCAGCACCACAAAATTGCAATCGACTATCTTCGTACGCGTTTGGTCGTTCTCGTTTAATATAAAGGGATCTTCGCGTCTAGTACCTAGGTACATATAACTCGGTGAATTAAATGCAGATGATACAATGGTTAACAGAGGCATCGTTTGTTGTTGGTTTTTGTATCAACAAGCAATTTTATATGGCGTGAACCATATCAGCTCATTATGCCACACTGCAGGGACTTAGGCCTCTCCTCGTCATGCAGGTGTTTGGAGCTTAATCCATCACTCTGCTCCAGTGCAGGTTGGTGAATGACTTGAATATATTTCAGGAATTAATTCCAACTAAATTCAGATTCAAATTCAAATTCATAAAACTACGATATCAATAAAATCCAAAAAATATTAGTAAAATCAATCGAGCTAGGGGCAGTTCCAGTACCTATTTAAAATAAAGAGTTATTACGTCTAGGACGTATGAATTTTTGGCATATCTTAATTTCCTTATCTATGTTTAACCCTAGCGAAGCAGAATCACTAACGAGTGAGAGAATTAAATGCAGTCTAAATCTTTATTTACATAAAAAAAATACTTGCCGAGGCAGCTTACCTACAGACCGAATCTGTTTACACCTTCTAAAAATATACAGAATGAAACCAAGCTCTATAGTTATACTAAGGAATACAACACCCGTAAGTTTTAATATTTATCAATGGTTTTTTAGTTGAAAGTATTTTTTCTTTGTTAAACAGAATTATTGAGATGCCACGTCGCGTATTAACTTCGAAACGACCGAATCACAGAGCAGTGACTAACCATCACGTTATCAATCTGTCCCTTGCCCTCCTAGTTCTGTTTCTATTCCGTCTAACATGAGATCAAAAGAAAGAGATAATTATATTGATGTGATATGTGTAATCAAGGTACAACTGGGTGTATTTTTTTGCCCACATTTTGGTAGATATAACAAGGCATCTCTTTCTTCCTGATATTCAATCTCTAACCTACCTTTTAGCAAAAGTATATTTCCAACGAATCAGTGAGTTTTTCAGAAAATCTATAAATTTGCATTTGTAATAATAATATTATATTATAACTTAAATAAAGCATATACACAAACTCAAATAAAACTAATCCAATAATCCACCCCTCGTCACTCCCGACGCAAAGGTGCCCATGATACTCATCAAATTGCCGCGCTGAATTGCAATGGCAATCCTTTGCACAAGGAAGGAACCGGAGTGGAGGTCGAATCCCCTTTCGCTCAGACGACGGCCGACGCTCGCGACGAAACGTTTGGCTTCATTCCTCCAACAGCCAGCATTTTCCACCGTGAGAAGGACGAACAAGTATTTACTCTCCAGAGTAGAGTATTTGACTCATTTTCTGACGGCCGCAGACTCCGCAGACCTTTTAGCTGAATATTTCAAAAAACGAGGCTAACATAAAAAAGTGGTCGATATTCTTTTCTTTGGCATTTTTTTTTTATTTTGTTCAGAATCTCAACGTTAAAAACATATAATTTTTTTTATGTCTAGTTAGTAAAACGTTTCCCTACTCTGGTCGTTTTATATACATTTTAAATTGTTTTCACGTGTAACAGACAAAAAAATTAATGGACATAAACTATATATACATAAACTATGAGAATTCAGTTTTTTGTTTTTAGCTCCACATTCTAAGAAAACGAATAAATTTAGTTGAAGATAATATAATTTCTAGTTAATACATGCCGAGGTAAAGGGTTAGCGGCGCTTCCTATGTTGTTTTACAGGGCGGGAGAAATCTAAAGTTATCAACAATTTAGTTACGTAACGGCCTCTGATATGAAATTCAAAACAGGATCAATATTTTCGGTATGTGTTTCGGTCCAATAATGTATTTACCAAAACAACGAATAACATCCATTAACAAGTAATTTCGAGAAAATGTTCTCGGGACTAAACTTGATGCTGAACTTTTTTTTGACTACTTAGTTATTTTCGTGAGTTTGCATCGTATAAAGCTTTTTGTTTCGAAATATTGAGCTTTCATTTTTGTGTTAATTATCAGATATTTGCACGTTGGATACTTTTATGTTTGTTTTGTGAATAGATACTTAAGCTATTTATTCGACTATTTCGAAATTAAACACAATCCGCGGATACTATTTCAAGGAATTGTATGCTTGCATTGCTCTATTTCATACATACTTTTCCTATAACATAGGTTTTTATCATAGATGTTCATGGAGAGTAAGTAATCCGGGTTGTGACAACAAAAATGTGATCATAAAAATATACGCATTGGACCAAATATACACCAGCTGCTGTTTTTAAATATTCCCCGTGAAGTATAGAACTTTGTATAAACTACACCCACATGTGAAATTTGTACTGAAAAAAAAAAATAAAGTTTCAGAAATTACATTTCACGTGTAATTTAACATAATATTTGTTTAAATCAGTAATAATGCCATATGGTTCAATGTTTATTGCTGAATCTGATATTTTGCTTTCGTTTTCATTCGTTTCGAAGTAAGTGACAGTACACCTTGATTATATGCTTACAACTTAATTAATTTTTGTTTACAGGTATGGGTTGAAAAAAGCATAGAGTTCTGCACAGAAAAATGGCCGGATCCAAAACAGAAAGAGCTTTTTGGAACATTTAGTTTCGTCTTAGTATATGCTATACCAGGTAAAAATATTATTCTAAGACTTTTTTGTCTGTCTTACAACACATTTCATGTTAAATGGATATTATCAAAATCATAAGTGTTATGGATAAAGTTAATTCTTAATGTCAGGCTAACGATATACTTTGATTCTTAAAAGGCGTCAAAACTCCGTAAAACAAGATTAATTTTAAAACCTATTTCGCTTTTACTCGTAATGGAGAAGTTTCGTGATGATGCATATAATATTAATATTTTGTCACGTTTTACTTAAATAAAAATCAAAATTAAAATAACAGTGAAATAAAATTTCAAATTCATCAATAAATTACTAATAAATAGAATAGTAAACTCAGTATATTTTAGTGAGCCTAACTCGCCTATGACGTCATGTCTAATACTGGGGCGCCAGCCGCGATAGACGATATATACAGGACATGACGTCACGTCCCTCCACCGCATAGTGAAAATATTTATTTAAGGAATCGATGTAATTTAAGGCTAACTTTCTAAGTCTCATAACTTCGTTCGTTTTCAAGACATTATAATATTCCTTTTGCATTTTTGTATAATTTTGCTTAAATTTTAATTTCATTCATAAAAAAAATCATAAACTTCTCTATTTTAACTTCAAGCGTAAAGTTGTGTTTGTGTCTCAGTTTACAAATTAATTGACAAACTAATATAGTAAAGAAAACACGTTTAGGTAAAAAAAAACTTGACGCAGATATCTATTCAACGATAAGTTATGTTTTTCTTCTTCAGAAAGATTAACCAGCCGTTCACGTGTAACTAAAATAGCAAGGGCTGAAGTTAAACCGCGTAGAAAAACATAATGAGAAGAAAAATAAAACGTCGGTAAACGCTAACTGATTATAAGGGTAAAGTGGAAATACTACCCTAGGCGATGGATCAACAGACCTTACCCGCGATCCCACTAGTGGCCATCAAAGAAATATGGCTCAATAAATAGATCTAATATTCATCCATTGAATAACTAATAAAGTCGACTTCTCTAGTAATACAGTCACATAACTTCTTACTTGCATATATAAATTATTAGAATACAGCTTTTATTTATTAAATTAAAGACAGTGTAAATGTTATCTTATAGTTTGGGATCAAAAAATAGAAGTCATTGCAAAGGCATAAGGAGCATATTACGTTATAGATGTCATACACGCTGTCAACTTTGATTATGACGACAGTAAAATCGGTACCAGGGGGAAAAAATATGTGACTGAATTTAATTTATCGACTCCGCTTTTTAATTTGGAGTCGGGATTCAGTTAATGACATTAAAATCATTTAGCACGGTTTAGACTAAACGTCATTATCCAAATATGAATATAATTATAAATACATTTGAAAGGCTTTTATCTCCTTATCTCTAATACCAATTTTGTTACCACCATAATAAAAATTGATAGTGTGTATATCTGTTACGTGGTATGTTCCTCTATATTTGCGCAATGACTTTTTTGAGCCCAATCATTTGCATTAAAAGAGAAATGAAAATTTTTTTTTTATGGCTAAAATCTAACGAAATTTACTTAATCAATATAAAAAAATCTACCAAGAGTAATTTATATTGCAGTAATAAATATGTGACATTCAAAACTATATCTCGGTAATAATTACTTAAGAGTATCTCAGCTGAATTTGTAAGTTAGGTTAGGTTTGTTTATGTTCATACAAAATACGAAGCGGAGCGGACTGTCGAGCCACCCTGAAGCCTTTTGATCAATTTGGTAAGGTTAAGTCAAAAGGTGTTTCATTGTTTTTGTCTAGTGCCGTAACTAGCTTTTTAAGCGCCCGGTTTGAGCTTCTATAGGTAACTAATGCTCCAATTTAACCCGGCTGGGACTATAATAATTTATATATAAATAAACATATTTAAAAACTAAATATGTATTTATTAATAGAAACTTAACCGAATTTCAAATATTAGACAAAAAAAAGTTTATTGGAATTGTCAATGCATTTCATATTTTCTAAGAGAGAAAAATAAAAAAAAAACCGTTTCCAGCATTTACGAAGATGATCGGAAATATGCAAATGAGTCGTATTAAATTTTCAATAGATTGGAAAAACCGCAATGTTCATAAATGAAGGTGATGACGTCATTCGTGTCCTATCAAATACGTCGCTTAAAAATAATAAAATAGATAGTATGTAGATAACATAGTAAAAAGTTTTATAAAGTGTTTTTAAAGTTTTGTGAAATAAACCAAATGTAAATTTTTTTTACATAAAACAAAGACCAAAATTAAGCAAGAATACGAGCAACTTATAAATTCGCGGGAACGACTTGAAAATGTTTTTATACAGAAAAAAGGAAAAATATGATTCTCACATTTTTCTTTCTAGTTTCGAATAGGTACCGATAAAGTTTAGGGTTTAACAATTTGAAATATTATCGGTTCATTACCCAGTGAATGAATCGGTTTCCGTCTATAATGATAAGTAAACACAATGTAAACGTGTAATTATATGACTCTAGATTATATTATACATTATTAATCACTACATATTATAAAATATACAGTACCCTGCCGAATTCTGTCTGTCTGTCTGTTTGAACGCGATAAACTCAAAAACTACCAAACAGATTGGCATATTATTGACACCAATGGTCAGAATGATTCAAGAGGAAGATTCCTGTGTATGATTCATTAATGTTTTGTTAAAATTTGTTAAAATATGACGATTATTGTTGAAGGAGTCAAAAAAAAATCAAGCCGGCTAGGAATTTTCTTCGAAAACGCTGCCAAATCCTTTTGAGATTTAACAAAATAATGTATGGAGAAGTGTGTTTCTTTTATAGGACTAAAGAAAAAAGGCCGCGTTGACGTATGTCTATCTTTTATGGATAGCTTACTATACCTACTGTTATGTTCAAAAGAATGGTGTCATATGATGAGGTAATTGGAAAGCAATTTATACAGATACAGTAATATCCTTATCTAATTAAATACGTTATTTACTTTCAGCATTTCATGCACATTATGATTGCCCTTTACATCATACAATTAATATCTTAGGAGATAAGATATTAATTTTAATTTAATATCGCGAAATATAAATATCGCGCGATTAGTAGCTGCGCACTGCACCGGGCGACCATACCGGACGACGCGACGCGCTTGGTTAGGCTGAAGTTATCAATGTTGTATACAAAGAAATATTGTAGTTAAATTTTATGTAGTTATTCTTTACTTTTCCAAATATTTCTTGAATTTAAAATAAAATTCATTAAAAATAGTCTAAGTAGGATGAATTTACGTTACATTTGAATCTAATTAAATCCAATCCACATGTTCGACGCAACAAGCTGCAGACACTACGCAGAAAAAACACAACGGCTTATATGCTCTGCTACACGCGTGAAGCCGGGACGGGTCGCTAGTCAAATATTTGTGTGCTTAAACATGTTTATTCATTCTGCGTTTGGGTGGAAAATATCTGTATATATTATAAAAATATTCAAGTTTGTATATCAGCTTTCTAGTAGGTACCCATAAAATAGGCCCTGCCTAGTTTAGGCCTAGATGACCGTGTGTGAGATATCTTGAATAAATATTATAGTTGTCATAAATATAACATAATGAAGTGTTAATTAAATAATTTGAATATTCAATTATTACTTTTATAATGATTATTTCATCTATAGTTTAGAATATTACAATTAAATTTGTATATACCGACATTGCGCGTAGATTGACATTTTACGTAACAGTTTGTTCGGACGAATCTTGTGGAAATAAAGTAAGTACCTATTGGTTGATTGCCAAGGCAGCAATTTAAATTACATGCTTATAATACTTGTTTGTGAATATAAAAACTTTTTTTTTTCTTAATACAGTCCGAGAATGGAGTGTTCTACGTATTCAAAATGTAGTGACATTTTAAGTTACAAAATGTAAGTTTAGATAATAAAGCATCTTTAATAGCACTGACATAAATGACACAACAAAAAGTTTCAAGTTAGCAGATGGCGTAAACAAACGATAAACGAGAAAAACATTTTTAAAGTTTAATTTTTTTTATAACTTACCTTATATATTTTTCTTAAACTTTTTGTTTAGTTTAGTAAGCTCTATACGTTCGATATCAAATCATAAATTTCACACAAGTCCCGTACGTACGTAGCAGTAGCAGCTCTATTTGGTATCCTCTGGATTTATTAATTACTCTATGACATTTTGGTGCCTGTTTCGACAATAACCGTTCAAAATATATCGAATCTGTTATCAATAATTTAGTAGTACTATTGATTAGACCACGTTGGTTAATAAATATAATTTGATTGGAACATCAAACGCCCTCACCGTCGATACCGGGAAATGAGAGCTCGGTGAGCGTACTAATAAATGTGGAACACGACCAGAGCAAACAATTCGCTCTTCATGAGTAGACACAATGCGTACTTAGAATATATTCCGTTTAAGAACTGTTTATTTTTACCATGTTATATCGTTTCCATTTGAGTTCAAATTATCACCTAGGGTCAAATTTATATAAACTGTTTCTTAGAATAGTTACTATAATAATATTAAAATTTGGGACACACACACGTCATCTAGTCCCTAACTAACATGGGTACCGAATAACCGATATAAATATTTTTATAATTCGTTCATAGATACCTGGATATTTAACACCTAGGCATGGAACAAATAGATCACATATCCAGGTATATAAATGTTTGTTCTAGACGGGGATCGAAGCCGCGAACTTTGTCTTTGAAGTCGGGGTTTCCCCGAATCATCAAATTTATTTATTTATTTATTTATTTATTTATACAGTAACAAGTTACAAAGTTAAACTTAAGTTTGATGTTAAATTCTAATATACATGTTGAATTTGCCACTCAATTATAACTGTAAATTACATGCAATTACACTTAATGATATAATTAGAGCTAATTAGATTAGAGCTAAATTAATTGTTTGTCTTAGGTATCTCAAAATACGTCTAATTAGAAGGAAATGTCACTTTCGATGTGTTTTAAAGAGCCTACTGAATATCGATGCAATCTAAGGGAGGTCATTAACCAACCACATGCTAATGTTTAAATTCAAATATTGAGGACATGTAGTTGATTAAATGCCTTAAGTCTTAGTAATCGCTGACTTTTGTAGTCTTCCGGCAACTCAACATAAGCACTACAAGTGTTTATGACGGTGTGACAGGTGAAACTTACCTCGTCCTAACTAATGATGGCAAACGGAGACGGAATTATGCTTTTAACTTTAATTAAATTTCTGAGTTTGTTTATTCTTCAAGTTTTAATACTTTAGATATATGAGATATATTTTTTTAGATATATTTTTTGAGATCATTAGATACACACACTTATTGATTACGATTTAAGTCAAACATTCTATTTGTATTTTTATTATAATAAAACAGATAAAACTTTCTACCGTACATTTGGCCTTTGAAAGTTTAAACCTGGGAATTGTTAACACAATGCTTATGTCTATAGTTTGATCGAAACCGCTGTACCGCGCCTTAAGGGATCGAGCGAGCGAGCGAGGATCGAGATCGAGCCCTTTCGTGGATCGAGGGTCGGGAATGTAAGAGAATTATACAGAAAAAGATGTTCCACGACCTTGAAAAAAATCACACAGCTAGCCAATGAATGTTACTTGTCCTTGAAATATACTAATTTAATATAATGCTTATGGATAAGTGTAAAAAAAATCAGAAAGTCACTGAAGACGTGCAAACCGCACTCCCGTATTGTAATAACTGAATCGTATCAAGAATTATTAAATGAATTTTATGAAACAATAAAGTTAAAACAATAAAGAAGTCTTTGAAATCTTCATTCCTTAATAAATATATTGTTATTTTACGTAAAAATTTCACAAACTTGCCCAATTTTCATGCTCCAAATCTTCATATAAAATAGTATGAGCGGCGCGAATGCCATACAAATACGAGAGAGCGGTCGCTTTGACGCAATCCAGCCCAATCGGCCACGCGCCTTCGTAGTGAGAGCACGTCACTTTGCGCCACATTGACAGATCGCGAACGTACCGTACTTACACAAAATCAGTGCTCAGTGGGACCACACCTGAACTTAGTAGAAATAAAATGAGTACTAAGAAGTACGAAGATAACTTCGCCTCTGTTACGAAACATCCGATTGATTTAAAATTTAGAATACATATGTAACTTCGACGACAATGTAATATTATGGTAACATGGAGATGTTCTGATGATTGAGTCGGAAGGTGGTCACCGGAACTCTGTAACGAAACATCCGATTGAGCTAAAATTTAGAATACATATGTAACTTCGATGACAACGTAATATTATGGTAACATGGAGATGTTCTGATGATTGAGTCGGAAGGTGGTCACCGGAACTCTGTAACGAAACATCCGATTGACCTGAAATTTAGAATACATATGTAACTTCGATGACAACGTAATATTATGGTAACATGGAGATGTTCTGATGATTGAGTCGGAAGATGGTCACCGGAACTCTGTAATGAAACATCCGATTGAGCTGAAATTTAGAATACATATGTAACTTCGATGACAATGTAATATTATGGAAACATGGGGATGTTTTCATGATGGAGAGGGAATATGGTCTCAAGAACTCTGTAACGAATCATTCTATTAAATACATCTCTGTATTTCTTGAAAAAAAATCCTTACATATCTGGTTGCCTATAGGAAACCATTCCATTCCATCAACCTTTTTTGTACCCCACTGCAGGGGCTTAGGCCTCCACTCAAGATGAGGGGCTTGGAGCTTTAATCCACTACGCTGCTCCAGTGCGGGTTGGCGAATTGTAACGACCGCCATCTATTGACAGCAGCCGAGACCGACTGCTTAACGTGCTCTCCGAGGTACAGAGTCAGTGATAGTTAATGTACTTAAGTCAGAAAAAACTCATTGGTATACGCTCAGATTCGAACCATGGCCACGTGGCCTTATAGATTTGAAACAGGTTCGCTGCGTATGAGCTATCACGTCACGTAAACTATAGAAAACAAATTATTCTTATTTATGTAAAGTGTATTAAGAGATAGAGAGGTCCAGTATTTTTTTAAATGTAGCCCAACTCAATACCTCAAGGGCTTTTTTCATTTTTTCGATATTGCTTTTCATTTTCAACAAATTGTCGATTTAGTGCGCAAAGATACCGAAAAAATGCGACATTTTTCTACATTTTTGCAATTTATGAGAAAAGTTTTTGACTTTGTCAAAAAAAAAATACCATATTGTAGCCCAAGACGCATCTTTTCAAACCTAGACCATTCACGTAGCCCCTCACTCACTCACGAGACCAGGGCGATGTCTCACTCTGGCTGGAATTGGGAGTCTACTGAAGCGATCGAAATGTACCACATTTAACCGCGGGATAATATTCCCACCTGATTCTTACGGAAAAACATGTCTACGCAAACAAAGTTGTGGGCAGCAGTTTAAATTTGACATACCAATTTTTATATATGATTACAAAATCCAAAGTTACAGTTTTGTTGGAGAGTCAGTCAAACGACCCACTGCGCATGCCTACATATGTGCGTGTGCGGTGCGCGAGCCTCGATTGTTGTGAGAGTAGCGCTAAAAACCTAAACTTCGCTCGGCGCGCCTTCGATGCCGACCCTTAAGTATGTGCGCGGCGAGGAGGGAAGACAGCTCCTAAGCGTTGACGACGAACTGACAGAGTAGATGTGCTTCCCTCCTACATACCCCTCGTACATACCTAAGGCGCAGTACAGCGGTTTCGGTCAAACTATAGTATTTAAGTTGTTGCCATCATCCACCTTAGAGAACGCATCACAATGTTGTTCAAACTAGAATAATTTAAAAAAAAATTCTGTATCCTTGCAATATGATTTTTGGTCATGACATACAATATGAAAATATAAAATATTCTGTTGTGAATTGTTTAGTGTAATCTATTTTGCTTATTTTTACTATTACAAATTCATTCCCTTGTGTTGTTACTGACAAAAAGAATCGACTTGGCTGTGACCAGTGACCTACAAGCCATCCCCTCACTATCAACATTTCAACATTTACTCGTTCCAATTGCTTTTTTATCAGTCCTTGTGAGATAAATTATTCTTTTAGGTAAAAAGAAATTACAAGTTGTAATACATATATAATGATGGGAAAATTTCAGTACAGAAGAGAACGTCCCGTCGAGAGAATATTTAGAGTCTAAGAAACATGACAGCACTATCAAGAAAATTATAGCAGTATTTAAATAAAATATTTAAGTTTCCATCTTTAGGGTTCTGTACCCAAAGGATTCCATGAGAACCCTATTACTAAGGCTCCGCTGTCTGTCCGTCCATCCATCTGCCCGTCTGTCAGAGGGTTATATCGCCTGAACCGTAATAGGTAGACGTTCTAAATCTTCATAAAGACTGTGTGTACTGAGATATCCGCTATAACAATAAATAATAAAAATAAAATAAACTTAAAATTTAAAGTGGGTCCCTATACAAAAAACGTGTTTTTTTTAATATTTGGTGATTGGTAGTTGTGAGATCATTGATTGCACTTGAAATGTTCATGCAATGTATACTACTATGACCAATTAACATATAATAAATTTAAAAAAAAATTGAAAATTAAAGTGGGCCCCCAATGTTCCCATATAAAAAACGTGGTTTTTTATATTCTACTGTGGTACGGAATCCTTCGTGTGTGAGTCTAACTCGCGCTTGACCGTTTTATTTTTATTGTTTTCGTATCTAATTAATTTGTAATATTATTCACATATTTTTACAATAGCTTAATTTGTTTGGATAAAAAATTAATACTACTTGTATTTTTTGTCTGTGGCAAAAATTACTCAATTTTTTTGTTGGTAATAGTACTACGTTTTCTTTGTAAAAAAAACTTTTAATTTAGTTCGTATACTTATCGGAAATTGAAATAAATATTGAATCTCGTTTCTCGTTTTTTCCGAGAATTTAATTTCGTTTACAATCTTCTAGTATTGGACAAGGGTCATACGAAAACCAATCTTCGAGTATGACGTATTCTGTGAAATTGCGGTGGTGGCATTAATTATATTTTCGTTATTTTTGCGTTTCAACCGATTATTGTATATATTCTGTCCCATTTTCAGATTATTTATGACTGTACGTAAACATAGGCGAGTTCATTTCACTGGTTTTTAATTTGTGAGCTGTAATATTTTGAATATGTTATTAAATGTCTATTTCCGTAATGGATCCTTATACGCGTTTGTGATTTATAATAGCAACATTATGTACCTAGTATTTACGAGCATTTTCCGGGTTACAATTTGTTATTTTTTGGATTTCTCGATTTCTTTGTAATAGAAACCCGAAGTTTAGTAAGTATATTGATAGTTAGTGGTAAATTCATATTCCAGACTTACATAACCTAACATCATTCATGTATTCATAACCATGACGCAAAAGCTAATTACACTAATGACCCATATAATCACGAGGGCGAAGTCGTAGGTGGTTGATGTACATTATTAAATATTTACATTAAGAAACTGTACACAACAAACAATATTTATTTATTTTTTAAATTCGGCAGTTTTGGGTTACTCCGCTCCACACTAGGTGGATCTTCTATAACATTAAACAAGTGAATAAATGATATGCCGATTCTGATTCCGAACCCAGCCCAAAAGGCATCAATATGATGTCGTAACAAACTGTTTCCCTATCTATTTTATGCTTCCACTTCTTCATGTCACGGCCGTGTGAATAAGAGTGAATAAAGTGGGTAACACTCGCAAGGAAAGGTTTAAATATCATTTTCATTTTTTCATTCAATTGTATTTTATTTTATCATTCTATACTTTGTTAATAAACTACAATATTGACGTAAAACCTTCCCGTACGATTTTAATTAGAGTAATATAAACCTGCAGGATTAGAGTAATTTTAATAAATTATTTTTAAAAACAGAGCAGTAGGATAGATATCCAAAATCCACGACGAAAAGCTGTTAAGTGAGTAAAATATATTAGAGTAGAAAGTATTAGAGTAAAAAAGTAGTCCATTAAGAAGAATAAAATTAAAATAAATATATTTCATCTTTTTGTGAAACTAAAACAATGAAATTATTTAAGATGTTAATTAACTTTTGTGTGTGGCTAATGATAACTGAAATTTCTACTACTATATACTACTATAGGCCCCGCACTACGGTTAGTTGACATTTTAAATTTTTATTGTTGTAGGTCGACTTGGAAGCAAAACACATTATTTTTATTTAACTGCTTTTAAATAATTAATTTTAATATCATCGTCGTAGTTTTTTTTTTTCGGTGTTCGAGATTAATTTTTGCATTTTATGCGCGGCAAAGTCCAGATTTCTCGCGTATTTTGTGTCAGTAGTAGGTTCACCAACTGGGCAACTGCTGATACAATTCCTAATTTGTGCATCAGTAGATAGTATACTTTCGTAAGACGTAATTTGAATCAAAAGACTATTACTGAAACTTCCTGTTATTATTATTAGAATAAATACAGTAATGATCAGCCGAGATTTAAAAAATCATAAATCAAAAGTTGTTCAATTTGAGATGTCATTGAAACATCGCGAATCTATGGATACTTCATAGGAATATAAAGTGGATGTATAAACTCAATAAACTGAGTTTCGATTAGGTACGATTGATATTAGGCTTGAGACGATTATTTTTTGACCAGTTCTTTAACATTAGAAATGTTTATATAGCAGAGACTACATTTCAA
Source organism: Luffia ferchaultella (assembly GCA_949709985.1). Taxonomy (NCBI): domain Eukaryota; kingdom Metazoa; phylum Arthropoda; class Insecta; order Lepidoptera; family Psychidae; genus Luffia; species Luffia ferchaultella. The sequence continues at coordinate 1,049,043 of OX453247.1, read as the reverse complement.
AAAAATATGACAGTAGTGCGTCATGAAAAATAACAGTAATGCGAAATATGCATGATGCGTTGAAATGTCAAGACAATTCGCAAAAAATTGCGTCAATTAATTTGCAAATAATGACAACGTCAATTAAATGCGCATATGAAACGTAAATATGAATTCAAATAGAGTACGATTCCAAATTTTCCCCAGTATGCACGAATGTACCTATAAATCATTTATTTTTTATTCTTGTCAGGTTTCATAGTAGTGGTGTCCTACTCGCTAATGGGTCGACGGCTTTGCTCCGTGCTGCCACCTTTCGACCACACCGAAGGCAGCGTCAACAGTCAGCAGGTGATAATAAACTTTTTCAGTTAGATGAAGCGCAAGAGTTAACAATAACTACGTAGAGTTGACACTAACGTCACATAGTTGAAGGCCCGATCATAGTTTGTTTTCCACATGTAAGCAAACTGTTTACGATTGTCATTTATTACGGTTGCGCATATCATCATGCTTAAGGACACCCTTCAAGACGCGCGAATTTTTCAATCCGATATCGTTATCTCATGAGACCCACTGATAAAAGTCGGTGTCTCTCGCAATAACAATAATAGTTTGAATGAATTCTCACGCGTTCATCAAGAAGCTGTTTTTGACGAAACTAATACATATTTAAAAAAATCAAAATGTTTCTAAATCTTCTTTATACCTGCGACAATTCTTATTGCCTATATAACAGAAATTTTCAGATATCTGTTTCGTAATGGAATTCAAAATAACTTTTAAATAAAAAAAAGTTTTATAAAAATTGAAAAGAAAGTTTTTTGCGTGTATGTATATTATTTATGAAAGTAGATCGTGTCACAGGAATAATCTATGATTACTATTTTTGTCAAATGTTTCTCTTCGTGCCACCAAGTTTGCAACAATTAGTGTGCCACTCGCTTTACAGAAGCTTGTTAAACTTAATCATCAAGTTCGTATAAGTTTAACTAAATACCACGTAAGTCACGACTTTGTTGAGATTAAAACTCGTTGGAAATTCACGGGGTACCCCGTTTTGTATTTATTAAAAAAAGTTGTCATACATAAAAACGCTTGCCTAAAGTTCAACTTGGCTCATATTGGACTAATACTTAAACGAACTTCTCTATATAATGTAAAGTATACCTATATGTATGAAGAAGTAAACCTATATCTATACGAATATATTTGTTAATTAATTAATTTAATTAGACAAATTAGGGAAACCAACTTTTTATAAATACATTATAAAAACTTAAATAAACACAATAAGCCAATTACGCATATTACTTAAGGTACTTAAGGTGTCGTATCGATGTTTAGCTTTACGTGCAATGCAATATATACTCAAAAATATTGCCAACGACTAATGATATACAGGATGGTATATTAGGCCTTTGTCTTGTATATGCCCCTATTATTATTTTTTACAAGATTACAATATGTTTTTCGGAGTTTACTCCTTAGGAAACGATTTTCATATAAGGCGCCTGGTATGAGAAAAATATGAAGAGTAAAATTTAGTGATCCAATGACCTCGATACGTTTTTTCAAGGTTATTATTTACTTTCGAAATTTTTAATCTGTTAGGGGTGTCATAAGTCAGTGCCATCTGTCAATGTCATCATTCGGCTGTTACTTGTCAGTTTTGGCATTTGTCGGGTTGACGTACATCGGTCTGTCTTTGACGTGTCAGTCAGGGACGATTTGGCCGGTGTCATTGGGCTGGCTTGTGTCCCTGACCGGTGCCACGTGCGGAATGCACACTGGAGAGTGTTAAGCGCTCGAGGCTTGCGCAGTGTCGGAACCTATAGTACGGATGTTGCCAAATATTTTGTTCTCTCATAACTTTTTTCTCCTTGAGCCTTCAGATCCCTTACCCCCCCCCACTTGAATATCCTCCCCTTTCCTTAACATATCCATTCCCTCTCCCCACATAAGAACTAAATTTGAAAATATACTTGCTTTTGTATTGCTATGCTGTTATGAGAGGATTGTTTTTGCATACATTGATCTTTTGTAGTTTTATGTTATAATGTTTTTATAAAATTTTCTTTTATCTCGGCTCCCTGAGAGAGTAGGCTCTGTGTACCCTTTTCTGCATGCATTGATCTTCTGTAGTTTTTTATTATAATGTTTTTATAAGATTTTTTGTCAAAAAGTCAATATTTTTTAGCATATTTAAGTAATTTATTTGTACTATTAATTATTATATATAAAAGATTTAGTTATGTAATGAATTTATATTTTTTTGCTAAAAATAAAAAATAAATATTTGTAGATAAGTTCGAAAATTTTTATCTTCTATATTATTATAAGAATAAAATTAAGGATAAAATTATTATAAGAAAAAATTATTTATATTTTTTAAATAATGTTATTTATATATTATTAATTACATAATAAAAATAATTTTTAATAATAATAAAATTCAAAGTAAAAAAATTAATTATTAAATTTTAATAAATTCAAAGGAAATTTACATATAATGATTAATAATACATGTAAATTATTTGAGTATGCTGGAAAATAATAACTTTTATGCGCGAATAAACTCTAGTCGTGCGTCGGAGCAGACACACACAAGTTTTTTTTTTAATAAATGTAACTTCCGAATTTATTTTCAAATAGATTGCTTTGCTTTGTGCCACTAGTTACTGAATTCCTAATATTTACTAACATATACAGAATTTGACAAATTACATACCTATGTATGAATATTATAATTCTATCTGTTGTAACTTGGTGTTCGCAAGGGTGATTAACTAACACCGATCATGGGAGCACAACGATACACAACTTTATGCCATTGCGGTCGTCAAGCGAAAGAGAGAAGCGGGTGGAAACTGTGTTGCTATAATACTGTAAATTGATTATTGGTTTCTCACACTACCTGTTTCCCACAGCTCCACCTATGTTTACATAACGTCCCTATTTTGTGCTACAATATAACAGAACTATGTTTTTTCGGTTTCGTAATTCAACCGTTTACTTAGTTGATCTTTAATGTATACACTAACGTATGTACTACCTATAGTGATTCAGGACATATTTTTGTCCTCTGAAATAGGTATAAAAAATAATATTTTTTTTCAACTTCACACGTTTGAAAAGCGAGCAAAAATCACTTTTGCTCACTCAGTGAAGAAAAGTGTTTCAAATTTATAAAATAGCATATATATAATTTCATTTCTTCAAAAAGGATTCAATAGTTCTTTAGTTATGAACGCGATTAAGCGAATAGATAAGATATTCAAAATGTTATTAATGGGTTGAGGGATGTCTAATTAATTAATTCAAATATTTATTTGAACATTCCTTACACGGACAGAAATACACTGTTCCAGTTTTTATTAGTTTCGTCATGGTTTCGTCTCTGGTTAATGCGGATTGTTAGAGCTGTGAAGAATGACAGAAGTTTGTCTGAAGATTCTTAAATACGTTTCAGACATGTCATTATCATGTTAGGAAAACTCATATAGCAAAGTTTTACTGAAGCGAAATTGTAAATGTGGAAGGAATTCTAATTAATTAGGTATATATGAATTTTAAATATTTTTATAGAAATGTTTTGTACGATCTTCTTTAAGTTCTTGATTTCTAAGTAAATTTTGATAACTATATTTTTTGATAAATTTTATCGAAAGTCCTTTAATTATTATAAGGGCGCAAAATAAAAAAATAATAATTAAAGCTGTAGTGCTCATTTCAGTCATTATAAGTGCTGTCCTACTTAATTTTTTTTTCTTTTCTAAGATTTATTTTAATGAAACTCCCAGATTTCTATTTCAGCGTTTAATATCAGTACAGTTGTGTAAATCTGCAATTCTTAAGTACCTACAGCACACTCTGAATTGAAGGTTTATTGATGTTTTTGGTACGTGCGCCGAACTTAAGTAATTGCTTTTAACCTTTTTAGACTGGTACTGGTAGAATACAAATTTTCTGGTCAGTTCAGTATATTGAAATACAAACTAGTTATCGGAAAAGAAATCTCCCCAATAGGTTTTATTGCAGTCATTACGTTTGATTATGTATATATATATACACATATATATATATATGTTTTAGACAGAGTTTTGGGGTCACAAAACATAGATAAAAATACCACCTAAATGTTCGGTTATAGTTTGCGCATACAGAAACAGTTAGTACACGGTTGGTATGGCGTGGGGAGTGTGTGATCTGTTTAGTCATACGCAAACATACAAAAGTTGGCCTATTTTTAGTTATCATTGTATCATATGGCTCTATATAGACATGTAAATAATCAAAGCCTATTACTAGCGTTTGCCCCCGGCTCTGCCTACGTGAAGATATATTGACGATATATTGACGACCGCTTAGCCTAGTGGGTAGCGACCCTGCCTACGAAGCTGGAGGTCCCGGGTTCGAATCCTTGGTCGGGTCAGTATTTATATGATGAATATCGATACTGGTATATACCGGGTCTTGGTTGTTATATGTATGTAGTGTCTTCGCTTGGTACCCAAAACACAAGCTAATGCTTAGTTTGGGGCCTAGACGTTGTTGTCATGTGTACGTTATTATTGTTATTATATTATTATATTAAGACAACTCCATAGAGTGTGTCACACATGGCGAAGATATTATAACAGTTTTATCTTAATTTTGGCGCTCTAGACGCAAAAAAAAATATAATAGTATCTCTACAGTGTGTGAATATCCATTTAATTGTATAAAGTGCGATATTTCATCTCATCATCATCATCATCAGCCCATTTTACATACTTATATAGATTGTGCGAATCTTATAAGTAGGGAGTCCATTCCACAGGCGAATAGTTTGTACAGTGAAAGACATATAAAAAAAATGGATTTATTATTGATAGATCTTTATAAATTGACTAAATATAATTCATAACTAATTTTTATATTATATTTTACTTTTTTACGTAAATTAGAAAATAATTCATAATGATTGGGATTAGAGTGTAATTTATACAAACGGTGAAAACGAGACTTCAATTTAATGTCTCGAATAATTTCAGATGTGTACCACACAGGATATGTAAACCGTTGGTCACACTGGTATCGCTTCTTCTTAGGTACGCAAAAATCAATACAATTGTTAATCTAAGAATATAATAGTGTTACGGCTTTATCAACATTATCGGTGCAATATAGGTGCGACCAGTCAATGTTTTGCAATTCAGCATATAGTAAGGGAAAATTAGCTCTCCTGAAATTCCAATCATCGCCGCACCGCTCATACTCGTAGTCTGCCGACGCCGCCCGACAACGTCGTCCGCGCGGAAACGCAACAGACACAGAAAGCGGAGGGTGATAACCTCTATCGGGGACCACTCCTGCGCCCCTCGCACCACCAGGCTGTCGTTTGACATATCTGCAAGTATCAAATCCAAAGTGCGATTCATCGCATTTGGTATCATATTAAATTGGTTCAGGTCAAGAAGCGATGTGAAGTATTCAAAGCGATCCCTAACATCTTGTGTTGCAGAATACAGGTTAAAATCTCCAAATATTTATAAATATACTCTATATAATCAAAAAACACGTAATAACGTTCATTACTACAACTCGGAGGCAAGTATACTACACAACAAATAAACTGTTTATTTTTATAAGTAACGATAGAAGAGACGAACTCATCATTAATTCCCTGCATTTCATCAGGAACCCAAATAGGGCGCAGCGCTATATGCTTTCGAGCCGCGAACAGGACGCCTCCGCCGCGGCGTCCATCGGCTCGGTCACGCCGCACGACGCAGTAATCGGGCGGCAGGAACTCCGAATCATTAACGCAGGCGTCTAGCCACGTTTCAGTTAGCACGATGATGTCAGCGTCCGAAGCGCGGATGGCTAGTTCGACATCCGTAGTGCGTCCCTTAATCCCTCCAGTGTTTTGATATAAGAACTCCAGTTTGACAGGCCTCAGTTGCTTAGGTTTACAACCGGGCAGAAGTGGGGGCACGAAAATACACCCATTTGTTTAGGTTAGTGCGTGCCGGCCAAGTGTTTACGTCTAGGAAAAAATCCAAGCTCTCCTCCGGGACGCCTATCCTGAACGATGCGTATTTTTCACTCTTAGTATTAAGTTTGTTTACCTCATAACCATCGTACGGTTTCTTCTTCTGTAGATATTTTAAAACGTTATCTATAGTAGTACTCGGTTTTAAGCCCCAAAGATGGACATATGTAAGAATGTCAACAGTTCCGAGAAGTTCGTCTTCCTGTCCTACTGCTTTAATGGGCTTATTTCTAAAACGGCGACGTCCATGATTCACTGTCCAGCCAATATTATCATCTTGGGACACTTGGTACAAATCCTGGTCCAAATTATTAGATAATATCGGTATTTCCTTATCAATAACAGGATCACCCGGCTGAATTGCGAAGTCGGGCACAACAGCCGTTACCGGTCGGGTAGTATGCGCCCGCGTCGATTGTGACACATATGGTCAATGATTTGTTTCGCGCGTGCAGCCGCCGGCCGTTGAGCACGAATCACAGACCGCGGTACGCCCGACGACGATAGTGACGGCCGCTTAGCCGTCTCGCTATTAGTCGGGGTTATTGGGCCAATCGGAGTAACGCTTCCGCTTGCAGCAACAGGTCCGGCACTTGTCTCACCATTTTTTCGTATTATAATAGATTTCAAGGTCTTAACTTCTTTTTGTAATTCCTTGATCAATTCGGTAAGGGAGCCAATCTTCTTCTCCATTGGCTTCACGGCAGCTTGTATACCCTTAGAAATTATTTCACTCGTTACATTAGCCATAATTTGATACAAAAACTAAATTTGTTTAGAAACAAGTACAACACCGTCACGTGGGTAGGCAGAGAATTATGTAATGTACAAATTGTACAACTCCATGACTGTATCTCATGAGACTACACACTAAGTTTTATTAGAAATTCTAAATCTGGTTAGTTTAGCGGCAAAAGATCACACTTGAATTTTCCAACTGTACTTTCTAAAGAATGGCTTCACTCAATCTTCACCGTCCTTTCTCGTACCATTTCATTCCCTCTGCGGCCACGAAATTGCGACGATAATAACGACTCATTATTTATTTTTGGCCGGTTTTCAGTCTAATTAACTTGAGTGTGTGCATGAATGTTTTCGAAAACTATATTATTACGTATAGATATACATACTACGTATAAATCACTAGTCACCATAGCTAGTGGCCAAACGTTCAAATAAAAACATAGTAAGACTATGAACGAGATTAAAATCGGAATGAGAACAATACTCGTCTATAGTATATATGATTTTTACCATATTTTTACATGAAACATCTTGTATGTAAGTCATTGAGTAAATTTTTGCGGGGTTCGCAGGGATTTCTCGGGGATGAAGAGCGGCACGCGGGTACCTTGCCCACTGCAACTCGGACTAAAACTGGCCATCTTACACGAGCTAGCTAGAGTATGAGTAGTTAAACGGTACCTACGGTAAACGCAGAAGAGGGCTTGTAGTTAATTCGTCCTTTTATGATGTAAGTAGATTTAAATGTTTAATATATTAATTAAGATATACCTATGTTCATCGAATTTAAATTGGAAGTCCATAATATTTCTCCCTATGGTTGCGTTTTGTATGACAGGTTAAAAAATTTTACTTTTTTATTATTCAATAATTTCCTGATTTTAAATATAATGCTATTTTTGAAGTATTTTATTTGTGAAATAGCGCTTCGATGTAAAATATTATTGTGAATGAAGATTTCTTTATAAAACTGTAAAATTAATTAATTATAAATTAAGAAACTTTGTATCTGACATAGATTTTTAATTAAGACTATTAATCTTATTAATTAACATAAATCCTAAATTGTATTTAACCTACGCCACACACCTCTGTAGCGTTGCGTTGAATATTTTAATCAAGCGAGCGAAATTAAATAAATTAAACCAGGCAGCGTCGAGCGAAAGATATCTCTCACAAAATTTGCGAAATTAAAGTGATATTTTACAAATCCCAATTTATTTGGTTTTCCATTAACTCCGTTAATCCTTTGCGTCTGCATTGTTACATAAGTAATTAATGATACCTACGTATTTTCGTTAAATCAAAACACTCGTGTATTCGAATGTAATGAATCCAATAACTTATAAATCCTTTTCGTTAATTTTATTTTACGTTCATTTTCAACAGTAAATATATGATTCCACTCATTGAAATAAAGCCAAAGATGCAAGTTTTACAGGACAGCTATGTGGAATTTGATTTTGACATGCCTCTATCGTAATACAAAACCTTAACAAAAAGTTATAAATACAAATACAAAATTACTGATATTTCAATATTTAAGATACTCAATCAGTTATTTTTGTAATCGGCGCCAACCAAGACGATTTTATAAACTTGTCTTGTTGAATATTTAACTGCAAATATAATGTGATTGTGTATGTGAGATATATTGCATAGTATTATATTGTATTGATAGATCGCTGTAACTATACTATAACTAATAACTACTAGAAATATAAGTACTTTCATTTTTTGTGTTTGAGGCGGCTAGATGCGGAAAACAAATAAATAAGTCATTTAAATTTTTAATAATTTATTCATTTGATTTGTGCCTTAACTGGCATCGACTTTAAGAATTGTAAATATTTAAGTATTAATAATTATACATATGAAATTTAATATATATTATAATATTTTTTGGCATAAATTACTTTACTTTTAATTTTTAGTATGAATACTGCAGTTTATTTGTACATAGCATGTGTAGGCCTTATAACCGCGCTGCTCAAATGAAACAGCGCCTTTTAGAGAAAACAAGTGACGAAAGGAACGGTCGTCAAAAAAATAAGGAAAGGAACGCAATCATTTGCGGTCCGGGCGCTTGGATACAGCCATGAACATAATAGAAACGGAGCATTAGCAGAAACAAATAATGACTCCATACATATAATGATAAAAATACCTGGGACCATTCCACACTGCACCATAAAATATAAACAAACCTTGTATTATGGGTATAAAAACTGATATACATTCTTAAATATTCATTATAATGTGTACATAGGTATATACATATTTTATAATAAATAGACATGTTAATGCCCACAATTATTTATCTCGGCCGGGAATCAAACCCGCGACCTTTAGTTCTGCAGTTCTCCTCGATGTAAGTTCAGGAGTTCCCCTCGACTGCCTGTTAATTCCATAATCAGACTCAATAAAGAAAATCAATATATTTATTGGCAAGGATATCGCGCAACACACATACAAAAAAAACCAAAACTAATCTTCTCCTTTTTAAAGTCGATTAACAATGTAAGTATACGTGTATATAATATATAACTTGAGATGTTCAAGAAACCGACTATTATGTACACCACTAAAACGAGAAAATGATGAAGGTTGGGATTTGTTTCAATTCATATGTTTTTTTTTTTTTAATTATGACATGTTTATAAAGTAAGTAGATAGTGAACAGGGCTATGTCAGTTTATTCTCCAATAAAATATATAAAATAAAAATAACGAGGGTGATAAGGAGGTACTACCCCTACTGGGGACTGAAACTTTTGTCTACAATGAAATTGAATTGAAAAATGAAAAAAGCATTTTCAATTATATTTTTTTACAAAACGACTTAAATAAATTATATGAAAGTTTATTTAAAATTGTTTCTAGGGAGTTTGAAAACAGTTTTAAACTAAAGGATATTAAAAACGGTAACAAATTGAGATTTTGTGAATGGTCTACTCCAGGCATTCGGAGAAGTAGAAAACGGCTTTATTGTTTGTACAAAGATAAAAATGTAAATACTAATCAATCATTTGTTGACTATGTAAAATCTCATTCAAAAATATTTAAAAAGATTTGTAAAACAGCTAAATCTATTTATATTAGAAAAAAAATAGAGATATCGGAAAACAAATGTAAAACTGTGTGGCAAATTATATGTACTGAAACAGGCAAAATAAGGCCTCCCGACAACGAATATGCCTTGCGGGTGGATAACAGAACTGTTACTTCAGCAATCGACGTCGCTCGCGAATTTGTTTTTTTTCCAAAATATAAGCATTCAAATCACGGAACATTTGGGTTCATCTCCTGGCCGTGCTGTAACTTTGTTAAAGGACAACGTACCGACTCAAGGGACGGAGTTCAGGTTTAAAAAATAAATTCTTTCAATATTGTTAAAACTTTTAAATCTTTAAAAATGAAGAAGACCGAGGATTTATGGGGGCTGTCGGTGAAAGGTATAGGTTCTGTTGTTCACATTATAGCACCGTATTTGTCGAATATATTCAACGAATGTATTAAAGCGAGCATATTTCCTAATTTAAAGAAGTATAGCAGAATAATACCTCTTTTTAAATCTGTTGATAAAAAGGACCCCACTAATTATAGACCTGTAGCAGTATTGCCCACATTAAGCAAAATTTTCGAAAAAATCATGCTCGATCAAATGCTTTCTTATTTTATGTCCCACAATTTACTCCATTCAAAACAATTTGGCTTTACAAAAGGAAGATCCACAACAGACGCTGGCATTTCACTTTTGAAACATATTTTTGATGCATGGGAAAATTCTAAAAATGCTATAAGTGTATTCAGTGATTTATCAAAGGCATTTGATTGTGTTGACCATCGAACGTTGTTGAATCATACCTGTAATAGAATTCAAAAAGTTGATATTAATAGAGTTAAGTCGAAGGGTTCTATTGTGAAAATGGGAGTTTCTCAGGGATCTATATTGGATCCCTTTCTGTTTCTAGTGTATATTAGTGACTTACATTATTTGGTAGAAAAATCTGCCGAGATAGTGTTGTTTGCTGATGACACTTCTCTCGTATTTAAAATTAATAGAAATGAAGAGGAATTTTTAATAGTAAACTCTTTACTTTTGCAGGTCTTAAATTGGTTCAACGCCAATAACCTATCATTAAACGCAAATAAAACAAAATGCTTAAAGTTTACATTGCCCAATGTTAGGCAAGTTGATGTCAATTTGAGACTTGGTAGGGATTCATTAAGTTTGATTAATGAAACTGTGTTCTTGGGCATTACTATAGATACAAATTTACAATGGGGTCCTCATGTTATGAGAGTGGCTGGTAAACTGAGCTCTGCTGTTTTTGCAATCAGGCAAATAAGAAGACTAACCGATGTGCCTACAGCGAGGCTGGTTCATTTTGGCTTCTTTCATAACATAATGTCATATGGCGTTCTGCTCTGGGGAAAGGCCGCTGACATTCAAACAATATTTGTTCTGCAGAAAAGGGCTATTCGAGCTGTATATAAATTAAAATCTAGAGATAGTGTGAAGGTTCACTTTAGAGAAAGCAACATTTTGACAGTCCCTTGTCAGTACATTTATGAAAATATAATTTATGTACATAAAAACTTAAATGCTTTCTGTGGGGTGGGTGATAACCACAACTTAAATACAAGACATAAGCATATGTTATCGATTCCCAGGTTTAGACTATCAAAGGTTAATAATTCTTTCATGGGAAATTGTATTCGTTTTTATAATAAAATTCCTAAAGAAATGTTGAACTTAAATTCAAATCAATTTACAAAGCAAGTTAAAGTCCAACTCGTGAAAAAAAGCTTACTATTGTATTAGCGAGTATTTAAATGACAAGTACGCATGGACATCATTGTAATAGTTGTAAGCATATTAAAAAAAAAAAACTAAGGAAAGCATGTATTTAATTAAAATAAACAGGGAGGAGTTTCTTGCCGGTTCTTCTCCTTCTAGTTTTGGAACCAGTACCTAATCACCTAATCATTTCATTTGACGTTCAATAAGTGTGTGTAAACATCTTAAATTGATCATCTTAAAAACTTATTGATTTTGATTTTTGTTTTTGATTTTGATTTTAATTAAAACGAACGTAGCTCATTTACGTCGTCGCAGCATCGGCGGCAATGAAATCGAGTACGGGAAACAGGTGCGACCAAAAAAACCCCCGTTACATGACGACCCAATTAGTTTCGTAATTTTAGAACCTGTCAGACCGTTGTCACTGCAGCTTGGCTATACATTACGATGTAGTTTGTTTTCGGGTCTAAATACTATGAGCACGACAGGAAAAAGCATTGCGGTTGAGGAAAATTAATGACACTTTTGCGCCAACTGCGGTAGAGTGTATGTTATATAAGTAAAGAGAGATAACGGCCTATAAGGGACGGGCCTAGAGCTTGGTAGTACATTAGTGGGGATTATCAAGCCTGGAGTGAGCTATAAGTTGAACTACAACACTTTAGTGAAACTTTATTGTCGTTGCTTCTTATTCTGTTAAAGAGGTAGTAGCTAGACATCGTCAAGAGGAGACGTTGGTGTCTGTAAGAATAATAAATAATAATAAGTAATAATAATAAACTAAACGATTGAAACCCAAAAGAATAAGTCTTGTGTTACAGTTAGTCAATATTTTTTAAGTTATTAGCTTTCTGCCCCGGCTTCGTCCACGTGGACTACACAGTTGTATCGGAAAAGGTAAAGGAACGCGATGCTCCAGGAAATTGTGAGACTTTCATGAACATGTTAAACTTAACTGCCTAAGAAATATTTATACGAAATTGACAACTTCCTTTTAAGGTCTGCAAAGTTTCATTACGATCGGTCTAGTCGCTTCCTATATTAGTTAGAACAGATAGACAGACGCTGCTATTTTTTATATGTAGAAAAGCTCACGTCACTCCTGATAACGCTGTTTTTATATCTGTAAAATATAATTAAAATCGGTTTAGTCGTTTCCGAGGTTATCCCGGACAAACAGACAGACCGACAAATACACAGACCACAACTATTCTATCACTCAAGTTGGACTGACATACATACAGTGTGTTAAATTTCATTACGATCGGTTAAGTAGTTTTGGAGTTTATCGTGGACAAACATCGTGACAAGAGATTTATATGTATTGTATAGGTACAACATGTTAATAAAAAAACGCAAAACTCGAAATTAGTTTGTGCAGAATCGAGAGTAGAATCGATTCTACGATCTACATTAGTTACAACTTACAATACACGTGCATGCATACATTGGATTCTTGCAACCAGCTTGTGAAAGGTCACTACGTTTCCAAAAATGCGTAATAAATGATAGTGCGCGGGGCGAAGGGCGTTGCTGTGGACAGCAGAATGCAAATAGCGATGGCACGCGAAGCGGCGACGTCGCACTGGATTGCGCGTAATTACCATAGACTTATTCATTTGCAAAAAACACAAGAAAACAAAAAAAGCTAATATTCCACATTTCCACTTTTAAATTTCTACTAGAATGCACAGAATTGCAAGTATTATACAAGTCTTTAATAGGTATTATACATGTAGGGAGATTACATGCAGTTAAAACAAGTATGACGGCAAGTATGGCGGCAACCGTAGAAAATAATATAGATACAAAAATTACTTTTGGATGGTTTTAGTTTTGTTTCGATTAACTATTTGTTTTGATTGAGTTAAGTATAGAAAACCATTTTGAATAACAAAACTTTTAAATATTTTGTCAAATTCTATATTAAAATGAACGCAGTTGTTATTCAAAATGTTGTGTGCCATGTTTTCCAAAGCGCCTCCATAAACTTATCTCAGAATAACGGCAGTAAATTCTCGATGAAATTTATTTACTGCTGTAAACTTGTCGCATCTAAACTATTATAGCATCTACCCTCGTAACGTACCTGTTGTCTTTCCACTTCATACTTTGAAACATCATCCAGAAAACAATAATTCGGCCTAAATCCCACGTCAAAACTGCCCGAGAGCTGCTGGTGCACTGAGCGAAACTGAGCTGCAAGCGTATTTCAGTCGCGGAGGCACTATTTTATTTATATCTTTTTTAATTTTCAAGATAACCACTTGATACTACTAAATTCACTAGAAAATTACAAAATCTTCTTAAGAAAAAAATATGAAACATATTTATAAGAGTTATAGCAAGATATCAAGCATTGAAAGACGAGAAAATTTGTTTTTAGAAACATTTTTTTTATATGTTATCATTTTTTTTCTTAACAATACTACTTGTTTCATTGCAGATAAAATTAAAGAATAACATATTTTTTTTTCAAATTTTTTCAGTCAAATACTTTTGAGTTAGCAGCTTTTAAAGTCGAGGGCTTGACAACGGCCTCAGCCTTGACACATCTTTGCTGAATATTACGTAGTTACTAAAGAATTAGTGGAAATAACTTATACTTGTGAAACGATAGCTGTCATATCCCGCGTTTTTTTACACTATTGCTTTTACAGTCAAATGTCACACATAAAATAGGTAATTGGTTAGAAAAGAAAAAGAAGAAGAAGAAGGAAAGAAATTTTATCAAAACCACGGATACATGATACACAATACAAAAAATTAGACACAAAAAAAGAGTCTCCGCAGCCATGACAGGAGCTGACTCAGCATCCGCTGCAGGTGTGTGTGACCACGCCCACAGCACTGAATTTCAGTCAGCCTCTACGCATACACCAATGCACAAAAAAAGCAATTCTAAAAAAACATAATACATACAATGAATACTTGTCAAAAAATGGGATAAACTACAACAGTGTATTCTTACAAAAAGCACAAATAATTACATGAATAATATAAGAAATAAAGAAAGATAGAAATAAAAAAAAAACATTGCATATACATACACAATGACATTTTACAGATAATATTAAATTACACATAAATGCTCGTGCTCGTAAATATGTGCTCACAATTATGTAATCACAATCTTTATGTACATCTTATTGGTTAGTAAATCTTATTAGGATTGTAACAAATATCGTAAGTAATTATAAATTGCCCAGAATTGTAGATAATAAACAATTTTAAAACAGATTATATAGTCGGCTAATATTAGCAGCTCGTTCACCGGAAAGAAATAAAATTAACAAAGCACATTGTCTCGTTTGTTTCTTTCTGTATTATATGAAAACGCTACATGAAAGAGAAGAAAAGAAGTAGTATTCATTTTACAAATTAAATACTCCTCCAGACTGGATGATTCCTCCGAGTAATAATATATTATGCATCATCCTAAACTTTGAGCAGTTAATAATATTTGTCCATATTTTCACAGCGACTGCGGCTGGTACGAGAACGCAAACGAGTGGCATGGATACTTCTGCTCTTGGCGGTGCTGTTCGCGATGTGTTGGCTGCCTTACAATATCATGCAGTTGCTTGTAGACATAAACGCAGTCCACACGGAATCCGTTTCTGCGTTTCTACCATATACTCTTCTTCTGGGTATGTGTTGTGCCTTGAGTACCTATCGTCAATGTAAATTATGTTTTCCTTCACACGACGACCGCTTAGCCTAGTGGGCAGCGACCCTGCCTGCGAAACTGGAGGTCCCGGGTTCGAATCCCAGGTCGGGTCAGTATTTATATCATGATTATTGATATATAATATTGTAGAGAGTATATTTTTATATCTCTCTTTATGTATATTTTATTTTCTATTAATTATGTTCGTTAGGGTACGTAGCTTACAGAGCTGAAATGAAAGATATGAATGCTGGAAAGGAAAGACTTGTATTTCAACACTTTCGTAAACGCGATTACAATAACACAATAAAACATATATCCGTATAACACTTCGCGATCTTCGTACACCCCAGAATTCTTTCTGTCAAAAACCAGGCCGAGCCATCCCGGGCTCGTGTTCCTAACACATACATAATTTGAATTTATTCAAATTCAAATTATGTATTTTAATCGAACGTCTGGCTTATAACTAGCCAGCGTTACATCTTCCCCCCTCTAATTTTGAAGAAGGTCCCTATTCTTCTAAAAATAAGAAATTGAGAAATTAAGGTTGACGGTTCACTAGCAGATTCCACTGAGAAGAACCGCCAAGAAACTCAGTAGTTGCTCTTTTCAAATTGTTACTTAAAGCTAATACATAATCATTGTTATAAAACATGACATTAGGATAATTTTATAAAAAATCTTGGACTTCATTGGAGTGACGTGCAGAGTAGCTATGAGGCAAAGGCACATCCATTTTCTTATGAGGATTGCTCGTATCTGAAAATAAGTTCAACTTTAAACTGCCCTCTAGTTGAGGAAACGCAACGAGGAAACCAGACCCCATGATCATAGTCATTGGTAGTCGGCATATCCTACGTACATTTCTCTCATATCAATTCACTTATAAAACAACATGTGGCGGAAGGCCCATTCACTCTTAATGGGAAGTGATATCCACTCACATAACTTCATTTACAATCCTCAACTATCATCATTCCTCTTTAATTGATAGAAAAATACTTCCTATGTCCTATATGTTGCTCCATGCAGCGGTTTCTTGTATCTTCTAAACGGCCTGCCACCTCTCTGCATCTGGTCGTCGCTCCAACGTACAACGTTCACATGATATATAACAAAAATAAATCATTATATTATGATTAACATCTTCGTATTACTAAATTTTAAATTGTAAACAATGACATTGAATAAAAATTTTGACATTTCATCAAGTTGTCAATGTCATATGAAGAATGAAATAGAATCTATTCAAATAATTATATTATTCGTAATTTGACGAATATTAAAAACGTCAAATAATTCTTTTAAAACAATTTAGAATATTTACATATTTCAAATTTCAAACATTTTCATTTTTGAATATTTTTGAAATTTGACAAAGAACATGTTTTATATTATCTGAAAATATGAAATATGAAAAATATGTAGTGATTTTTTTTTTTTTACATTAAATACATGAACGACATTATTACTAATACATTCATAATAAATACAAAATCATCAGTCATACCCTTTCAATGTGAATAACCTTACATTCATATGATATGGTGCGGATACTCTTCTGAGGATGATCCAATACCTTGGAGGTCGTCAGAGGAATCCCGACTATGCAAGGTGTTCCCTACCGACACACCAAACCTTCCTTACAATCATATCATTAAAATCATCCTCATTCACAAAAATCATAATGCACAATACATTTCATCATGTCAAACAACATCCGCACATAAAGATATTAAATCACTATTTCGTCTTTACTTCACTATTTTCAACAAAATGAAAATGTCCACGAATGATACACGTACACGAATGGAAATACTTATGAATCATTATACATGGTGTACACGTCTATAAAATTTCTTAATTCTATTGACGTGGACAATATCGCGACTATGATTTACCTTATGTTCTATCAGAAAATTGGTATGAGAAATAATTCTGATGATTTTGAATGGACCCTTGAAACATCTGCTTAATTTTAAGCTTTTCCCCACGACCCTTCGTGGAGTATATACCATAACTAGATCTCCAACCTGAAAAGATGCGGGCCTTTTATTCTTATCATAATGAACCTTTTGCTTACGCTGGGCCCTTCTAATTCTAGTTAATACACTATCTTCTACACGAAAACTTCTTACCGAACCTGGTTTTGTCTTCGAATTTTCCTCAATAACCCTACAAATTGTATCACTATTCTGTTCCGTCCTAATATCCGACAATCCTATACGATAAAGCGGAATTTCACTTTCACCGTTACCTTTACGTTCAGCAAATTTCATTGAAACATTTTTCAATGAATTTTCCTGTTTGTTCATCGAATTTTTATTTACGTCAATTTTATTCCCGTTATCAGTTGCTAAGGGCAACTCTGTTTCCCTGACAACCGAAATGTTATCGAAACTAATATCACAAATATATAATTTATCTTCATTTTTCTCGACTTCCGACTCAAAATGTTTAATAGTCGAGTATGCTATTTTCTGAATCTTTACAGGCGCACGTGGTTGCACCAAATTAACCCTTAAATCTCTATTATAGAATTCGACAGATCCTCCCACGTAATTCAATATAACCCCATACTTTTTGAAAAAATCCATACCCAAAATTAAGCAATCATCAAAATCATTTATCACATAAAAAGTGTGATCGAATTTCTTATCTGCGATGAGAAATTGCAGATTTATGAAACCAGCAAAATCTAATCGAGTACCATTCACAGCTCTCAACGTAACCTTCATTGAATCCGAAAAACAGATTGATTTTTCTTCAATTAAATTTCTACCAATACAACTACAATCTGCGCCCGAATCTAAAAGTGCAGTAACTGAACTACTAGGCAACATTACTTCAATATAACTACTGAAATTAGATAATTGAGTAGAATGTCCTGTACTCGATGACCGTTCTTGATTTTCTTGACAAGACTTTGCTTGCGAGGCAAGCTCACTCAAACCTTGCGTCGTTGCGATGCGCTTAGGATTATCCGCAGGACCTTGTTGAGTAGACCTCGCCACGGGCGGCTGTGTTCTCCAACTATTATAGCGAGGAGGAACACAAGTACGTGGCCTGAAATTGTAGTTTCCTCTGAAAGAAGATTTGTTAATTGTTGAAGGTGATTTGGCGTTCCCTGATGCCTGCGGTACACGAGTACTTGAAGCCTGCGTAGTCGTCATCTTGATTGGTAGATCGTAATCTTTGCTGTTATTTTCCATGTATATTTCTTGATGGCTCATAATGCTTCTTTTTAAATCTTCTATTTTCTCCAAGGCTAGAATGCTGAAGATCCTCTTAAACGGTTCTTTTAACCCCTTGATAATCGTGCTAGTAATGAGCCTTTCGTCATTTAATTTAGCTTTGGTAGCTATTGTACGCATGTGATAAAAATATTGTAATATGTCTTCATTTCCTTGTTTTGTGTTGAAGAATATTTGTATCCAATTCGTATTACTTTTAAATTCATTTTTTAACTCTTCACAAATTTGTGCGTACGTTTTCTCTGAAGCATTTATTGTTTTGTAAAAGTCTTTGGCAGCGCCTGCTAAATATAATAATAGTGCTGCTTTCTTCTGGGTATCCTCCCATTTATTAATTGCAGCTATCGCTTCGAAAGATTCAAAAAATCCTTGGACATCGTCGTTGGGTAAACCCTGGAATAATTTTTCAGAATCCATTTCTTCCATGTACCGATATCTCGGCCGCCTCCACCAATTGTAGAGAGTATATTTTTATATCTCTCTTTATGTATATTTTATTTTCTATTAATTATGTTCGTTAGGGTACGTAGCTTACAGAGCTGAAATGAAAGATATGAATGCTGGAAAGGAAAGACTTGTATTTCAACACTTTCGTAAACGCGATTACAATAACACAATAAAACATATATCCGTATAACACTTCGCGATCTTCGTACACCCCAGAATTCTTTCTGTCAAAAACCAGGCCGAGCCATCCCGGGCTCGTGTTCCTAACACATACATAATTTGAATTTATTCAAATTCAAATTATGTATTTTAATCGAACGTCTGGCTTATAACTAGCCAGCGTTACAATATATAATATTAATAATATTGATTGATATTAATACTGGCATCGGGTCTTGGTTGTTATATGTATGTAGTGTCTTCGCTTGGTACCCAAAATACAAATGCTTAGTTTGGGACTTAGGCGTTGTTGTGATTGTGTGTGTTATTATTATTATTATACTAAAACTATACGTTACGTACATTAAAAGAGCATCTGTTTATTTGCTTATTTGTTGTTCATGTGTTTCGCACTTCACAGATAAAGCCGATTTGGATGATATTTTAATAGTGTCCTTTAAATACTAGAATAACAGCTTTCCAAAGCTTTCCATAACAAAATCCTCGGCGAAAAGCCGTATAATTATTGAGCGACTTCTTTAGTAGGATCTGTCATATGTGAATTTATATTCATATTTGTAGATAATTTGAATATCCATTATAAGTTGATAATTCATGCCCATAAAAGCATTTGGAATTATTCGAAAGACATTAAAGATGAGCAGTTTGAAATGTATGAATTTCGGAAATTGAACCGCTACGAAAACGGGATCGGGTACAAAGAGTGATTGACAATAGACGAGTATGACGCTCACGATGGTCGTACGCAGAGTAATAACAAAGTTAAATGAAGTTCACAGAAGGCGTGGCAGGCGTGTTCTCAAATTTGATAATTTTCAGCGAAAATAATAAGTTTGTACCTTTATGAGTATTAATTACTCACCAAACTGCAAGATAATTTACAAATTTGTAAATTATAGTGTGTGCATTTGCGTTATGGAGGGCAAAAGTGGCGACATTCGTGTTCATACAAATGGGTCAACATAACCTTTGAAGTTTATTCTGAATTTATCGGTTTATTCATACCCGTTGAAAAAACTTCCCTTTCAGCCATATTTAGGATTTTTATTATATAACATTTCATATTTTTTTATTTTCTTATCTTCTTATGTGAAATATAAAAATCTCAAACAGAGAAGTAATGTTACAAAAACTCGCAACACTTTCACACCCGAAAGAACTTTTATGGAGGCTTAACATATACCTATTAAGTTAATGACTTTCCAATACACGTAAAATTTTGTATACTCAATATTTTTGTACAACGGTCTTCTGGGTATCGTTCTGCGGGTTTCACTGATACCGTAGGTACATTTTCCCTACTTGTGCTATGTATAGCATCTTTTATTTTATGATTTGTACCAGTTTTACGTATAAATTTCAGTTTTAGTGATACGTGTAACATGATAGAAAAAAAATGTTCTTTTCTTTACTTCATAATTAGTTATCATAAGTAAACAATAGAAGCATTATGAAGAAAATTGAAGAAAATTATTATGAGTGACGATTTAGTTAGAACATAAAACTGCATAAATATTATACATAATTTAAGAGTACAATTATTTTTTTACAATTTTACATCTGTATGTCGTTTGCGACTCTGCATAAAAAGTATTTGGAATGTATTAATTCTTATTTGATATGTTGGTAACTGTACAGAATTATATACCGCGCGGAATTTGATAAAAGAATTCACTCAGTTTGCATGAAGTATGAAGCTGCAATTTTTGTTAATCATACTTGTGAGCCCTCTGCTATTTTTGTAATGGAAAAAATAGTATAACAAAGAATTTTTCTGAACTTTTGTGTTCTAAATGAAATTTCGTGCACTAAATCGCTGAAAATGTAAACTGGTGACTTGTGAATGTGACGAGTAAGTAAAACACAAATAAGTGAATGGTAAAAGCGTTCAAAGAAAACTGAATTGCTAGATAACTGTCTCGTTCTGGTCCACTTTCATGACTACGTATGACAAAAAAATCGTCATAATTATATGATCCTGCTCGCAAATCGTCTTGTGAATAAGATAAATTTGGCATTACAAGCAAACATTTGTTTTAAATCTGTACATAATATACTGACGATATTTATGGCATAGATTGCGGCTCCACCTACATGAAATGCATAACATTTGGAGATGAGACATGGGTTAACAGGGAGGACACGTATCTAAGCCAACAGTCTTCGTAATGATGCTTCGAAAAACTAAAGCCATAAAACCGTGGAAATGTCGCTCAAAAATCAAAGTTATGTTGTCTTTGATTACCGCGATGTAGTCCATTGCCAATTACTCAAAGACAAACAGTGAATAAGGTATTTTAGGCGTTATGAGGCGTTTGCAAGAGAACACCCGTTAAAAAGGCTCCTAAATAAGATTTGTGGAAAGTATATGAAGAACCGGGTGAAGTGCTGACGAAATTGTACTCAAACAAGCGATGAAGCCTACCTTGATAACTGTAAAATAAATTCAGATCAATAAATACAGACCTTTGGTCTTAAAACTATTGAGCGAAATTGCTTAATCAGTGCAGATAAGTGTTTTGAATTTAGAACGTTGCAAATTGGTAGCGTTTAGAATTTCATTGGCTATTGCGCAAATTTTTTTTCACCTATTTTATTTAAAAACGAAGTTCCTGGTCCCTTTCGTTTCGTTCTTAGCAAACAAACCTACACTAGCTCGATTTTTCAGGTAGTTTTAACGCCCATCATTTCAAATTTCAATTTTTTTTATAATTCTTAGAGGCTCGTCACTCCATTTCATTTCTCGTGTTGACGTTAAAATATCTAATCTAAAGTACTAAGTGAATTAGCAATAAAATAGTTTTTTTGACTAACCACATCGTAGTAGTGTATCTTAACTTTCCCTGCGCCTGTGGTAAAACCGAAATAATCATCTTTCAGTTATCCGTAGAAAATAAAAATAAATAGCCAACCTCTTGAATATATGAAAGAATACACGTATCCAAAACAAATAATCTCGCAATTTGATCTAACTACCAAAGAAATTAAAAGAAGAGTAGCCTATTGGCTATTGGATGAAAAAGATATTGGTCACTGAGACAAATTATGATAGCACCAGATTTCAATAATAAAATTAAGCGCAAACTTACAGTAGGTCCAAACTGTAGTAGAGTTACAAAAGACAGAAAGTAATGGAAATCGTTAGAGGAGACCTTTGTCAAGAGGCACACTGAAATATTTATGAGATATACAATAACTTATTAGCACAAGAAAGGAGATTCAGGATAAAAGGGCTATTGTAATTGTATGTTATTGTACCACTGCTGTCTGGGTTGAACCAACTTTTTCATTGCCACAAATGAACAAATTAGGTGGCACTGTAGTCTGTTGTGTTACAACTGGATTTGAACAAACTGTTACTGCTTTAAGTCATACGCAAGAAAATGCAGAACAGGCTATGGCTGTCTATGTTGCATCCGTCTTTGTATTTACGCTGCCCGACATAGTTCATAGAATTAACAAGTCGAAATTGCATTGGGCAGTCCACATAGTTTTTGGAACCAATAACTGCAGAGGAAAAAAAATCTTGAGTGGCGATCACGAACTGGACGACCTAGAGTAAAACAGCCATCATCAATTGAAAAACATGACGGGCCGTCATTAATTATAGTTGACCCATGACCGGATCGTACGATCTTGAGCAGTTTATTTTCGGCAGTTGAATGTTGCTGGTGATAATTACGAGGGTTATAAGTTATAACTTTACGACTATCCCTATATAGTAAAGCAAGTACATAAAAGTAAAAACTGACAACTTCTATAGAACACAAATCACAACAAAGTAGACATACAACAAATTATCTTTAATACCTCATTTCTGTGGTTGGCAGTTAGGGACATTCGCAAGTTTCCCGCAACCTTAGGCCACCCCATACAGTGAAGCAAATTATCTACTTGCAAATTACAGCAAATTAATACCACCCTGATTATATAGTAACTTGGTTTCGAGGCCGATTCTTGTACCATTCATGTTATTATTCCGCTGCTTCTGAAAACGACATGCTCCAATTATTTAAACGATCACTATATTTAGCTCTTCGTTAATTAAAGTCTACACAGTAAATTTAATTATTGATTCGAGTATTTTATTTTATAGTCGACCTAAACATGCGAATTGGTGATATTGATACTTCCTTCATAATTTTATATATATTATATATAGACGACCGCTTAGCCTAGTGGGTAGCGACCCTGCCTACGAAGCTAGAGGTCCCGGGTTCGAATCCCAGGTCGGGTCAGTATTAATATGATGAATATTGATACTGGTACCGGGTCTTGGTTGTTATATATATATATAACAATAAAAATTATATATGTATATATTATAAAGAATATTTAAGTATGTATATCAGTTGTCTAGTAACCCATAACACAAGCATAATACTTGCTTACTTTGGGACTAGATGGCGCTGTGTGGGAAGTCCCATGTATTATTATTATTATTATTTTATCCCGGATTAGTATGAGTGTATTGGTATAGACAAACTTAGCGTAATGAAATAACCAAAACTTGTCTCATAAAATTGATTTATATATCATTGGGAACAACATCAAAACTACTTACGTTATTCATGAGCACACAATTTTAAGATATATTAAAGCTATTGATATGTTCTGGCATTTGTCGATGTGCCATTTAATGGAATTTTTCACTGCTGTTTCAATTTCTCACTGTTAACTTAAAACTGTGAAACTAGGCATCCGGCTCGCGTGTAGGTGGTTCCGTACGGTAATATGATACCTAATATTGAGCTAGTATCCAAAACAATATCTTTTTTTCTTATTTTAATTTTTAGATGACTGTACATATTTGCATTTTTTAAGAATTGTAATATACTGCTAGTAGCGTCTACAATATGGCGGCATAGGGAGTAAATTAGATAATACAAAACTATCACAAATCGACGTTAAAATATAATAAGTAAAATCCACTAAAAATTAGTAATCGGTAAATTTGTCATTTTCAACTTTACGAATCCTTCCTTTATGCCAAATTTTAGGATTTTAAGTCAACGGCAAGTATTCTACAGTTTTGATGGCTCGAGAGAGTACGGGTTTAAAAGCCTTGATTTTATTATTTTAGACTGGTCTATATTTTTATGATATTGAATTGGGTACTTAACAGGTCTTCGTCTAAGATATTAGTTTCAACTTGACACCTCTATCGATTCCTGAGAAAAAAGGTGTAAACACACCGATAGTAAAACAGTGAGACAAACGGTCAATACAATATTCCGTAAAACAAAACGTTATAAAATTTTGTCGTAAATCTATAATTCTATCTTTGTACGTCGGTAAACTTTTGATAATTCATTAAAGTGTCACGTCAGAGCTACATTGATATTATCAAAATAACTGTCAATTTGTAATTTCCAGGTCACGCTAACTCCGCGATCAATCCCATCGTGTACTGCCTGATGACGCGCAATTTCAGACGTTCACTCCGAAAGCTGCTCTGTCACGACCCGGGTAACATACACTCTAGTACTCACTTCCATGTAAGTAGTCTCGGAACGATCCACCCGATTGTCGAAGCTTCTCTTAACTTTACCTTAATTAGTTACTTAGCCCTATTCAGGCCAATCCGGATGAAATAAATGAGGTAAGTTAAATAAACCGAGCACTACTATGCATTACAGATAAGAACTGGCTATACCAATCCACCTATAAGACCGTAGATAATTACACGCACTCGTTTCTGCCGCCCGTAAGCGGGTTTACAATAATCCCATCTGATATTATTTGACCTCCATCGAAAGTTCGTCCGGACCTTACTTTCTTGGTACCATTTTCTGGTTTCTTATCTGTATTGTGAAAACACTATGCATGTATAGCACAAAATAAAGTATTATTTATATTTTATGCTCCATCTGTGTTCCCGCTTGTTCATAAATGGACAGTTTTGGGTACGTAATTGATTTTGCACGCACAGAGTGTAGTAAAATAAATATCTATCCTCACATGTAGTTTGCCTTGGAACGATTTTATGTTAATGAGTCTGTTTAAAAGTGTAATTATTGTACACTAGCCAGCAGCCGATGTAAATCCATTGAATTCAAATGCAAGGGCATAAAGCTTTACATAAATGTACATTACTTGATTAATCTGGACTTCTTATAGCGATTTTGAAATAACATATTAATTTATGACAACCCGTATATTCTACTTCTCTTTTTTTCTTTCATTATTGACTGTTTTCTTCTAGATGCAAGGTATGCGTCAAAAATCCAACACGTCTAGCGTCAGGACAAGAAGCACTGTGACGTTTCGCAGCAGCCAACGTCACGTCAATCGGACCGGAACTGGCCTCCCGGAAATACAGTACGGACGCGTTCGGTACGGCTCTTGCAGGGAGAACGGATGGAGAGGCGATTACGGACAGAAACTTACTCCCCAGTACCTATAGAAATAGAGTTGTGTGAACTGAGTTACAACGAGTGTGTACAGTGCAAACGGAAACGAAGAAGGATGGAATGCGCTTATAGATATCAGCATAGGAGAGTCAATTCCGCTGCCTGTGATAGTCGTTGTACGAATGATTATGAAAATAATGTTGAAGTTCTGTGAGGTGTCATGGAATTGTAGTATTTAAACTTTAATTACGAATAATCAGTGTTTCGTTTCGTGATTATGCATTTAAAAAACACTTTATTATTATGTTCAGTATCTAGAAAAACCCATTTAATTATTAAGTCATTTTAAGTTTGATTTATGTGAAAATACGTAGGTATCTCTAATATAACACTACTCGCTCGTGGTATGAAGAGGTGATGAAATTAACGAAAAGCGGGAAATAAGTGGTCTACTTGAAGTACTGAGCTACATTGCAGTCTGTAAGAAAAATATTTTGGTCCGCCTACACGCCCCTTGTTACTCTTCATTCATAATTAGTAAGAAAAAATCTATAAAACTTTATGTGATTCCAAATATATTAATTTTATCCAATTTTTTTTTTACTCAGCGGAACTCAAATAAAAATATCTATTTGGCTAGTCTCAGCTTTATTTATATTTTCAATTATGTCATTAAAATTAGTTCTATGTTTCCTAACTATAAGCTTGAGTATATTAAACATAGTAGCAAATATTTCGCTTTCGCAAGGTATCAGTTTTAATATAAATATGATAATGTTTGCTTTTGTTATGACTGTACTACGAGTGTAAGATAATATTATTCAAAAGCATTCTTTCCGACGTTTCTTTGATCAGAAAACTGTGAAATTGTTAGGAATTTATAGCGTTTACCTACGCAGTTTGTGTGCCAAAAACATAAAACAATTTATTATTGCCGGAGTACCTTTTTTAATAAAAGTTGTGGTTTTCATAATATATTATTACTTCATCCCATTTCCCTTTGAAAGCATGAGTCGATGAATATGAAATACGGCAGATTAATACATAACAAAAGGAGTTCCTTTCCTACAATTTACGCTCATAATCTTCTCAGGTGCTATCGATACCATGATATTCCATTAATATTAAAATAAAAGACAAAATTGGCAACGCATTTCAACAGCATGTTAATAATTTTATTTCATATTGAAACACAACGTCAAACATATTAAATAAAAAATAAGTCGCACATCTTGTCACGTTCATAGCTACCCTAATATTGAGTAGAAAGAAACCAAGAAAATTTCCGATTTTTTTCTTTTAAATATTCTCTGTAAATTCATACCGATTTTGATTGCACTTTCCCCAATTGTTTCTTGAAATCTCAGTAGGTAATTAAAAAAAACACGATCTATGACTTTAAGAATAGTATAGCTTTGGGAAAGTAACACAAATTATATCTTTATTTACAGAATGAATATGTAAGAGAGATAAATAAACTTTCGTCAATATATTTGTATCTATAAATATGATAAGAGTGGGAAAAAATGGGAAAGCGACACAACCTAAAATAAAAAGAATATTGGCATCAGAATATGACATATAAACAGGAAGAATCTCTACTGTTTTTTGCTCGACTGCTTTGAAGGGGAGTAATGGCTTATAAATTAAATATATCTTAAATACAATTGGCACTCCTAGTCAAACTAAAATAATAACGGTCAGGTAAACATTTTGTGATCGTATTGTACTCAGGGCAATTCGACAATATATCAAAGTCAGAAGCATCCTTAATGAAACGTCCGTAGAGAAACGTGACAATGGTAGGGGCAGTTCGGTCGGTTCGGCGGAACTATGGATACACTAAACTTGTATACCTACTGCCCCCTATGATCTAGGTGTTTGCGATTTGTAATTCTAGTTTTTTTTTTCGTAACTGATTTATATTATATTTACTGATTAAGCGTGCTAGTCATAGTAATAAGAACAGGCTTCATTATAATAATAATAATCAGCATTGATTTTGTTAATTAGGTATATAATTAAGAAAGTGATTTCTTTTAATCTACTGCGCAGTTTTAACAACAAGGGTCAAAGATATATTTTACAAAGTACATTAAATGTTTCCAAGTTGCGTGTACTTTACGCTAACGATATTATTTTTCGTTTAAGTTATGAAAACTTTGTTAAGTACTTTTATTTAGAAACTCCTGTTTTAATTCCCAGTACACACATTGGGCTTTTTATTTATACACTTGTTGCAAGAAATAATAAGTACAAAACTTTGTAAAGGTAATACGTAACTTCCAATACAATAGTAATTCAGAGATATTTTTTTAAATATTACAGTTAGATGTTTTACTATAATACTATAGTTTATAATTACAGCTGTAATAGTAATACTTTTAAATTAATTAGATCAAGAACAAAGTAATTTTAATATTGTATAATTTTAAGAAAATTTAAATTGAGTCTTAGTTATCAGTCAAAAGTACATCAAAAACTTAATTGTATCAAAATAAAACGCAGTTTGTATTATAGACAAATTTTAATGTTCGCTTGCTTTTTATTTCGATGTAATTAAAGTATAGAACTTGTTAAATGCGCTAAAATATATTAAGGCACATAATGTTAAGTTTAGGTCGTTAAATTAAAACAATAACGAAATTGCACCATGAATTATGCAAAATGTAATATAAAACAATAAATATGTAAGCACATTAAAGTTGTGATTAAATCATTCGATATCCTATACTATCCCTAAATTATATTATTACTCGTACGGTCCATGTACGTACTTTTATGATCCCTAAAATATCTAATTGATACTATTATATAATAATTTTATTACCAAGAACAAGAAATCTGAATGAGTAATATCAACACAATAAAATTGGACTACCGCATGCGTGGTAGATTTTCTTTAGAATTGGAAAGAGGTACCGGTTTACAATTAATATTTTTTATTACAATTAAGTAACTATTTTGGTCGGCCAATATTCGAAATTACAAAACTTCAATTGATGTAAGCGCTAAACTCACATCTGCAGCTGGACCTGGAAAATGATGTAAATGATTAAAAGGATTTAATTGGGAACGTGATGGGTTGGCTCGTCCAAAGGCGCCGGCAATGGTTATGAACGCCGGCTGGTTCATTGAATATTTGAGATGGTTCTAATTGGAGTCGCTTGGTGATATTCTCACAAATAGTTCACACCACCAATGTCTTAACGTTTATTTGTAAGTTTTCACTGTATCGTTAACAACGGTGCGCGGATGAATGAACTGAAAACAAATAATATTTACGCAATTTTTGTACCTACTTTAATCTTTAGTCTATGTCTATTTCATAAAGATATACATTATTGAATATAGATCGGTGGCTATCAAAAATTAAAACAAAACCAAAGAAAAGCTACGAAATAATAGAATAGTATATAATAATTTGTCACTGAACACCAAAAATTAGCAGACCATGTGCATCTATAGTGATACCATATCCGCTTCTTTTCGGTAGTTAATTGGTACACTATAGATTTCTTAGTTTCTTTTTTCAAAAGCTTTTATTGGAGAGATACATATAAGAAATAAAGCTTATTATTAAAGAATCAACTTTTCAAGAAATATAGTATGTATTGTGAAAATAGTCACTGGAATAGTGATAACCCAGTGAATACCAAATCCGTCGGCGGGAGCGTAGCGTCTCACTTAAAGTACAAATTGTGAGGTGTTGGTACTTAGTGGATTCTAAAAGTCAAAGCTTCAAAATAGCAAATTGAAGAGTTAAGACATCGACTCAAATATGATTGTTGCTTTAGTAAAACTTGATCAAACTTCACTTGTAATTTTTTTATTTAATTAATCCACCCACCAGTTGAAGCATAAAATTATCAACAATTTAAAGCTCTTCTATTGACAGAATAAATAGAGTACCGTTTTTCACATTTATCACGATAACTTGACAACTTAGGACAAAATATCAACCCGCCGACGGACGATGGATCAAGTTTTCAAAGGGATGCCACTGCAGGCAGAGGTGAAGATAAGATTTCATATCCTAAAATTTCATACACCTCACGTTTATGGAAAGATAGCGTCACGTTGCGCTCTATTCGCTACAATGAATAGCACTTTAAATATAAATATATGATAATATAGAACATTGCATAGACTTCATATTTTAATTACAAATACTGACCGATTGGCTAGACATCTTAACTGCAGACCCAAGGATCGTGGGTTCGATTCCCCCGGGACAAATATTTGTGTAAATGAACATGTTTATTTGTTCCGTGTCTGGGTATAAAATATCTATATATGTATATATTATAAAGAATATTTAAGTATGTATATCAGCTGTCTTGTACCCATATAACAAGCTTTGCTTAGTTTGGGCTAGATGGCGTTGTGTGGAATGTCCCAAATGTTATTATTATCGTTTTAAGTTATGAAGGTACGGTAGAAGTCACACAACGAACAACTAATTTCGAGAGCTGTTTTGGTATCATTTATTTAACATTATTGGAATCGCTTTTGTAACCAAATGGTTCATCAGATGGGCAAAATTTCATTAAAAGTTAAGGCATAAATAATAACAATACCTGGGACATCCCACACAGCGCTTTCTAGTCCTAAAGTAAGCAAGTATTATGCTTGTATTATGGAGTGCTAGACAACTGGTATACATACCTAAATATTCTTTTTTATAATATATCATATATGTATATACTTTTTACACATAAATGAGCAGAGTAATTAAAAGTATGACCGAGAAACATATGTAATAAACACCGTGATTTTCAACTGATTAATCATTATGTTTGCAAAACATATAATTCTCGTTGTTTGTTTTGTGGTTTAAGTCTCAATAGAATGAAATGTTAAAAAACTTCGTGAATTTGAATAATAATAGTAATAATAAAAATACAACATAATAATAATGTAAAATGATGTAACTGTATAACTTAATAATATGTGTACGTACTGTGAGTTATGCAAATAAATTTAAAAAAAAATATATTCAAATAAAGAAGGTTTTTATAATATTAATAATGTTCCTAGTAATGTACCTAATGTAGATATCTACAAGATAACTCGTACGTTAAATAGATTGATTCAGTTACTTCAGTTTATTCCCGAGTTATGCTGAAAAGAAATAGTTTCAACAAAACCCATACCACAAATCGGTTAAAATTACGACTTAGGCAAAAAAAGGAATAATATTAACAATATGAGTAATCCTCAACAGGACGATTTTAACCTTATAATAAAAACTAAGCTTTCATTCAGTTATATTACATTAATTTTATTTGTGAGTTAGGTATGTGAAGAAGAAATCAAAGCTCAGTTTGATTATTGGGAGTTTAAAACTGAAAACTCACTGCAGATGTCACTACCGTTGTATCCTAAGTTCTACCATTTCGCTTGCCAGTCATTTATTAGTGTTTAATGAATAGATGAGTTTCTAAAGATCTTTAAAAACTGATTTCTACATAACTTCGACGACTCTATAACATTCGAATTTATGATCTTTTATGTACGGGATCCTTCAAAAATACGTCAGTTCCTATGTCTTTACAACTAATTGCTGCAGAACAAAAGATATTTTAAAAAAAACGTTTTACCGCAAATAAATTTTTGCCTTATTAGTTACAAGTTAGTTACAAACTATATTATCACTCAACATTACTGACTCCTCAAGGCAGCCGCACCATAAAAATCGGTGAGAGATATGAATTGTTTTATTTTATTTCTTTAACTTACAATAATAATTAGTTTCTAATAGGAAAAAGGTCTAACACGTTCCACAAAATTGAAAAAGAGCGACTTTCATACGAAAATATCATAGCCAGAGGTGATTTTGCAGTAGAAAGATATTTTGTTAAGGGCCTAATTTAATCGTTGACATGAAGCCATAATAAGAAGGTAGGATAAAATACTTCGAATAGGTTCCGTCCGCTGGTTCTGGACCTGGACAGTCATTGTCACGGTTTCGTACAGACATCTCAACACCTCAATGTAACAAAATCGCTTGGTTTGGCATCGCTGCAAGGAATTCAAAACAGCCCAAATCTCGACGGAGTCGAAGGTTTTCTCGTAGTCCACAAAAGCTAGGCACAGAGGTTTATATTCTTCTGTTTTTTGAATAATCTGTCTCAGCGTATGGATATGGCCTGCCGTAGTGTAGCCTTTTCGAAACCCGGCCTGTTCAGGGGGCTGAAATTCGTCAAATCTTTGGGCGAGACGATTCGTGATGACTCTCGAGAACAGCTTATACGTAGCTGAGGAGTAGGATCGGTCTGTAATTCTTAAGGAGCGTTTTGTCTCTTTTTTTTGAAGAAAAGAATGACGGTACTCTCACTCCATGCACTCGGCGTAACACCGCTACGTAAGACGATCCGATTGTGAAGAGGAGTGCGACGGGGGGATGT
Source organism: Luffia ferchaultella (assembly GCA_949709985.1). Classification (NCBI taxonomy): domain Eukaryota; kingdom Metazoa; phylum Arthropoda; class Insecta; order Lepidoptera; family Psychidae; genus Luffia; species Luffia ferchaultella. Next base: position 1,017,160 of record OX453247.1, on the reverse strand, counting down.
GATATCCCCGAAACTGTTCACCGACGCATTGGAAGATGATATCAACGGCGAATACATCTCTCACCTAGGTTTTGCTGACGACATAGTCATCATGACAGAATCGCTGGAATAGCTCAGTGAAATGGTAAACGGCCTCAATATCGCCTCTCGGCGGGTGGGACTCAGGATGAATTTGGACAAGACGAAAGTCATGTTCAACGAACATATTATCCCGAGACCGGTGACCGTAGAGGGTGCGACTCTTGAAGTTGTGCAAGACTTTGTCTACTTAGGAGAGACTGTCCAGTTAGGCAAACACAACTTCAATAAAGAGACTGACCGAGAATTCAGCTGGGCTGGACTGCTTTTGGGAAACTCCGTAATCTGTTCTAGTCGCCACTACCACAATGTCTGAAGACCAATGTCTTCAACCATTACGTCCTACCTACAATGACGTACGGTGCCGAAACATGGACTCTCACGACAGGACTGATCCACAAATTTAAAGTCGCTCAGCGTGCTATGGAGCGGGCTGTGCTCGGTATTTCTTTGATGGTAAAAATTAGAAACACTGAAATCCGTCGAAGAACCAAAGTCTTCGACATAGCCGAAGCAATCAGCAAACTGAAGTGTTCTGAAGTATTCAGATCAGCAAAAATATACATGAGAGAAAAAAATTGACATTTTTTTATTTTTCACGTTTGAAAATGCGATTCGTTTCATGTTGAACATGTTGTGAAAAATGAAATAATTTCGAAAAAAGACCCCACGCACTTAAGTTTTTTTGTTCGTATGATGCATCAAAACGTTTAGATTTCATGTTGCCGGTTACTCTTAACCAACTACCAAAAACACGAGTGGGTGAATTTGCTTCTCTAAAGCCAAATGAAATTAAACCACTACTGAAGAAGCATTTTTTCGAAGTCTAATGTTTAAATTTAATAACTGTATATACCTGCATAATATTAAAATTAAGTTAATTAAAGCGGCTCAGGTTTCTTGCTAAAACCTAATAAAGTTTCTTTGACCCCTTCTTGTAACGATGTATTCGTTTTAATAGTTTTTTGTCAATAAATGATTTAAAAAAATAAATACAAACGTATAAACTTACTGACTTATTCATGAACGTGTAATAATAGTTTTTTAACTAAAATGTGTTTTGCTTTTTTCTGCCCAGTTCCATATTTCTTGTGAGAGACAAAGACAAAAAATATTTTAGTTAAAACACTGTTTATACATGTTTATGAATAAGGCAGTTAGTTTTTGCTGATCTACATACCATATAATTTTCTTGCAGCAGTAATTAAGATTTAAAGGGGTGCAATCTTTAACGCCGTTTGTATAGAACTTTGCCACTAAATACAGTTAAGAGAAGTGTACACACTTCTGTAACTTAACTTAACTGTAACTGTAACTGTAACAAAAGAAGTGTACACACTTCTCTTAACTGTATTTAGTGGCAAAGTTCTTCCAAGTTGTAAATCATTACATAGATTGTTTGAAAAAAAAAGGTTAAAGGTTAAGACATTCGTTTCATTTTTGTGCTACCTGTTGACCTAGAAATTTTAATGAACAAAAGTCTTGTTGCACAAGTAAGAAAAATCTAAACATTAGCAATTTATTATTTTTAGGGGATCTTTTTAAAAAGTATTTTTAAATTGTCATGTATAACCTAAAACAGAATACAATTTTCAGGACCTGAGTCTGACTTGCACTTGGCTGGTTTTTTAAATTCTTTTTCGGCGTATTAATTCACATAGTAATAGTATTTCATAGAATATAATAGGTATATGGACAGTGAATCGTAAATAATACCTACTTATCTCTAAAATTTTGTCAATATAGCAGAAAAGCGCCATCTATTGTCCATATAACAAACATAAATGTTCTTTCAAAATAAGTTACAGATTTCAGTAGATTATTTGTACGTCGCTCGAGAGAGGGCAGTAAGTATTTTGTCTACAAAGCATTTTTCTGGTCTGGATGATGTCGCCTAAACGCGCCGCATCGACAATAAAAAATCCAACTATTTTAAACTGATTTTTACATTGAAATTGTTTTTCAGATCGTTTTCGTGTTATTCGGCTATATTTTCCAAACTTATGATGGTAGACGAAAAGCAGTGGTGTCAAAAAATGCAAGTGCTTGCAATGAAACGAAATATCCCGATTCATCGGACAAAAAGTTGATTATTTCAAAAACGAAAGCTAACGTCTAAAAATGAAAATAAAGAAAAAGAATTTAGGAATCGGTCGAAAACTGTGGGCTGAACAGGTGGCCATTTCATTGAATGATTATCAAATCACTTACCCCGGAGAGTGAGATTCAACAATATTTCAAGAAGCCATAAAGGTAGACAAAAGGCAGCAGTGTTAAAAGATACAAGAGCTTGCGAGGCATCATATAACAGTACCAAATTTTCGAAAATTGGTTCATTACTTTTTTCGAAAAATTCAATTAATTATTTTCACAAAAATGTGTTTTAAGTATTTTTTTTTTGGTGTTCATATACATTGCCTTTAAATAGTTGCAAGAAGCACAAAATGTGTAGTTTTTTTTTCAGATTCACTCGTTATCTTGAAAAGAAAAACAGTTTTGATTCATGGCAGAAATTTTCTTAAATAAAGGAACGGTTATCACTTCATACCATACGATAAAAGTATCAATTGACTTGGAGCCCTCTTCTGCGTTTACCCTCTAACCACTCATATAAACTGATATATATGCAAGGGCGGATCCAGGTTTCAAGTCAAGGGAGAGGGTCACATATCCGAAATATGAAAAACCTGTCTCGCCAATCTGTTATGTAACTGCAAATTTTATTCATTTCATCATCGTGTGGAATATCTTTGGAGATGTGTTTGAGATGTCCACAATTTTTAGCCGAACTAATTTAATTTTGTGCAAAAAGCATCGTCGCGTAATAGTGCTTAAGTTGCAGATAAAAACGTATGGTGTCAAAGATTAAAGGATACCTCTGTAATTTCCAACCGCCTACGTTTGAGTATAGACCAGATGGCGCATCGTAAAAGTACGTAAATTACGAGTCATTATGGAGGAGAAATTGGACAATAGTAGAAGACTCGAGCGCCGCAGGCGAAAATGACCTCACCAAAAGATGCTGACCAATTAACTGGGCTGATTAGTCGATTAAAGAAAGAATTAAATTAAAATCTCAGTAGGATCGCACGGGTTGCTAATTGGACTTTTGAAATTTTAATTTATATAGGAACTTTAGCAAAAGTAGGATAAACTTAAATAACTAAGTAGAAAGTTGTTAATTACCGTTACTTGAGTGAAATATTCGTACCGAATTTTTGATGTTGATGAAATTTCAAATAATCATTACATTTTTGGGAAATTCGATAGTAACTATCTTATCAAGTAGGTACCTATATTAGTTGTATGACAATTTGTCGAAAATATTTTTGATGTACCTACTGCATGTGAAAATTCAAAACTTCACATGCAATAGGTAAATGACATTATTTTAAAAGTGAATTTTTTTTGAAATATATGACAGAATTTCAAAATTTTGCTCACAATTTCGTTTTATTTCTGAATCTGTTAGGTATACGAAATTCATAGAATCAATTACTCAACATTTAGATTTTTCAGAATAAAGGCTTTCAATATTAATTAACGTTTGACTTCGCTCAATATTAAAACGACATTATTAAAAAAATATCAAGAAAGTATTTAAAAACTTTAAAATTAGATTGGTTGTTTAAATGATATCTTAGTTATCTGAATATAAGAAGAGTAACTTTTAAAAAGTGTGAAATAATACAAGTTTGTTCATTGCCTAGTGATTTTTGATCCTTAAAAGCGTCGGGGACCTCTAAGTAAACTTCAAATACCTAATAATTAGCGGTCCCCGACGCTTTTAAGGATAAAAAATCACTAGGCAATGAACAAACTTATATTATTTCACACTTTTTAAAGGTGAGTTTTTTTTTGTGTCAGGGGTTTTTTAAATTCATAATTTAATTTTTATTCGAAAACTTTTAAACTTTTATTTAGTTAAACTAATTCATACGTAATGGTACAAAAAAATATTTTTCAAGTTTTTAGTTTTCATTTCGTTAGTTAATATTCCTCATTCCCTTTCAATATAGTGAACATTATGCTACTAGTAAAGCCATTTCATTTGCTACCCATATTGATGGAGTAGTGAAAAAATTCAATTCGCCATTTTGTGCTGGCGGCCATCTTGGATTTGAAATTAATCATAGTGTATAGTATTCTACTAATCAAGCCCTTTCATTTGATACCCATATTGATGGAGTACTGAAAAAATATGATGTCCGCCATTTTGTGGCGGCGACCATTTTGGACTTATTTTCATCAAACATAGATGACACTCCCGTGTGTCATCAACAACACTCCCGACAAATTCACCTTTCATATAAAAAAATCCGCAACCAAATCGGTTCATCCGTTTGGGAGCTACGATGCCACGGATATACAGTTACACAGATACACACACACGTCAAACTTATAACACCCCTCTTTTTTCGTCGGGAGTTAGAAATAAAGGTCCTTATTTTCATTAGTAGATTATAATATATAATAATATTTGAGACATCTCACACAGCGCCGTCTAGACCCAAAGTAAGCAAGTATTATGCTTCCATTATGGGGTACTAAACAACTGATTTACATACTTAAATATTCTTTTTTTATAATATATACATATATAAATACTTTTACACCCAGACACGGAATAAATAAACGTGTGTATACACACAAATATTTGTCCCAGGCAGGAATCGAACTCGCGACATAGCTCCTTGACCTTGACTTGCTCCATCGACCCTTGGCTCCTTGGTTTGGCTTGGTAAGGGTCTCTAATCACTCGGCCAACCGGTCAGTCAATTAGATTAAAGACTATTATAAAAAATCGATTAGTTTTTGATAGATCAGATGCCTGAGCATCAACTTGTCTACTTTCTAGTGACATAATTTGAGAGCTAATTCGCAAACTCTTTCCATTGGAATACGAAATTAGAGAAATGTACTCTTGGCGTGGATTATATATCAACACTTTTTCATCGCTAGTTTTTCCCGAAGTGCAGTGATAAACAAGCCACAAATAATTTAATCTTTAAGAGTTTTTGGGAAATTTTATATAGCACTTCATAGAAAACTCTACAAATCGACTACTACAGCAACTGCAGAATTCATTATACGTGTACTCATCGACATGTGTCTTTGATTGGTGTGTCTCTGCCACCGCGTAGTCTGGAATTCTCATTCTCTTTGAATATTTTTCGCGGACCGGAAAATGTATGTAAATTTTGCATATTTTAAACTTGTTCAAACATGTAGAATAAAGCATTAGAAAGAAAAAGATAGCTGATAAAAAATCATTGCTACTTTTAATCAGAACGTAGCCCCTAAATTCATTTCAACTTATTTAAACGATGGAGGTAAATTCAAAGAATTTGATGCAAACGTCCGTCCGACTAGTCAGACTAATCTCATTGAGAAAGGGGTACATGCTGGTTGAAGAAAACCGCATGTATATACTTACATCTTTTTCACTCACACAGAAATTCACCACATGGAAAACATGTGAAAAATAAAACAAATATATGTAAATACAAGAATGCCTTCTATTTGACAGCACAAATCGGAGACTTTGCAAATGTTGCAAGTAGGTACACTGCATCTAATATATTTAATGGTATAATCGTAGTTTTTTGGCCTTAGTTACTGAAACAGAAGTGTCAATAATATACGTCGAGGACCACTGAAAAATTTAGAGTCAATAATCGATATAGTAAGGGAGTCGATAATCACATCCAAAAATATTTCCATCGAATCTATGATATATTTATATATTGATATGTATGATATATATTGACTTTTACTGTACAAAATTTTATACAAATTATACTTAGGTAATATTTTATTAATATTTATAGAACTCCTAAGCGCCTTTGAAATAAATAATTTAAAATACCGTATTTATTAAAAAAAAATCTAAGATATGTATAATGAATTGACTGACCTTAACCGCGGAGCCAAGGGTCGCGGGTTCGATTTCCGCGAAGGACGAATATTTGTTTGCATGAACATGTTTCGTGTCTGTGTAAAAATATGTATATAGTAAAGGTATCTATATGTATATATTATAAAGAATATTTAAGTGTGTATATCAGTTGTCTAGTACCCAGTACCCAATGATACAAGCATAATACTCGTACTTGTTTACTTTGGGATTAGATGCCGCTGGTATGGTATAGATATGGGATGTCCCAGATATTATTAACTAGCGACCGCCTGCAACTTCGCCTACGTAGACTACACATTAGTACACATTCCTGTTAAAGTAATCTGTTATTAACATTCGAGGTGGTTTCTATGTACTTTTTGCTTATATAAATTTTGGTTACTGTCATACAAACTTTTGACTCCCACCTCACTCTCACTTCCCCTTAAAATTTGAAAATAAAAAACTCTGAAACACGTCGTTACTTATTTATGTTTAGCGGTCGTGCCCGGCTCCGTCCGGGTGGACTACAGAAACGTTCCCTTTCGCGTTCCCCCTCCCCCCTTTTCTAACACTCCATTCCTAGGTAACTAACGTATTTAATTTGATGAGGAGGAAACCAACCTTAAAAGATACACATATGCTGTCACGGACTTTTGATTAAAACTTTCAGAGGGGAACAATCCCGTCATACATGATTTTTGCTTAACATCAATCGTTTACGCGGCGCACGCAACGGAAGACCTCAAAAAGAATATTTTTTCTCGTTTTTGCAACATTTTTAGTTAGTGCTCTGCCTCTATTGGTCGTACCTGATATAATAATAGCCTATAACCTTCCTCGATAAATGGACTACCTAACACAAAAAGATTTTTTCAATTTGAACCAGTAGTTCTTGAGATTAGCGCGTTTAAACAAATAAACAAACAAACTCTTCAGTTCCTGTTAGTTCGATTGATTGTGAATAAAAAAACCTGTTCACATATCAACGAGCGATAATACATAATATTGACTATGTGAAATCCCAAACAAATCCGAGCTCCGGAGAAGGTGTGACGTGTTGAATAATAATATTTACATATCTATTTCGTGGAGGGTGCATGATACGAATGTGGGTTGTTTTAATAAAAGTCGGAATTTGTTAAGAATGCCTTTTATTTTTCTCCATTTTCTTTCACATTTCCTTACATTATAGAGTATAGAAGTTTTATGCTTGACCTATCTAATATTTACACATTTTTGTCGTCTGTTGTGTACCAAATTGATCTCTTCGTGAACTTGGTCCAAACGTTGTAAGGTTAATATAAAAGAAATAGAGTAATGTCGTGTTCTTCACAATACATGTTTCGGTTTTGCACGTAACTGTAGTTCGATACTGTATTATTATGCTATGAAATAAACTATTAGCAGTCAGTGATACAAAATTATACAAACATTTTATTAGATGCATCTGATCCTATGTAAGGGCACACGCGTGTCATGTCACGCCCGCACGGCATTTTTGAGTCTGATTTGTGTGGTTGCAATTACTAATAAATATTTAAAAAATTGTAATATTATTTTATTATTTATATAAATAGTATTAAACAAACTAACTGCATATACTTTATAGTACCCATTTTACGAACCCCTCGTTCTTTTCGAAGGCGAAATATCGTTCGTATACAATGAAATATATTAATAAACATTAATAACAAGTGTCGGCACCCTAAATGCGGTCCAGGCTATTTTTAATTTAAGTGTTTGATCAATTTTCTTTTTAATAATTAATGCAACTCTTTTTCCGTATACATTTTTGTACCATAAGTTATTGCATGCTCCAAAACGTATAACTTCCAATGTATATTCTCCAACACCAACAAAAGTATTAATAATAATAATTATTGTTCTAATAGACAACAAAGTTTTATTTTTAGCAGAACTCTTAAATTTTTGTATAAATTTTTGCGTCCCATTCTTTTTATTATTCTAATATTTTTTTATTATTCATTTATTTTTATATGTTAAAATTAATTTAATAATTTTATTTAAAAATTGCCTGGACTGAATTTAGGGTCAACCCTCCTTAGTAATGTTTATTAATATATTTCATAGAAAATGAACAATATTTCACGTGGGGAAAGAATGAAACAAGAAAAAAGCAGGGTTCACAAGATTAAAATCTTAGACTATTCGTTTCTTAGTTTGAACTGTGGATCTGTTGTGAATTTAAGTTTCGGTTGTGATCGTGGATGGAAAAGTGTTACCGAACAGGTTTGTAGTCAGTGTTTCGTCTTTAAGGTGGCAAATGTGAAATACGCGCCACCGATGTAAAAGGCCGCCGGCTGTACATACTGGCCGCGTGCGGTTAAAAGAGAAGGCATCCCCCTTCTCTTTTACCCGTATAGCGCTGTATCTGGGGTTCGCCTACGCTCGGCGAGTGTGTACAGCCAGCGGCCTTTTTCATTGGCGGTGCGTATTGTAAACACCACTAAACTGGGGCAGAAGTAATCAGACAGAACAATCCAAATGCTATCTCTGTGTGATGATGGCAATTTTGTGATTGTAAAATGTAAAAAAAAATTGTGACTGTATGGTAAAAGCTATTTGACACATATTTTGGGATTGCGGCAGGAATGGGCAAGAGTATTTTGACTATGTTTAAAATTGTTTTGTGTGTCCCATAGGTGTATCCCGACCATAAACTTATTTCGGCTTTATACGATTTTGAGATAGGTAGGGAATCGTACATTTCGTAATTTATAGTTTATTTTGTAATAAAGTAAAGGCGGCTATAAAATAAAAGTAACTAACTATAAACTTTATTCCCACCTCACAGTTACCTGTCATTTACAAAAAAACTATAAATTTTCAAACACGATGCACTACTTATTTTAAAGTAAAAATACGTTTTTTTGTGAAAAAGAGTACCTACGAAAGATTATATTATTATTCACAAATAAAAAAAAAAAACAAAACAACGAGCATGATAAAAAATGACAACTTGATAAAAAAAAACAAGTAACAGATGTTTACAAATTACAAATATTTTAAAAAGAAAATAAGTAGTTACTGAAAATTAAATATTTATTAGAGATGACAGTTCGAGTTCGAACTGTAAAAATAAAAAAAAAAATGTATCATTCAAACATGCTTACATTATTTTGTATAATTGTGCATTTCAGTAATATATATTTTTACACTACTACTTTGTGATACATATTAGTGTGAACCTTTAAATAAAAGAGATATCAAGAGTTATTGAAAACCTACATCAGTAACCATTGACAATTATAGACTAATACACAGATATCAAGTTGTTTCGCAGTTCCAAGAAATTTGTGTCAGACTGTAGACGTGTAATATATTTCCCAACTTTTCCGATGTCTAGCAAATATGTTAATATCGTTATTATAACTCTTTTATTTTTTTCTTTTGACGTTTTTCTCTGATCCCTTCATGAAATTCATGAACAGAAATAATCATACAGACTGTCGAGTCGAGAATAATTTTACTAGCTGTTCATTATTAGATAATTTACTTTTAATCATAGAGTAAATTAATTTGCGGCAGCGTTTCATTTAATGAAATTATTCTGTAAATAATTTGATATTTTAATTCAAGCTTAAATTTTATCAGAACTGTTTAATGACAATAATCAAATATTTTAATAATAAATTAAAGGAAAGATTTATAAAGAAGAGTTTTGTTGAATATTACGATTTTTTATAAAACGTTTTCAAGTGCTAGTTGGAATCGCGTGGAGAGGATTCTGTACTATAAATAATCGCATTACCAACTGTTTTTTTTTTAATCTACCCTAAATTTTAACCCGACTTCTTCCTGTAAGTAGACCAATTAAAATGATTTAGTTCTTGATAAAATAAAGCAAAACTTTTTATACACAGAAAAAAGAATTGCTTTGAACCAAGAGAGTTAACTTGAGCCAAAATGTTTAGCGTTTCCCATGTAAGCGAAGTCGTAAAATTTTCCCTCAAGATATAACGATTCTTACAGACAAGGTAACTAATTAATTTCAATCAATCTACTTTCGTGTGTGTCTGAAGAGATATTTCGTTCTTGTTCCAATAATCATGTCTTTTTACAGCCAAGAACTATAAAAACTTGAGCAAAATATGTTGCCATTATTGGATTAAAATTGATATCTTTAAACAGGTGAGTTCGAGTACCTACACAGTCTGTTCATCATCAGAAACGTGAGGTCTGTTACTCAGCCAGAGCGAGCAGAGCAGAGCATCACAGGCATCCACTACCTATCTACACACCTATGCTATGCTGACGTCGCTGTCTTATCAGCCCGTCTTGCCTGGCTGAAGACTTTATGTCTTGTTACAACTACTTCCGTTTAAAAACCCATTATACTAAACATCTGACAAGGTTCTTGCGTGTTGTAAAATGACCGACTTGCCATCTCTTGTTCTATATACAAAACTAATCTCCATTACGCAAAACAAAAAAACGCATTTCTCGCTTTCTTCTGCAAAAAATCCGCCATTTTTTGCAAAAAGTTAAAAGAATGGCGTGCAAGTAATTGTTATTATTTATTATATTATATATTATATTTAGTATTGTTTTTCAATTGAAATTTCTTGATATTTGGAAGAAATTAACTTTTATAGACCAAATGAACGACGTAGAGAAATTTAATTACTTCGACGAATATGCTTATGAATCTTAATTCAAGTAACATCTTTTCAATTAAGAAATTTATGTTTTGGTTTGAAAATTTGACTACAAATTTTTTTCGCTTTTGATTTGAAATTCCCTTCTTTTTTTTGTGTACGCATTTTTTCTTCTAGAGCGTTTTCGGTTTCCTGCAGGAACTTAAAGACTTCGTTTAGGTTTTCCTGTAATCATTGAGCGAGGCTTTACATCCCGGATATTTCCTTGAATATAGAACCCTTAACTACAAAACGAAAGTTTGCATCTTTCATCAGGGATTTGATTTCAATCCAGGACAAATATTTGTGTGTATGAACACATTTATTTGATCCGTGCCTGGGTGTAAAATATCTATAGTATATGTATTATAAAAAATGTCTAAGTATATGTATGAGTAGTTTAGTACCCATAATACAGGCTCTACTTGGTTTGGGATTACATGATCTTGTGTGAGATATCCCTTATTAGTGGCGAGCCTTGGGAGAGGCCTATATCCTGCTGTGGAGAGACACGGGCTGATGATGATGATGATGATCCCAGGTATTATTATAATTACTTATTTTCTTAAATATCTTTAAAACTATGCATTTCAAAAATTATAAACGAATGAGTTTGGTTTTTCTTATAACGAGTCATTTCATTCGATATGTTACATAATGCACTGCACAAAGCTTTTTTTTTTCAATTTTGTGATTTTTCTTCCCATATACAGACCCAAAATCAGAATTTGATTGAAGCCCTCTACATTTACCTTTTTTTTTTTAAATTTTGGGTTAAAAGGCAGGAAGTGATGACCAAAACATATAGTTTTTTTTTTTGTTTTAAATTGTTGTAAATGGACTTTCAAATTCAATATTATTTAAATAAATTTGATAAGGTCTTTACAATAATAATTTATTTTATAATAAGTTTAAATAAGTTAAAGTTTTTTTTTTTAAACATCTTTATTTCTGTTATTCAAAGTGCAACCCGTGCAATCGATGCATCTTTGCCAACGCAGTGGCAGTTTATTGATGCCTTTCTTGTAAAAATGAACTGGATGGGAGGCAACAAACTTTTCAAAAGCATTTTACTGTCTCTCAGGAATTGCATGTTTTTCCCGTTATAAAATTGTCCAAACTTTGAAAAAAGTAGTATTTAGTCGGTTGGTGCAAGGTCTAGTGAGTATGGCGCATGAGGGAGAACTTCCAACCCTAACTCTAGCAGCATGGAGACTCTTTGTTGTGCAGTATGGAGTCGCGCGTTGTCGTGAAGGAGCAGCGGGGACGACCGATTGACCAAAGCTGGTCGCAGACGTACGAACTTCTCCATCATTGTCTTTAGTTCGTCACAGTACATATCTGCACTAATGCTCATGCCATTTTGTAAAAAGCTATGATGAATGACACCGGCACTAGACCACCAAACAGGGACCATCACCTTTTTAGAAGTTATTTTTCGTTTAACACATTGCTTTGGTGCTGAACCAGGATCTAGCCAACTTGCTGAGCGAATTTTCGAACAGAATTTAATTTTCATCACAAGTAACAATCCGGTTCAAAATTCCTTAATTTAAAAAGAATGTGATGTTTTTAAAACAAAATTAATTTGAATTTATAATTCACAGCCAAAATAATTTTTTTTTTGTTTGAAATGACCAGTACTGAAGAACGGTAAGTTCATAGGTCAAGACCTAGTATTTAAAAAAATAGTATGTGGATGAGTTTCATTTTTAAATTTCGAGTATCTCAAAAACAATAAGTGTAGTGACCTATTTAAATGCATAACACAAAATTAAATGTTAATAATAAATATTTTGAATGTTGTGTGATGGCACAGAACCTTCGATGCTCGAGTCTCACTCGCACCTGACCGCAGTTTTATGTTAATAACAACATTATTTAAAAAAAATGTGGTATATGTTACGTAGCACATATTTTTTAATTATATTTTTAAAGCTTTTTCTAGTCAGTGAAAAATATATTGATCAAATCCTAGTTCATTGGCAAATATTATTTCATGTAACAGAGAATAATACTACAGCTTTGTAGATTGCACCCTGAATGTAAATTGAGTTACTTACATGCTTTTTACATTTTTACATTAAATAACAATATCTTATAAATATAGACTCTCTGCGCAATTTCGATTCATTTGAGTTACATTTGTGTTATAAAAATTGTGATTACATTACAGTGGCTATATTATTTGTTGGAAAGTGCAAAGTACCTAGTTGGCCCAGGAGTGATATATAAGTAAAGAGGTACCTTTCATTTTTAAAATTTTTGATGTGGTACCCCTTTATTTAATTACATTTTATTCATTGCCATTAGAATCATTTAATCAGTAACATACGTATAAATAATGCATATTATTTAAAACTTACGTTCAAAATTCGTTCTTGAATTTCACACGTTCAAACATGCACACAGATAAACAAAGGATTTTATGTAAATGTACAAATACAGATATCTCTTTGGTCCAGGGTCAAACATTTTGGGCGAACTTTTTTCGTTTTATCATTGACCACTTAAAGATAAAAAACCTCAAAAATTGAGATCAACTGTTTGTGGTCTCAATTAGAATCTTTGACTAGATATTTGGTCTCAGCGTTTGAAATCTATATGCCCGTGCCTCTGTAGTAGGTCTGCAGAAAGAGTGCAGGCGTGAGCGGGAGCGGTGCGTCGAGAAGAACGTGTCACGTTGCTTAGCTGGGTCAGTGCGCGCGCCGATGTGTCGGTGCCGCCGCACGCGTGACGACCATTATGTGTGTTCATGTGACCGTTGTGACGAAGTGCATTCATCTAAACAGACAAAAATTAAAAATATATAGAAAAATTGTTCATTATCAATATTTCTTAGGATAAATACAATCAACACTCGGTAACCGGGCGGTTCACTAGTTCGACAAATCCAGTAAGCTCTCAGTAATTTCCCCGTGCATTTTGATGATTTTGAGATTACGTTGACCGATAGGCCGAGCTGTTAGACCCAAATTCGATTTAGGTTCTTAGGTTCGATTCCCGCCCGGGATTAACTATTAGTATTGTTACTATTAGTAGAGCAATGGATGAACGAGACATCATAAAATGCGAGGAACACGGGGAGGAAAAAATATGCTTCAGCATAATCACGCCACAGAGATAAAACGCGAACCAAAAATTACGATGTGTTCCTCGTATTTTATGGTGTCTCAATCGTATGATATTTAAAGAACACTTCTCTCAGAGTATCTGCACTATTCATAAACACGAAATATCTGGCCCTTACATATGAAATTAATGTTTTGTCGAACTGTCCACTTTGATCTCAAATAGTACATTGTACATTGCTCTAACAAAATTCTATACATCATAGAGCTTGTTTTCCATTTTTTGACAAATTTTTTTACTTAACAAGGCGAGAGCGAACCAAATTGAAGGTCTCACTACACAAGAGACAAGTACACTCGCCACAATCGAAACAACCAGATGCTCCCTGCGCGGAGGATCGGGTCCGAACCTATTCTCCATATTCCACGCCCTGAGAGGAAAAAACTGCCCGATAGGAGAATTTTTTCTCCGAGGGGCACATTCCTATGACCGGTACAGACACAGCAATTAGCTTTTAAGACACCGTTATATTTTTAAATACCTACACCACACATCTGCGGACCGAAAAATAAAGGACGCAGAGAGTCAAGTTTATGAATACAGTTCCGCTAGGACATAACATTCATAGGTACTCATAGGTACCTTCACTAAGAGGCATAAAACATAAGAAAAAAACCGGCCAAGTGCGAATCGGACTCGCACACGAAGGGTTCCGTACCACGTTAATCGAACTTAACCATTAATCATTATAATGTAATTCAAGAATTATTGTACTTATATTTCATTTTTATTTCGTTAGTTATTTAGAAGGCACTCGATCCTCTCTGGCTAATCTGAAAAGTAATGAGTTCATTGATAGCTAGAGACAATTTTTATTACTTATTTTATTACAGTCAACTTTTGACTTTTAGTATTGATTGTGAAGAGAATAAACTCTGCAAAGGAAAGCGTAAATTTATAGTACCTAGTGATACAATGTATTTATCATCATAAAATGTTTTTTCTTTAAATCTTTCACAATGACACCACAAAGATAAAATGCAGCTACTTTTCGCTTTTTGGCTAAACGCTATCAGTCATTTTCTATGAAATTTTTACAAAATATTTACTTATAAAAGTACATTTATAATACTGTATTACTCGTTAAATAATACAGGCTCGTTAGCTGTGATTATTTTCCTTTTCCCTAAGTTATATATACTCCTGTCATAAATTTTTTCTACATATCCAAAAACAACGGTTTAGCTGGTAGAGGGTGGGAACACATGACTCTAACAAAAATTAGGACTTTAGGAGTGCATATCTCAACAATTGTTCACTTAAATAAAAAATAAATTGAAACTTTGATATCATTTTTTAAGACCTATCCTTTGAGACCTCTCGCATTAATATACGATAATTTTTTTTTCGTACTTCAGTTACATGTATGGCGACCTATCCTCAATTTTTTTTTTTCTTAATTTTATTACGTCATTGTGTAACGGTTCATAGATTACACTTACATTCTAAATTTCATCTGTATATTGCCAATAGTTTCCGAGGAAAACCCCCGACAGTTAGACAGACGGACAGACGACAGGCATGGCGAAACTATAAGGGTTCCTTTTTTGCCATTTGTCTACGGAACCCTAAAAATGACACATATAAAAGATTTTTCATTTTCATTTCGAATTAGCGCGTTAGAAGTTTTTACGAGATGCTAACGATTTAGTCGTTGTTTTTGTCACTACTGATAATAAGTAATGACTTAATAAATTACATAAACACACACTAAATATGTTTTGTATTACATCATAAAAGTTAGATCGTGATGCCTAAACTCTTAGACAAAGTTTAGCGAAAGCTTACTTGGATGTAACATCGTTTGTGGGGCTCGTGATAAAGCTCGTAGTCGCTCGATGATCCCTCCGGTTTCTGGGTACACCGCCACTAAAACAACTTCACAACTATATATAAATTCATAGCGTAATAACATTACTGGTTGAACTTAGACTTTTTAATTACTTCACTTTAAGCTAAAAACTTCACAAGTAAACAAAAATTATATTAGGATAGGATACGACGGACTGGGAAGAGAGAAACGTAGTTGCTTTTTTACCTCCATCTTAATATACCTACAACGAAATTGTATTACAAGGATTCAGTTTTTACATTTTGAGATACGACACCCTAAACTTGTAGCTATTTCAATTTCGAATTTTAACTAACTTATTGAAGGAAAAATCGAAATTATAAATTTTAAAGTATTTATTGATAACGTCCACTCCACATTTGAAATAATAATGAAAAACACTAAACAAAAAAGTGGACTTTACAGATATTTTGATGGTAATGTAAATAATAAAGAAAATCGGAGGTAATATAAAATGTAGTATTACGGGATGTCGTGAGCTATATAAAAAATAAAGAAAACATAAATACATCAGAAGTCAATCTGGATGTAACAATAGAGAGTTTTTGTATTAAAATATAATTGAAAAATTCAATAAAAATAAAACATTTCAAAAACGGCTGACTCATGAGCCAACCCGAAAAATCTCTGTATTTTCGAGCTTTAAACTAAAAAATATGACTACATTTTTGGATACATTATTCAATATCTATTTAATCGATTAGGGTCAAATTTGCAATAAATCTAAATTGAGTTTAAGTTCGTTGGATCTTAAGCCCTTGTTCGTTCAAGCCCTTTAACAAAACAAAAAAAATTACTTTGATCGATTATATAGATTTTGAGTTATTAAATTTTTTTTATAATAAACAAATAGTAATAACTTTAAATTTAACAAATCAGTCGATATAAAATTCCAATCTGTACGAATCACTATTTAACCATATCGGATGTTGCAAAGCAAATAAAAAATGTAAATTTGATCTAGAGACACATTGAAAAAACATTTTAAAAAAAATATTTTGACGTGATAACGTCTTATAATTCGATGGAGCCCGCTGCACGCACGAAAAAACATGACTCATGCGGCGTTACCTCGCTCTGAGGCGTTCCATTTAAGGCTTGAAGTGCAAGCGAGAGCGCGGAACGAGCGACAAAGAGGCATAATCGGCCTTTGCGTACGGCAGCGATCGATATTTATCTCTCTCCTACTTGAGTGAGCGATGCGTCCGCGTAGACAGCTGCTGTACAATAATACATTTACATGTTTTCGTCAAATATGAAGTCAAATATGAAGTGCAGTGAAAAGTGAAGTGAATGTGGTGTCAATTGTTTATAGCAACATTACCTTTATTAGGTATTTAGGTAATGATTCTTTCGATATTAAATATATGTTCAGTGATATATTGAAATAATTATCGAGCGTAGCTATGATTTCAAAAAATTAAAACATAAATGTTAAATAAATATCACACATGTTTACAAATTGTTGTAAAACAATTGCTCAACGCACATTCATACTTATAAAAACAATGTACATTGTAAAAAAAAATGGACATAATTATGCGTACAAATAAATGTAACTTGATCAATTCAATTGGGATTTCCATTTACCTCCTTCTCAATATCCATACAAAATATCTATCAAACAAATGAAATTAGAATTTTCTTTTGAAAAATGCAACCATTCCATCATTATTTTCTTATGACGTTGTCACGTTCAACTATCGTCAGTAAACCGACTTTACAGACAACCGATTTTTTTATCCACGGATCGACTAATAAAAATCAATCCTATAAAGTTAAATTTATTTTACGATCCTTGAAAATGTGATTTCAATTGTTTGTGCAAATTTTGAGTCATTTGTCTTAAACCTAAAATTATCTTATATGTGTTTACTGCCCAAAGGTTGGTACGTTATTAGCATGCGAACGTTTGCTACTTGCACCCATCCAACACCGCAGCGCGTACTCTAACTCGATTTTGGGGGGTTGATTACCCGTGACATGGTTTCCTCCATGCCCTTACCTTCCTTAGGTCAGCCGAGAGCATCACACTGTGTTTTATAGTTGCAATTAATGAATTATTTTATTTATTAGTGGCTATTGATGGGTTCGCAGTTACATCAGTAGACACTTGTCATAATGTGCTATGAAATATGCTTGTAAAGACAATTCTTATGAGTCAAAATTCAGTAAAATTACAAGTAGCCATTGATGAGTTCTGTTATTTACCCTCCAGCTTCATAATCTGATCCTCGTCAACATGTGTCATGAAAAGTGATCGTAAATTCAAAAATAATTAAAGCAAATTTGGTGGGTTTACAAGTAAAAATTTATGGGTTCTGACATCCACCTACCAGCTCCATCATTCGATCCTCGTCATCATGTGTATGACATTTACTCGTTAAGACAAATTTAAAGAGCCAAACTAGGTAGGTACACAAGTAGCCATTGAAAGATTCTGTTATCAGATCAGCATTACATCAATAACAAATGTCTTCCAAATCATACAAGTATATATATAATTTAAACTTAATTGAACCTCTGGGAGTTTTCTCGTGAGAGGACAACAGGTCACCTGGCGTTTGGAACCTTGTGTTTGGAACTGCTGTTGTTAAAAGGAAGTGATTGAAAAATGAATTAAAAATTATGAAATGTTACAAACCCTTCCACATACAAACGTCGCAAGATAAATAAAAGCTTGTAAAAATAGATAGTAATTATACTTATATAACAAAGACTCTTTGTAAAACGAGCAAGATAGACCACGTGATGAGGCGTCATTGGAATTTCTGTGAATACAACATAGTAGTGTATAAAAGAAAACAAATTCAATATTGTACAGTTCTTTCCCTGTCCAAGTAGATAGTAAAGCTAATGGAAAATGTATTTGCAATTGAACGTTTGATGTTATACAATCGTTGAAATTAAATTTAGAAAACTACAAAATAGAATTTCGATAATAATTTACGTAGTTCTTAGTACTGACGACACCTGAAATTAGGTGATTAGTTTACTGAACATGGAATTTTTCATATTACTTATATACAAAGCGAATCATCTTCTAAAACAATGTTCTGATTGTGTGGTATTGATTCAAAATTACTTTCAAAATCTTTTAATATCATCAAACTCTTTGAGCGACAATTTGCTAGAAACCACAACAAAGCATCCGGTTTTCAATAAAAGTTCGATTCCTAACCGTTTATTAGGTTTAAGAGCCAAAGCGGGAAATTGTTTGAAGGAATGTATTAATTTGTTTGAAATAATTATTCACTTCGAAGCGATGAAATCAAGTAAGTAATCGTTATAAATTTTAATTTCATTGGAAGTTTCGCTATACTACATTTTTGTCTCAGTCAAGGGCTAAAGCCGTTTTTGTAATTTCTATAATAGGGAAATTGTGTGTTTTGAGGCAATGAACATTGCCCAAAAACTTTGCTACATTGTCAAAAATTTTTTGTATGTAATAGATATCCTTATTCAACAGAACAAAAAACGTGAAAGTTTTTGAAGGGTGTAATAACAAAGATATAAAAATAAAACCCGAAACGTTTTAATGTGACGTCACTACTACGTGTATATGCAGCGTTCGACAGCCATACAAACATGTGCAGTACGTGACGTCATCAGCTATAAATTTTTAATCATCGATTATTCCTTCAAAAACCATACTTAGATTAAATTAAAAAAAAAAATGCTAAAATGCTCCAGTACGTTTATATTGTTACTAAAAAAATTCTAATGTAATGTGAAAATTTTGGTCAATGCCATTGCCCACTTTAAACATTTAACTGATCAAAGATGTCACGTCCCGTCTCGTGTTATGCGAAATATGGTGTGTGTAAATGTAGACTTTTACCCTTTGTATAAAATATGAACATATAATATAAATTAAAAATGTCGGTATTCATTTTCCTCATTTTATTTCATAATCCACACGTGACGCTTGAGCAATTTCAGGAAATGAAAATAACTTCTGTACATTTTGCTATAAACTGAAAGTATTTAATACCTACTTTTATATATACATATTTGTGTTCAAAGTACCTATTAAATACTTTACTACTATTATATATATATCATAATAGTAGATTGTTACACAAGGGTTGATAGGGATTTATTTAGTTACTAGCTCGTTTGAGCCAATAGGCTAGTTTTATTTTTTATTATTACTATTATTTTAATTATATATATTAATATTATTACTATATATGTATGTAAGTAAATTAGCATTCAAAAAAACAACTCAAGATCGAATTGCCGCTTTCTCGCCTTTTTTGTGTTTCTTTTTCTGTGGCATTCTACCAGGGAGTTTCTTCAATCATTGATGAAGGTAAATATTTAGCTCAATTCTAAATAAATCAAATAACAATTTAGTCAAAAATAAGTTATAAATATAAAATGTTACAAAATTGTTGATATAATATTTTAATTACAATTTTACGCCGCCACTAACAGATTTGGTGGCCGTATTAAAAGTTGTGCAGTGGCTTTTTTTGTGTAGTTTTTAAATTGACAGCAGGGAAAATCATTTCTCAATCATTTCTCAGGGACAAAAAGTACTGTTTTCATCCCTCTGCCCATGTAATTTCAAGCGTATTTTCCGAGTATGAGTAATGAAAAGCAACATTATGAATTAATTCTTGATAATGCTCGCTGCCCCGCCGCCTGAATAGATTTCGGAAGGACAAACTTATTATATTCTATTTCAATCATTCTAATGTTGTATTTATAAACCTAAATTAATTAAAAACAAAAGTTCATAATAAATTGAAAACTAAAAATACATTATTTGTACAAGTGTTCCACTTCCGTTTTCTTCCATATCGCTTTCTAATCCATGTAAATAGTCAATGTTTTATTCCGATTTCCGAAATTTTGTTTCAGTTATCGGTATAAACCTGTTACGACATCCATTCTGGTTTCCATTTGTATCCCTATTCGCTTTCCTTCAATGAAACAGACATTGGAAAGGAATAAAAAATACAAAAGACGCCTTTCCTACCATCAGATAGTCATTGCAGAGATATTGGCCAATCTTACACGTGTTAAATATATTAAAAAAATCGGCCAAGCGCGAGTTAGATTCGCGCCCTGGGGATCCCATATATACATATATGTCATAAACTTAAATTTAGATGTTTTGTTTATCACTAATCACCACCAGAATGCCACGTAAACTGACTTTTTAATTTAACAATATTAAAAAAATATTTTTTATGTGATTCAATTACAAATTAATGATCATCGGATTCATTGGTTTGCTTGTGTTGTGAGACTTTGCTTCTTGCCGAATTTCATGAATCTAGTTCAACAGAGAGTATCCTATAGGTTTTGATTTACCTTCGAGTGTCAAAATATGCGGCATAAATGGCTTTATTTTTTATAGTGTTTACTTAGGAGCTTGATTTGTTCACAGCTCTAAGAGACCATAGCCCGGTACTCGATACTGATTTCAACTCGACAGCTCTACCACTTCCGGAGAAAAAGGGTACTGACAGACAGGCGATGGTCTGTCTGGCCTGGACAGGGTCTGGATGGACGACAGGCGATGATTCTACAAAGGTTGTTTTTTTTTCATTTTGAAATACCGCACCCTAAAAATATCCAAACTTGTTTATCGTAATTAAGTATTTATTATAAAATTATCATATATTCAACTTAAGTAAATTTAGGTATTCTCTAAAAACAAATGCGACATAATAATATTCATAAAAACGTGAATATTAACTGAAAAAGTTTAAGTGAGCATATCGTATTTGTTGCCAACGAGATGGCATTCCATGCGGGTTAAGCGACATAAAAAAGTGCTGTTAGCTTACCGTGAATCTGGTTTGTTTGCAACCAGTTTTCCCACAAAGCAGTTTCCTCGCAGACCGTTGAAAATTGCGCGTCATCAGGCAATACACGATCGGGTTAATCGCCGAGTTTGCGTGACCTGTCAACAAGAACTAATTAACTGTACACAGCTTCGTAACTTTATAATCTTTTGACCTACAAATGCCATATATATATTCTAGAAAGTATATACCACGTGTTCAGTTGAACGTAATCCAAACTTATAGAGCGTGTAGAGCTTCCCGAACTAAACAAAAAGTTTTAAGTTAGTGGATGGCAAAAACTAACGGATACCAGGAAAAACATGTATGAAATTGAGCTACGTTCAGCCGAAGAGCCCGTATATAATATACCACGTGTTCGGCTAAACGTAATCCAGACTTATGGTGTGTAGAGCTTACCGAACTGAACAAAAAGTTTCTAGTGAGCAGATATCGCAGAAACTAAAGATTACCGAGAAAAACATATTTAAATTTTCTTTTTTTAATATTTTCTTTGTTAATTTTTTGTTTAGGTTGGTACGCTCTACATGCTATAAAAGCTTGGACTACATTCAGCCGAACACGAAGTATACTGTAAGCCTAATTAGCCTTCTATACTCTTTTATTAAATTGGTTTAGTGTGAGGTTACCATTAAAAAATATATATATATAAAAATTATGAGAGATACTTTCTAAAAAATACTTTCCCGAGTTGGTTGAGAATATTAGATAGGTAATATGTGGGACTTATGCTGAGAGTTTCGTATTTGCCTAGAATTTTCGAATAATTAAATTTCTACTTTATTGTTTTAAATCTATATTATAAGGTTAATTGATTTTTTTTATTTCACTAGTTTTGAATTACCACCTATTAAATATTTTTATTCATCCACCAATCCGCATTGGAACAGCGTGGTGGATTAAGCTTCAAGCCCCGCATCTTGGGGGAGGCTTTATTTTTTGTTTCTACTTTTTAGTTATTTAGTTTAAATTTTTAGTAAGCCTCTGCCCAACAGTGGGATGTATGTAACCAGATGACGATGATAATGCCTATTTAAAACAAAAAATACAACAAAATTGCCTCAATCATTTTATACAGACACATTTATTGCAGCGCCCTCTGGTGGCCATTATCTGTAAATGTATCGGCATTTAAGTATTGATGTTTAAGAACGTGCTTTGAAGTGATACCTATGTAATACGAAAAACCACACGGGTTCATTCCAGTTCCTGTGTCCGCCGCGACCAGTCATGTTCGGTCCTCCAAACGCTTTTCCGCCCCGCGTGGCCCATGTGTAGCGGCCCGTTGCCGAAATCCCAGTAACGGCTACATAGTAGCTGCGTGTGTATTTAGTGTTTGTCGTAGAGGTTGTGTCGTGATAGCCCAAAGCGCAACGAACCTGTCTCCAATTTATAGGGCCCCCATAGGGCCATGGTTCGAATCCGGCCGTGTACCAATGAGTTTTTCTGGCTTTCTTTCACTTTCTTTCACTTATTAGTTTTTTTTTTTTTTTTTTTTTTTTTTTTTTTTTTTTTTTTTTTTTTAAGTATTTAACGGCTTAAGTACATAACTATCACTGACTCTGTGCTTCGGAGGGTATGTTGTCAATATATGGTGGTCGTTACAGCCCCCAACCCGCAGTGGAGTAGCGTGGTGGATTTAAGCTCCAAGCCCCCCTCCTCACCCTGGGGAGGCCTAAGCCCCTGCAGTGGAATAAAAATGTGCTGATGAAGTGAAGAAGTGAAGTAGAGGTTGTCGCGCAGCGGCAGATAGTCTTCATGGCGTCGTTCCGGCATTCCAGCTCCAGCCTATGCACATTTCGCGCTCCGTAGTCGTTTCTATGTTTTTTGCACCCTGGTGTGCTATATGCCAGCTCACGCCTTTACAAGCCGATTGCACTCCCCATTTCGTGAGTTAAACTGACATAACCGCACTAAGATTTCTGTGCAGCGGGAGCCGCGAAGTCGACAGTTAGCCATGTGTGGGGGCACGTGGAGTCGCTCCGAGTTCCGTGCTCCCAATTTGTTATTATAATAATTACATTTAGTCACTTCAGGGATTACTTCCCTTCTGAATCGGAATCGTCATTACTCCTCCATCACCTATCCAGGTGTTAGGTTTGTCTGTCCCAATTAAAGTCATTTCACGTTATAATAATAACGAGAATCTTAATCGTGGACCCGCGCCTCCGGCATTATTTCGCTTCGAGTGACCCTTAGGGGTTACCCGACAATTTCGCACCGGAGACAACCTAGTGTGCTACCTGACTGCTCTGTTGAAGTGGTAGGAGCTTTCGGGCTAACGACACGCGTCCTTATTCTACTTCAGGTGGTTGGTTAGTGAGTGCAACTCCCACATACCCCGCGCGCTCGGGCGCGCAGAAGCTGGAACGTTTAATCCGTCTTCCCATCGTAAGGGTAAAAAAAAACACGGGTCCGATAGTTTTTGCGAAAAATGGTAACACATACAGACAAACACACAACCTGTTACCCAAAATCTCATACACCGTCCGTCTTTATCCTGTCGTGGGGAATATTGTTTTAAATAAACCATTGAGTTTAATAAAAATTTTTAATGTAACATATTGCTATAACGTTTTGAATAAATTTGTTAGTTATGAGTTCAAATAATACATTGTTTGTGTTATTAGTTTCACATCTCAATGCGACAATAATAGAAACTTGCAACAGTTACGCTAATATGAATGTTGAAACATTTAATCTTTGGATTTTAACCTATAACAAGGGTTCTCATTATAATATTCGTACGCGCTCCGAATTTAGATTTTGAACATTTCTAAGCTTTAAAAATAACTTACTAAGTGGGTACATATTGTATTCAGGGATGCTTTCAAGAGTAAAATGAACTCATTTAATTTAATTAATTCCTTAATTAATAAACCCAGTCATATTTAAAGTAATATTCACAAAATTTCACAGGAAGTCATCGGTTCAGAGAATCGATGTTTCTAATCGATAAAGTTTGATAAAATTAAGTACTTTCTGCTTTCACTTCATTTAATCATAGCATTATTTTTTCGTTGAATTTCTCCCCGTCTCTCCACTCCTCTCAGGCCTCTCCCAAGGCTCGCCACACACTGTCCTCCGCCTTCCGCATCCAACTACCCCCGGTATAGTGCTTCAGGTGATCTGTTCACCTGGGCGGGGGGCGTCCAACAATTCGCTCCCCGGTACGTAGCCTCCACTCGATAACTCTTCTACCCCATCGTTTATAGGTTCTACGGCAAGTGTGACCGGCCTATTGCCATTTCAGTTTGCTGATCGCTTCGGCTATGTCAACAACTTTGGTTTTTCGATGGATTTTAGTGTTTCTGATTTTATTTATATAAGCACAGCCCGCTTCATAGCACGCTGAACGACTTGAACGCTGAACTTCGGCACTGTACGTCATTGTAGGCAGGACGCATTGGTTGAAGATCTTAGTCTTCAGATATTGTGTGGTATTTGTGACGAGAACAGATAAGTGTATTTTATTATTAACATAAAGTTTAATTATATTAAATATTAAAATACATTTTACATTCGTCTATTTTTATTTAAATTAGATTTCGGGATAATAATTCATCGACAATTCTATATAAATAGAAATGTTACAACGTATATCAATCACAATAATATTTCACCAATAACATGAAGCGTTCCAAAAGCATAATAATGTATGACGGAATAATCGCAAATAAACTGAAATAAACCGAAAAAAGAGGTAAAATTCTTTTCATAATATCTTCTTTTTATCCTCTGAATATTGGCAAAACACGAAAAAAAATTATTTCAGCTATATAAAATTCGAAATGAAATCGTAACTCCAAGCAAATATTGGACAGTAAAAAAATTTCCACATCTCTCAGAAATCTGTCTTCAACAAAATCAATCAAACGAGAGATTTCAGGAAATACCTAATTTCTTATTTGAATCCGAAAACGTCAATAATTGCTTGATGTTATTATTCGTTTCATTTGAATATTTTATTAGGACAAACACAACTGTAGCTTTTTCATATATACGTTTATAAAAGGATTTTAATGAAGTATTTATTTGTTCAGGTGGAGGGCACTTCCCTCGAAATTGGTAACTTTTCACATTTAAAACGGTCGGCGCTCTGTGAGTGGATACACTTTAAAAAAATACGAAGCTTTTCGCAAACACATTACGTAAATGATTTCCCTGA
Organism: Luffia ferchaultella; assembly: GCA_949709985.1. Classification (NCBI taxonomy): domain Eukaryota; kingdom Metazoa; phylum Arthropoda; class Insecta; order Lepidoptera; family Psychidae; genus Luffia; species Luffia ferchaultella. The sequence goes on along the minus strand of OX453247.1, from coordinate 991,548 downwards.
TAAGTCCTATTCGCTTTATATTTGGAAGACAAATGAATTTAAAAAAAATAATACGAAAAAGTAAATTTATGTTATCGTGAAAAAGCGTGATATCCAGCACCCCACGCTTTTTCACAATATCATTAATTTTCTCATTAATCACTTTATCCTTATACTAAAGATTATTTTCCGCTTTTTAGTTCAATTTGCTATTAAAGTGTGTTTTTTAAGTTTTTTTAAAACTATAATTATTTTTTTTTATTTTTAGTCTTAAAAGTTTTTAAACTACGTTTCATCAAAATTAAAGAACTTACAGGTGTAACTTTTAATTACCTACAAAACGATGAATTTACAAACAAAGTTTTTCATATCCGAGCTACTAAACACTGAGGAGTTCCCTCGTGAGCAAACTATCAAGAGCATCATCAACAATCATCATCATCATTATCACAAGGAGACAATCTTGGCTACAGCATCAACTCATGGTAAAAATCATAGTTACCTAACTATCTAAATCCAATGTATTTACAAAGTTTCGTGTTCGTGCTATTAACTGTTGAGGAATGTCCTCTTGATGAGACAACCCTGGCTGCATCATCAGGTCATGTTTATAATTTAGTATTTTGTCATCAAAGTTACATATGTCTTCCAAATTTCAGCGCGATAGCTTCAGTGGAAGGTGAAGTAGGTGAAAATCGGGTTCTAAGATTCCATTACCTACATACAAACAAGTAAACAAACAAACATGCAGGTGGAATATAAGCGTGTTAATAGGGGCGAAGTTTTTGTGTGAAATACTGTGCATGAATTTAGTAAATACGAGTATCTCTGTGGTCAACGAATTAACGTATTTAACCTATATAGTCATCTATGTCTTAAAAACCATATAAGCGTCTATTTCCAATCCAACGGATACTCCCACTTGTTTTGGATATTTTCCCACTCAATGTAAACATGTCTTTGGATTCGTTGTCTAATTCATATCAGTCAGCTAGCATGTGAATTAAGTGCAGTTACTTCGATTATCATATAAACTGACTAGTTACTTCCTTGAAGGTCGGATGGAAACAGAAAATTGAAAACTTATAGGTTAAGTTACTAGATTCTAATATTAGATTTAGACGTCTTTGGAATCGATTCATTTTTCCCCAGAGTAAATAACATCCTATATTTTGAACCAGGTACTAAATTATCTTCACACCGAATTTCATCAAAATTAGTCTAGTAGTTTTTGTGTGATACACAAACAGAGAGCTTTATGTCCGCTCTGGGCCGCCGCCTAAGGGATGCTGGTTGCGACGCGCGTTCCCGAACATACCTGGTCCAGCGCATTTCACTGGCAATCCAACGCGGAAACGCGGCCAGTGTGATGGCTACATTTGGGCCAGGTGTTTTCGGGCACGGCCTTCTGTAGTTTGTGTTATTCACATATTCAAGATTAGATTTTAATAAAGATTATGTCATCTCTTTGATAGAAATATATGTTAAATATGGTTTTGCAGGAAAGAGACACAGATGAAATTTTAAACATTCATATCTTTATTTTCTAAACAGAAATATATATATATATTTCTATATAAATATATATATATATATATATATGGTAGTGTAAATATTTATCGATTTAGATATCAAAACACAATTTATATATATATATATATCACAATTTTCAAATCATATGTGATTTATAGACACGGTTTCGTTGCAGTTTTATTATATATAATGTATGATTAAATAATAAAACTTAATCTATTCTATTCAAACCGGTTTGATACCTGAACCCAAAAGAATGAAAAGCAAACAAACTCATTTAAACATTTTACTTTCCCTAGCAATGTGTAATGACATTTAATAAATACATACATAACTTATTCAATAATCTGTACAAAAATAAGTTTGTATTATTTCAGACTTTTTCACGTTTTAATTTTATTGGAATATTTAAAAAAATTTCATTTTGTTTTGTTTATTATCGAGTTCATTAATAAGGAATCTGAATTTAGCTATTTTGTATATTAACGGAATTCGAAATGTATTTGAAGTACGTTTTCAATATTATTCGAGTGGGCGTAGAATGTGAAAATCATATAAATTGTGTTACACATTATACACGGTTCAAACTAAATTTCAATGATTACATACAAAATTATATATGATTCCACGCACCACCTACGTAGATTGTATTACACATATCGGAGTTTCTCTGTATTGAATACGGGGTTAATGTATATTATGCTCGCGTTAATCTGCGCATACCTAATTTTAATTATGCAGATTGCATTTCTAAAATTTTAAACTCACAAAAACATTTTGTTAGCCTTGAGAAATAATGGGATTTGAACTTACCCAAAAAAAGTGCGTACGGTAAAAATTCACTTAAAGCTTTTGCATCGACAGAATTGATGTCTAACAGTAGTTGCATGATATTGTAGGGCAGCCAACACATCGCGAACAGCACCGCTAGCAGCAGAAGAATCCACGCGACGCGTTTGCGCTCCTTCATCATTCTTAAACCCTTGCAGAAAATCATTAATATTTTTAAAATTTGTGACTGACTTATTTATAATAACAATAATACATAACAAATACAATAATACAGGGCATTTACGAACGTTCTTCCAGAACAACCGGTCTTAAAAACAAGAAAACTTACGCGGCATCTCTTCATGACACCAGTTTTTTTATAGGATAGTTTATCATTGCTATTTGCATTGCATTATTAAATAAGCTGGTGATCTAGACGGTGTGATATAATCATAAAAGAGCTTAACTTACCACCTAACTCACTTACAGCGTCAGTTATTTTCAAATAAAAAAGTATATTGAAAATAGTATGGCCTGGGTCTTTAGTAGTAAAGACCCAAGCCATACTATTTTTGTGTTTTGTGTTGTAAAAACAAATGTTTTGTAAAAAAGTTCGTTTTACAATAGCTGAAATAGATTGTAAATCAACACTGTTTTACAAAACATTAATCAGTGCTTTCGTGTAATGACTTATAAAATAATAATTGCATTTTTATATAACTCTTGATTATATAAGTACTACACGTTGTGTAGTGTGGTAATAAAAGTACAAACAGTGCGATATCTGTAAAATTTTTTTTTTACATATTCCCCATTTAGAGCTTTCAAATTTGTTTTTGATTTCGGACAAAATTAATGTAACTGACTTGTTCATCATTACATTTTACTTAGATTATAATCGGAAATGAAAGGATTTACATAATTCAAAAACCTTAAAAAATTCTGTAACTGCAAAATGTGCGGTTTCAAATCTATCTTGTCTGTGAAATTATTAATTTAAAAGAAATATTTTTTTGTAGACTTTCTTAAAACTCTCAAGCCATAAAACTAATATTGCGAATTCTAGTTAATGGGACTGAACATTTCCGATTAATTTATATTGGAGAACTTTTGATTCCTTTTCGTTTAATTTCAATAAACTGAAACTCAACGTATTTGAATTCAAGTAGACTTGCTTGATTTTCGAGGGCTTGGTCTATGTATACATATGGTTTTGTGTCTGACTGTGGTATCGCAGCTCCTAAACGAATAGTCTTATTTTAATGCGGTGTTTTTAAGTAGAAAGCTCGTTTAATCAAGATTGTTGATTAAACAGATCTGAGAAATTAGATGGTTAATTAAATTAATCAAGATTGTTTGAATGTGGTTTTTTAATTAAAAGCTGGTTGGATCAGGATGGTTTTTAGCTATATTTCTATGTATAAGTGTATTTATGTGTCTGTATGTGGGTTTGTAATCCCTAAATGGATGAATCAATTTCAATGCCATTTTTCTTTGGTTGAAGGCTCATTTAATCTGAAGGACCTTAAGTACAATTTTATTTGAAAATTAAAAACAATTACTATTATTACAATAAATTACTACTATTCGAAGGGGTTAATAGTTAATATTAAAAACTTTAAATTAAAAACTATTGATAAGTAATTTTAATAATTCCCCGACAGAAACATTAACATTTTAAAAGTCTAATATAATACAGGTTTATTAATTTTCAATTGGGTATTGATCTTTAAATATGTCGGAATCCGGTAAGTAAACGTATATATGTATATAAGCAGAAGCACACTTTGCTGTTTTCGACGCCAGGATCAAAAATAATTTTATAATTAATTAACTTGAATTATTTCAAATATTTTGGATGTTAGTTCTTTGTATCGGGGTTTTTTTAATTTGAAATTATTTTTTTCAAGTTAACTGTATCTGTAGCGAATGTAGCTTTTACTGAAGAGAACTCAACTATTAATTACTATTTTTTTAAATACTATAACGTTAACAATAAATAGGTATACATCAATAGCAAAACCTTAACATTTCCACAAATTATAAATAAGAAATACAAGCAGAATAAAGTCCAAACATACTTAGGATGTCTTCCAAACATTTTGCTCGTTTAAATATTCATTTACTATGTAATAGCCTTTTTCAGTTAAAACGTTTTTTTTTAAATTTAATTAATGTAAATTTTAAAATTTCCGAAGACAATTTTTACAAACGCGTACATCTTGCCCCATAAGATAGTAGGTACAAAGTCTAATTTAAGTACATTTTGCTTAGATAAATAACCTATTTAATCTTCATAAAGCATTTTAATTAAAAAATAAACTAACTTGCTGCATACTGACATTCCCCTCGTCGATGTCGAAAGGAGGTCTCACAGAGCACAGCGTGCGGCCCATACACGCGTACGAAACTATAGTTATTGATCCTGCAATAAAATATTTTTAAATTAATGAATTGGCAATGATTTTAATATATTAAATCGATTTCTCACTACATCATTACATATTTATATCAAAATTAAGATCATGGTCAGAACTGAAATGCGGTGTGGTGTACCTAGGGACACATCTGCAGAGTTTGTCACGTTTGAAAGTATTAGGTAGTAGTAAGCATAAAAGTACGAATTGACTAGAAGCCCTCTTCTAACCACTCTTCTTCTAGTTAGCTGGTGTATCTTTGACAAGTTGCAGTCCGGTTTCAGTCTGGTTTTAGTCCGCGAAGTCACCGCGCGCCAACTCACCCCCCGCAAAATTGCGTTTGACAGTTTCAATACTGTGAAGTGACATTTATGACTCTATTAAAACCAAACGCTGCTGTCAAATTTACTTACTCTATGTCAGTAAGATAACACTCAAACATGGCAATTATTAAAAAGATATATAAATCGATTCACTAATTTGTTTCGTTTGTGATCTTTCTATTAAACGATCAATTTTTTCGAAATTATTGTGCCATTTGATATGTGTAGAACCACATGGTAGAACTACATAATGTTGATTGTTTAAGTTTATAAGTTTAAGTATTATCTTACTGACATAGATTATATATATATGAGTCACGAGTGCGCGGGCGTCGATCACAAGTATAAAAACTAAACGCAGAACAAAAGCGTTGTTAAAACATGTCGTAAATTGGTTTAAGCTCGAGTGGCAACGAGTGATGTTATAATATAATAACTTACAAAGTAAGGAATGCTCTTATGTTCCGTAATACGTTTTCGTACCGAGTGCCGATTGTGAAATATAAATAGTTTTGAGTATGTATTCCATATTAACTAGTTTCATTTACATCACCTCTAAAGCTCTTTAGCTTAAGACATAATACCAAGGGTTTAAGAGATAAAATTTATTTATTACACTAATTTCGCTACTGATTACGCTAATTATAACAATAAACCATGCTAAGTAGCGCATTTGTATGCACAAGTTATCAACAAAACTCAAATAAGTCGTCAATGACAAAATATTATTTATTTTTGATTGCAATTTTTCTCAAAAAAAAAAAACAAAACAATTACTACGGACAAAAGTTCACATCCAGTCCAACATTAAATAGGAATATATTTTTTTTTAATTCAGCTAAAGAAATAAATCCCTTTAATAAACAGGTAGTAATCACCAATTAATCCTCTTAGCGACTTGATGAGCTTACAAAGTTCAAATAATTGATACTATAGGCAGCAAATGAATGTAGCATTGATTAATTAAGACAGTAACTGTATATTGTAACAGATATAACAGCAGCAAATGGAAGGATTGTGTACCAGGCACTCAAGCGGGGGTAAAACCCACCACTCTTATAGCTGCAAAAAAAAACACGGGAGGGCATTTTATTCGTCTTATAGAGACAATCCTGTAAATATAAAGACTGAGTAGTAGTAGAACGTTAATAGTAAGTGAAAATGGTAAGTGGTACGTAGTATTCGTTACAAAAGTATCTAAAAACTCAAAACTATTTGAATGGTTCTTCTTCTAATAAGTAAATAAAAAAATAAATGATAACACTGTGTTAAACTGCAGTGGAGTCTTCGCATAGCCCAATTATCGAGAAGGTTAAGTTCAGCAGCATATAGGTGAGGAAAATTAGGTAAGTCACACATGTACCTATGGCACGGTTAAGTGTATTTTGAGGATTTTCATAGCATTGTGTCATAGTGGATTTTGCTGGGGGTCAAGCAGTTGATATGAAATTCGTTTTTATTTTCCAAAAAAGAGCAATTACAATAATATACTACCAACGAGAACTCGATTCACCCAGCGTATTTAAAAAAGAAAAACGGGATGGCCGGGGCTGCACAGCGTACGACCTTTGTACGGGGCCGGTCGTTGCTATAGGTTGAAGAATATGAAATGAAATGCTTCAGTTTTTCAGGCTTTTTTCCTCTCTGACTAGTAGTACTTGTTTTTGTTTTCTATCTGAAGTCACATATTGAAGACTCGTTGAAAAGTTGTGGACCTATGGCACATAATTCGCTGTTTTATAGGCATTTTGTAAATAATAATACCTGGGCCATCTCACGCAGCCTCATCTAGACCCAAAGTAAGCAAGTATTATACTTGTATTATGTGGTACTAGATAACTGATATACATACTTATATATTCTTTAGGATATATACATATATATAGATACTTTTACACCTAGATATGGAAGAAATAGACATATTCATAAATGAAACTATGAACTTCAGTATTTTAAATTTTCCCATGTTTTCTATCTTTATTTGCGCTTATTCCAATTGCCTAATTACGGTCTTTCCTGAAAATCAGGCACCCTCTGAGGATATTAAAAGCCATTGTATTTCTGAGGCACCCTCAGAGGACAGTTCTAAAAGGAGAATCCTTTTTATCGATATTAGGGTATTTTGATTTAACTTTTAATGTATTTTTAATTCATGATGTTGAAATTTTTAACATATTTTAATTTGACATTATGATGGTGGATGATGGATAACATTTATGATGGCGGACATATTATGTTTTATTCGATGTTATCCCTATTTTCGTTTTGTATTGTTAATTTTATATTTATAATATTTTAAATTTTGTTTTGTAATGCAGTTCCTCAGTTTGTTTTGTGTTAGGTGTATAAATTGTTCTAAGTTCGTTGATTGTTAACGAAAGAAAGTTTAAATTTATATTTACCGACTTACAATAAAAATATATTATAATATTATGAAAGTGAACTGAATCTCTGTACCTTGCGCTTTCTGTAGCGAGAAATAGTGAACTTTATATTGAATTGGATGAATATTTTACATTGTGTGTGTACAGGCCGCCTAATTATCCTAATAAGAGAAAGTGATGGAGGCTGCTATGAGCTTACTTTGTAATTCAATGAAAAATATTTTGGTAAGCGGTGATTTTAACATTGACCTGCATTTATTCACCACTGCGCAATAAAATATTATTACTTTTTAAAACATTTTAATTAATAAATGTATTTTTTGAACCAACAAGGACCTCAGCATCCTCAGTCACCTGTATTGATAATATATTTTGTAACTGTGATTCGCTTGAAAAGGAAGTGATAATCATTAGTCTAATATAATATATTATTAAATTCATTAAAAAAGAAATCACTCGATAAACCTTTGAGTGTGAGGTATAGATTATTCTCTACAATGAAATTAAACAAACTTACTACTAACGTGAAAAAAAAAAAACATTTTAAATTATAAATTTTTACAAAAATGTCCGAACAAACGATATTAAAGTTTATTTAAAACAGTTTTCAGAGAGTTTGCAAACAGTTTTACACTGAAGGATGTGAAAAATTGTAATGAAGTGAAATTTTGTGAATGGTCTACTCCGGGTATTCGGAAAAGTAAAAAACGGCTTTATCGTTTGTACAAAGATAAAAATTAAAACACTAATATCAATCATTTATTAAATGTGTACAATCTTATTCAAAAATATTCAAAAAGATTTGTAAAACAGCCAAATCTATTTATATAGAAATAAAATAGAAAAATCAGAAACAAATGTAAAATTGTGTGGAAAATCATACATTGAAAGAGGCAAAATAAAGCCTCCCAACAACAAACTGTCACTTTAGCAATCGAAGTAGCTCACAAATTTGATTCTTTTTTCTAGAATATCAATATATAGCCATTAATATCACGGAATAATTGAGTTCATATCCTTGTCATGCTGAAACTTTGTTAAAGGAAAACTTACCGACTCGAGGGATGGAGTTCAGGTGCTAAAAAAATTTCACAATATTATTAAAAGTTTTAAATCTTTACAAACGAAGAAGACCGAGGATTTATGAGGGCTGTCGGTGAAAGTGATAAGTTCTGATGTTCATATTATGGCACCGTATTTGTCGACTATATTTAACGAATGTATTAAATCGAGCATATTTCTTAATTTAATGAAATATAGCAGATTAACACCTCTGTTAATGTTTGGCGATAAAAAGGACCCCACTTATAATAGACCAATAGCAGTATTTCCCACATTACGTAAAGTTTTCGAAAAAATCAAGCTCGATCAAACGCTTTCTTATTTTATGTACCATAATTTACTTCATTCAAAACAATTTCATTTTAATTTTGAAACAAAGCATTTTGTTTCGAAACATGTTTTTTATGCATGAGAAAACTCTAAAAATGCTATAGGGGTCTTCTATTATTTATAAAAGGTATTTGATTGTGTTGATCATCGAAAATTGTTGCTTAAATTAAAACATAATGGTGTAAACAATGGTGCTAACGATCTAATAGAATCATACCTCTGTAATAGAATTCAAAAAGTTGATATTAATAGAGTTAAGTCGAAGGGTTCTATTGTGAAAATGGGAGCTCTTCAAGATTCTATATTGGGTACCTTTCTGTTTTTAGTGTACAATGATGACTTACCTTATTTGGTAGAAAAATCTGTCGAGAGAGTGTTGTTAGCTAATGACACTTCTCTCGTATTTAAAATTAATAGAAACTAAGAGGAATTCTTAATAGTAACCTTTTTATTCTCGCAAGTCTTGAATTAATTGATTCAAGGCTAATAACCTATTATTAAACGCAAATAAAACAAAATGTTTAAAATTTACATTGCCCAATGTTCGACAAGTTTATGTCAATTTGAGACTTGGTATGGATTCATTAAGTTTTGTTAATGAAACTGTGTTCTTGGGTATTAATATCGATGCAAATTTACAATGGGGTTTTCATGTTATGAGGATGACTGGTAAACTGAGCTTTGCTGTTTTTACAATTAGGTAAATATGAAGACTAAGCGATGTGCCCACAGCGAAGCTGGTTTATTTTAGCTACTTTCATAGCATAATTTCACATGGCATTCATGGCATGAAAAGTCGCAGACACTCAAACAATATTTGTTCTGCACAAAAGGGCTATTAAAGCTATATATAAATTAAAATCTAAATCTAAACTAACATTATGACAGACCCTTGTCAGTACATTTAAGAAAATATAATTTATGTGCTTAAAAACTTAAATGCTTTCTCTAGGGTGGGTGATGGCTACAACTGAAGCATATATTATCAATTCCCAGGTTCAGACTTTCAAAAGTTGATAATTCTTTAATGGAAAATTGTATTCGTTTTTATAATAAAATTCCAAAAGAAATGTTAGACTTAAATTCTTATCAATTTATAAAGCTAGTCAAGGTCCAACTTACGTAGAAAGGTATTGTATTACCGAATATTTAAACGATAAATGCGCATGGCCCTCATTGTAATAGTTGTAAGCTTTTTAAATTAAAAAGAAAAAGATAGAAAAACATTGTACAAATAAAATAAACAGGGAGGAGTTTTTTGCCGATTCTACTTCTAGGTTTCCGAACGAGTACCTAATCAATTCATTTTGATTTTCAATATGTGTATGTAAACATCTTTAATTAAATGTTTTTTTTTATTATTTGATTTGATTAAACCTTTTATTTTAACGGTTATTATTCAAATATTTACTTCATTTTAAGGATGGAAAATTTGCAGTGTGAAGGTTTATTCTGTGGTTAGATATCAAAATTGTTATTTATGTATTGGGTGTTCAGCTGTACGTAGTCCAAACTTAAGGAGCATGTAAAGTTTACCGATTGAAACGAGAAGTTTCAAAAATAAAAAAATAAGATAGTAGGTGATAAAAAAATTAAACTTTTAAACTCATTTTTCTAGGTAATATTTGGTTTGTGCCGTCGTCTGCTCATTTGAAACTTTTTTAGTTTGATAAGTTCTACACGCTCTATAAGTTTGGACTATGTTCAGCCGACAACGGTATATTATCAGAGTGTATTGTATTGTGAAAATCACAAATTAACAACTAATTCAATGACTAATTGAGCTTCCTGTTACGTGGAATAATATTCATTCGAATCAAATTATTCTGATGTAATCTGTGAACAATGTTTCGGGTAATGATACTCTACGCTTGTTTCACTTCAAAATTAAGATGTATATTTACGTATTCCGAGCGAGTGATGTGATGTGTACAACTATACAAGTTGTGCTTAAATTCGTTAATGTTTGCTTTGAGTTTCGGTAAATTAATTCAAATAATTGTATATGATTCTATCCTGAAATCACCTCAGTGGTGTTCTTTACTAATATCGGAAAACGCATTAAAAAAAACAGATTATTACACATATTATTACGTATAACTCTTTTTTGAGAATGTGAAATCAAAATATATAACTAGTTCCCGAAATAACTAAAAAAAGAATAGATTTACACTTGAAATAGTAAAAATTATAGATAGCGAATCCTTAGAAAGAAGAAAAACATCGATCAGAGTATGTTAGATGAGTCATCTCTTTGTTTTTTTTTTGTTAATTTTTCAATATTTTTGTTTGGTTTTTTATATTTTTTCTTATCATATTATTTTAAAATTACAGCTTTAGTTGGTGTTTTTAAAGACGGTAAAAATTGTAGACGAATATCACTAATTCTTTACATACAGACTACATAATTTGACTACCTGATCTAGTGGTAATAGACTTCGACTGCGGACCCGAAGGTCGCGGGTTTGATCCTGGCCGGGAAATATATTTGTATTCATATCATGTCTCTTTGCTCTGTGTGGATGTAAAATATCTATATATGCATGTGTTATTTAAAAAATATAATTTTAAGTATGCATGTCAGCTGCATATCTGTTATCTAGTACACATAGTAAGGTTTTGCTTAATTTGGCACTAGATAATGATGCATAAAATGTCCTAAATATTATTAATTTTAAAGAAATAGAATTATTCAACATTCCAAAGCACCACTACTCTTATTCAACAAACACTACGGATGGTCAACGAGCTTGTTTAATTAGTACTGTAAAAAAATGTGTTCCTTGGTGAATAAACGCGAAAACGTCGTCTCGCGTTACAATTTAAGGAAAATAACATGAAAATCTATAAAAATTAAAATTTGAGGTATGATCTCCCAAATACTATTTTTATATTTTATTTTGGTTTAAAAAATTGTTTGTGATAAAATTTCGAAAATTACCTTATTAACCTATGTACGCGCTCGTAGCGTCCAAGCGGGCTCGAAGGCCTTGTCGCCGATAGTGAACTTACAGGGCCTCTTAATACAAGTTAGAAACGGTTACTTTATATACCTACATAGATTTTTTTCAGTTTCTACTCTATCTTCTACTAGTTTCTAAGAACAACAGTTCTCATTTTAAAATCTGCTCCATTTTCTCTGTTTATTTTGAATTTGTTTCAATGAATGTTAATTTTCAAAGGTCAGAATCTATAATATATTCAAGTTCCTCCAATAGTTGGTCCAAGGTTACCATTTACAACTGTAATAACAAGACACGGTCAACAGAGCACAATATTTTATGTATAATTTAAGACGCTTTATATTTAAGGGCAATGAATATTATAATAACGAAACTCATTATTACTCTTTAGGGAAAATTTTCATGTGTACCTACCTGTTCTTAAATTTTTTTGTTCGCAGTCCCTTATTAACATAATTCTGTAAAAATATAACACATTTTTTTGTTACAGTATAAAATTGACAGCTCCATAATCGTGATTTATGTAGCGTTGAAACATAATAGAGAATGCCAGTAACGATGCAGTCAGGGCTAATTAGAGAGGTTAAATGTTTTGTTTTGGCGCTAATAATATGCTAAAAAGATATTTAATAACACAATCTTTAATTAAATAAGACATTACCTTATTTTGTTATTAATGCATGTGCTATATATTTTTAAATTGTAAATAGATTAGTAATATTCAAGTTATTAAAGGACAATTTAAAGATAGTAGTCATACTTAAGTACAGCCATATATATAATACATCTAAAACTTTGCTTTGCAAGAAAGAGTCATGCGAAAGTTTACTTATCACTCTTTCTTTCAACTTCCTAAAGATACAACATTTTTAATATCCTCAGCTACCTTATTAAACGAATGATGTAAAATTTTCTTTATATAAGAAAATATGAAAGTATAGTATTTTGTACTTTATGATATTTGCTTTTGAAGAGCATAATTTATTAACTGTTTCTTGAAAATCTTCAATATTGTGTGTACGTACCATATCCTTAGCTGATAATTTGCGTCGAATGCCTCTGTCTGTCGATTAGTTTATTGGTCACTATACCTAGTTTGTTTCACTATTTACAAATCTTTTATTTCGGTGAAATTGCTGATTTTACTAGACGATTTTAATGTTCACGACATTAGGTGTAGGTACACGTATAAGTAAAAAAAAACAAATCCAACTCTATATAAATTTAAATTGCTGATGAAAAAGAAATTTTAAATAAATAAAGATTGTAGTGCATGATTCAACAAGCATTTAGTTTTATTTTATCTCAGACTAGCTGCTGCTTGCTACTTCGCCTGCGTGAACAACAGGAATAACATTATTTAGTGCTCGGTTCCCATTCTGTCCTGAAAAATCATTGACAAAATCGTTCCGGCTCAATACAAGGAAGAACGTGGAAGTCAAAAGATGTTTGCTAGATTAAGGTGGGGGAGTTTGGAAGACGAACAAGTATTGAATAGCAGAGGAGGATATGAAGTGTAAAATATGCAGTCGACTGGGAGATTTAGAACACTTGATGGGACATAGGGCGGGAGAAAGAAAGGGAAATAAGAGAACTATTGGAGGAAAGCGAGGAGAGAGGAGCAGTGGAATGGGCGCAGAAGATTGAAAAATTAAGAAAGAAAATGTTACGGGCTATAGGTCTTTATAATGAAACAAAATCACAAACTGCTTCACTGAGAAAACGTGTTAGTTAAAATTAAGCGAATTTTTGTTAATTTTAAATAAGTAACTTTGTTATTATATAGCATGCCGTTTTTTTGGCAAAAAATAACCCACCGAACTCGGTAAAATTGTTTCGGTTAAAAACAGCCAAGTTAGACGGTTATGTTTGTGTAGGTTATTAATAAAAAAGTAACTCGGCTATAGTTTCTCTGCTAAAAATAACTCAATAATATTCGGTTCGAAAAAGCAAACTTGCTGGGCTATTGTAGCCAACCTACTCTGTTTACACTAACCCGTAAACTTGTTTAAAAGTAGCAGTATTGCTCGACTTTAGTAGCCAATCTACTCTGTTAAAAGTAACCCACCAAATCGATTGAAAGTAGCAGTATTGCTTGGCTATATTAGCCAACCTAATCTATTAAAAGTAACCCACCAACTCGTTTAAAAAAAAAGTTGCAGTACAGTACTGTTCGGTTGTATTAGTCAACTTAATCTATTAAAAGTGTTAAACAATGAAACTACTTTGAATTGTTAAAGTATATCCATTATTTTAACCCACATCCTATGAGACGCCGCTAAAACACTCAGACAAAAAGATCACAAAGAAAACCGTCGCACGTGCCACCCGTAACAAAAGAAACGGCTTGCACGTGTAGCGTATAGTTTAAGCGAAAATTTATCTATACTAATATTATAAAGCTGAAGAGTTTGTTTGTTTGTTTGTTTGTTTGAACGCGCAAATCTCAGGAACTACTGGTTCGAATTGAAAAATTATTTTTTTGTTGGATAGTCCATTTATCGAGGAAGGCTATATAGGCTATACTAAATCACGCTACGACTAATAGGAGTGGAGCATCAATGAAAAATGTTGCAAAAACGGGAAAAATTATTCCTTTTGAGAGATTCCATCGCGCGCGCTGCGTAAACGGTTGATGTTAACCAAAAATCATGTATTACGGAATTGTTCCCCTCTAAAAGTTCTAACCAAAAGTCCGCGACAGCATATGTGTATCTTTTAAGGTTAGCTTACTATAACCTTTTTTATTACAAACAAATTTGTTGTTTTAACATAATGTACTATTTGCGAAGATGTTTTTTAAACGTGATATTAATCCTCATCAAATTAAATACGTTAGTTGTCTTAAGCATTTCATGCATATCATTATTGCCCTTTACACCATACAATTTAAATTAATATCTTTTTAGCAGTTTTTATCGAAATACGAAAACTATAGCAGGAGAAAATAAATTCGCTGTCTGCCTCTATTCGTTGACTTTTTACTTCCAAACCACGCAATAGGTTTTGATACGGTTTTCAGTAATATCTTATTTTCTTATTATCTTATAATCTATTAATCTGTATAATAGAAACACTTAAAAAGCTAAAGAGTTTGTTTGTTTGTTTGAATGCGCTGATCTCTGAAACTACCAGTCGCATTTGAAAAATTCTTGTTGCCTTTGATAGCCTGAATCTAGCGGAGGTTTACAGGCCATATATATGAAAATGAACTGCCTGTCTATTCGAGCAAATCGGCTTCGGTCAAAACGGCTTAACCGATTTTGATGAAACTTTACGCATATAACAGGATGTAATCTTTTGACTACACCCTTTCCATATATGTGACATACAGAACTTTTTGTATGTCTATCTGTACGTCCATATGTCTAAACCTATTTAAATGAAACATCAATGAATATGAAAAGAAGGTCGTTAAAACTAACAAATGTTGCTTTTTGTCCGTCTGTCTGTCTGTACGTGTATCTGTCTATTTGAGCTAATCTCCAAAACGGCTAAACAGATTTTAAGGAAACTTTGCAGACGGGAAAGAAGGTTGTCAAGATATTTGACATTAGCTACTTTTTGTCCGTCTGTTTGTCTGTACGTCTACTCAATTCAATTTTATCTATTCGAGCTAATTTCCAATACGGCTGAACAGATTTTAATGAAACTTTGCAGATGTGAAAGAAGGTTGTCAAGAGTGTCATAAGCTACTTTTTGTGTTTGTCTGTCTGTCTATCTGTCTGAGGTATAGCCGAAAGTACTAAGTCTAGGAAGCTTAAATTTGGAACATAAGTTTATTTTATAACTTGAGCATTATAAAGTTAAGAAAGGCTTTTTTAGAAATTTCAAACTTAAGGATGGGAATGGACGGACTTAAATAATGACGTGTTTTAGGATTTTTAGATTTTCACATTTTAAGAGTGGGAAACGGGAGATGAAAAATTGTATCGGTTTATTAAAGGGTGTAAGGGGAATGAAGATTGAAAGTTTGAATGGGTGTGACCAAAATTGGTTCCAGCAAAAAGTACGTATAAACCATTTCGAACGTTAATAGTACCTATAACAGGAATTTGTAGTCTACGCAAGCGAAGCTGCGGGCGGTCGCTAGTCAGTTTATATCGACGCTTCACAGAGAAAGTAAATCACAAAATAGAACCTATTTTTATAAACACAGGTGATGATTCGAAGGATACGCCGAGTGATGAAGAATGTCATAAGTTTTGTCATTGAAAATGACTATCATTTCCATTTCACGGGAGACGCATTTTTAGCCATAACTCCAAAGGTAAGGGGTCTAGCTAAGATTTTAACGTTTTAAAAGATCAATAATTTAGTTGCGCATCGTATGACACTAAAATTTTGGAAATCAATTTGGTAATTTTTGAAAAAAATTGGAAAATGTAAAAAAATCGGGATATTTTTGGATTTTTTTTTACTAAATCCAAATTATTTCGAGAACGGGGACCGATATCGAAAATTAAAAAAAATTAGTATCTCGGCCATTGACGTAGCTACAGTTTGAGACCAAGTTTTTGGAAATCGCTTGGTAATTGTAAGAGAAATTATTTCCGAAAGATGAGATTTTTTGGTCGATGGCTATTGTTTGTGGATATAAGTTACTATATTTCAGACGCTATTCGTCGGATCACTTCAAAGTGTTGTACAAAAGGTTAGAGGGCGTCGGTAGCTACTGTTTGAGACCAAAATTTCGGATATCGGTTGGAAATCGAACAAAAAATTTGACATCACATGTTAGATTTTATGGACGATCGGGAACTTGTTAACAAAGATCAATAATTTAGTTGCGCATCGTATGACACCAAAATTTTGGAAATCAATTTGGTAATTTTTGAAAAAAATTGGAAAATGTAAAAAAATCGGGATATTTTCGGATTTTTTTTTACTAAATCCAAATTATTTCGAGAACGGGGACCGATATCGAAAATTAAAAAAAATTAGTATCTCGGCCATTGACGTAGCTACAGTTTGAGACCAAGTTTTTGGAAATCGCTTGGTAATTGTAAGAGAAATTATTTCCGAAAGATGAGATTTTTTGGTCGATGGCTATTGTTTGTGGATATAAGTTACTATATTTCAGACGCTATTCGTCGGATCACTTCAAAGTGTTGTACAAAAGGTTAGAGGGCGTCGGTAGCTACTGTTTGAGACCAAAATTTTGGATATCGGTTGGAAATCGAACAAAAAATTTGACATCACATGTTAGATTTTATGGACGATCGGGAACTTGTTAACATTACGGTCATCGCCTTTCGGCCTGTATTCGTTCGAATGCTTCATTATCGAGTTCAAAACGTATAAGGATATCAGAGGCTGCAGTTTAAATTTCGTGGCAATGAAATAAAATAATCTGTGAAAATCGGATTTGAGTAGGTTCATTTTCAATGAAACCGATGGTTGCGGGGACTGCAAGATCTATGGATTTTTGTTTCCTCTAAGTAAATATATTTTAATTTGTCCATTTCGGTCCTGCTTTGCCTTTTGGTGAACCGAGGTCTAATATAACGAATAGACTATACACACACTTTCCATTTCAATTCACTATTCAGTGAATAGTGAACTAAAATTAAAAGTAAAATAACAAATAATATGAAGTGAATTATTCAATTCACCCAAATAATGTGAAGTGAATAGTATTCACTTCACATTATTTGTTGGAAGTGACTAAATCTGAGCGGTGAGCCAACCTCAATCCTGTGGTCGGCCTGGTGCGTGTGTGATGAAACTCGTTTGATGTGACATCTTGCGCCAAAATATCAAATTAAATTAATTTAAACAAAATGTAACCCTACAACTTTATTGAAAGTAGCAGTATCGCTCTGTTGTTGTTGCCATCTAGTCTTTTAATTTTAACATAGTAAAGAGTGAAAAAGAAGACCAATTAGATTATGTACTTTTATTTCAAATTCAAATCACAATATTTTAAAAAGTACAGTTTTATTCTCTAAATTGAGAAAATTATGTTTACTTCAAGAATATCAGTTCCACATTTAAAAATTGCTAACCATATTTAAACTCACTATAATATGTTCTTTTTTTTAATTTTAAATAAGCGAATATTACTGTGTTAAAAATGTTACCTGCGTAGGTTAATATTTCATAACTTGAAAGAGTTAAAAAGTAACACGTTGAAAACCTATGTTTATATTGTAAGTAATCGTTTCACTCGGCTAAAATTAACTAAGCCGTCTCGGGTAATTTAACATTACCCGAGTTTTTTCACTGTGTTAAAAAATGTTAACTTCGTAGGTTAGTATTTACTAACTAGAAAGGGTTAAAAAGCAACATATTAAAAACCTAAGTTTATAATGTAAGTAACCGTTTCACTCGGTTAAAATTAACTAAGCCGTCTCGGTTAATTTTAAATAAACGACTTTCACTGTGTTAAGAAATGTTAACTTCGTAGGTTAGTCAATTTGTTAACAAGAAAAGGTTAAAGAGTAATATGTTGAAATTCTATGTTTATAATGTAAGTAACCGTTTCACTCGGTTGTTTTAACACATCTACCTATTACTTTTTAAACAACTATACGTTTGTTAAGTGTCACACAAATTACTCAGTACAGCAACAACCGTTCTCTCCGTTGTTTTTGACGATTGCACTTAGTATTTTTTAAATAACTTTGTGTTTATTTATTGTTAATCAAGTAGTTTGGCGACCACAACCGTTAATTCGGTTATTTTTAACCTTTTTATTTTAACCGTTTTGTCTTGTTTATTTTCAGCTTAGCTAACTTGATAAAAGTTATAGAGTGATTGTTTAAAACAAAATATTTTGCTGTTAACCGAGTGAAATTCGCACTTGGTAAACGCTCCGTTTCCTGAGTGATCATTCACAATTCACACAGATCACAAATTACACTCTTATCGCCCTTTATAGCTCACAGTTGATTGAACTTTGTTTATGAAGAAACTGACTAAACTGACTCGCGTCGAGATTTTTATATAGGCCTCGGAAATCTCCATCACTCAGCATCTTTCTAATATAAATCTCTAATCTCAATTTACCGTGGAAATTTTCTAGCGCTACGTTTTACAGTGCACTTTGTTCCGCCTTGAAATTCTATTTTTTCGAATGAGTTTTTTTGAAGGGGAACGCTTTGAGTAAAAACAACCTTTAAAATGAATTTAATTTGTGGAATTTATTTTTTTCTCGCACTTTATCCATATTTCGGTATTTCGTCAATATGTTTCAATAGCCGTGTGATTTTTGGAGTATTTTCATAACACATCGACATTCTTCTATATATAGACGCCACACAAAGAAGAGGGAGTAGGAAATGTGTAGTGGAGGATAGATGTATCGAAAAAAAAACTTATACAACAAATGAATATATTTCGGGATTGGTAGAATATTAGCGATGTTCAGATTCGACTGCGGCTGGCCATCATTCGGTTGAGCCAATTCCGTTTGCCATTAATTGTGTAAGATTTGTAGATAATAAGGATTAATGTGACATAGTATTTTTCTTTTCTTTGGTAATAAATAATTTTATATTATTATTACATATTATTAAATTACAAATAGTTTCATCCAATTCGGTTCAGAAGTTTTTAATGTACCGTGTTCATACAAACAAAAAATTGAAAAAATATTATTTTAAGCTTAGAATCGTCTACAATAATTATTATTGTTTAGGAAATATATCTTACGTACCAATGAAGTCAATCATGTACGTACCTGCCATATATATATGTAGCCGCTTGGACTCCATTGAAAAAAATTGGTTAATTATATTGTTGATAAATAGTACTTATCATCTATGGGACATCTCACACACGGTCCTCAAGTCCCAAATTAAAAAAAAAACCTGTGCTATGGGCACTAGACAACTGATATACTTACTCAAATATCTTTTTATAATAAAAACAATATATACATATTTTACACCTAGTCATTGAAGAAATGGCACACAATTATTTATTCCGGGCGAATCGAATCGAACCCGCAACCTTTGCATCCGCAGTCGACGTCTCCAACCACTAGACCTAGCCGTCAGTCAGTCAAATAATAATAAGTAAAACAACACTACATTGAGTTCTTGTTTAAAAATATCCTTATTGTTGTTGCTTGAGAGGGGAAATGGAGAGACTTTTTAATAAAGCACCGTACTATGACAAAGGAAACGTACTTCGTCATTGACAGAGTAATAAAGAGTATAAGGGTATCATATTAAAAATTGTCGTGATAGCCGAGTGGTAGCGAATCCTACTTCATATATAGAAGGCTGTGGTTCGAATTCTATCGCATGTACCAATACCAATGAGTTCTTTTCCAACTTATACGTGTATACATAACTATCACTGACTCAGTGCTTTGGAGGACACGTCAACCCATCGGTCCCGGTTGCCATTAGTAGTTGGCAGTAGTTAAAATCCACCAACCCGCACTGGAACAACGTGGTAAATTAAGCTCCAAGCTCCCTTATCTCGGGAAAAGGCCTAAGCCCCTGAATTGGAGCATTAATGGGCTGATGATATGGTATGGTATTAAAAATTGATTAAACAATGCAATACTAATAATACCTGGGACATCAGACACAGTGCCATCCAGTCCCAGAGTACTTGCTTACTCTGGGACTGTGTGCACTGTGTGCCATCCAGTGCCAGAGTAGTATTATGCTTGTATTATGGGGTACTAGACAACTGGTAAACATACTTAAATATTCTTTTTATTATTGTAATACATTCTTTATAGATATTTTACACCAAGACATGGAGTACATAGAAATGTTCATGCCTAAAAATATTTGTCCCCGGCGGGATTCGAACCCACGACCTTTGGTTCTGCAGTTAGGGTCTCTAACCTCTCAGGAAATCGGTCAATCAAATAATTGTTGTGCAGTTGATCAATTGTTATGAGATTGATGAAAATCGGTGCGTGTAAGCGAAGATTTTGTATTATTTTCCAATTGTATTCAGTTATCCATCATATTCTTGGGGCGCGACAGCTGTAATCTTATAGGACCCACGTCAGTTATGATTGAATGGTAAGTTTTAAGATTAAAGAACCAATTTAATAGTAGTTTATGAAACTTGTGCAAAACACACAAAATCACTACATATTATAAAAGAAAGTCCCCCGTCGCGTCTGTCTGTCTGTCTGAACGCGATAAACTCAAATACTACTGAACGAGTTGGCATATTATGGACACCAATGGACAGAGTGATTCAACAGGAAAGTTTACGTGTATAATTTATTAATATTTTGTGCAAAATAGTTGAAATAAGGCGATTATTGTTCAAGAAGTCGGAAAAAAATCAAGCTGGTTGGGAGCTTTCATCGAAAACGCTGCCTAATTCATTTGAGATAAAACAAAATAAGGTATGGAGGAATTGTGTATCTTATATAGTACGGATACAGTATTAATCCTTATCAAATTAAATACGTTATTTACCTTCAGCATTTCATGCAGATTATGATTGCCCTTTACATTATACAATTTAAATTAATATTTTAGGAGCTATTGCAAAATATCAATATCGGCGACCAGCCGGGTTAGATTAGGTTATGTATATTTATTCTTTATTTTTTCAAATATTTATAGAATTGGAAATGAAATACTTTAAAAATGTCCCCAAGTGGGATGAACTTACGTCACATTTGAAGGTAATTAAATCCAATTCACATGTTCGACGCAACAAGCTGATATGACACTTCGACAGAAAAAAAACATTACTGCTTATTATGCTCTGCTACGAAGCTGTCTGCGAAGCCGAGACGGGTCGCTAGTATATTTACATTTAAAGAATATTTATTTGCTGAAATCGACCTTCAAAAATAGAATCAATGTCGTCATGCGGTAGCGCGTGGCGGGGCGTACGGAAACTATGTATCATTGTGTGCGTTTGTATCTGTACGCAGAATCTGAGTTCACCACGTGACTATACCGGAGTCTTAAGTCTAAACGTTAAGTTACACTTGGTTTGTGGCGTTTATTGTTTCCCTCAGATTTTCGTAATCACAAAGCGGTAGCTCGTTGTACCGCCAAGGTTAGACAATCGTCTTACTATAGCAACAATATAACACGAAAAATTGTGTTTAAGAATGGTCGGGTTAAGCACGGTGCGACGCTGCGCGCAGGCTTGCTGCTTTTATTTCACCAATGTCAAGCACCGTACGAATTCATACAGTCATGCGCTCGCACATGTTCCAGAACACTAATTAAGTACCTATTTTGGAAAGCTCGATCCTAGAAATAAATTATAACAGCACAATTTGAAGTGGTAACAAGTGTCTAAGGTAATATCTAAGGAGGTTAGTAGTGACAGAGAAATATAAAAAAATCTTAGTCATGCACTATTAACGTTATATGCACAAAAAAAATCGAGAAAATTGACACTCTGCGATCATTTGAGGCATTTATTTTTTAATTCTAGACTGTTATTTACGGAAGGGTTATTCAGCGTTTTCTCGCAAAAAAAACTAAAAAAGGAAAGATTAGCAGTCACAGTACTTGAAAAGTCAGTTTTCTCGATTTTCTTTTTTGGTACTTATAATTTTAATTTTTTTCTCATAACAGTCACCACTAGCTTCATCTTGGCCCTCGGCATTATGTCTACAATGATCACGAAAACAATTGTAATGCGCCCAAACTCGATGGGTTTATAACCATTGAAAGATTCTATTATCCACCTTCCAACTCTATTGTCAGAATGAGCTCGATGATACCATAATTATCGATTGCAATCTGAATAATACATATATGTATGGTTTAAACTATATACAATTATCCGTTAAGGAGTTCCCTCGTGAGGAGACGATCTTGGCCGTATCCATAGGATCTGCTCACCAGATTATTGCATTGTATCTATTGTCCTCTAGTTCTGAGCTAAGTGTAAAGTTTCAAGGATCTATAGCTTATGGGAAAATTTGTTTAAAATCGATTGCGAAATTAACAAAAAAGTAAGTTATTAAAAACGTGGTAACAATTTAACTATGCCAAGGTTCAGATGCGAAAACTCTGGACTATTTTTTCATGTACTTCGTGTAAAGTTTGACTACGTTTGTGTATCTCAGTATTAGCCCATTCACTGAAAAGTGGTGCATTAGTAATCATGGCCGAACAGAGAATGTTTGTAAAAAATAGAAAGAATAATGTGTACATCTCATTTAAGCTTACATCAACACACAAAATAGACAGCTCAACTCGATCATTTCTAATTATTTCCAATGGATTTATAGACGTACTCATTGCCTAGATTTTCTTTTTCGATTTTTTACACCGAAATACGTCCAATAGTCTTTAAGAAAGATGGTAGCACTTGTTCGCTAATACACAAAGATACATACAACTTCTTACTTAACATTTCGATACCGTCATTAGCGTTTATATGGTGAGCAGACAGAAATGATGTAAAAATCGTACTTTCGAATATGATTTTATTTGCATGAATAGTTCATACGAAATGCAAATATTATTTTTATTATTTTACTAGAACTCACTGAGTAAAAATATGAGCATACATAGTAATATATATATATATATATATATATCACTAGTTGATGATTGATAATCTGTATTTGGGAAATTCAAGTGCTTATCTCTCAGCCGTATCACGAATGCCCGATGACGTCATGTTACGATAATGAACGAAATTATATATACTTAACGAAACTTTGTTTCCAGATTGGTTTCCAGTTACGCCGGCAGTGAGTGAATTGAATTTAGAAATGTTCTCAGCCATTCTCTCATAATTAAATTTGTTTAATAAAATGCATATCAGTATTACTTGAAATTGTTCAACTATTTAAATATGTTTTAGTTTTTATTTGAGAAAATGAGCCGTATTTAAAGTATTTTATTTTCGAATACCAACACACTTTATAATTCAAGATATCAATTCTAAAAACATAAGATTTACAATTTAAGAAGACACCACATGTTATTTAAAAAAATAAAACTTGGTTTTTCCTGTGTTATTTTAAATATTTAATTATTGTTTTACCAAGGAGACCATTCATAAACTGAATTTTAATGACTGAGTACAAAATTGTACTCAGGTAGAGCGAAAAAATTTATACAAGATTTGTTAATACCCTGAACGAAGTGGGTAAAAGTGGGTAAAATTGCGGTAATCGGTTAACCGTAAAGCGAGATTCTGCTTGACGATTCCTAGCCCGTAAATTACTCACCCATCTAAAACCGAATACAGAATATAAAATACAATAATACTATGCAAATCAACGACCTAAATAGCGATACCCAATAATGAACATCCACTTCGTATTTTCCATACATTTACTTTACTACTACTTGACCCATATTTTATAGAAATAGAGTTTGATGTAATAAATGCGATTAGTTGTCTCCTTAATATCTTTGTTTCGCGCAAGAAATTTTTAGGGAAACTGTTTGTTAGCGGAACTAGTGTATTAGAAAAAACTAGCGCCATCTGTGAAAACTTTTAATAATTACACGTCTTCTTCTACTTTTTCTTAGTTAATGGCGTTCTCTGCATATAAAGCAATTTCGCCAGAGTCGAGTATTCTGTTCGTATTTTTAATAAAAAATAACAAGAATAGGCAGCGTAGTGCGGTTATTATGGAGCTTTTCTAAATATCACCAGAAACCACGACGTTCCACGTGTGCTATTTTGAAAAAAATCTGTACAACCTGTTGATTTTGGGACAAACAAATGATGATATCCATACTATATAAATCTCTAAACATTCCAACCTGGTATAGCGTAAACTAGAGTAAAGCTGAAGGTGCCAAACTGCTTTCTCGTGGAAGGGTCGTCCCAGTATTCAGTGCAAAAATGTACGTCTCTGGTCTCCACTATCTGCAACAAAGCAAACATTCACACTATACAATATGAAAAAAAAGGTAATGAATAATATCTCGAACCTCATTCACTTTGTTTCCTTATTTCAAAGAGTATTTCGAAGTACTAAGTGACCAATCTTGAAATATTTAATCGAAATTAATTCACCATGCCATCTGGTTGCTTTAACGATGTACTATAATAGTTAACTCATGCAATATACTTATCATTATATTATTTACGTGATACATTACGTACTACTACGAACGTACGTACTGGTAGATGGCAGTATGTTAAATAATTTTAAAATGATAAAGAAATTAAATAATGAAAAGCCTATTGACTTTTCTAGACATAGTAAAAATACAGATGGTGGTTGTGATTTTACAAGCTACGACACTGTAACAGACGGACGGATGTACAAAATAAAATTTTAAGGAAATTCGTTAGCCACAGCATTTAAAAACACATCATTAAAACTATCTTTAAATTTAAGGGTTTCACCTAAATTTAGTATACCTAAATAATCTCTGAATATAGTTCAATTAGTTTGTACGAAGTATCAATCTAAATAAACTTAGTTGTCCAAATTTTCGTATCATTTGGTTTGATGATCCGATATCCAAATTTAATATAATCAAGTAATGGAATTTAAATCAAGCCGAAGTTTACGACGACATGCCAAAACGACTTTTTGCGTTTAACGATATTAAAATTTCAAGGAACCCTATAGCTTTTACGATCCGCCAAGACTTTAAGAGCTCTGCGTCCAATATTTTGATAGATAATATTATGTATAGTAATGCTCTTGTAAGTATTGCATTTTATAGGTAACAATTTCAATAAAATATGCTATGCTAATGTCATGTTTATCATTACACATTAGTGGTGATAACAAAGTTGTTACGAGGTAGAGGATGAGAAAGAACTAAAAGTACTGAGATCTTTGAGGTATCATTATTATTATATTGAGGATGCGAATGAAGATGTCATGTTGAGGAAGTGTATGAAAATGAGAAATAGGAAATGATATAGCCGGTGCTACAGTATTTTCAGGTTAGACACCAAGGTCCAATGGGGTCCTTATAGTCCTTATATATAGTTAGTCATTGAAATAAATTTAGTCCGGCAGATTTTGCAGTAAAAACAATCGTTAGTCAATAAACATAGCGACAGCAAGATTAGTTTATTCCAGTTACTTCCAAATATTATATGAAATGATATTTTTGCACTACAGGAGCAGGCTATTCGCGCTATATACAAAACGGACCCAAGATTTTTATTTA
Source organism: Luffia ferchaultella (assembly GCA_949709985.1). NCBI lineage: Eukaryota > Metazoa > Arthropoda > Insecta > Lepidoptera > Psychidae > Luffia > Luffia ferchaultella. The sequence continues at coordinate 965,729 of OX453247.1, read as the reverse complement.
GAGATCAATGCAAAGAAATCAATATGATAACAGTGCATAGTCAGTATATTTATAAAGATATATTGTATATTTTTAAAAATAAAACCAAATTCAAAACAAATTCTGTAATACGCATCGTCAGTATTAGAAATAAACATAAACTTGCAGTATCCACTAATAGGCTTCATAAAATAAGTAATTCAGTCATAGGTAATTGTGCGAGATTTTATATTAATAGATATTTCAATAAATGAATTCAATAATTATGTAAGTCGATAACGTATGTGTAGAGCATGTTACAATTTAAAAATACCTATAAACGATGAAAATGCTTGAGATTAAATTGCTCCAATCCACTTAGTTTTTTTTAATGTTTGTAGCGGCGTCAATAAAAAAATAAGCTATTTTAAGTTTCTTGGTGTTCATCATAGAGTGGTCGAATACGAACAAACCTGCATAAAATTTGCTATATGACGTTTAAAAGTAACAGCAGAGTGTCCTACTTAAGAGTCAATAGATTTTTTAAATCTTTAGGTACTTACTAGAAAATTGTTTGGAAATACAAAATTAAATAGGAGTGAAATTGCGGACGTGTTCTATACTTTCTACAAAAAATTACCTTCTCAACGAAAAAATCTAAACACCCCTGAAGTTTGATTTTGTATGAGTCTTATGTTTTTTTACGCTAAAACAAATAAAAAAAAGTGCTAGTTCATTGCGGGTATTATAAGGTATCACTTAAAGAAAATTGACGTTTCAAATTAAAATTATATTTCTTCAGCTAAAATAAAAAAAAAAGTTTATTCGGTACTCTGAACTAAATACTAGTAAAAAGGACGGCACGAACAAAATCTGTGCGCGCGGCACTGTCACCTTGTTTCTACCACATTGATTTTTCTACCAAGTGTAATACACTGTATTATTACATGTCTCATACATGTCATGCTTGGTTCGTTTCCACTAGAATACACAGAATTGCAAGAATTAAACAAATATTAATAGTGTTACGAACGGACAGAGTAATGACCGCCATCTAGCATCAACCAGTAAAACCACTTTGTAGAAGGGTTTTACAACAAGGACTACATGAAACCCTTACTCAATACTAGATAGCGTCAGAGGAAAGAATCGCGGGGCTTTCTAGAATTATCCAATCTGGTCGATTACCTTCGTGTGAGTGGAGTGATTTCTAGAATGCCCGAGAAGGCCCGTTATGACTTATATAAATAGCCGCAGGAAGACGAGCACCCAGTTCAGTTTTTGGGCTACTTTCGAAGCGACTTCGAAGCGAAACTAGTGATACAAGTGAAATCTAAGACTTAGCTACGATCTAGGAACATCGTTAGTGCTTAGTGCTTGGACTTAGTGCTTTGTGTTGGACCTAGTGTTAGTGAATAAAGTCTTCAAAAGAGTCAGCAGGTCTTTCTCTCCAAATTCTTCGAACCCTAACACGTAACAATAGGTATTATACATGTCGTGACATTACTTGTAGTTAAAACAAGTATGGCGGCAAGTATGACGGCAACGGTAGAAAATAATGTAGGTACAAAATTACTTTTGGATGGTTTTAGTTTTGTTTTGTTTAATTATTGACTATAAATTATGCTACTATTTTTTTCTTCGCAGTTGATTGATTTTTACACGTTTTTAACACCCACGACGGCATTTTTGAATTGTTGTTTAATCACGTTTTTGGCACGCGGTCGCGCTGAGGGTAGGCGAATGACTGAATGAGTGGTTGCCAGTTGCCTACAACGCTTGGCGCAAACATTTGGTTCGCGGCGGCAATTCTACTAGTTTAATATAGTTCAGTGATTCAGTATCTCTTATTTCCTCCCTGGGCTCTAATGACTGCTTCCATGCGATTACTCATATTGGCACAGATGATAGTCACATTCTTGTGTTGGATGTCATTCGGATGTCATCCTATTCTTCTCGTATAGCTTATTTTAAGCTGGCCAAGCGTCTCTGGAGCAGGATATCTCACTCTTACTCGTCTCTTCAATGCCTGCGGTATATAAGCCCTAGCATTGTTCTGCATAAAAATTAACTTTCCGCCACCAAAACGTACGCAAGTTACCACATGAGGATCTACGCTCTTCGAGGTAAAGTGTCCCATTTAACGAAGGTAATCAAGATCCAGATACAAAACCACGTTTGATTTTTTCATCGGAGGCTTATGCCTCCCGAAACTGTCCATGAACTGCCACCGTAACTGACGTTTTCTTCAATACAGCACTATTCTAAACACTCTCCCTCTCTTCGATACGCTTTCTTTCTTCCGTCGTTACCATACAGCATGATCTTGTATTCGTCAGAAAAAAGAACTTTGCTCGATTGAAGGTATGACGAATTTAAGTGCTTACGTGCAAAGTTAAGGCGCGCTCTTCAGTGATCTAGACTAAGCTGCCAGCTGTGTAATGCCATATTTTTTTTTATATTATATCAAACCTCTGTTTTATTTAAATGCCGCCTGAATAGCACTTGCAGTAGTGTTTCGATTTTTTTGACGAGAATTGTTATCATTCAAAATTAACACCGTCCGAAGAATAACAGTTTAACTTTCTAATTAACCATCTTGACTGACCGATTGGCCGAGTGGTTAGTGACCCTAACTGCCAAGCCAAGCAGTTAGCGGAGCCAAGAGTCACGGGTGCGATTCCCGCTCGGGATAAACATTTGTGTGCATGAACATGTATATTTGTTCTGTGTCTGGGTGTAAAATATATATATAGTATATTATTCATCTTCATCAGCCCATTTTTACCCCACTGCAGGGGCTTAGGCCTCCCCCAGGGTGAGGAGGGGGGCTTGGAGCTTAAGTCCACTACGCAGCTCCACTGTGGGTTGGGAACTGTAACGACCGCCATCTATTGACAGCGTCTGGGACCGTGATATTGTGTACTTAAGTCAGAAAAACTCATTGGTACACGCCCGGATTCGAACCATGGCCCTATGGGGCCTTATAAATTTGAGACAGGTTCGTTGCGCTCTGGGCTATATAGTATATTATGAAATATATATATAAGTATGTATATCAGTTATCTAGTAACCCATAACCCAAGCATACTTGCAAGTACTTGCTTACTTTGGGACTAGATAGTGCTGTGTTAGATGTCCCATGTATTATGATTATCATTGTATTATCTATGGCCGGGAAATGGGATTACACTTCTTCCGGTCTGGTGTGGGCGGAAGCGGCTACAGCCGTTAAATGGCCGTAAAGGAACACGATGACATTTTCTCTTAGATTACTCTAATTGTATGAATGAACTTCGTTTATAGAGATAATGATGCAGAATATTAAAAAAAAAACGGGGAACTTCCGCATTATGAGCAAGAAGAAGAGGAATCCTCATCAACTTTTTTGTACATATGTTACGAAAGTCTACATCTTTTCCCAGAAGGCTACACTACTTCACTTCGTACGGTCCTTACATTATTATATTCTTTGCTATTTGTTTCCTAGTTTAAAGGGCGTCCTTTACCGATCTTCCTATGTCACATATTCGCTTTATAGGAAATAATACAGTGTCAACCTATTTTAAAATAAACTAAATATAATAATTTAAATTTCGTATTGATAACTTTTTCATTGATTTCTTAATTTGTTGTTATTCGCAGCTAAAATTAGTTTAAGGAAATATTTGTGAAATAGATGATCTGTCAATTTTGTACTTCACCTGCTTTGTTTGAATATTAAAACAAGAAATCAGAATTCTTTTCAATAGTTTTACATACAAACCAAATAACATTTTACATTTAATAAAGGCAGGTTATTGGGAAAACCAATTATTACAGCGAACCAATTATTAGTTTACAGCGAACCCTTAGACATCTGAGATAATTTTTTTTTCAAATATAATCTTCATGCTATAACGACAGTACTTCAATTTAAGACAATTTTTGTTTTATATATTCGAAGGTTAAAACGTTTTAGCCGTTTTTAAAAGGCACTTACCAAATTAAATTGTTCGTCGCATGTGTATGAGTGAATTCTCTGGAATATAAAATAAGAAACCTAATAAGAATCCATTTATTTTCAAGTAGTTTTATTTTTACTTTGCTATCACGTCAATTGGTCATAGTAAATTTTCCGAAATAGCGGATTATACAGCACATTTTTCCTGACATTGAAAGAATAAACCGTCGGGGCTTCAATAAAATAAAAAAACATATTTTACGACGACATCAAACTGAATCATGATCTGCAACATTTCCGCATCGCTTGTTTATGCAATAACACAAAATCGGCACAATTTTCTTGCGCTAATTAGTTTGGGTCAATAAACACTATTGCTAGTTTTGTTTGGGTAGCCAAACATTACACAAATAACTATTGTATATGCAATTAGAATACAACGTTTTTATACTTCGGGTCATAGAATATATGTCATACTTTATATCTGTTTCTACAATATATGATATTGGCTGGCAAACTGAATATTTGCAAAGGTTTATTGTTTCAATAATAGTACTCTTAAAAGCAATTATATAAAGTTTTTTTTTTTTAAATTTAGTTAAAATCACTAATTATAATGACACAACATCATCATCATCCTATAGCTGACTCAAGCTGGTTAACTTAAAATTAATAATTTAAAAAAAAAATGTAGACAGCGTATGGAAATTTTGACATGCATAAAAGTCTGACATGCATATCAGAGCAATATTATGTTATGTAAGTTGTTCGCATTATTATAGAATTCTTCAGATAGGTAAAGAAGATGGAAGGTGGTTATTAGTACAAAACTTTGGATAGTATATTTAGTATATATTTGGATAGTTTCTGAGAACGCCAGGGTTATTATTCCCCGGCTACGTAATTCGTTGAGGGCGGTCGCGATTTCTAGAGTATTAACGCCTCATAACATAATTGAGGAGAATAATTAGGCAAGTTAAGAACTCTCTATATCTTGAGAACTATATGATGCTATTAAGAATTGAAAGCTCTAAATAAAAAAATAATAATCACGAGATAATGTTTTTTGCAGATGATATTTCCTTATTTATTAAAGTTAACAGAAAGCAATTTATTTACGACGATGCAAATAACGCGATCTCCAAAATATTTGAATGGTTCATGGCAAATAAAATTTGTTACTTAATGAAAAAGAAACCAAGTTCATAAGATTCTCGCTACTTAATGTCAAACTGATACTTATCAGTATTATTATTAAAAGCAAAAAATTTGACTTTCTATATAGTGAATTCTAGGGAATTATGCTAGTTGCGAAATTGCTATGGTATCATATTATCAACTTAAAATGAAAAGACTGCTTTATCTTATGTTGTAAAAGGATTTGTATTTTTTCATACCTCGAGACTACGATATCAGTGTATTTCAACGGTTTACGTTCCATGACTTATGGCATTTTATGGAAGCCAAGTTATTGATATGTCAACGTTTAATACAAGCTGTCTCGTTATGTGACAAGGTAGTGTGTCTCGTTTGGTGGAAACAGAACGCATACATTATCTTCGTGGAGATAAGCAATCATGCATTCATATGAAATTGACCTTGGGAGAGGGCTATATCCTGCAGTGGAGAGATACGGGTTGATGATGATGATGATGAAATTGACCTATTTTATTTTGATATTATATGTTTGTATTATAGGTTTATATTATATTTACGTGATTATAATTTATTATTATTACCATTCTGTTATCATTTCGAACAAAACAAACGAAAGGTCGTTTAAAAAAAATAGGTGAAGAAATCCAAAAATTATGGGTTGAACGCGTGGCCGTAGCAATGAATACAGTGTAAGCGTAGCGGAAACGATGACCGCTCTATAAAAATGAAACAACCTTTATTACTTACTGCTCCCTCCTCACTGCCGCGATCTCCTTGATAACAGTTAAAACCCACGTGAAAGTTTTCGTGAAAACAAATCATGAGAGCCTGTATACGAGGTAGCTGCTGTACACCATTGACGATTTTTCTTCGCTGTCTGCCATTTCCACCATCAGTTTAACTCTAGTTACCAAAAAAAAAATCAATTTCCTAGGAACTACATTAATGTGCCAAGTTTCTAACACTAAGATCCTTTAACACTATTACCACCTAATGGTGGTGACACCCACAATTACGTTATTAAAACTTTTGAGCCGTACTACGAACTTAAGAAGTAAACATAATAATAAAAACGTATATGAATACAAAAGGCGCGCGAAACGGTCGACCATTCTCTTAGAGAATTGAAAACCTTGCTATAAATATTACGATTTCGGCATGCAGGAAATTAGATTGATACGAGATCACGTAGTACTTGTAATTCATGACGAGATACTTTGAGAAAAATCATTAAAAGAGACAGGCTAGACATTGGACCACGCCATACAATTTCGTTCAGCTGCAGAGCTGACAAAAATAGATGATGGCCCCCAACAAGGAAAAACAAGAACAAGTGTTAGCGATATTATTTGTAATAAACACACAGACAAACATACATCAGCACATATAGACTGTATTTTAGAGATAATTTCTAATTAGATATGATTTGTCATGTTTATTGTAATTATAATGTTCAGAGATTATGCTTTATGTTGATATGTGTATGTTGTGATACCAGTAATAATTGGGATTCAATTTGATTATTGTGAAATAAAATTTTGATACAAAAAGGCTATGATTTAAAAAAATCTAATGATATTACTATATAAATTTTTATATTTAAAAATATATGGCAACATTATCAACTATGTCACAGGTCAATAATAAATAATAATAATAATTATTAATTTATTTACCACATTATTTAACCTATTACAAATATTATACAGTTTTTTAAAATATGATTATAATTGTAACATAGATTATTATATATTATATAGATAGATTTTAAAATGGATATTTATAAATAGACATTTAAAAAAAAAAATCGGTTGACCCTGCAGACCATCCCTGAAACTTCCCGCTATTTTCGAGTTCAAAGCTCTCGAAAATTAAAAAGCTATTTAGCTCTTCAAACTCTAAATATGTATATTCGTGGTTTTTGAGCTCTTCGAGCTCATAATATTCTTTTTCGGGGCTCTCCAAGTCCAAACATAGAATTTCTATACATTTAGAGTTCTTCAAGCTCAGAAACCTGGGACATATCAAAGAAAATGTTATTTTGGAATTATTTGAACTGCGATATCTTTTGAACGCTTTGTTTGATTGCAATGCAGTTTACGGCATTCCATACAATTTTGTAAGCATAAAACTTTTATGTAAAGCCGAAAATCGATTAGTCATAAAATTTCAAAGTTATGTTATGCAAATTAAAAAATAGAATTCATATACATTTAGAGTTCTTCGAGCTCAAGCAAAGAAAACGTTATTTTAGAATTTTTGAACTGCGATATCTTTTGAACGCTTCATTTGATTTTAATGCAGTTTACGGCATTCTATGTAATTTTGTAAGCACAAAACTATGATGTGTAACTTAAAAACTCTATTGGTCGTAAAATCTCAAAGTTATGTTAAAAAAAACACTTTTTCGGAAATTTGTAGACTGCGATATTTTTTGAACGCTTCGTTTGATTTTAATGAAATTTACGACACTATATGTAATTTTGTAAGCACAAAATTTTTGTATGAAACTAAAAAATGGATTAATCTTAAAATGTCAAAGTTATGTTAAAAAAACACGTTTTCGATTTATGAACTGCAATATCTTTTGAACGCGTCGTTCGATTTTGATATTTTTGGCGGCACTCGACTCAGTTTTTTATATACAAAAAAACGTAAATAAGGTTTCAGGTAGATCAGTCGTAAAATCTCAAAGTTATTTGAAAAAACGTTAAACATTTTTTTTTGAATAATTTTGAAAGAGCTCGATTGACTTAAAAATCTAATCAAATGTAAGTCTTGATGAACCCTTTCAAACGCCATATCGTTGATCTTAATCGGTCAATCCGTTCTCAAGATATCGTACGACAAAAAAAAAAGTTGCACACACCCACACACTCATATGGACGTCCAGCCGAAAAAGGTCAGAATGGCTTCCCAGGACCTCAAAACGTGGAGATCTGATGAAAACTCGATTTTCGAAAATCGGACCCAAATCAATAACTTCTCTTGGATAGCGGGATGTTAACAAGATTTTTCAATCTAATGAGATTCTGTATGCATAATGGCGCTGCATAAATTATGTTTCTAAAACGACTCCACATTGCATAGGTGTCACCTAAGAGTGGGTTATTAGATAAGTTTCACGCTAATGAACCACCAGGGCCGCTACAGTACATTTGTTTCTTAGTTGTAAACTGTCTCAGGAGGCTGTAGTACATGTTTACAGTAAACGGTTTTTTTCAACATCAGCCTTATAGACATAGACCAACTAATCTTTAAAAAGTAATAAATAAAAAAGTAAAATTAAACATTTTAAAAAAACTTTTGAATAAATAACGTAAATAAATACAATATTTCAAAAAATGGTCACTAGAAATTTCAAATGTTCTAAAAAGTAGAAATGGGATCACTGTCACTCTGCTGTCTGTCTGTCCGTTCATCCGTATGTAACGGGTCTCTAGCTCATAAAGGGAATGAGTTACAGAATTTGCACGCAGTAATACAATCATGCATAAGCATAACCATAATCATTTTTTTTCTACCGTCGCCAAAAGAAGTTTTTATTATCCTCATAACCGCTGCCTGTCGCAGATCCGAAGACACCCAGCTATTAGGATCGTTGCTAGTGCGAACTTTTATAACGTTTCACTTAGAACTCATTTAGGTCTTTAGCTAGAAACATTTGAGCTAGAAACTTGTTCCAATTTTTCCCCGGCATGTACGGTGTCGTTGTCCAGAGAAATTAATGTGAGTACAAATATTAATATTGGTTGGACAAAAACAAATTAAATTGGGTAAAGACATGACACAATTATATTATGTACTGGTAAGGAATCCCTGGTCCGCGAATCTGCTCATACTTATCCGGTTTTTTTTTTAACTAGAACGCATAATAGGGTTAATTCCTGGCATCAACATATTTTTTTTCACCATAAATTCATTCCTCGTCAGCCACTTTTAAAGACCCTTATCAGAAACGAAAGAGATAAAATACGTTTCCCTTTTCAATTCATGCCCAATATCATATTCTAATATCTAATAATATCATTCTCAGATACTGTTTATTACTATATCCTACGTATTGAATAGCTAACAGTAATTCTTCACGCCACTTCAAACTGGATAAACATCTGGCGACGAGTAGACCGTAGGTTTATGCGTAAAGCTTTTGTATACAAGGCTAGCGTACCCGACTAGATGTTATCGATTCGTAATCAATCAAAGCGCGTTAATGGACCTTTACCGAAGGGAGAAATCTCGGGATGTCTAAATACACGACGGGCATGTTAAGTAGAGAATAAATTTGGAAAATAAACGATGGTTACTACTCGTACTAGACAATTTAAATGTATCTTTAATCTTAATATTATAAATACTTTAAGTCTTAACGGTGCAATGTAACTACGCAGGAAGTTAGTTCAAGATACGAGTATAGTGCTCACGAAAAAAAAATTATAGAACTAAACTACCAAAGGACTCTGAAAATGACATTTGTAGCTGCAATTATTATTAACAACTATGCATCTTCCCTTATTTATACACCCATGCGATAAATATATAATGTGTGTAAGATAATATTTGAAAACATTCAATAAGAATCATGCCGCGCCATCAAAACGTATTCACTCCCATCCAACGCGCCATTAGACGGTTCACATAAAAAAATACTTATGCTTGACTTTTCCGGTCCTTCCTTTTATTTGATTATAAATTCAATTCCACGATTCATTTGGCAAGCGGTAAGCAATAAAATAATATAGCGCCCGCCTGATAAGGAAAGTGACTCCTGAGTACCCATTTAATATGAAAATATTTTTTTTATTTGATGAATTGATCAACAATTTCACTGTTATCTCTGTTGACCGTTTATTATATCTACCGCTTTGCTTTGCTGGTGAAAAAATAAGCAAAATTTATTTTATAGAATATTCACTTCCTTTCAGTATTTGGTATAATAAATCGAAATTTGTTCGATTGCGGAAGCAAAAATAAACAATTCATGATCTTTAATTTATTGAAGTTTTTCAAAAGCCATGAATAATAGTATTTAAAATAATATAATATTTAAATCACTATAATACTACAGAAAGTTACTTGATCATTAACATCGATATAGTTGTTTTGTACAGCAATATTACTAACGGTGGGTGTTCTATAAAAAGTGAGAGTGACTAAGACGCCGTTAGCCTTTCATAAAACTTATTTTATTTTTCAACGTTATTTATTTTCAAGTTAATTCATTTAATGTATTCTATGACTTTTTCTAGATTTTAAATTCCTCAACTTAAACTTTTCATCTTGAGCCTCTGAAAAATAGTGTACTACGGCGACCACTGCCTCATCGTTTCCAAATTTTCGACTTTGAGGTGCTGTTTCAACTGTGGATAGCAATAGAAATCACTTAAAGAAGGGCGGGTGAATATGGAATATGTTCCATCAATTCCAAGTCAACATCTTCAATGGCAGCCATCGCAACTCTGGACTTGTTTGCCTCATCGTTTCTTGCATATTCAGTTGCCCAATTTTTTAATTTGTGCTGCATATAAAAACTCTATAATAGCGGTTCCATGATTAAGATATTTGATCAATTCCACCCCTTGGCTGTCCCAGAAAATACTGTCCAGCATCAATATTCAATCTTCCCACAAAGGACCGAGATTGTTAACGTTGTGAATCTCAATGTGTTTCAGTATACGCTAGTCGAAAATATCACGACGCCACATACACGTGTCACTGAGTCTCGAAGCGATCAGAATTCTTTATTTATTTACGACATCGGTCATTTTTTTAGAGATGAAATATTGCTCCTAGAGCCGTGTACTATAAACATACTGTAGTATGGTTTTGCATACAGCGGCTTTTTGCTTCAATGATATGCAGTAACGTTTTCATGCAGGCTTGTTGGGTATAAGAGGGTAGTTAAACCATTTAAAATTACACTACGGGCTGTATCTGTTCTTCTTCCGTTCCGACGATTCATCAGCCAGCAGTGCTGCGGCGAGGCTGCGAAGGTTCGAGACACCAATAAGCCATAGTCGATAGAACGGAATATAGGAATGCTGCAGTTAGGTTTCAAGAATGACAGAAAGTTGAGTCTTGAGTCAGTATTTTGAAATAAATGGTATCATTGTTTCACGTCTACTTATTTGTCTGAAATTGGAGCTTTGGCCTCTCAGCTTTCTAAAACGTAAAGATTTACTTTTGTTCTTTTTATATTAATTGTTTTATTAATTAGAAAACCCTTATTGTTCTCGTCCGAAGAGCATCTTCTAGAACAATTAAAGTCGATAGTAATAAAAGCTTATTTTTCCTTATAAAGTTTTGTAGGTTCTGTTTTTTTTTTCATTCAAATTTACAGCTAGCATCCTTCACAAGGTGAATATGTGGTCATTTGTAAATCTATTGTTGAGAAAGACGCCTTAGCAGTTACCCAACAGTTTTAAAAAATTTAATTTTTGAAACAGTTTACAAATTCTGCATCTTTCATTAGAAATCGATATTCATCCAAAACATGTAAGTAATTTTAGATTTTGGCTTGGAATAGATACTTAGCAGTTTGTTCAGTTAATTGTCACTTTTTGCAGTTGTGAATTGTCCATGCATCTTTCACCAGTTTAGTTATAATTATTATATATTATATTTATTATCTAATTTAATTTTTTTTGACCTGGTTACTGCCGCCGTTTAATCGCGCTAGCTTGAATTTCTTTATAATCACATTCAGAGCACTGGTCTGAATTCACGTTTCGTAAACACCCGCGAGGACCATCGCAAAGTTTTGTTTTAAGGCCCGGGTCTCGCTAAAAATAGAGACAAACCTTACGCGGCGGTACTGAAAGGAAAGAAAGAGACCAATACATTGTGAAATTAATCAGTATGTATTAAATGTTGATTAATTTGGTGTTGAAACGATAAGTAAAACTATTGATTGCTGGAAAATTCTGTTGTGCGTTTTATGGTGATTTTTATATTTATGTGAAATAAAATACTACTACTTACCGATTTCACAGTTGAATTAAGATAAAAAGTCTTTGTTACATAAATTGTTTATCAGTATTGAATTTTTTATTTTTAGCGTTTATTCGTCGCTTTTTCGCGATGTATCTAATACACATATATTTTTTCATAAGCGTAATATCGAAAAAAAAAACCTTAATAATCTTTCAATTTGAAGCATTAACTGAGACAAAACTAGACCTGGGTCTAAATTAGATAGTCGCATTCCCTTTGCCCGTGCCAGTTCTGAGTCAACCATTGAACTGAGCTGACCGACCACGCGCATGAGTGAAGATATACCCAATCAGATATGTAGCCTCAGGGCTAAGAAGGTCTGCGAAAAACCGGAGCGCAGAATTGATGTGGCGCGTGTTCGGATTCGAGGCATGAACTTCGACCAGACCCGGCCGGTCACGTCTATTTGCCTTCCAATCCTGACGTGTCCTGGTCTACAGAGTCAATCCTTAATCGGAAGTTTCGGATATGATTTTCTGACTACCCTTACCCATTTATTAGTAAATGTACGTGAATATTTTATGTTAAATAAATTAATTTACACTTTAAAGCAATTGTCGGTAAATAACGGCTCGCGAGCTGCACGTGGCTTTTTAGCTACTCGAAATGGGCTTTACCATAAAACGCTCTGATATATTGGCGGATAATAAGATGTCAAAGCTGATACTTTCTAAGCATTTAAAAAAAACATGAATCTTACGTTTTTTTCTTAACGAGCACTTCCATTTAAAATGTCACATGACACACTTGAAAACAGCTTTTTTTTTAGTAATTTTCTAATTTGCTCCAAAATCAACGCTTGAATTGAGAAATTGTTTATCACTTAAGTTTTCTTGCAAAACGTCCTATATGTTATATACTAATATTTTTAAAGTAAAATGCGGTCTTATAATTTCATATTTTTTTTTCAAAAATTTAGGCGCAGTAATTTTGAAGATAATGGGGAAGGGAAAGGTGAGTTTTCGTATTTTCTTTAATATCTTTTTAACTATGCATTTTAAAATATTATTGGTGATCTGGCTAAGACATGCTTATTTTGACTAGGTATCGTACTAGGTTATATCCTTGATTGACATATTATAGATAAAAAATTGAAACTAACCGAGAGATTCAGCAGATGCGCAGGAATGATAGGCACTTTCTCCACCTGCACTGCTGCTACTGTCCATAGCGGTAGAAAGATGAGTAAGGCCGTGGTCCAAAGAAGCGCTAAAAGTGCTAACGCTTGTCGTCTGCCAGGTGGTCTTAGCGGCTCGGGGGCGACTGACACCCATCGGTCCACCGACATTGCCGTTAACGTAAACACGCTGGCTGCCACTGCCACTCCTGTACATAAAGGCCAGTATACAACATAGATTCTTGGAATAAGGGCCGTCTATATAATAAATACGAACTGAAGGGGAAGGGGGTATACCTACTGCCTAAATTCTTCAGTGACGATGTACGACAAAGATGAAGAGGGGTTTGTATCAAACGAGAAATCAGGTAAAACAACGTGTCAATCAATTTATTTGTAGCATCTATCAAATATTGGGGGAAAGTTTATCTAGTGTCATATAATATTACTTTTTCAGTTTCTGTGCATTTTGAAGGCAAAAGATTTGTGAGTGACCGACATAGGTACATAGAGAGTCGTCCGGTTTTTGTAATGCTGTGTTTATACCATTTGATTTTTACGATTAAAGTGCAGCGTTGCAGTTACACAAAATAGTTTCGTCTTCGTAAGCATTTGAGAGAAAATTATCTGAATAACTCTTACGCAAATCACGTAGAGTAGTACATAAGTAGGAAAGAGGGCCATAAACAAATGCGATAATAGACAATATATTCTACTCAGCGCAAGTGAATGCAGAAAACAATAAATTAGCATAACGATTTCCAAGTTATTATAAAATATAACCCTTCTTAAAATGCATAAACGATAGGAAGTGACATCAGACTATTATAAATTTATCGCACAAATTAAAAAATGTAAAATTGGAAGAACTTGGTGTTTTTTTTAAAACCATTAAAGTTTTTTCTTAAGCATGTACCTACTTCGTTAATAGACTACAATAACTTATGGAATAGGTTTCAGTAGAAATAAAAACAAATTGATCGTGAAACACGTATAATGAGATTATTTAAGAAAATATTCAAAAAAAGTCATTGCTCAATTCAAAAATATGTTTTTACCCGCCAGGATAATGTAGGTAAAATATATATATATTCAAATCACTTGTAACTATCGATGCCGTTTAGTTTTGTTATACTCGTACCTAATCATTATTTTTTTAAGCAATAAACTTTATAAAAGGCAAGGAATGATGAATCATATCAACATTTGAGCATTATATCTATAATTAAGGAACGATAATAATGACTGCACTAAACGTAGAAACGAAGTAGTGCAATTTTATTGAAGCTTTTGTCTAGGGGCGTTTCTAGTATATTCTTTTATCTACAATAATTACAGAAGTGAAAATAGACTGAGATACTTTTCTATATACTTTTCTCTGAATCTGAAGTTCGGATATACAATCTTTGAGTTTGTACTGCCTCAGATTAGACAACATTTTCCCATTAACAGAATATCACAGGTGCGAGAAATAATTTTCCAAGTTTAATTCGCAATGAAATAAAACTCCACTTGAACTTCCCGTTCTTGGTCTTGTGAGGTGTTAGAGCGAATTGGATAGCGTATCAAGTTCTGTGGAGTATTATAATTGCACGGAATTTACGTTCTAAATTAATTTATTAAATACTTTGGTAGGAAAATCATGCATGATGTACACGCATCTACAAAGAATGTCGAAGCGTCAACTACAACTACAAGCGGAAAATACTGTTTTACAAGTACTAAAAGCAATTACAAGTTGCTTACAGTTTTTCGTGAAATTGAAAATTGTGAATATCTCAAACCTCTAAACAAATGTTTTTCTTTAAAACCATTTTCGTTGAAAGTGTTTTTTTTAAGTGCTACTACTTTGATTGTTTTAATATTTCTTTAGTGAAATATTAATTAGACGGGCGACAATTTGTTAACGAAGTTATGAACTCATACATATACCTATCTCGCAAAATATTCGCTTTAAAAAATACTTAGGTAAGAACCGTTTTTGAAGATCAGTTCAACAATACTCCACAATTCCATACGATGGAATGAGTAGAAAAATTCACAGATTTTGCAGTTTCCGCAACCATCGGAGGCATTGAATATGACTTTAGAAGTTTCAGAAAAATAAACACTCACGTATTTATAGTGTTAAGAGTTCGCTTTTTGCAGTACAAGTTCACTTATGAGCAGACAGCATCACACTGACAAACTAATAACTACAAAGTACTCTGTGAAAATGGCCATAGAGAAGAGTGACTGACGTTTGATACAACTCAGGAATTATTTTTTTTTAATTTGCCAATTTTCAAGGCCCACACCTACAGGCCGCAATTACCAACAGATTTCTAAAATGTCTTAACCGTTCGTTAGACAATTTAGTTCTTCAGATGCGTTTTTAGCTAATTTTCGATAACTCAAGTATTTTGGAAAATATTCATATTTTTGTAAAAAACGACACCTAAAAATATTCATATTTTTGTAGAAAACGACACCTAAAAATCCCCATTTTTTGAGACTTTATTACAATTTAAAAAAAAAATTACCAACCGATTTTCAAAATTCTAACGGATATAGATGTTCTGATAAATTTTGCAACATTTGAAACCCTTAGGACCCCATCAATCTCTTCGTTACCCTCGAACATATAGGCTAACTTACGTCTCACAAGAAAATGATCAGATAACTATTTTCAATGGCAAAAATTGTCATGTCAAATATTTACGATGCAATTTAAATTACATTAGTCAAAAACATGAAGAGTTATAATGTTTTCAATAAGTTTTGAATTTTTAGCTTCAAAATTATGTGACGGTTTATATAAAACGTTTGTCTATGTTTCATAACAATCAGTAGAAAGATTGCGGAGATGAGCTTGTGACATACCGAGAGACAGATGAACATCACAAAATTATATGGTTTCCGCTTTTGTTATTTGGCTAGTCAATCTTAGAAATCGGTCGAAAAAACAACAAATCGTGTAACAGTTATTTATATACTACGTTTTGAGCAAATGAATGGTATATCATTTCATTTCAATGATATGGTATCGCATTGTATCATTCTCATAATATTATATCTATTGCTGTCTAGTGTAAATAAGAACTATTATTGTATCAGATATCACACCATTTATTCTGTGTGTCTAGTGAAAGAAGGTACAAATCGATTTGTACCCTTTTGCAATTTTGTTGCACGTAAAATATAGAAAAAAATCCTCTTCGATTGGTCTAATTACCATGAAGCTAAGTTTTCTAGTTATGGAGATAAGTAATGTTATAAAGGGTAAAACTCAGAATAGCTATTTTACAGGAGAACCAAAAAATTAAATTATGAACACGTATCATTTTAAGAGTTGTATCCTTTTTCACTAGACGCATAGTATTGAAAATTGGTAAACATCAGTTACAAACGTTTTTACGTTTAAAACAAAATAACAATAAGGGGTAATTAGTATATAACTTCAGTACATAAATTAAGAATAGAGTTACAACACAAATTTTTTTATGTAAAATCAATTGCGAACATTATAATTAAAATAAGAAAATATATTTTAAATGAAAATGATTACAGGCACAAAATACTTTTATATCTCAAAAGTTCTGTAATATACAACGTGTAACGTAATGAACGCACACCTTGAAAGTTGTTAAAAATCGACTACTTAACCGAGCTTAGCTATAAGTAATTTTTTATATTAAACATAATTGCAATAAAGTAAATTACAGCCAGTGAACATTCATAACTAGCAAAAAATTAGATATGTAAGTCAAAACAATGAGGCTTTTATGTATTGCATCCATAGGTGTGCAGGTTGATTGTAATAGATATACTATATTCTCCAAACTCGAATATCCTATCCATCGTAAGGATGATTTCCTCAATTTCCTTTTGAGTCATCTCATGTTTATCCATAGTCATAAGTACGTGATATAAACCTTTTACGCTATCGATTTGCTGTTGAATGTGCCGTTTTTAAAGTAGGTATTTTTTTATTTGTAGTTATAACTGTACATAGTTTTCTTCTATTGACTCTAATAATTTATGACATTTTTTGCGCAGTTAAATATCTTCGAAAAAAATTAATTGGTTTATGAATCAAGTTATTTGATTTTGTAAATTAAAAACTGTCGTCAGAATCGGTGATGTGAGAACGACTGTAGTACCAACCGTACTCATTTTGTCAGGTAAAGTATTGGAAACATAATTAGTATTACTAATCACTAGTTCATTAAACAAAGGCAGCTTACGCGATGACTTAAGACTCCGTACAGTGTAAGTCGTCCCGTTTTTATCAATTTTCAATCTACGTTATTGGCTCAAATCATTACTCAACAGGGCCAAAAAAAGTATTGTAAATAAAAATGGACCTTTGTTTGTCCATTAGGTATTTTGAAAACGTGATAGTATTATTTATGCTCGATAGAAAAAAATCATCAAAAGAACCTCAATAAAACACATTTTCTTTTGTCATAATAAATATCATAATGATTTAACGTTTTTTTTTTTAATTTTGATTTTACATTTATTCATAAGTCCATACAGAGCATTGAAGTAAAAACTAAGTAATTTACAAATTAAAAATAAAAACTTATACCAAGTTAAGCACTAATTAATAACTAAACAAAACCTACAAATAAAAAATATCATCTAAATGAGTGCCGTGCGGCAAAGTGCCCAAAAGGCTGGCGGCATTACTTCGCTGTATGGCAATATTTAAAAAAAAATTTAAACGAAGGGTATATTTATGCCTAGCCATTGACTTTTTATTTTTGTATATATAATATTTATTTCTTTTGTAATTAAAATATGAAGATTAAAATATAAAATATAAAGAGAGAAGTTAGCCTTTGTTTAAAATTTTCTTTTTCTCAAAGTATATAAATAGACATAAGTATTAGTAATATTAAATTGAATTTTACCAAATTTAAAGACGGGATTTTAATCTGAATTTCATCAAATCGTTTGCAATATTGATACAAATAAACAGTATAGTCCATATAATTGGTACATAATTGCTTATGTAGATACATGAGAGGTGTTTGATTGATCCAAGATTAACATTAATTAGTTAATTTACATGAATCCGGAAGACCATCCAAAGTATAGTTTATCAATAAAGATCTGTTTCGTTAGCTTTTAATTAATTAGAGCTCAGAATTCACATTAAATATGTAAACCGAAAACAGAAAGCTGCGCTATGAAATTTCAAAAGGCACGGACGTGTCGGTACTCATCCAAAGATATAAGTCGTGTCGAGGCTCAGGTTAAGTATCATTAAGAGGGGTAATAGATTGGTCCAACTAGAGTGATTTGTGTGGCAAGATAGGTAAGTTCTTAAGGTAAAGACTCTAGTAAGTGAGCAACAAATGTCACGATAGCCGAGTGGTAGTGAGCGGCCGCGGTTCCAATCTCAAGGCATGACCAATGAGATTTTTTAACTTATGTACATAACCATCACTAACTGTGACTTAGAGTGTATGTTAAGCCGTCGGTCCCGGTTGCCATCAATAGAAGGCAGTTGTTAAAATCCATCAACCTGTACTGGAGAAGCGTGGTGGATTAAGCTTCAAGCCCCCTCATCCAGAAGGAAGGCGCAAGTCCCTGCAGTGGGCCATTAATGAGCTGATGGTGTGGTATTGTAGTCATAGACATAATTTTAATGCCTTATTTTATATTCTCTTGTAAGGTTCCTATTATTCTGTAATGACTTATTTGTTTGCTTAATAATTCTGATATAAAAGCTGATGAATCCGTAGAAAGACTTGGTACATTTCTTAATCACGATCATTACACCACAATTTAAACAATTATATCCGTACGACATGAATTCTCTATCAAAAAACCGAGTGTCTCGGGCTCGTGTTCCTAACACATACAATGATTTTAATGATTTCAAATTATGTACTTTAAAATTTTAAATCAAACGCTTGGCTTTCTCTAGCCAACCTAGCCAGCGCTACAGAATGGTGTTATCATAAAAGTACATTGACTAGAAGCTCTCTTTTGCGTTTACCGTCTATAACCACTAGCTAGTTGGTGCAGGATGGCGATTTTCAGTCCGCGAGGTTCCCACGCGCCGGTCTTCACCCAATCTCTACAATCGTTAAATTTACGCGCGCCGGTCTTCACCCCCGCGAAATTGCTGTTGTCAGTTTCGACACTATGAAGTGACATTTATGACTCTATTTAAACCAAACGCTGCTGCTGTCAAATTTATTTACTCTGTGGATATTATAATAATGATACGAGTTAAATGATAAACATGGCTGTTGAGTCTAATATTACCGTGGTATTTGTTTCCAAGTTATGAAAGGGAAAGTTGTTTTGCACGTGTAAACAGGAAAATATTTTATTACGACATATGAAAAATAAGTGGCTCTAATATTTAACAATTTCGCTTCGAAAAATGAAAATGAGCATCGACTTGAAGTGCTCAGCAATTAATTAATTGCCCTTGTCACATTAAATACAAATACATTCATATTCGCACATTGTCTAGACGAGTTTTACGTCACATCAAATTAAATACACTGCACGTTTTTTACGCTATGGTCTACTTGTATATTAATATTCAAGACTTAATTAAAGTGAATTTTCAAGCGTTCGCGTAGATATACTATGTTAAAGTTCTCCATTAAAACCATTCGGTTCCTCCAAGAATACTTACTTGTGAATATAATAGGGTCGTATTGTTACACAAATTACTATCGGCATTTGAAGATTTCCAAGGAATTCGGTTACATTCATGCCGCTCTCTAATTATGTGGTTTTCCTAAGTCTTGTTATACTTATCGACCAGCTTCTGGTTGCGTTGTAATAAATTTTAAGTTACTTATCAATAATCAATGATTTTCACATTGTCCTAAAGTTATTATTTATTTAAATTGACAAAATATTAATAATCCATTGAAATGTTACATTTTGTAGGCCTTACCTTGCGTTTCTTAGAGGACGCAATTTTATTTTTTATATATGTAGGGGGGGGGTCAGTATAAGGTTAAAACCAAGTTTGTGGTGTCGCCACCCTTGTCCCACGGCCGCCATCTTGGAAAAAGGGGTTGAAATGGTTTTAAGGGTTTATCTCGTAAACTATTGGTCTCATAAAAAAAAATTATTGACATTTTTTGTTGCAAATTAAATTATCTACAACTTTGGGCTGGGTAATTTTTTGTCGTAGGACCATAAACAAAAAAGTTATGAGCAAAAATGTACAGAAATTCGATTTTTCGATATAACTTTTTTTCTAATCATTTTACGAAAAAATGATATCAGATCATTTTTGTAGATCGTGTTTTGAGGAACAACTTTTATTTGGAATATTTTTTAATTTAGTCAATAGCTAAGGTTTTACAGCGCTTCGAAGCGAGTACCATTGTATATTGTGTACCATGTATTAATGATTTGCCATAAGTTTTTATCATTTTGTTTTTTTTTTTATGATAATCTTTTTAATTATTGATTTTGCAATACTGGTATTAATTAATTATTGATTTGCCATTCCATTACAGAACTATACAATTATTGATTTATTAAATATTTTTTATTTTTTTTGTTTTTTAATTTTTTAAAATTAATAAATTCTCTTGACAGCCTAAGTAATAAACAATTCGCCAAGTCAGTGACAAAAAGTACATTTAATCTATCTTTACTTCCTCCAACACAAGACACAGTTTTCACAGTTTCCGAATCTACCATCAGGTCCAGTCGTGGCTTGGTAATTATAACGATCCTGAAGACTGGGGCTGGAAAAAATGTGGAAAATTATTGATGCCAGTGCAGAGCTCTAAACCTCCAGCACCCCCTGAGCTTCTAAAATTATTTAAAAAAAAAATGGTACTCGCTTCGAAGTGCTGTAAAACCTTAACTATTGACTAAATCAAAAAATATTCCAATTAAAAGTTTTTCCTCAAAACACGATCTACAAAAATGATCTGATATCATTTTTTCGTAAAATGATTAGAAAAAAAGTTATATCGAAAAATCGAATTTCTGTACATTTTTGCTCATAACTTTTTTGTTTATGGTTCTACGACAAAAAATTATTAAACCAAAGTTGTAGATAATTTAATTTTCAACAAAAAATAATAATGATTTTTTTTATGAGACCAATAGTTTACGAGATAAACGATTAAAACCATTTCAACCCCTTTTTCCAAGATGGCGGCCGTGGGACAAGGGTGGCGATCCCACAAACTTGGTTTTAACCTTACACTGACCCCCCCTACACATCTAAAAAATAAAATTGCGTCCTTTAAAAAACGCAACCCCAAATGTAACTTTTCAATGAACTACATATAAATATAAAATATAATATATCGATAATACATAAAAAAACAAAAAGAATCAATGCGTTACATAAAAAATAAATACATAATTTAATTGGCTGGCATTCATGTGAAAAAGACCATTCAAGACTCACGTTTTTATTGTTTACTGGAGACTGCCTGCGACTTCGCTCCCATGGTTTTCATAATTTTTATGATATCAAAAGTTTACGCAAGAATGAAAAGATGAAATGGTTCCGTTGTTTCGTAAAGAGTCAAACAGACAGACACTGCGATTTGATGTGTAACATATTACATAAAAATAGCAATTTAAATACCTACATAATAATATATAATATGCGTATACTTTTTTATAAGTATATGTATAATAGTTTCTTGAAATTAATATGTGAATTGGATATCGACATACATTCGAAACCACGTTTGTGAATTGGGACCAATATAGTGTTTGATCCCCTAGAGAGAGGGCTAGTGGAACGTATTGAAAGTTCTGACAAAACAGAAGTAAAGCGATATATTTCTTACTATCAGTTGTCTTTTTGGCGACGGTAACAGATCTGGTCTAGTAATATCGTATGTAGTACAACTTGCACTTTAGATTTTATTTGTCACGATTTTAAAAATCGTTAGAAATTACTTGGTCAAGATCATTTTAGACCTCTAATTTATTTTATCGAATCAAAGAGCATATTTAATTTCGTTGTTTTTTAAAGCGTTTACGTTATGGTTATTTATAAAATTTCACATATTATACCATCACATTAACTTGTTACATAATAATTAGTTTGTCTAATATTAATGCTTGGAAAACCCCAGTTAAATAGTACAAAAATAATTACCTTGTAAATAATTGAATATTTTGCAAACAGTTTCTCCATAAAACCACACCAACGTAATTGCTTTGCTGAGTTGTATTGGCATGCAGACGGCCGTCACCAGCAAGTCTGCCGCTGATAGATTCACCAGGAAAATATTCGTTACGCTGTGGACAATTAATTCTATTGTCAATCTGAAAATTTAAAAAAAATCAGATAGTGTTCGGTGTTCGTTTAAAATTATATAAAGGAGATGATGTTCAGTTTTTTCCGGTATAAACTCCTTTCCGGTATAAGTTCCATTCCACATAAAACTTTATTATTTAGTTAATTTAATTTTTGACTATTTTTTGTTTGGTGTTATTAATTTCTATCTAACGAAACCACAATTTTAAATTCACGAAGTAAAGAATACATTGAGAAACTCTGAGTCTATTTATATATATAAAATTAAAATACTATTCACTCATTCATAATCAACGCCAATCCGCAACCGCTGCTGAAGCGAATCACACGAATTTTTAACATGAAGTTTATTTTCTAACATAAGCATACACTAAGAAAGTATTTTAAATTATACCCCTGAGGAAGTAAAATAGAAGTGGTAAGTCTGCATGAAAATCCGTCATTTTAGAAATATTTGACCTTTGAGTACCAAAAAAATTTCATTCAAGAAAATTAAAAATAAAATGTTTCAGTGTTTTTACAAAAAATATTATATAACCCTTAGATGCTAATGCTAATACACAAATGTAATCCGTGCGAACAAAGCCGCGGGCAGTCGCTAGTTTGATATAGCTGTACAATTTTGTAAAACTTGAAGACAATCTAAGCTACAGATTAGTCATGGGCGTTTTCGCTTATGTTCAAACATCTCAACCACAGAATAACTTATTGAGGTGATGGTAACTTCACATCCGAAATTCAAAGTGTCACAAGCGCGTGGCCGTATCGAAACAGCTGAGTGAACTGTAATTAATCAATTTGCATCAGCGCGCAGACATTCTAGGGAAAATTATATTATGTAAATTGGGCTCTCGTCAATTGGAAAAATGTTTCTTATTGAAATTTGACAATACAAGCTTAAAGTTTAATACTAGCTTTTATGTTTGTTTTATAGAATGATTAGGTAAATTAAATTAGGTTTCTGATCATTGCTGGACATAAAGGATGTCCCTCTGTATCTTCACGACACACTGTTTTTGGCCACTGTACTCAACGACTGCTCGCCATATTGACTAGGTCGTCTGTCCACCTAGAGCGGAACCGTCCAACATTTCTCTCAACGACCAAACTTTCTACCCCAGCAGTAACAAACTCTGTATGCGATACTTCAACTTACTGATTCTGTGACTCAGGTCGATTATTTTCACTGACCGAGTGGTAAGAGATCCTAACTGTGGAGCCAAGAGTAGCGGGTTCGATTCCCGCCCGGGAAAAATATTTGTGTGCATGTAAATGTCTATTTGTTCCGTATCTATCGCGGAGGCGTCTGATAAATATCTTAATTTTTTTATGAATCCCACGGGAAACTAGCCAAAGTTCTGATACGCCTCATCATAGCCTATGGAATGGAAAATCGATAACCTATCTGGCCTCAAATTCGCTGTCGATTGAATGAAATGATCAAAATCAAATCTTTTTTATATAAGCAAGGAAAGAACTGATAAAGAAGCAATATTTTGTAACAACAATACAAACATATTATACGTTATTATATGAAATTCAGGCTTTGTTGAAATTTATTTTTGTGCGTTTAATTTAATATAAAATGAAAAAAAAACATGTTATTCAAATTAATAAGCGAAAAATATTAAAATAAATTAGGTATATTTTGACATAATAATAATACCCGGGACATCTCACATAGCGCTATCTAGTCCGCAAGCAAGTAAGCATGTATTATGCTTGTGTTATGGATACTACAGATACTTTTCAATAGATAAACATGAGCACATTATTCATGCTTAAGCCCGGTCGGCGAGTGCGAGTCGGACTCGTGTGGAGAGGAATCCGTAAGAAATAATTAAATGACGTGATAATTTTTTTTATCTGGATTAAGTTTATATTGAAAATTGAACCCAACTCCTTTGTATGCTATGTATAAATAGATTACCATAAACTAAGTGCCAAACCAATTGAAGTTTTTAAATACTATAGTTCTCAGTGAAATTAAACATCATAACAGTCTCCGATGCATAAAATGATAAATATTACTTTCAATTTTTATTTAACTTTTTATTAATCATGTATTATTTAAAACCTTTTTTGTTTTGATTAATTAAATTTTTCTTTAAAGTTTTTTTAAACTTAACTATAAAAGTTTGAAGACATTTTTATTTAATAATAACTGTAATAATTTTTAACACGCTTTTAAAGTACAGACGTGTTTTAAATGAACAGTGCGATTGCTTTCTGACATGCCTTCAAAAAGGTAAGTTTTTGGAGTACATTAATTTAGTAATGAACACTATAATGTAAAATGCCGTAAAGAATTGTTATTGTAATGAAAATATAAGATAAAATAAGTTCGAATTTCACGTTTTTATGAAGATTATCGTATGTGAAAACTGGTGGCGTCATAACGCCCGGTTGACGTCTTTTTATTACTTACTATTTATTATGTTTTAGACCACTGAAGAACCAATCTTTGAATATCAACGAAATAATTGATAAATTACAACATATATATTAGGACGAAGATCTGCCCAGTGAAATATCCATTTTCCACCGGAAAATCTAAATACCAAAGTAACACACGAAAATTCCGGTGATGAAGAATTTGTAATATTACATAATCTTCCAGGTTTGATTTTTACTTTTAAGCATAATTTTTATTTAGTCACTGTACTTACTGAAATCAATTTGGATGTATTTATTACTTTTCAGGTTCCCAGCTAAGAGCTCCAGTAGAGATTGGATATGATGATTCATTTTCAGACAGTGAGGATTTTGAAGAAAATTTGTTTTTGTCTGCCGATGCCGATGAACGTTTGCCAGAAGATGTAGAACAATATATACCTTCTACTTCTGACTCCATTCCATTTATAAATTGTTCTTCAGTACCAATCTTACTGTTACTCCAAGTGTAAGCAAAACCCAAACGCATAAATAGCGCAACAGGCACAATCCAAGTGAATCTACACAGTGGTAGGACTGTGAAGTTCTAAAAAATTTACAGTCACCTTTATATTACTATAATTGTATGATAAATGATGAAGTAATACAATTGTTCTTATCTTACACACATCTGTACGCAAGCCAAAAGAATGTCGTCGCTGTTATGACTACCTCAGAGATGAAGTCTTTTATAGGTATACTTTTATGCAGCGGTTATGTCGTAGTACCACGCCGCTATATGTTTTGTTAGAAATCTTCTGATACGTAAATGTCATCTACATTTACACCCGAAAATATGTTTTGTGGTCTACCACACAAATGTTAAATTTTTAGAATAATTTTTAAAATGGTTGTTTTATTTCATTCCAAAAATATCTGCAATAAATACTTTTGTTTAGGTAGGCGATCTTACTACCGGGCGTTATAACGTCATTCGTTTTCCGGCTTTCCCAGACCACCAATTTTTTTTTCAATATTTTACCTAGCATACTACATTATTATAATACAACATATTTAAAAATCAATTAAATCTGAAACAAAAAAAGTTTCAGTATGATCTGGGTAAACCAACTTTCTAACAAAGAAAGGCTACGATGCCGCAGACAGACACACAGGCGGAAAGATATATTGTGTAGCTAAGAATCACCCCAATTTAGAACATCTAGCTAAGTAATTTTATTATAAACTAGCGGTCCGTCCTGCCTTCGCACGGGTAGTATTCGTTCATCATGAGAATCACTTTTTTATCTCAGTCTTATCTCTTTCCCGTTCATCCTTTCCCGTTTTCATTCCCATCGCAAAAATATTTTATTGTTTCTGTTCTTGACCTTAGTGTCGTTTCGTTTCCATTCTCATCAAGAATAACTTTTTTTACCTCAGTCTTTACTCATCCCTGTTCTTACCTTTTGCGTTTTCGTTCCCGCGACACAAATGCTTTATTGTCTCAATTTCTCTTTCGAATTACACTTTCGCTCCGTACATATTTATATAATATAGTGGAACCGACAGACTTCGTTCTGTCAAAAACATTTGGAATGTGGCAGTTTTTTGTTCCTACCTATTTTATAGTTTGCTCAAAAAATTCTCCTGAACAGAACCGTCACCCTGATGATAGGGCGGTGTGTGAGTTTCAGCTTGGGTGACCAAAGTATCTTCGCTTCCACGAACTTTGGCCACCCTTCTATGACCCATGTTTGCTAGAGGGCTTCAAACTAAGAGGCGACAAATATTTAAAAATTGTGTGCGTCAATGACATAACATAGAGATAGACGGGTTATTAAACACGCACACTGTTTTGATATATCTGATTGAATTTGAACTTTGTGCAGCGATAATAAAGTACAAATTGACTCTTTGAAGTAAGAAACACACCTACATTGCGTAGACAACAGTGAATGCTTGTAATTTAATATGAACTTTACCGAATAGCAATAAAGTTCAAATTGACTCTACATTTTGGTTATAAAACGTTTGTATGGGAAAAAGGAAAGGGCTGTTTTTAGGGTTTTTCCGGAAATTATTCGAATTTTTCTCGCTGTAAAAACCTTTAAAACATTTAAAAAAAAATTGTAACATTTGTCCAGACGTTGTTGAGTTATGCGCTTACCAACACATTTTGCGATTCATTTTTATATTATAGATACGTAATCGTGTTATGTTACGTATTTATAATAAAAAGTTTGTAAATGCAAAAAAAAATGTGCGAAGTAATTACAAATTTGAATAATTTCACCATTTACTTGTGCTGTGAGACCTTGCTTTTTTTCATGATGTCATGATTCTTTGTTTACAGAAATCGTTAACAGAAATTCCACGCATTCCTGAGAAAAAGGGTCAAGACAGACAGATATACAGACGGACAACGAAGGGATCCTATAAAAGTTCATATTTTTCTTTTGATGTACGAAACCCTAAAAGCATGTCTGTAAATAATCAAAAAGCGGCACATAATAATGAGGCGGTCCAGAATAATGTCATGTTTTTGCCATGAAATCCTTCCGGTGTGTGCCTTTATAAGCATCTCTTAGGAAAAAACTTTCAAATATTACTATTTTATAGTATTTATATAATATTTTCTGTATTTCTAATAAGCGTTTCGTTGATATTGAAATTAAGAAAACATAACGTACTCAAAATAAAAATTCCTTTCCTTCGTTACGTATTTGCCACGAAGATATTCTATTGTGCTCGAAAGTCAGTTAAAAAATCAAGAATATCTATTAAAACTTTTATAAGAATGTATTCTACTTTGCTATATTTGTATAATGAAAACAAAACAGCTAATTAGCTTGTATCAGATTTGCAGTGTAATCATTGTAACTTTTTGTATCTGTTGAAAGCCCAACAAAGTAACAGGATAATATCAATGGATGATATTGAATACTAATGATCTTTTGCCAAACATTTTGGTAACAAAGAGGAACAATTGGGCAAGACCTTTCTTTAGAAAGACGTCCTCTTCACTAGACTCGATAAGGCCCCGTATTAATTATAATTGTAAGATTCAGGGTACCTACTTGCCAAAGTTTAATATTTATTCTACTATGATAAAAACAAAAATATATATGTAGTGCAGTTAATACTATCTTTTTTTTTACTTATGTTGTATGGATATGTTGAACTATTTCTACTAAAATGTAACAAAAACTATTTATGCCGGAGGCGGATGTGTTTCAAACCTCCTGCCAGCTTGATGTGGGTTACTAGTTACTAAGTATCAGCTTCTATGCCCAAATACAAACCAAAAAAATTTTATGTTCCAAAATAAAATTTATTTATTTTCACCGCGATTCGAGGTGTCATCAGATGCATTTCGCTGTCAGTAGCTATGTGTGAACGTTTAAGTATTGCGTAGCGTCGATATGACACCGTTGCATGTGATGAAAACGATTATTTGGATATCTAATAATGTTTTCATCCGAATGAATGGAAAATGCCATCAAACGTGTATTCTCCTATTGAACTTTTATAGGTACGTATATTAATTTTAGGGAGGGAAGCAAAATATAGATCGTTGTAGAGAACACTTGGGAGGCCTATGCTGAAAAACAAGACAACCAAGAAACCGCTGTCTAATATGAAAGTTGTTTATTTATTTATGTGATAGAAAACAACAAATACAAAAGTAAATCTAAATAGGAAAAATATATAGATAATAATTGTTTTCACAGATTAAACCACATAACATAATTAAGTAAGAATAAAAAAGAACAAGAAATAAATTATTTGTATTTATTATACATAATTATAATACATATTATAATATATATTAAAATAAATATTGTTATTTATATTCACTTCCAGTTATAAACCAACTTTCTTTTATAATAACAAAATGAAATGTAACTTATAAGATTGTTAATAAAGGCTGTTACTATTATATTAATTTTACAGAAGGAAAAAACCACACTTGCATATATTTCCCGAAGTATTAATGCGGTATGTAATTTACACTGTTATAATAAAGTTTAATAACTTGATGTTACATTTAACTTGAGAAGCTCGGTTCGGAACTTGAATTATCTATTATTCCAATTGGCGCTTGCTATTGGGATCGTAGGTAATTCAGTCGATTCTATTCAACATGGAATGATCGGTATTTCTATATATATAGGCGTAACAATACTTTCAACATTCGGAATGAGTGAGTGTATACTGGTTGAAGATAATTTAAAATTTAAGCAGCCACTACTTTGTACTGATGTAGATTAGATTTCGATTGTTTAATTATATGTTTGATTATTTTTTAACTATTATTTTTGGCGCTACATTAATAGATTTAACGATAAAATTAAATTTCACTGATAATATTAAAGAAAGCTAACGCTGTTAAATATGCAATTATGTTGTTCAATATTCCAAAGCTAAAATAATATGATTATGAGTAAGAAAGAAATGTTTCAATAGCCCTGGAGCAACTAAGTACTGTCCTGGTTGACCTTGTTTACTTGTATATCTTATTTTAAAATTTTACGTGACGAATAATGATCCTATTATTAGTAAGGATAAAAAATGGCATTTTTGATATTCACATGGAAAGACTATTCATAATTTTTTTGCTGTGAAATATGTATTGTTTTTTTTTTTGTATTATGTGGTTGGCCTCTCAGGCCAAGACGAAACCTTAAGGCTTTTTCGAACTTCAAGTTCGAAAATATGGCTGCAGGTTTTTGCTTGATAATTCGAAATCAATTTAATTAATCGGGAGCAAATTTTTAAGGAATCCGAATAGTTTATTTATTTGCAACCACCGATTTAAAACGCTTGTGGGGTTTGGAAAAGTTATAAAATTCGATAATAATAGGTCGATCCGTTTAGAAGCTGTTAACAATATATCAAGTAATTCTTGTTACATTTGTAAAATTTATTTTTAAGCGTAGCAAAATTATTTAATTGGTCGATACGTTTGGAAATAATTAGAAGAAAAAAATACTTTTTGAATATTTACTTCAACGATCAAATTTAACAATTTCTATTATATTTTTTATGGTTATATATATGGTTGCGTGTATGGTTTTATATTTTAATTTTATGGTTTGCGACATCCACTTTTTATTAGATATTGATGATGATTAGACTTAAGAAATGATCGATTAGCTAGATTGAAAATTAATTGAATAAAATATTTTGATATAACTCAAAATCAACTCAATTAATCAAAATAAAATTTATATGGAATCAAAATAGCATGAAAATAATCATATAACCAAATCGCAACAAATACTGCAAAAAAAAAACAATTTCAATTTCAATGTAAGCCGTCTAGCAAGAAAAACAACAGATGGCGTTCAAGCATCGGGTTAATCGCGCGAGTCAATCTGGACCGACAATCGAAAAAGTCAATTATTCACTCGCGCACTAAATACACTGCTTTTTATATTCAACATCTTTCCAACCTGGACTAAATTTTTCAGTTTGCGTAACAAATTTAAAATCACGCAAGGAAAAAACACGCCTTGTGTTTCCGCGGGATTTTATCACGGATTTTATCTGATCTTGGCCTTCAACAATAGGCAAAATTTTAAAGTTGTACTGATAGTCATTAACGTAGGTACTACACATTAATCCATTTGGATTAGATCCAAGGTCACGAGCAATTTTATCGACAGAGACAATTGATCGATAATGATTGACGACAAGTTAATAGGTTAAAATTAAAAGAAATAAGCCGTCGTCTAAAAGAGAGGGGACTCGACCCCCGTTCCGGTACCTTCCTGGTGCAAAGAATTGCCATTACAATTCAGCGCGGCAATGCGATGAGCGTCATGGGCACATTTGCGTCGGGGGCGACGAGGGGTGGATTATTGGATTAGTTTTATTTTTTATTATTATTATTATTTTTATACCTAGAATTTCATTTAAAATAATAAATAAATTATTCTCAAAGAAATAAGTTTCTAGAATAACCTGAATAAATTTTGACCTATTTTTGCAACCATATGAATAAATTTCAGTTGCAATAAAATGAATATAGTATAGCAATCAAAAATCATTACTTTGATCTACGAAAAATTAACATCGTGGGTGAAATTATGGTCTAGTTTATTTTACATGCGAGAATATCATGTGATGATAGATTTTTGGTCTTAGCAATTCGCGAAATAGAGTAATAAAACTTGTAAATGAATCAGCATTTATTCGTTTTCGGTAAATGATATCTAAAATATTCCTTAAACAACAAATTGATTAATGTGGGAGTTTTATTACTTCGTAAGGTAACAAAATAACTGCATTGTTAGATCGAACATTCCGAGATATTCCGAATTTGTGACTGTAATTCTGAAATGTTGGCGGGACATCCTTTTCCTGGAATTTCGGCAAGACGAAAACTTCATCCTTTGGCTTAAAATATATCGGGCACATTTATTCAATTTAAAAAACCAGTCAACGTGAAGAGGATTCCGTATTATAAATCACATTAACAATACTATGCTTTTTAATTGTGACCTAAATTTTGGCTACAATTTGAACCCGACTACTTTGTATTACCAACTACCCAATTAAACTTAATAGTCGTCGCTGAAATTCAACAACACGTTATACGCATTTACTCGCACTCTTCACAAATATTTTTCGTTTCACGCAGGAATTTTCAGCAGAAGCTTTCCAGGAAACTATGAGAGGGCTTTGAATTCCATATTTATTCCAAAATTTTATGAAATAAAATAAAATATTCATTTTCAAATTTTAAATTATATATTTGCATTTCTCACAGCGAGTCCTGTCGTTTAAAATATATGGTGCACTTGAGGAAAGTATTGTTTTTAATTTTTTTTATTTTCCTCTTTAAATTAATTTTCATTAATAGAACAAAATTGCGTGCCTAATTTCTAAACCTATCACTAGCAGCCACAGACCAGTCAACCTATAGACCACGCTTTAATAAACGTCAGTACGAAAACGAAATCGCCAAAAAATGGCGGGGTGCGGGGAGAGGTCGGCTAGTTTTCATTGGCTCGTTCATAATTGACAATTTAATGGTTTCCGACGTGCTTCCAACGGGCCGCTCAAAAGAGACGTAGTTATGTAGTGTCACTACATAGCCTTGGCGAATGCTACTCCCTGTCAAAGCGTGGTCTATAAGGTTGACTTGTCTGTGCTAGCAGCGCACCATCAAGATGTTATTAGCTAAACCATGATTGAAATTAAATTAGCATTTTGATTTTATTATTGTTTTAAAGGTGGCAATCAAAAAATACCTACATGTATTGTAGATTCATTTGTAAGTTTTTTGAAGGTGGCGATAATATATTTACAGAAAAACAAACATCAACCACTCTTATAGGTTTTAATTCAAAAATACACATTTATTGTGTCTTTACGCACATGTTCTGGTTTCAATAGGGAAAATGAATCAGTCAGGTGTAGGTTTTTGTGTGTTTTATACGTTCATACAAATAGTACTTCGTATGCATAGATGGATAGTAAACATTTGAATTCTGGCTTAAGTTGTTTTTAATCAAAGTTTTCGAAATAATAAATAAGAGAGAAGTTGAAAAATCAATTCGTAAATTGAAAGTTTATCATATATTTCTTGTAATCGAAAACATTGTTCTCACAAGTATTTCGAATAGGTTCAACCGCAAAGCTCGAATAGCGGCGACAAATCAACTAAGAACGAGGTCAACGCCCGAGGACGAAACTGTCTGAACTATGTGTTTTCGATCGAAATAGTTTTTTAAATTAATAATAGATATTAGAGTATTTGACAGTTGAGCAAAAATCAAAATGGTTCATTAAATCGGTGCCATCTAAAACAGTATATTGCATAGGCTGGCAGAGCTTTCCAAACAAGTTGAAGAAATACACGGAATCCGCAAATTCTACCTGCAACATAAAATTATTAATGAAGTCTAGCCAAGGGAATGTTATAGGCAAGGCAACTAAAGCAGCACAGATAACAACATCCCGACCTCAGCCCGGTCAGTCAGTGTAATGGATATTCCCGTATCGCAAAACATGTTTAATATTGGAGAGTTACTACATACAGTTACTACTTCGCTAGGTACTTATAATTATATTGTCAGTTCCCATAGCTCTTATTTTGGTTGGATCCTTAAATTATATACACTATACGGTTTAGGTTAAAAAAAAAATGGATGCATGTACTGTTACATAGTACAGTAACAGCAATTCAGGACCTAGTACGTTTCCAGAGAACATTGTAGAAATGTGTATACTAGTGTTGTTGAAGAGTTCCACATCGGAAACTTAATATCTTAATCTCATGTAAAAGCCGAATTTGGACTGTATCCGTTCAATTTCAATAAATAATTTTTGTGTTTCTTTTGACCGAATTGGTCGGCGCGCGGCGTGTCACAACTATAGTTTCGCAGATTTTCATGAGTAATGTATACTTTACATCTTTTCACATCCTAGTTCCTGCAATAATTTATATATCACCCGAAAATGATTTCAGCACTATGTTAGCCTAGTAAAATTATAAAACAAAACCCGCCCAAGTGCGTTTCAGGCACGCACTATCTTAGGGTTCCGCACCATTTTTCAAATATCAAGAGCTTGGCTTTGAAATGAAGTTGATTTTTAGGACCGTAAAAATTATCGGTATTCATATGAGAAAACTGAAAATTGCAGATACCTAGAATAATTCCAAACATATCCTGTTCAAAATGTTTTCCGTTGAAAGTGTCCGTCAAGCACGAGTATGTGTATCACAGGTCAGAAAGTTAGAGTGGAATAGGACAAACATAGTTAACGATCTAGAAACTCCTGAAAGCTCTAAAAATAAAATAAATAACGTTAAGGCAACAACGGCTATACTAGCTAATAGTCAGCGGCTTCTACACAGTTGTCGATACACTCATTTTCATATATTTTCATAGTCATTTGGACTTTGAATTACATTGGTATTAGGCAGTCTATCGTGAAGAGACGTTACATGATTAGATGGAATGGTTAGTAAGCGGCTGATGTGAACTAATTACATCATTTGTCTTCACGAGCACTTTTCTTTACGAGCACACATTAGTAAACCTACTAAGTTTAGGCTTATTAGATTTATCTTCAGATGCACTTTTCTTAGCACATGTGATGAGGCTCTGATGATGAAGCTAAAAGCTAGAAAAAAGAATCACTCAAGAAGAATCAAAGCTACTACCAGGCCCAGTGGGTTTGACCTCGTTAGATTTGTCTTTATTAGCACATTTCATAGCATATGATGATGAAGATCTGATGATGGAGTTGGAAGGTTTATGCTTTAAAATTCTATTTTTGCCAATCAAACTATCTAAGCCGTTAGGATTAATGGGTACCTAGTATATTTGTAGTTGGACAATAACATTGTTCATAATTATATAATTCGTAATAAAATTATGTAATCACAATATTCCAAACAGCTGAGTTTCACGAAAATGCCTTCGGTGTATTTTCCGCTCGTGCGTTCTGGGTACTTATGTTACATGGTCGAACAAAATAAACGACGGCACGCCGTAAATTACGTGCTTGGCCAACTTTCAAACGAATAAACAAATATTTTTAGATTTCCTAAAAATGTAGAATATCACGTTTCGTTTTAACTGTTTTTTTTTTTGTTTTGACAACGCACCTGTGAAATTACAGAATGTGTTTATTGTCAACAAAACGGAAATATGTAAAAGGTGTCAAAGTGTAGGTATATATTGCCATAGACTAGATACAGGTTTGTGTCTACTTTACAAAAAGGGAATGGGACTTCAACATTATAGTGAACTGCAAACATTAAAATGCCCTAAAAGATACTGTTTAGGTACCACGAGAAAATATTCACGAGGATACGTCGACAAATAGCAAAACAAAACTAAATCATTAGATACTTGAAATCAATTTTAAATACGAACAATAACTTAGAAAGCCGCTAATACGTAAAAAGAACATTATAATAACAAGTTAACACTATCACAACCAAAACAAAATATTGAAAACTCTGTTTATATACGGTAATTAAAACTAAATGAACTTACGAATTTCCGAACCTAACTTTAATGAAGGGTGAAACTTGGATTTGCATGGCGTTTTTTATGTTCCTAGTGGATTGGAACAGTAATCGTAGTGCCTATATATTCGGTTTATATACATTTTTTTTTGTTTTCCTCTGTTTGACTGTTTCGTCTTAAAAGTTATTATTAAATGGATATAACTCGGCTCAACACATAGTACAATAAAGTTGATACTAATACATTAATGTTTTCTCTCTTTATAAAGCTGCCCCACAGATTTTAGTGGATTCTAAAAATATCTACAATATTATTTATTTAGGGTAGAAATTAAATATGTTGTTTACGGTTGGCTACTGAAGCATATATTTAAGAGATACTTTGTAAATATCTTATGGAATACATACCTAGTTTTTTCGGAAAACCTTGCATTTTTAATCTTATTACACACAAATTAATTTTCTCAAGTAAATTTTAGTGATCGTCGAAAGAATATTCGCGAATTGAAAAAAAATCTTATAATGGCGCAAATATTCAATTCTTAAAAGAATTTTTTATTTTTATTAATATTTATGAGTTAAATTTAAACTAGATTTTTTTAGTAAGCTTTGATTATCGGAAATATTAACACTTAGTAACAGTTGTCACTACAGTTAATTAAATTATCTCTTTTTTGGACACGTTGTTGGGGTGAAATCAAAGGGTGAAATTGAAAGTGAATGCAATACGCGCGTATGAATTGCAATACGCGCGCAAATCATAAAACCTTTAAACTGACAACATAATGTTCTCCAAGAATAGTTACTCTCTAAATGTCCAATTCAGAAATGTCGATCCCTATTCATACGCAGTTTAGAAAAAAATTGTTTTGTGCTTATTTTTTAATTGGGTTGAAAAAAAAACCGAATGTATTTTAAGTAAACTGAGCCTAAATCGATGTTTTGTATTTAGACAGAAACAAATGAAGTAAGCTGTCAAAGGAAACCATAGGTGTAGCGAAACGCTCCCAACTAGAACGACAGCACGCTATCGTATCGACAGGGCGACCGTTCATACGCGGCATGACACAATAATTTAGTACTGAGTAATAACTAAAAGAAAAACACGAATTTTATTAGTTTCACCAAAGATCACAGGTAACAAAAAAAGTTGGACGATTATGATAAAATTACCCTGTTTATTGAAATGGAATGAAATAAAATACCATTTATTTCCACAAAACTAATTACATAAATAGTTGTTATACAGTTTATGGTCAGCTACGTATTTTATTTTTTACAGCTACGCTATTTATTTATTATTTTTATGAACAATAATTGTTTAGGTACCTACATAAACCGTTTTATCGCAAGCGATTCTTATTTATTGAAAATTTTATCATTCACGAATTAACAAATGAACATGAAGTACAAAAAAAACCCCCGACACAAAAAAACTAACCTTTAAAAAGTGTGAAATAATACAATTTTGTTCATTGCCTAATAATTTTTGATCATTAAAAGCGTCGGGGACCGCAAATTATTAGGTATTTTAAGTTTACTTAGAAGTCCCCGACGCTTTTAAGGATCAAAAATTATGAATGAACAAAATTGTATTATTTCACACTTTTTAAATGTAAATTTTTTTGTGTCGGGGATTTTTACAATTTTTAATTTCATTTTTATTTCAAAATTTTTAAACTTTTGTTCAGTTAAACTAATTCATACACGATCAGACAAAAAAATATTTTTCAAGTTTTTAGTTTTCATTTCGTAAGTTAATATTCCTCATTCCCTTTTAATATAGTGAACATTATGCTACTAGTCAAGGTCTTTCATTTACTACCCATATTGAAGGATTTGTGAAAAAAAAGTAATTCCCTATTTTCTAGTGGAGGCCATCTTGGATTTGAAATTTGTCATAGTGTATAGTATTCTACTAGTCAAGCCCTTTCATTTGATACCCATATTGATG
Source organism: Luffia ferchaultella (assembly GCA_949709985.1). Lineage (NCBI taxonomy): Eukaryota > Metazoa > Arthropoda > Insecta > Lepidoptera > Psychidae > Luffia > Luffia ferchaultella. The sequence goes on along the minus strand of OX453247.1, from coordinate 928,977 downwards.
GATTTTGTTCATTCATAATTTTTGATCCTTAAAAGCGTCGGGGACTTCTAAGTAAACTTAAAATACCTAATAATTTGCGGTCCCCGACGCTGTATGTCGTGATAGCCCAGAGCGCAACGAGCCTGTCTCAAATTTGGCCCCATCGGGCCATGGTTCGAATCCGGGCGTGTACCAATGAGTTTTTCTGACTTAAGTACACAATATCACTGACACCGTGCTTCGGAGGGCACGTTAAGCAGTCGGTCTCGGACGCTGTCAATAGATGGCGGTCGTTACAGTTCCCAACCCGCAGTGGAGCAGCGTGGTGGACTTAAGCTCCAAGCCCCCCCTCCTCACCCTGGGGGAGGCCTAAGCTCCTGCAGTGGGGTAAGAATGGGCTGATGATGATGATGATTGATGGATTAGTGAAATAAAATATGTAATTCGCCATTTCATGATGGCGGCCATCTTGGATTTGAAATTTGTCATAGTGTATAGTATTCTACTAGTCAAGCCCTTTCATTTGATACCCATATTGATGGAGTACTGAAAAAATATGATGTCCGCCATTTTGTGGCGGCGGCCATTTTGGACTGATTTTCATCAAACATAGATGACACTCCCGTGTGTCATCAACAACACTCCCGACAAATTCACCTTTCATATGAAAAAATCCGCCACCAAATCGGTTCATCCGTTTGGGAGCTACGATGCCACGGATATACAGATACACAGATACACACACACGTCAAACTTATAACACCCCTCTTTTTTCGTCGGGGGTTAATAAACTTTCATAGAGAAATAACAGGAAATAATCACACACACAATCGATACTATCAGTTTACATATTTCACGTATTGGCAAATTCCCACCAACGGCGTTAACGGTTTCGCCCCATCAAACCTTAACCGACTGCTGCAAAAACGTTATATGGTATTCATATCAGATACAAAAAAATGCGCTGGGTTATTGTTCGTAATTTTTAAAATGTTTTGAATGTGAAAATGCATTAAGTTTCATATTGAACATATTGTGAAAAATAACTCCACGCATTAATTTTTTTTTTCTTTCGAAGTAACAAAATTTATAAAAAAATTAAAACCTTTAACCCTAGTTTTTTAATACCATGTAATTTTTTTGCATGTAATTTAATCAGCAATACGGCCCTAATAGCATTTTGTGTTGGCGTATACTTGGGCCACAGTACTAAAAACAGTTAGCCAACGGTTACTTTTGGCACCTCTTGAATAGGAAGGACCAACTATTAAGGCCCTACTGTTGGTTGCTAAGTATCATCCAACCATATAAAGGGTCTACTCTTAGTTATGGTTACTAACTATCAACCGATCATATAAAATACCTACATATAATTATGTTTCTTTACCAAAGGTGTCCAGGGACTGAAATAATACAAGAAAATAAATTTTAGTTATTTATTGCACACCATAATCACAATACAATTAATTATGTAACTTTTGAACTCGAAGACGTCACTTAATTAAAACAGTTATTACTTCTGTAAGTCTTCATATTAATTAAGCACAAATATGACATTTTTAATGAGCCAGTTTGACTTGTAAATAAATCTTTTTTATTTTTAATTGGAGTTCTTGAGTATTATACGTTATAACACTATTAATAATTATTATAGTTTCCACTTCATTTATAATTATTGGTTTTATTAATGATAAAGTGTCATTTTATCAAATGGTATAAAAGTGTAAGTATTTTCCTAATCAAAATTTTGAAGAAGCAATTTTTATCTAAAACAGAAGAACATACAGATTTTTTACTGTTTTATGAACTTTATATAAGATAATTTTTCAATAGATTTTATAATAACAATGTCACCGTCTTTAGTACTATAGCATAAATCAATACAAACAGAGCACATATAATCCAAAAATATTTTACTTTTTTTTTGTGACAACCTAGTTTTGTGGCCTTTAATAAGTACTTTTTATTTCACCTAATCTTTTTGATACTTGTTGCAAAGGGTTATTATGAGATCGAACCATTTTTTTGTTATTTTATTCATTTAGTTTTCAAAGGGAAAAGCAGAGAAATTATCTAATGTACCAAAATTTGCAACATCTGCAGTTAAATGCAATAAATTATGGAAGTTATAAACTAAAAGTTCTTTATAATAATATATTGCAACATTACTAATAAAAAAATGCATTAAGCCATTTGCATAATTCCACTATTCAGATTGCATACACAAATCAGAGCACAATATATATACTCCACAATGTTAGTATTAAAAAATATTGATATAAGTATTTTGGTAAAATATTTTTGAGTACTACTGGGCCAAGATACAATAAAAAGGATCGAAATTCAGTGGCCTTCCAAAACTTAAACAAACCTATAGAATGTCCTTGTCCTGTCCTCGCGTCCTCCATCCCTATCTTTGGCAAACTTGAACCAGCTCGTTACAATTTCTTGTATCGACGTTTCGTTTTCTGTTTATGCAATCTTATTCTTCCTTTCTGCACCTAAAAAAAATTCAGAATGCAATAACTTAAATTTATTTAAAAATTAATAAAAGTAATTTTATTAAATCAATAAATATTTGCCATGGAAGAATGACAGATTTTGTCAAATTCAAAACTAAATGTGTTAGTTGTCCAAGTGCCAAACGCGGACGCCACATATATTTAATAAGACCCTGTGGCAGCATTCATATTCACCATATAGGTACCTAAACACTGGCTCAAAGTTAGCGACTTCATAGATAGAGTCGGGGAGCAAGCGTTCATCATATGACTAATTTAAAATTACACACCTATAATGACTTTCATTAAAACAAGTTTCTTCAAGCTGTGTTTGTTATTTTTGCCCATCCAATTGCAACTTAATGCAAAACAATTTGTAAACAATCTCTCCAAAATTCTCCTGGTAATTATTCCTGTTTTATATCCACCTATGAAGCTTAAGTAATTAATCTGAAAAATAAAACAGTAATTAACACTTAAAATAAATAAGTAGGTAAATAGGTAAACAAATAAAAGAATGTGATTTCAAAATACCGTTATCTCATTATTGTCTTCTTTTTTGTAACCAATCGTCCAGTGTTTAGATCTTGAACACTTTTTAAAGGCATTATAGACTTGATATGGTCAGGCAAAAAACCTAACAACTGGGTTGTGATATTATTTTCAATTTCTTTTAATTCTTTAATGTCACACTTTATTTCAATTAAATACTTTGAGAATGTATCTGTAATATAAAATAAGATATTATTCATTATATTATTATAACAAAGAATGACAGAAGTGCTAGTCCGAGTCACATTCAACTTAGAGAGCTACAATTCAGATGTTATAATAATTTACAAGAAAAATATTAACTTTTTATCAGGGCTTTCATATTGGAACTGTATCAGTGCTTAATGTATGAGTTTCGAAAGATTTGAGAAAATGCAAGGTCGAAAGATTTGAACATAGGTATGTTATAGTCTTTCAGTTATATATTTACATAAATAATAAATACCTAAAGCAGAGTATATTTTAGCTAAATCACTTGATGTAAGATTTTTATTGATTTTTTGGAACATTTATTGGTTTTGCCTCTGATCTTGTTGAAGTCAAGATGCATGTGGACATCAGAAAATCTATAACATTATTAGGTACCTACCTAGTTATTTTGTTAGCCTAGCAGGTAAAGACTGACTGTAAAGTTGGAAGTTCTAGATTTGAACACTATGTCAGACAAAATAATTGTATGCACAAAGCAACTGTTTATTTTGCATCATGAATGTGCATTGACAACTGATGTGACAAGTTGTATCAATTGTACAGAATTTAACTCTAGGTTAGGTCTGAAATCATGGCCCCATAAATTTGTGACATTATTATTTTACAATGAAAAAACAATACGAATGTAAATTAAGTATGTACTTACCTAATTAAGCTACACTAGAAAAAGCATTATTTATCAATACTAGAATCTCGCTGTAAGAGTATTTCAGGATTAATGTTATAATTTTTCCAATAGAAAACTAGTAGAAGAATCAGCTTTAGATTTTAAATCATGCAGAAGTATATGAGAAAGTACAAATTTAACAAAAAAATTACTAGAATGAGTGCCAGGGGTAAATGCTTGAAAAAAAAAATTTAAAAAGCAATCATTTTATGATTTTATACGAAATAATTAGGCAATGTCCTTAATTCTACCTAATTTAAGATTTTAAAATGTTTATATGATAGATTTTAATAGCCATAACCTTCCATGTCGGTCGAAATGTTACACAGGCTAGACAAAATACACATTTTTGTAAAATTTATAGTCAGATGCATACAAAGGCTCTGAGTATATAATAACGTGTGCTAAGTATAATAATGGGTGGTGAGTAACCAAGAATTTGTAAAGGTGAAGTTAAATGGCTGACAACCAAGCATTCTGACATAACATACCAATACCTAGAAGAATGAAAAATATCTTATTTCGAGTAACCTATACCCATTGTATATCTAGATACTTTCAGTGTCAAAAAAGTAGATAAAAATATCAATTCACTGTTCAGTTATAATTACCCGTAACACATAAACTTACCCGTTTCGTATAAGATTCTTTTTACTTTGTAGGTACAATGACCTATGTTCGGCTTCTGATGGTATTGGTGTCATTAAGCATTTGTTAAATATTGAAAATATTTTGTGCGGTGGCCACAAGCACACCTTTTTTCGAGCGTCCACCATTCGCCACGAATCACGCTTAGGCCTCCGCCGTCTTTCGGTTCATGAAATTCTACAAATTTCTTCATAGTAATATTTTTATAGAAAACAATATTTGTAGAACACACAACAATAATACCGTAGACTATGTACCTAAAGATTTTTGAAACAAAACTGAGATACCTATTCAATATTTATTACAGTGTATTCCACTAATCCACTATGATTTCTCGCACACGAATTCTCACCACACCTTACCTTACAAACAATACAAGGACTTACGCAAAATGGCGGAAACAGAAAGCGCGAGCGCGCGATCTCGGCGGGGGCGCGTGCGCCTGTCGTGTGCCAGCGCTTTACTTTAAAATTACCTTAGGTATTTTAATTTGCGTTTGCATATGCTTTAAACTTCCCGTAATCTACATTTTTTAACGATATTAAATAGAGTAGACTACGGGGTAATCATTATCCAATCCAAGTAATATTGAAAAAAATGTCAATGTCAAAGATGGCAATTTTCCCATGCAATTTTCTAATAAAAATAATTTGTAGTAAACGTAATAAATAATAATATTCGTAGTCTGCGATCCGCACATATGAAACCATACGTCAAATCATAAGTCAGTTTGTGTTTTATCAGTGACTACCCTTAACTAAAGGAAAAAACATAGGAAAACTATACAGCCTACTCACTGAAAATTTTTGAAAAATTATTAAAAAAATTGACTTGCCGCAAGGAAAAATCATCAGTTTCTGAAAATAGTGTAATGTATCATAACAAAATTTAAAAAAAGTAGTTTTCAGTAATTCCACAACCTTCTGGAAATCGATGTGTTACTTGGGGCTAAAATATAATTTTGCAGGAGCAGATAATACCTGCCTACACTCAGAGAGTAGAATAAATGAACGGAAGCAGTATATAACATTCAATTTACTTATATAAGAACCAATGATGTCAATATTATGTTTTCAAAGTTACATTTACCTACATATAGTACCAAACAATTCAATTTGATAAATTTTGCTTCGATTTTTATTTTTATGTTTATAAATGTAACAAAACAACTGTAGTAATACTATCTCCGCACAATACGCTAAGTTAGTTTTGTAGTATAAATATAGTTCCCATTTTAAACTATCACCTAAGTGCGCGAGGTGTGCTCTTTTGAAATTTCCATTTTTTTTATAAAACGATTTTTGTGCCTACTCGTAGTTTTAAAGTGCTAATAGAAAAAAAAATTTATGGGTAAACTTATTATACATTTAAATAAAAATTTAAAAAAACTAACATTTAAAAAGTCTGAAATAATACAGGTTTGTTTATTTTCAAGTGATGTTTTATCCTTAAAGGCGTCGGGGACCGCTAATTATTAGGTACATTAAGTTTACTTAGCAGTCTCCGACGCCTTTAAGGATCAAAAATAATTTGAAAATGAACAAACCTGTATTATACCAGACTTTTTTAACGTTAGTTTTTAGTAAAATTTCAATCAAAAATTTATTTCACACTTTAGAAACTCAATTATTTAGTTAAGCTGATTCATATAAATTACTTAAATAAACAGGGAAAGCGAACGCCTCGCAGCACAAGTTGGACTTGCACTTGGCCAACTCTTTTATCCAGTATCCTCGATCATCATCCATCTGACACACAATCATTGAGATCATTCCAATGAGCTCGATACACTATATGAATACCTACGATAATTCTGCTGTAAGTTGGTGAAGCTTATTGGGCATGTTGGGCATGCTCCAGTTTCCAAATGTGGCTGCAGCATCAGGTCAAGGTCGCCAAGTTTTTACAATGTCTCTGAAGTAAATGAATATCAAATTTCGAAACGATCAGACCTTTCGAAATTCCTCACATCTCTTCATCAACTGGAAAAGAGCTGAAAATCTTCAAACGGCTGAACAGATTTTCTTAAATCATATCTAAGAACACTGTTCATTACATCACCTTTCAAACAAAAAATGTGAAAGTGAAATAATTACATTCATTTAAAAAGTACATTCATGTAGGAACTGCTAGGCCATGCAGACAGACACACAGACACACACGTCAAACTTATAACACCCCTCTTTTTTGCGTCGGTTGTTAAAAAGGAACATTATGTTTATGCTGTCGTTTATGTCGTTTTAGGGCTGACACTATATTATAATAGTAGTAGGTGTTTGCTAATTATAAGGCCTTAAGATCCAGTATAATTATATACGTAATATCCTGGGATATTGCGACAGTCATATACAAATAGTTCTATACTGGGCGGACCCTCTTTTAATGAGATTATTATGCTACACAACTGATGCTACTTATATAATTAAATATTTTTATAATACACAAAAAAGTCACAGACAGACAATACAACATAAAGGCGGACATAGGCGCGTTTTATTCTAAACAAGAAGTAATATGCAATTTTCATTTACATAGACTACTTCAAAAATCTCTATACCTAATTTGATAAAAATCCATAGAGCCATTTTAGCTAAACAGACAGACAGACTGACATACACTTCGATTTTTTATATGTATATATAAAAAAAATGCTTTTCACTCCTGACAACGCTCTCTTTATGTTTGCAAAATTTCAGTAAAATCAGATTTAGCCTTTTCAACGATTAACCCTAACAAATAGACAGACAAACACACAGGCAAAAACCAACTTATGTCACTTTTGATAACCTCCGTTTTATGTCTGCGATGATTCATAACAATGGTTTAGTCGTAAATTCTTTAAAAGGTTAGCTCGAACATACATATATACACAGACAGACAGACAAATAAAAAGTAGTGTATGTCACTCCTCACACCTGTCTTTACACGTCTGCGTAGTTTCATTGAAATTGGTTTAAATGTTTCAGAGTTCAGCTCGAACAGACATAGAGACGGCTAGATAGACAAATAAAAAGTATTGTATGTCACTCCTGACAATCTTCTAATCACATATGTGAAGTTTCATTAAAATCTTTAGAAGTTTCGCTCGAACATACATATAGACAGACAGACAGACAAATAAAAAGTAGTGTGTGCCACTAGTTACACCCGTCTTTTAACGTCTGCAAAGTTTCATTAAAATTGGTTTAATTGTTATAGAGTTTAGGTCGAACAGACAAATCTTTGAAAGTTTCATTAAAATAAGTTCGGCCCTTTCGGAGATCAGTTCGAACAAACAGACGGACGGATAGACAGACAGATAAAGAAAAAGTATTGTATGTCATTCCTGATAATCTGTGAAGTTTCATTGAAATCCGTTTAGCCGTTTCGATGATCAGCACGGACATAGAGATAGACGGACAGACAGACTGACAAAAAGTAACCTATGTTACCTCCGATAATGCTTTCTGCACGTTTGCAAAGTTTCACTGAAATCGGTTTAGCCGTTTCGGAGATCAGCCGGAACAGACAGAGAGACGGACAGACGGACAGACGAAAAGCAATCTATGTTACCCCTGATAATGCCCTCTGCACGTCTACAAAGTTTCATTGAAATCGGTTCAGCCGTTTCGGAGATTAAGCCGGAACAGACAGACAGACACTAAAATTTTATTAATATAGATAAACTAAATGTGGATTTGTATAATTTATATAGGTATAAAAATAAAATTCATATATATAGGAACTGCATCATGCATGTTACAAGTAATTATACCTATAACTTTACCAAAGATAGGTAAAATCTTATTGATTGACCCAACCATGGATGTATTATTGCCTGGATAGATAGTCGACGTCACACGACGTAGAGTTATAAGTCTCGTAACTGTTCCCCAACTTTAGTATCAAGGTGCCTTAATGCTTATTTGGTATTGTATTGGTACTCTATTCTCACCTCCACTGTTTAAAAATTGTTTAAAATGAAAAATGTCGGATGAAAATATGAAAGCAATATAAATATAAAAAATATAGTCACTTACCTTTGTTGAGTTCAAAATTCAATACATATTAGTGTCGACACCATGTTTGAAATTGGTTTTTTAACTTAGCAACGATTTTGGATTCCAGCACCATTTAGCCCTGAGTCCATAGACCTACACTATCTGAGTGTTGCTAGTATTCACATCTAAAATTTCCTTGAAACTAGAGTGAAAATGAATGTAAAAATACTTTTTAATTATATTTAATACTATATAGTAATTAGAGGTTGTATTGCCGGGTGCCTCTGACCTTTGACCTTGGAATCATCTAGTGGAACTTGACGAGAAATCGACCATAATCGAACTTTAGTGATTCGAGATCACTTCTACCATAGAAGAAATTTCATAAATAGTGGGATCATGCCTTTCATATCCCAGAAAATACCGACGTCAGGGTCAATATCACAAAATATTTTCCATAATTATTATTCTTAAAAAAAAAATTAAAACTAATGTATAACATTTATATTCGTATTTCCGAAACTAGGAAACAAAATTTTATTTCGGTACTAAAATTAATTATTCTAACGTGATGTGATCTATGTGATCACGTGACCAAATTTTGAAAAGCACATATTTTTGAAATTACTAGTCACAGACCTATGGTGTTGGTATTCAAACTTCATGTTTTAGCAGGATCTATGTGATCCAGTAATCAAATTTTGAAAAGCACGTATCTTTGAAATTACTAGTCACAGAGCTATAAGCCTTGCTACACAAAGAGGTAACGCTGTCAGTCTTCTGGGTATCATGAACTCAGATAATTTTTTAAATGAAATATTATTTGTAAATATGTTAATATTATTTTTTCTATATCATTGGTTGCATTACTTGTATATATTAACAATATCAAACGTATCTTATCATACCTAAACATAGTTTGACAATGACCCTAAAACAAGTTTTTTTTTTTGCAAAAGCTTGTTGTAAAGTATCGGACCACTTAGATAAAAAAAATCCATGGGTGTAAACCGCTCGCCTATCGGTTTGTTTTAATAATATTTAAGTACGGTATTGTTAAAAGTGTGTTATTTGTTAAAAAATATAATAATATTGATTATATTTGCCATATATTTGCTGATAATTTTACATAAAGCTTTAGGGTATCGTTTTAGTATTGTTTGGTAACTTCATTTTGTTGATAAGTCGATAATTTCGATTAGTTCTAAATATAAAAAAAAATTAAATAATTTTGTTAAATAAAACCTGGAACGAATTTAGGTTGCCAACCCTTTTTAGTAATGTTTATTAATGCGTTTTATAATATATGAACAATATTTCGTCTGGGAAAAAATTAGGGATTCATAAGACAGATTAGATTTTTGTAGTATTATAAATCTTAACAGTAGCAGGCTCCTGAGAATTATATGGTAGTAGCCTCATATTATAATTTATAAATAAGCGTTGTTTTTAAATCTTTCAGACTCCGTTATATAAAGTGGCGTTTTTTTATAATTAACTTTTTTGCTGTTATTTATCAAATAATTTTTTTTTAGTACATCATCTTTTAAAAGTGAACGTAAAAAGTATAAAAGAGATATTATGTCGCTTGGCGATTATTTATATAATAGTTTAGTCGAAAGAAAAGAACAACTGAAAAAAGTCTTCTTAGAATAGTCGACTGAAGGGGGCAACTGAACTATTGAGGACAAACGATGAAACGAGTTGACAACATATTTGAGACGAAATTTATAAAATTTTAGAATGTTTGTCATTATATTGCACACGTAAATAACTAGATGTAATATCAATTCAATAAAAATGTTTTCAAACTCTGAAAGTTCGTTTACATTCTTTATCACAAACGAAAGGTAGAATTGTATTTAAATGTGTTTTACTAATTATTTTCCTCGTAAGAATATTGAAAAAAAAAAAAAAAACTATTCATTTCAGGAGCAAAATTGTTCCCCACTCTAAAATTTCCCATTGCGCTTTAGATTCAAAAAATACCTTATATTTTCATCCTATCATCTGTCTGTCCATCTGTCTGTCGGTTTGTCTGTCTGTCAATCTATTTTACTCGAAAACTATTAACACTACATAGACGAGGAATGTAGGTGCAACCTATGAACCGCTATACAATAGTGCAGAGATAATTAAAAAAAAAATTCATGTCGCCATACATGTAACTGAGGGACGAAAAAAGAAAATCTAGTGCACTTTAACATGTGGAGTATTCATAGATAAGGCTTTGAAAATTGTTTAAAGTTTTCAAAATAGCTTTTTTATTTAAGTTAGTAGCTGTTGAGATATGCGCAAACTTGAAACACGTGTGGCTTGGCCGACGACGGGTTCTGTGTATTAATGCACATATGGCGCACACGGATTTAAATTGAAAATTCCAATTACAAACTATAAGGACTCATCTATATAACTCAAACGACTCTATTCGGAATCCTTACAATATTAATGCTACAATACTTAGGCTATAACACTAATAAGACTGATATTACAATTTAAGGCATTAATTTATGAATGTATCTAGAAGAGACGAGTTAAACAGAGCGCAATCGATATGCGATTGCTCTGAGAGGGAGATGGCTAATGACTCCTTCTATTTTAAAATATTTTAAACTCTTGAAAGAAACATTGAATTTCTGTTCTCAGGCTTTCTCAAATGGAATGGCTTTTAAGACGGAAAAGAAATAGCCGGAAGGGTTTAAACTGTGGGTTTAAACAACGAGGACAGGGTTATTTGGTTGCTTAAAAATTAAACAATAGACATATTTCTGTTGCACAAAGGTAATTACCGCGTTGCGTTAGGGTAAAAGCCGGATAGTTACCCCATTTTTCAAAAAAGCTCTATTATAAAAAAATACAAAAAATGTACTAAGAGTTTTGCAACATGTATATCAAAACTTCCGGTTTTTGATTTTTTATAGTTAGTAACCTTTTTTGGAAATATAATTAATATTGGTTTTGAATAAATTCTGTTTTATTTCACCTCTCAAGAAAGGCATAGTGTCCCATCGTTAGCAGATAGTAACCTAACGTCTAGAACGTCCGAACCTTAGAATATAAAAGGTATCTCTAAATAGTTGAACATTGCTGTTTAGCGAAATATCAGTGTGATGTACTCGTATTCGTCATGCAGTTCACTCACATAGAACCTGGGATCGTAAAATAACATTTTCAGAAATACATAACAAAATACCAATAATTCTATTTCTGTTAGTTGATCAGCTTATTCATAAGTAGGTAAGGTGACCTTTGTCCAACATGGTTAGATATTAATTCTAGTAATACGACACGTACTGTCACATTCAAGACACAATCAGAGGACATGTACTTGAGGCACTGTCTAAAGGTCACTATGTTAACGTAATCTTACAATAACATGGTTGAGCGGTCATTACGAGTATTAGTTTCTGTGACGATGCTGAGGATATTATTAGAATCAGTAGACTTCTCGCTCAACGTAATGTATCTGTTTTTATTTATGTATTTATTTATACAGTAACAAGTCACAAAGTTAAACTTAAGTTTGATGTTAAATTCTTATATACATGTTGAATTTGCAACTCAATTAACGTATACTTTAGTATATATTATATATGTATACTTATTTATAACGCGATTTGTTGTTAAAAATATAATAACTAACGGTGGTCGAATATAATCGAGCGGTGTGTTGTAGAAAACACGGTGTACGATTAATGAAGTACTTATGACGCCAAATAAATCCTTCTTTAGTAAACTTTTCAGTTCGTACATCTGTGATTCCTTTTAAGCATGTAATAATATGAAAACAGCCGGAAAAATTCTTTGTCTACTGGACGATAAAAGACGGAGATTAACCCGACCGAACAGACAGACTCTACGATTTTATATATGTATATGGAGCACTGGAGCAGCGTGATGGATTAAGCTTCAAGCACCCTCATCTCGAGGGGAGGCCTAAGTCCCTGTAGTGGGCCATAATAGGCTGAAATAGTATATGCAGGTAAAATATAAATGATGTACCCAATGGAAAAAAAAGTTAAACCTTAAGCTAGCCCGGTTTATTTTTTCGGTCACCTTTTACTCGTAGGGGGGTGTTTTTTTTTTCTTCATCGATGAATAAGTAATGCGTTTAGACAATATTGTTTACAGTTGTTAATCCCTCAGCTTTCAAATAGAATATATTAGTTTAATTTTCGATTTCAAACATTATATGAAAGCGTAATATATATATATACATCACACATTAACGACAAAATATTTACCGAAAAAATCGGTAAAAAAATAATTTGACATCCTTCCTTCATCGTTCCTTCAGGAACGATTTGAGAAAAATGAAGGAATGAAATGAATTTTTTACTTTTATCTAGGTACTTATAACGAAAGACAGAAAACAACAACGACATAGTGGTCTGCCCTTGTGCTCTGATTTTCGATCATTTCAAAATATGAAGCACAGCATGTGTTCAAAATGTCTCAGTGAAGGCCAAACGTGTGTTGATGTATTTGCAAACGCATACACGAGAGTAGAAAAAGTAGGTCTTGATAAATCCAAAATTAATAAATTTACTGAATTTTCCTTACATTAGTGACTACTTCGCATCTTCGCACTATTTTTAAATTTTTGTGTCAACATGAAAAAGGCTGCACGTGTATAGGTATATATACAGCATTTCCTTTAAATTTTCTACCTTTTCTTAAAGTTTTTTTTTTTATGTTCTACTAGGATTATAATATTCGATGTGTATTGATGCCGCCCTAAGCAATAAGGCTATGCAAACAGAGTTGATTAACGGGAGCGTCGTGAGGTTATATCTGCCCACAACCAACGAGCGGCGTTGATATTTCAGACAGGGAGATATTTTAATTTTGCCTTTTTTGACGTGACAACGTCTTATAATTCGATGGAGCCGGCTGCACGCACGAAAAAACATTACTCATGCGGCGTTACCTCGCTCTGAGGCGTTCCATTTAAGGCTTGAAGTGCAAGCGAGAGCGCGGAACGAGCGACAAAGAGGCACAATCAGCTTCCGCGTTCGGCAGCGTTCGACATCTGTCTCTCTCCTACTTGAGTGAGCGATGCGTCCGCGTGGACAGCTGCTATACAATAATACATTTACATGTTTTCGTCAAATATGAAGTCAAATATGAAGTGCAGTGAAAAGTGAAGTGAATTTGGTGTCAATTGTTAATAGCAACATTACATTGATTCTTTCTATATTAAATATATGTTCAGTGATATATTGTCGAATATTCGTGCTTTCATCATTAAAACAAATAGCATCGGTCCGCTAGTGCAGCGACTGTAGGTTATGCTATAATTGACAAAACTATAACAATAAGTTAACAGAACTGTTTCACGAGTAAAAAATCAATGGCTTTACTATTCAATCGAAATATTTATCGAGCGTAGCTATGATTTCAAAAAATTAAAACATAAATGTTAAATAAATATCACACATGTTTAAAAGTTGTAATTAAAAGTTGTAAAACAATTGCTCGACGCACTAAAACTATGTAGTGTAGTAGTTAGTAGTAAAAACTATGTAAACTGTAAAAAAAAAATTTACATACTTGTATTTATGCTTACAAATAAATGTAACTTGATCAATTCAATTGTGATTTCCATTTACCTCCTTCTCTATACCCATACAAAATATCTATCAAACAAATAAAATTAAAATTTTCTTTTGAAAAATGCAACCATTCCATCAGTATTTTCTTATGACGTTGTCACGTTCAACTATCGTCAGTAAACCGACTTTTTTCTTGTACAAACGTCGAGGAATGGTATTAAAGTATTGGTACAAATTATACAAATCGAACAAACAAAAAAGTGGTTATGCTATTTCGTATCGAATTGATTTTTTCCAAAAATTCGACATAACATAATATTTTAATATATTTTTTTTAAATCTTTAGTTTAGATAGTGAAATTTAAGTTACTTTCTAGTTACTGAGGGGATGTCTTTTGATAAAAAAAACTTTTAATGAACCAATTGTTATATAATATATATTATTATTTATTATTTATCCCATATTATATACATATAGGCATAAAACTTAATTAACAATTAATTTTCATAAACTACCTGCTAACTTATGATAACCCTACTTCTATACGTAGGAATAATATAATGATAAGAACGGAACGAGCATTATTCAATTGAATTATTAGGATTGTTTTCGATTATTTTTCCTTATTAAAATTAATATTGTATCGGAAATCTAACAAGTACTGTTGCCAAACGTAAAATGCCAGCTGACGCGTCAATTACCATAAATTTGAGTATAATTCTGGTAAGGCAGCTAAGCGTAGTGTTTGTTTTAGTGTCTTCCTTATATTGTGTATTATTCCTATTTCCTACTTACCAACAAAATTTTAAAAATTAATTAAAAAAAGAATTTCAGTTTCTTTCATTAGGAACGAGTTTAAAAAATTTCAAAATCCCAACAATAACAACGTAATTGCGTATTGCGAGATCTTCCTTTATATTAGCTAGCCTAAGTTAAAATGTTACCAATTACTCGTAATATGTATCGCTAATTGCAAAAATTTTAAATAAAATAAAGATCGAGTTTCATGAACTTTGGGTCGTTATATACTTTTTTAAATAATTTATTTGAAAACAGAGAAAATTGCTTCTCTACTATAAAAAAAAAATTTGATTATACAAGCCATGTCCCAACTTTTTACACAGCAACTCTGTTGCATAGCGGTTTAAATTTGTAATAAAAAATATTAGCAACAATACTATAATTTGACTTTATACTTATAATTTACTTTTAAATAAATTATTATTTAATTAACATAGATTTGAGCTAAAAATTAACTAAAATAAATTATAAAAAATACTGGCTGGCAGAATGATACAGTAAAAGAAACTTTCGGCAATTCAATTGCAAATTATTTACGTATGTGGATATTTGTATAAAATGAGTTCGTCAAATTAACGCGTTTTTTTACTCATATTCGTAATGAAAAGCAGGATGATTACCTCGGGGTGAATGACCTATTTAGGCACTTGAACTATTAGCACCCTCATTACGCTCGTGCACCAAACCATCTCGTGCCTAAATAGGTCCCTTTCTCCCCTTGTGTAACCATCTACTATTACATGAAACTTAGGAGAAATTATATTATGCTTCTTAGTCCATTTTAAAGACGTGGTGTTGTTAAAAACATACTACAATAATCATTTTTTGATTGTGTGAAGTGTGTGTGAAACAAACAAACAAACAAACAAACAAACAAAAAAATGTATTATCAACACCGCTCCACTAAAAATTGGTTTAACCTCGAATTATTCTCAGATAATACGCAAACTACACCTTGATTCATGGACCTTTCTTCATTCAACCGATGATTCAACCACACGATACCGATACCAATATCGGAGGATGTTAATTGATGATACAAATGTATGCAACGCGCGTGCCGATGCGATGGCTCGTCTTCTCATCGAATCGAGAATGTTGGGTTGGAGCGATATTGCTATATAAGGCCGTGTTTTGTATACACGTAACCTTCCTTTAATGCGATACGTGCGGAAAGGCTTGGAAAAATAGTTCTTGAGTCTTCCAACTATTTTACTTATTTTGTTTGTGTTTCTTTTATATATGTAATATACTTAGAGACTTGATACACATTTTGTTTTATATTATTAAAATTATAATTATAAACAACGAATAATAAATATTTTTTTTAGCTACTTCGGTAAACCGTCAGTTAGCAATAAATACGTGAATTACTCCACCTCGGGACGGTAATGAACCGCGAAATGAAGGGATGAATCTTTTTCTTGGCACGCTGTGCACATATTAGTTTAATTTCGCACTCTGTCCTTAAATTGGTATTGATTGAGCATTTAAACCAATAAGTAATGGGTACTATTATTTTGATAACTGTCAAAAATTAAATGATAGATACTATATTTTTTTGTGAAGAAGAAACGAAAAAATATATTAGAATTCAATAGCTGATTTATACTAATTTAAATACTTATATAAAAAAAATGCTTCGGGATAAATCGTTTAGATACAGAATACAAGTAGACAATAAAATAAAAGTTTCGGTGGTGAAAAATATATATAACACATAAAAACTGGTCAGATTAAAAAAATTGATGTTTGTGTATTATTGTTATATTAGATTAAATTTACAAACAAGATACGCGTAATTAGCCGACCCAACGGTTGAAGGGACAATTTGGATGGGTTGCCTGGACAGACGGTGTATTCGGTGGACGACTCTTTGTACGGGTGACAGCTCTTGTAGTACTATTAATTTATAATCCTCTTTTGAGGGTTTTAAATTTATTTTAATCAGAATAGCCGGCTCAGTGAACTAAGGGACGGCACATTCTTATGCTCGCTAACATTGCATTAAGCAATAATAGATGAAGATACTTATAATCTGAAACTAGCGAAGGTTTGTGTCATTAAAAATTCGTATATACTTTAGTTATAAACAATCGTTAGACCAAACTAGTCTTTTTTTAAAGAATGTTTGTTATGAAAAAAAAATTACAAACTTACCTGACACTACATTTTAGCAGTAGGGAAATCACGTTTTTTTTGTGTGTAGGCTTATTTTTCAGTTAAGTAAGCAATTTTTCATGGTGGTATTTAATCTCAGATACCTTTTTAAATTTTCACTGTCGTAAAAGAGTTTACAAAATTGGTGCCGTGTAAAAACTGCTAATGACTTTGCTGACTCATTAAGATCGAAAGAAACGAATAACATTATGTCATAATAATTAATTTAACAAAACCCAACTCGATTTCATAAGATAGATGTATTTTTTTTAAATGTATCGAAATTGTAATTTTTACATGTATGAACAAATGTAAAAAAATTACGATTGTTTTTTACAAGGGTTCTGTAACGAAAGGTAGCTACTGAAGAACATTTATCACAAGTTTTTAGGTTTCTCCATCGTTTGGACATACCTATTTAAATTTTCCTGTGAAATTTCATAACAAAACTGGAAAACATAAACCATAACCATAAAACAGGTTAAATAGGTACTGAGGTGAATGACTATGGACCTTTAAAACAATCCTGTGTTCTTTTGTGTAATTTACATTTGAATTTGTCTTCCATAGCCTGTTATACAATAACGAAGTGGTAGTAAGTAACAAAGTTATTAAAAATAAATTTCTTCGTCATAGTTTATGTAAAAAAACATTTTATTTTCAAGGATAACTTTTCAATTATAGTAACGTAATAAATAACAGTAAGTAAGAAAGGATCATCATCATCAGCCCATTTTTACCCCACTGCAGGGGCTTAGGCCTCCCCCAGGGTGAGGAGGGGGGCTTGGAGCTTAAGTCCACCACGCTGCTACACTGCGGGTTGGGAACTGTAACGAGCGCCATCTGTTGACAGCGTCCGGGACCGACTGCTTAACGTGCCCTCTGAAGCACGGTGTCAGTAATATTGTGTACTTAAGTCAAAAAACTCATCGGCACACGCCCGGATTCGAACCATGGCACTATGGGGCCTTATAAATTTGAGGCAGGTTCGTTGCGCTCTGGGCTATCACGACAGGACACGACACGACAAGAAAGGATACAGTAAAAAAATTATTAATAATCAATACATAATACACCAACTCAATTTGACATTTTAAGACGTAACGGACGAATATCATTTTTCCTTTATATGAATAAACTTAGGACTTCTACGAAGATATCGTGAAATAATCAATATTTCTTAGAAAGCATAAAATAAAAATGTAGCTTTCCTTCAAATATATGATAATCCAATAATTTGCGGTGTAGCACGTCAACGAAACGCGCGTGTAAAACTTTCTGTGGATAAGTATTATTCTGTGTTGCGTGATGCGTTCGGAATTTCTATTTTTAGGGTGTCCTAACAAAAACGATCTTGAGACAGCCCATGTACTGAATAACAATTTCGGCGTACAGTTTTTCTCCTAAATAAATAAATAAACAGGAAAAATAAAAGAAAAGCGAGGAAATGTTATTCAAGGTGTGCTAATATGTCCCAAGAGTGTAGCCCTATTCAATATGTGAAGGCTAACACAAAAAGTAAAAATTGAGAAGATTAACAATTTGAAAATATTTGATATCAATCTCGATTTATTTCGTTATAACGAATGCAGTTTCATATGAAGTACTATGGTTATTATACCCACAAATAACAGAAATAAAATAAAGTTAAAAATTATTGGGAGTCCCTGTAAACAAGAACTATGTTTTTTAGCTTTTTTGGTGATTGATAATTGTCAGATAATTGCTTACACGTGATTTATTTGTTGAGTATGGTCTACTACAGCCGCTATGATAACAAATAATAAAAAGAAAAAAAAGAAAAATTAAAGGGGGTCTCCATAGTCATACAAGAAATGTGTCTTTATTATATTGTACGGTGCTACGGAACCCTTTATGTGATAGTACGACTCGCACTTAGCCGATTATATATATAGATCACTCTGTTTGATAACCATGTTGTGATTGTATACCTTATTATGAATTATTTGTTCATATTGTATTCATTTTTATAATCAATATTTTTTAATTATTTATTTACATATTTATTTATTAAATTATTCTCTCGGATAAACAAATTCTCATAGCATAAATTCATTTTTATTATTTTTATTTTCTTTGTAGGTAGATATGCGTAATATAGATGTCCACCATAAAACTACAAAAACACTTGGTCGGCTCTACGAATAATACCATACGCTGTTGTCAATTCATTTACCCTATTGTATTCAGATTGTATCCAATCTATAATTGATAAATTATATGACGGTATAAATACTAATAATTTTGCCTAAGGTTTAATTCATAATACATTAACATATGCAGTGGATAAAAAATTTAATCAACAAACTTGATCGGTTGTGTATATTATGCATGTTCGTTGACGTTCAGTTGATTGCTCATCAAAAGGATTTTCATTCGTTGTACCTTATCAAAATAGGAAAATTAAACGATCCCACGGAGACTAAAAAGATTATAAATTATTCATACAGTGAAATTCCAAATACGATGATTTTTAACGAGCTAAAAAATTTGTTTCTTTCCTGTAATGGAACCTCATCAAATATTTACATAATTAGCCCAGAAGATATGCATGTACATAAAATCGCAGTAATTAAGTAGGTATCGCAATATTTTAAAAGTTCCTGTTTAGAATGAAATGGAATACGACTATTACATTTACCATCTTCTCTTGTTAAAATAACGCGCGGTTGATTCTGGCTCGGGTATGAGGGAAATGCTACATCCATGGGCTCGCGACCTTGTAACTTCCTGAGTGAAAAAACCTTTGACTCATTTTTGACTTCCCCTTGTACCGTTTGCCACATTTATCCGTCTATCGAGTTTGTTGGGATACTCTGATCCTCCTTACACCTATTTTGTTACAGGAGTGAATTTAAATTCCCTTTTGTTGCAACTGTGTGCTACTTGTACAAATTAAACTGCGATATTTTTATCCCTTGAGAAAAAAAACATTTAGTCTCAACTGATAGTTTATTTTTAATGTATGAAAAGACATTGAATGTAGTATGATTTGTTTTACATAGTTGTATAGCGGTAAATACAAGATGTCTTGCTTGTGAAATATCATTAAAAAAAGTGGAAAAATAGACGGAAAAATGAATGAGATACAAGCCGGTGATAAACTGACAGCTGGACAAACGGACATGTCAAAATTATAACAGCTCCATCCGTGCTATTTAATTGCACAATCTTTAAGTTTATTATAGTTACTAATCGAATATAAAATCATTAATTAATTAAACAACGGGTTTGTTTGTATTTTTTACGATAAATTTTCCCTTATCTATATTAATAAAATTGAAGTGTCTGTCTGTCTGTCTGTCTGTCTGTCTGTCTGTCTGTTCCGGCTAATCTCCGAAACGGCTGAACCGATTTCAATGAAACTTTGCAGACGTGCAGAGGGTATTACCGCGGGTAACATAGGCTACTTTATGTTTGTCTGTCTGTCCATCTGTCTGTCTGTTTGAGCTGATCTCCGAAACGGCTGAACCGATTTCAATGAAACTTGGCAGACGTGCAGAGGGTATTGTCGGAAGTAACATTGGTTGCTTTTTGTCTGTCTGTCTGTCCATCTGTCTGTCTGTTTGAGCTGATCTCAGAAACGGCTTAACCGATTTCATAGAAACTTGGCAGACTTGCAGAGGGTATTATCAGGGCGGACATAGGCTGCTTTTGTTTGTCTGTCCGTCTGTTGCGGCTAATCTCCGAAAGGACTAAATCGATTTCAATGAAACTTTGTAGACGTAACTATGTGACCACGTGACCAAATTTTTAAATGCTTATATTGTCGAAACTATCAATCGCAGAACTATCGTGTTGGTACTTAAACTTGATGTTTTGACGAGATCTATGTGACCACGTGACCACATTTTTAAATGTTTATATTTTCGGAACTATCAATCGCAGACCTATCGTGTTGGTACTCAAACTTGATGTTTTGGCGAGATCTATGTGACCATGTAACCAAATTTTTAAAAGCTTATATTTTCGAAACTATCAATCGCAGACATATCGTGTTGGTGCTCAAACTTGATGTTTTGACGAGATCTATGTGACCACGTGACCAAATTTTTAAAAGCTTATATTTTCGAAACTATCAATCGCAGACCTATCGTGTTGGTGCCCAAACTTGATGTTTTGACGAGATCTATGTGACCACGTGACCAAATTTTTAAAAGCTTATATTTTCGAAACTATCAATCGCAGACCTATCGTGTTGGTGCTCAAACTTGATGTTTTGACGAGATCTATGTGACCATGTGACCAAATTTTTAAAAGCTTATATTTTCGAAACTATCAATCGCAGACCTATCGTGTTGGTGCTCAAACTTGATGTTTTGACGAGATCTATGTGACCACGTGACCAAATTTTTAAAAGCTTATATTTTCGAAACTATCAATCGCAGACCTATCGTGTTGGTACTCAAACTTGATGTTTTGACAAGATCTATGTGACCACGTGACCACATTTTTAAATGCTTATAATTTCGAAACCATCAATCGCAGACCTATCGTGTCGGTACTCAAACTTGATATTTTGACGAGATCTATGTGACCACGTGACCACATTTTTAAATGCTTATATTTTCGAAACCATCAATCACAGACCTATCGTGTTTGTACTCAAACTTGATGTTTTGACGAGATCTATGTGACCACATGACCACATTTTTAAATGCTTATATTTTCGAAACCATCAATCGCAGACCTATCGTGTTGGTACTCAAACTTATTGTTTTAACGAGATCTATGTGACCACGTGACCACATTTTTAAATGCTTATATTTTCGAAACCATCAATCGCAGACCTATCGTGTTGGTACTCAAACATGATGTTTTGACGAGATCTATGTGATCACGTGACCACATTTTTAAATGCTTATATTTTCGAAACCATCAATCGCAGACCTATCGTGTTGGTACTTAAACTTGATGTTTTGACGAGATCTATGTGACCACGTGACCACATTTTTAAATGCTTATATTTTCGAAACCATCAATAGCAGACCTATCGTGTTTGTACTCAAACTTGATGTTTTGACGAGATCCATGTGACCACGTGCCCAAATTTTTAAATGCTTATATTTTCGATATCATCAATCGTTGACCTATCGTGTTAGTACGCAAACATGATGTTTTGACGAGATCTATGTGACCACGTGACCACATTTTTAAATGCTTATATTTTCGAAACCATCAATCGCAGACCTATCGTGTTGGTACTCAAACATGATGTTTTGACGAGATCTATGTGATCACGTGACCACATTTTTAAATGCTTATATTTTCGAAACCATCAATCGCAGACCTATCGTGTTGGTACTTAAACTTGATGTTTTGACGAGATCTATGTGACCACGTGACCTAATTCTTAAAAGCTTATATTTTCGAAACCATCAATCATAGACCTATCGTGTTGGTACTCAAACTTTATGTTTTGACGAGATCTATGTGACCACATGACTAAATTCTTTTATCTGTCTGTCTGTACGTCTATTCGAGCTAATCTCTGAAACGGCTGAACCGATTTCAATGAAACTTCGCAGATATGATAAGAAGATTATCAGAAATGACATACGACACTTTTTGTTTATCTGTCTGTCTGTCTGTCTGTATGTCTGTCTGTTTGTTCGAACTGATCTCCGAAAGGGCTGAACTTATTTCAATGAAACTTTCAAAGATGTGATTAGAAGATTGTCAGGAGTGACATTCAATACTTTTTGTTTGTCTATCTGGCCGTCTCTATGTCTGTTTGAGCTGAACTCTAAAACATTTAAACTAAGTTTTATGAAACTTCGCAGACGTGAAAAGATTGGTATAAGGAGTGACATACGCTACTTTTTGTTTGTTTGTCTGTCTGTTTGTTAGGACTAATCGTTGAAACGGCTGATTCGATTTTATTGAAATTTTGCAAATATAAAAAGGGCGTTGTCAGGAGTAAAAAGCAATTTTTTTTACATACATATAAAAAATCGTAGTGTCTGTTAGTCTGTTCCAGTTAATCTCCAAAATGTCTGACTGATTTTGGGACCGACTTGGGGGATAGCTATTTTTCATACTAAAATGCCTAAAAGGATTTTTATGAAATTAGGTATAGAGATTTCTTAGGTAGTTAAGTTTCAGAATGTTCTAGAAAGTGTTACAATGTTCTGGAGCATCACGTTCCTTTAACTGTCTCAGTACAACTGTGGTCAACGCGAGCGAAGCCCGCGGGCGGAAAGCTAGTCGTAAATAAATAGATTCATCGGAAGTTATAATACAAACGAATGGATATTGTTTACCGATTCTTTTTATAAAGAGAACATTCAACTATATTGTAAACAAATATGGTACGAAAGATTGTGTACTCTGATTCATCTGTTTCTTATATTTTAGTTCTTGTTTCATGGATATTTATTAACGCTGAAAAACTGTCGTACAGTAGCGTAAATAAATGCGGATTAACAGATAAGTAACTTTTTCATATCATTAGGTGTTGATACAGAAAAAGCTGTTACTGCGGCACTTTTTTAGAGTAAACTGTGAATTACTTGAACATGGATATAATAGCTACATAAAAATGATGGCCTATTGTAGGATTCCAAGTGTTCATTGACAAATAAATGTCTGTTTAGTTTTAATTAAACTTAAATAATAATTTTTGCTTGTTATCTTAGCAAAGCATGTATACGTATATCACGAAAATAAAATAATAAGTTACGCCATAACAAAGTCTAAATAAAATTAATAGTAAGATGTTAATATGACATGGTATACCTCGAAACAGATTTGTTCATCTGAGCAGTACAACGGAGTTGCGCGAAGAACTGGGGCTTTTACATCGTGACTTTCAAAGAAAGATTTGAGATGTTCGTAGTGACAAAAATTCCTTTTGGCCACAAATCAAAAGAACAATTGCTTAATGGCTAAATGTATCTTTATGAGAAATATATGAAGTGTATTTCCCTCTTAAGAGACTACAATGAGAAATAAAATAAAGTGTCCATACTCGTCTTTTTACTTATCAGCTTCCCCTCGTACATATAAAAATAAATATTAATTACAACTTACTTATTCCGTATCGTGCTCGCTTATTTCTTATACACTTGTATTTATTGCTTTTTCTTATTGTATAATCATAAAATATTACACAAACTAATATTAAATAAACTAATTCTATAACAGGCAATACTTTCAACTTTAACCTTTCTCTTAAACTGTAGAATAAAAGCCTTAATGTAATTATTAAAATTTTTCATTGAATTTCAAAGTTACTATTGAAGACGCAATTATTGAAATTTCGAGATTTAATGTTTTGTTAAGATGTTGCATTTAAGAAACAGAAATATTATAATACCTTTACAAGTTACTTTAAGTGATATCAAAAGACAATAAATAGAGTGTTCTATTTTCATATTTTCTATTTTATTTGGGAATTTTGATGGTATCCACTTTTATTACTCTCCACAAGCATAACGTCTTAGAAGCTCATGTTATAGGGTTCAAAATAAAATTTGCAACTTCGTAATACTGTTATTGTTAAAAAGCTATTTTAGAAGCAGGTGAGATTATTTTTTAAATTAATTAAAAACAATTGTTGGAAATCAAACGATACCGGTTGTATCATCAAGGCTTGATTACCATATTATTTAAAACCACAAACGTGTGCAAAATTTTGATTTTGTAGGTAAAGGAGAAGTAGCTCTTACTTATTTTTCAAGATTTGATCGAAACGTAAAACAAGTGAAAAAATTTAACGGAGGTTTTATAGAACACTTTCTATCTTAGTCCTCCATTTATTAATTATTCAGCTCTAACATAACTTTTCCCTTCCATCAGGCATTTATAAATGAAACCACTTGAAAATGTTAAAAAAAATATTGTAGGTATAATCCGTTTCAAACAAAGGCGGAAAAACGGCCATTGACAAAAGTATTATGTTCGCGTCAACAGAAAACGATATCTTCCGCTCTCCATATAACTATCTATCGCTTACGTATTTCGCTGCGTTTCATAGTACGGGGAATATGTTTGAACGGCCCCGCTCATCACCGTCCACCCTGTACCACGAAACGCGTCCAAGGAAATAAGTACGTAAGCAATAGATAGTTGTATGGTGAGCGATAGATATCGTTTTCTGTTTTTCCACCTTTGTTTGAAACAAACTATAAATATTTATTGTAATACTCAATAAAAAGGGTTTTACGAGTAAAATGAATTAATTGCTGTCAGAAGACCTGTACCTACAATAATTTAAAAAATAATAAAATATTATAATTAAGATAAGTTTCAATTAAAAATTTATTATGAAACATTAAGTTAAGCAAAATTAGGCCCTATTAAATTTATGTGATCTCACGTGGCGTCACATTTTGTTCAAGATAATTCTGTCCGATCGCCTGAAACTTTTACATATGATAATGAAATAAAGAATTTTGATTTTATTTAATTTAAATAATCGAGAAAAGTGCGAGAAGTGGTGTGACTATGTATGCATATATCTACGTAGCCGCCGAGATGACTGCGGGACTTTGCTCTGTGCATTTCCGACACGACCGGCCGGTTTTTTATTTTGAGTTATTTTAAAACCGTTTCATCCCGGGCCTGATAGGTATTAGTTTCCTAAATTTTTCTTAACCGATTGGCGTAAAAAATTATAAGATATTCCGATCAGTAAAAACTAAGTTTATACGTCTTTGATTTTTATATATTTTGATACATCACAAGAAAAAAAAGCTTAAATTCGCGGATCATTTTTCATTGAATCCAAGTTTTTCTGATTTATAGTTAAGACCTAGTATATAAGCGTCACGTTTCAAATATGTTATTTTAAATGTTGTTTCAAAATTAACCACACACTTTTCCTTACTGTATTTTAAAGTGTGTAATAATTTAAAATGTTAAAATTAAATTTAAAATGTTAAGAAATAATTGTGTTAACTTTTTTGTAACAATAATAGCTTTATTAGGTACTTTAATCTATACAGTACATACAAACTAAGACTTTCTTAAAATTTAAACTAATAATGTGATTGTTTTTTCCATTTTATTCATATTTTATTGCACATCAAACATTTGATTGATGTCATTTTGCCCAGTTATGTTGATGACAACATAAATAATAATAATAGTAAGGTTGTGCATAGCCAACGTTATCTACGAGTTGTAATGGCAGTGCATAGACAAAATGTAACGCTGTAATCTATATTGTCTGTTCTCTTACTACTTTCTTTTTGTCTATTCATTACATTCATTACATTACATACATTGTATTGTACGTTACAATATTTATTTCAATTTAAAAAATAACTATCATTAATAGTTTTATTTCAGAAACACTATACAAAACTATCTCGAATACATATTCGAGTGCCACAAACATTTTTCAGTACATAATTAGTTTCGTGTAGAATATGTGAAAAATTAGACAATTTAGAAAAAGAATCCCGCGCATTGAAAATTTTTTTTCTTGTGACGTAACAAAATATTTAAAAAATTATACACGTAAACGTATAAACCTAATTTTTGCTGTTCTGAATGACATATTTTTTTGCACCAATCGGTAATGATTTAATGGAATGCAACTGTTAACGCTTTTTATGTGGATTGTTTCTAGTACACACACCTCTTGATGAATAACCCTCTGCTAAACATGAGAAACTTAAATATAAAAAGTTCTCTTTAGTACGACTAACGACGTCGTTACGTACCTATCTATGGGAACAAAAGATATACTGTTGTAAGATGTGATTTTCAATGTCAAATAAACACCCGATTTGAATAACATTGGAACTTGGTTTAATTTACGTCATTATTACTGTACCGTACCATCAGCACATTAATGCCCAACTGTATGGGCTTAGGCCTCTCCCGGGGATGAAAGGGCTTGGAATTTAATCCACCACCCTGCTCCAGTACAGGTTCGTGGATTTTAACGGCTAGCATCTATCGATGTCGACCGGCACCGACGGCTTAACGTGCTCTCCAAGGCACAGTCAGTGATAATAATGTATATAAGTTGAAAATTATAAGCCTTGGGATTCGAATCACGACCTTCTAAGCAAAAAGCGTGCTCGCTACCACTTTGCTATCACGACATGTAATAATAACCTAAACGAAATCCAAAATTAAAGTACTTTATTTCTTAGTTTAAACATTATACTTATAAAAACAACTTTTATATGTGACACAATATTCATAAAGTGATTATACGAATTGTCTTTTATAGAATCATCGTAGATTAAATTATGATGCAAAAATTTTTGTCAACCAAAGTTTCTGCATTTTAATCTTTTTGAATCGGCTTATAATGTCATTTCTATTATACTTTAGGACTGTTCATATTTTGATTACATTGCAAAACAAGTTATATTGTTTTATTATTTAATATTTTTGAACCTTGTTTGTAAAAAATAAAATAAAATCTTGTATAACTAACAAATGGACTAGTGTTATTGTGTAAATAGCGTGAATGTATTTGATTTAAAAAAAATTACCCTCATTACTGTCATTTAATTTATAATAAGTTTTTTTTTTTTTGTGGCAATAAACGATTTGATTGATTGATTGATTGATGTCTGGGACATCCCACACAGCGTCATCTAGTTCCAACGTAAGCAAACATACTTAAACCCATCTTAAACCATTGACTTAAGCATTTGTTATAATATATGCATAGTTAGATAGTTTCACACCCAAAAACAGAACAAATTGGCGTGTTCATGCACATGAATATTTTTTCCGGGCGGGAATCAAATCCGTGACCCTTGGCTCCATAGTAAGGATCTCAACCCACTCGGCCAGTCGGCCAATCATAATAATATTCTTTACCAAAATCTTTCCAAATAATGATAGTATCTCATTGTAATATGTGATACAATATTTTATTCATTATATATGTTTAAAGATTAAACGTTATAACACTGTGAAAATTCTACCACTTATCTCACAAAAATAGTTTGGTATTGCTAACAAGACGTAGGTTTCATGTGTTGAGATCCCAGGTCAATAGTACAAATGTATATATACATAGGCTGTCCGAGGCAAATCTGGCACAAGCTATTTACCAACACATATATTTACTTGTGCGTAAGGAAAACGAGAGGTTCGTTACTTTTTTTACGCTCATGTAAATGCATATGTGTTAGTAAATCGCTTGTAGCATTATATTGACATCACGTGAGGCAGCAGGTCAGCGCTACGCCTGCTACGCGGATAGTTATGGGTTTTACTTCCATGTCGGTACATGTTACTTAAATTTTGTCTTTAAGTAATAATTTATATAGTTTTTTTTTATATACGACATAGAGAGTAGCGCGGTCTCTTCTAGTCGTAAAAATGGTCAACAAATAAAACAACTTAGCCAATTCACTATGTATTATTCTTTAAGCGACGGCTTTCCAATATGCCTCTGTGAAATAAATTTATTACAATTTACGTGGAGTTTCCCAATGTTTGCAGGTTTGTGCTGGTTTTAAGAAATGTCCTTGTTTATATATGACACTCAATTTGTCCTATATATCACATTTAAATCTTTAAAAAAACTTTTTAAAGTTAATCTCATTTGATGATGGACAGTTTTTCTTTACAATGATTGCTTAGAATTCAATGAAACACAATTTTTTTCGTTATTCAGTATAATAAATAAAAAACCTAGACACTTACTTTCTGGAGTAGTTGTATTTAACAGTAACAACTATGAGGAGGACGTTGGCGGCCAGTGATAAGAGGATTACAGGGACGTAAAGCGTTATCAAGATAGGTTCTGGATGAAATAATATATTATCGAGCTCTGAGTTCAAGGAATCGAAACTGTCGTTCACTGCACCGAAAAGTCCTGTTCCAAAAGTATTGTTTTCAATTGGAATTCTCATTTTTAAAATCACTTCTATTCACACAATTAAACACAATTTTTCATTTAATATTTCTGAATTGTTTTATGTCTAATAATTAGTAAATTTGAAGATGTTATATTATCTAAGTTCATTATAAATATTGAGCGTCTTCATGAAACTATTCGTAATTAATAAAAATAAAATTCATTTCGATAAGTATTTTCAGTACACTAAAGTTGTAATATAAAAAGAATTCTGCAATTTCAGATTTTTAACCGAAATACTGTATATATGTTGAACTTTTCCCGCGCAACAATTGCCGCTGGAAATATAACCGACCGTGCACGTTCGCATGCTGGACTCGACTGGTATTTGCTGAAATTCGCGCAGCTCTCGTTCTCAATAATATGCTTTTCGTTTTCAGCTTATTGTTTAATAATGTATTATTACAAATTTTACTTGTAAATCATAAAAATAACATTCATGGCAATACATAGCTCGAAAAATGCGAGGTTCTTATGTTCCGATAAACTGTCAGTGATTCTCTGATCCGGGAATAACCAAGGGTAAAACACAAACTGTAATTGAATAACTTTTATCAGACGGCCCTTAGTTTTAGTAATATTGCTTTATCATTGGAGAGCAGTAAATCACCACTTTGGGGAGTTTCATTTTGATTTTAGCTTTAGTGCGTGTAAAGCTTTCAGAGATGTTATATACTAGTGGTTACTGATGGATTTGCTCACTTGAAATTTGACTGTTATGTTTTTTTTTTTTATTTATTTATTCTGGAAACAAAAACAGGAGCTTACATGGATTACACAAAAAGGAAATAACTATTCACTTAGTCGTATCTTAACGTTACTAGGTTCTTGCAAATCTTGATTTTGATATAAGTTATAGGTTAGTATTCAAAAATATATTCGTCTTCACTTAGCAAAGAATTTATTTTACAATAAAGTCCAAAGACACACGTACAAAGTACACACTATTTCAATACGATAATATTTATTTTAATATACAAAACAGGATTGCAAGGAGTACGGAAACTGCCATTAAGTACGTATATTTACGTATTGTTACAACAAATTGAAATCCAAATCCAAAATGTGAATAATGCAAAAAATCTTTTATTTTTTTGGAGAGGGGGGGGAGAGCTGCGCGCGGGGACCTTGTGCACTGAAACTAAAACTCCGCACCTTCAAACACCAGCTAGCCCTATTATAAATGGTAAGACGGTAAACGCAGAAAAGGGCTTCTTGTCAATTCGTACTTATATGCCTAGTACACTATGAATCGACGAGTTTTAGATACATATGACATTTCATTGAGCATTTGTTATGAGCATGGATGTTCACAGAGATACCACGTCGTGACAACAAAAATGTGTGCGCAAAATATACGCCGCAGACCAAATATACCCACTTGATATTTTTAAATATTAAAGTAATTAAAGCAAAATTCAAAATCACCCACATATGAAATTTGTACTCGAAATGAAAACAAAGATTTTTTGATTACGTTTCATGTGTAATTCACCAAAATATTTGTTTATAACAATGATTAAGGATACTGAGTTGTTTGATGGTAGGTACGTTTCACATTCTTCTTTCACAAGAACTTCGTATAAAAAAGTTATTAAAAATTCAGATCAATGCTAATTTTACACATTTTCGGCAAACATCGGAATTGTACTCTATAAAAAATTTTATCTGTACGTCATTTTTGTTTTTATGGTTGATGTTACTAAACGGTAATTTCAGCCCAATTTTTTACAGTATATCCACCATTTCACGAAGAAAAGGTGGTTTAATTTCGATTCTGTGTAAATGTATAAAACACAAAAACACATGGTGAAACCAAAGAAGTTGCAAGCGATATTTTAGCTGGATAAAACAGCACTAGTCAAAAACACGATTTCAGTTTAATAATTCATGAAATTATTCTCAACATATTAGGTAAATATTAAGTACAATATTTCAAAATTAAACAAATTCAAAATTTAAGCACTTTTGTGAATTGCCGAGATGTAAAATGGAAATGTATTAAGTGGAAGCATAACTCAAGAAATTAAATATAAGAAACATAATGGCTCCGGAATGGCATAATAGTACATTATGATGCAAAAACGGTAAGCTGAATATTATAGTCGAGCTGTTTATAGGCACGAAGCGAAATCGAGTGCTTATAATAAACCGATGACTATAATAGTTAGCTTACTGAGTACGAGCATCATACGACGTTTTTTAATACATTTGCGCTTAAAATTAGGTAGGTACTTCAAATGTAATAACGGCGAACGGGATTGCTTTTCGCGGTTTACGCGTGCGTTGCAAACAAAACACTCGTTTGTGTAAAGTAAAAAGGCCTAGTCAGCAAAATTCAACATTACAATCCAAGTTTCGATGTCATAAAGACCGTATTAATAGCAAATGTATTGAAAACATAGTTATGGAGACGTTGATATATGTCCACGCGTGGCGTGGCGTTAAGGGCAGGGCAGGACATCGTCTTTTATAAATAGCAACTTAGCTGTTTTGTTTCCAGCCATTTTGTTTAATACTTGTTACATAAAATCCATGGCCCGGCAAAATAGGTCGCAGGCGCCACCTGTTGGCAGACCACAATCGCAAGGCAGAACGCAGAGGCGCACCGAAACGCGGCGACATGGAATGTCGATAGATGGCGTCCTCGCGAACGAACAGCCAGCGACCCGCTCGGGCATTGAAAAAGCTGATTTTGGATCAAACACTTGGGATCAGACATTCGAAGTAGAAGGTCGATATTGTAAAATTGTAAGAAAGTAGGAGGAATCAAAATGGCGGGTGACGTGGACGATCGCCCCACGAACACCAATCCATTTTATATATAGTCAAGTAAAATTAGTATATCACACCGCTCCCCAAGTACCCGAACATCCTTCAGGATGGACGGGAAAGGTCTCGTTCTCGACGTCGCGGCCGTCTACTGAAGAGGCTTCCTATTCTTTCGACATTTGTATCTTCGGTAACTGTTTTATCCAAATACCCACGGCCCGGGAGGAGGGCCGAAAGAAGTCGCCGCCCGAAGACCAGGAGGAGACGGAGCAGCCCAGGAGCGGGACGTCGCAGCTGGCCTACGCCAGACGAAACGCCAGCCCCGCCGCCCCTGCGGCGAAACCGAATTCGACACTGGACGGCAGGAGCGAAATGTACCTCCGCCCCTTCACGTCGAAACGTAAAAGGCCTGTTTCTTTTTTGTTTTATATGCGCATATAACGTAGATTCAATCTCAGAGTAAAGTGTTTAATTTTATGTAAATTTGCATAACTTGAACGCCCGCGCAAACATACTGACGACGAGACCATCGAAGGCGCGGTGCATCTTTGTAATTAGATTTATTATTTGTTCTCATATTTGATCTAGATATAGTAAACATCCTTTCGTTGTATGGTGGTGTTTCATTTGCGACGGCGAGTTACCTTCCCGACAGCACGGTCCTTGAACCAAAGGTCTGAGCTCCGCTGCTGATACCTATCCGAGCAAACTACGAGGTTAGCATCGCCTCACGACGACTAGAGCATGCATTTTGATGTTACGTTAGGCTTACATCGCATTTTTAAAGTAAACCTTATTCTTTTTAACGTAACAATATGGTTTACGAACATTTATATTTTCTCAACGAACAATAAGTAAGAAACCCATTTCTTTCACAACGTAACATACTGAATCACAGGCATGAGAAGAAGTAAAATCAGCATGGTTATATCTCCAGACTGTTTGTTAGAAGAAATGCTCTTCCTCCTAACTGCTGTGATTCCATATCCACTAAATAGCTGTTCACTGTGATTAATCCCTAGTAAACCCGATGAAAATATGTTATTTTGAAGTTTTATCCTTATGAGCTATACTTTTAATTTTCTTTTCGAGTGTAAAAAATATACTCTTTCGAATTTCGTAGCAAAAATAAAGGGTTGTAGTTAAAGAAAAAAACATCGATGACGTCATGCCTGTTACACGAATAACCATATGTATGATATTTAGAAACATGCACAAAAATTTATAAAATTTGATCGGTTGTAGCGTTTTTTCCAAAAGCTATTTTTTGAATTTAAAACGAATTTATTACACACTTTACAATAGCTATATAATAAAACCGTAAAATTAGCTTGTCCATAAATTGAATATATTATTAGCGATGCGACGTAGTGAATAAATATATAGGCGTGGGTGCGGTCCGCGGGGAGGAGTTAAAGGCATTAACACACCGAAGCATCCTCTATGCGTCCGGTCGTCGTTCATGTCAAACCCTATACACTCTCCGGAGTATAGGTTGAGGACGTCATTTAGCCGGTCGAGCTGCACCTTCTGTGTAGAAATCCCAACCCGGCACTATCTGCGCGGTAGGTCGGGCGCGCAGATGTCTGTAAGCAGATTCGGCCCTCACTAAACAAAAAAAAAAAACACGGTGAGGGCTGAGGCGAAATGTCATTCGAGCCGAATGGACGTGTCGCCACTGCCAGTGAATTATCATTGTGTTATTATTGGATATTATAGTTATTGAATCCCTACTTGACCCTCCTGTGACAGAGGATCTCACATTATTTATACAATAAACAGATTAGGGGCGATATAGAAAGAGTAATAGAAACTAAAATACCATTTTTACAATATTTGTCCGTCTATCTGTGTTTTAGGTTTATGTGTTTGCTAATTTTCGAAACTACCTACTAAATGAATTTTCATTACGTTATCACGTAAAAAAATTGTTGAGGTCTAAGTAATATTTTTGGCTACATTTAATTGAAATTGGTTGACAAGGAAAAATACGTCCAATAAAAGAGTAATCAGAAATCACTAGGTTAGACCACAGAATTTAAATTTGCGATGTTGATTATTCGTGTTTCTTTGCTACGTAGGAAGCAGTTAAGATTTTGGCAACATCAAATCCAAAGGAGATTGCGGGGCCCAAATAGAGTAGTAAACCCTATAGGCCACGCCTGTGAAGCCACAGGTAGCAGGTAGTATCTGCGTCTACCTTCAGAATATAAAAAAAAAAACGTGCGATCCGGCTATGTATTATTTGTATCTCAGCCAAAAAAAAATGTAATTTCTTCTTATCTATATTTTTTTAGCACCGTTGTTTTCTATAAAGAAACACCCACACATAATAATGCTACACCAAAATGTAGAGATAAATTTTGTTTTCTCTAAATGTTGACAAGAAATTTGATATTATGTTTCATAATATAAAACATAAGACATAATCAGATTACATCGATAACATGTTTCTTTTTGGCATAAGTAAAATTCACTATTAGTTTTTCCTTTGAAGTAAGTACGTGTAAACCTTAAGCTCGTATCGACGTAATGAAGATGATAGCAGAATACCATCATCATCAACATCATCATCATCAGCCCATTTTTACCCCACTGCAGGGGCTTAGGCCTCCCCCAGGGTGAGGAAGGGGCTTGGAGCTTAAATCCACCACGCTGCTCCGCTGCGGGTAGGGGACTGTAACGACCGCCATCTATTGACAGCGTCCGGGACCGACTGCTTATCGTGCCCTCCGAAGCACGGTGTCAGTGATATTGTGTACTTAAGTCAGAAAAACTGATTGGTACACGCCCGGATTCGAGCCATGGCCCTATGGGGCCTTATAAATTTGAGACAGGTTCGTTGCGCTTTGAGCTATTACGACACATGCCGCAGAATACCATAAATATGTGTAGTTCGTAAATTTCATTTTCTCTAATTAACCACGTACTGGTTAAATTCAAGTTAAGTTTGAGCAATAGTTAAAATTTAAACTAATACTAGGATATTTTTGGTTAACTTTAGGTTAGATTCCTTTCACTCTAGGGTTTTAATAATTGAGTTTAACGTAAATATAATATTAACATATCCGGTTGAAACAAGAGTACCTACACTGAAGATTAATATATCGTAATCTTAACTCTAATTTAGTTGTGCCTGAAAACTAACATATGACAACGAATGCTCGACGAACTGAATTATTTAAGGCCTATTAATAGGCAACCTAAAAATTTGATTACAACCGTACGGCCTGTGTCGTCCTCATCACTACATACTATAAAATAAAGTTTCCCGCCGCGTCTGTCTGTCTGTCTGTCTGAACGCGATAAACTCAAAAACTACCAAAGGGATCGGCATGTTATCGACACCAATGAACAGAGTAGTTCAAGAGAAAGGCTTACGTATATAATTTATTAATGTTTTGTGGAAATTTGTTGAAATATGACGATTATTGTTGAAGAAGTCGGAAAAAAATCAAGCCGGCTGGGAGCTTTTATCGAAAACGCTGCCTAATCCTTTTGAGACATAATAAAATAATGTATGGAGGAATTGTTTTTCTGTTATAGGACTACAGAAAGGTCCGTGATAGCATATGTTTATCTTTTATGGATAGCTTACTATACCTATTTTTATGATTAAATAAATGGTGTCATATGATGAAGTAATTGGAAAGCAATTATACGGATACAGTGTTAATCTTTATGAAATTAAATACATTATTTACCTTCAGCATTTCATGCATATTATGATTGCCCTTTACACTATACAATTTAAATTAATATCTTAAGAGATATAGCGAAATATAAATTTAAAAATAATAAAATTTATAAACGATACACAGCTGGGCACTGCGCTGGCCGGCCATATTGGACGACGCGACACATGTGGCTATGTTAGGCTGAAGTTATCAATATTGTATTTAAAGAAATATTGTCGTTGATTTTTATGTTATTATTCTTTACTTTTTCAAATATATATTAATATAATTGGAAATAAAATGCATTAAATATACTCCGAGTAGGATAAATTTACTTTACATTTGAATCTAATTAAATCCAATACACATGTTCGCAACAAACTGATAGGACACTAAGCCTTATATACACCCCCTTGATAAATCATCACCACCTCTCGTGGTCAGGACACACCCCTCAAAGCAAAATCGTGTAACAAGATAGTGTGTTCTAGTGTACGCAAGAAATAATCTGAGAGAACAACTCCGACTACACCAGATACGGGAATCTCTAAATCTGGGTGGACGAGCTATCCGATAATGAAGCGCTGGAAATTAAAATAAAGGACTTCAGAGAAATTGCAAGTGGCACTCGACTAATCAACGAGAGACATTGTCAACATTCAAATAATGGGCCCAACGTGTGACTATAAAGGCTACAAACATCATTGTAAACTTTTTTTGATAACCGAGTTTGATCTGCAACAACTTATACGGTTTAGTTATATTCATCCATCTGCTTGTGTGTTCAACCTCATATTCCTTAATTTTATCGCTATCCATGATAAAATTACGCAAGTAAATGTAAATGCATCTAGTTTTCGCTTATTGGCTAAACGCTATCTGTCATTTCCTTTATAATTTTTACAGAATTTTTACTTATAAAAATATATGTTATAAGTTAATCTATTACTCGTTAAATAATACAGTCTAGTTAGCTGTGATAGTTTACCTTTTAACTACGTTATATATACTCCTGTCATAATTTTTTTCCACATCTCCAAAAACAGCGGTTTAGCTTGTAGAGGGTCAGGACACATGACTCTAACAAAAATTAGGACTTTAGGAGTGCATATCCCAACAACTGTTGACTTAAATAAAAAAAAAATTGAAACCTTGATATCATTTTTAAAGACCTATCGTATGGTACCTCTCCCGTTAATATAAGATAAATGTTTTTTTCGTACTTCAGTTACACGTATAACGACCTATCCCAAAAAAAAAATTTCTCTTTATTTCCCTACGTCATTGTGTAATGGTTCATAGATTACACTTACCTTCCAAATTTTATCTATATATTGCTAATAGTTTCCGAGGAAAACCCTAGACAGGCAGACAGACAGGAACTCTAAAAATTAAATATTTTATTAATTTTTTTTTTTTTTATTTAATTGATAAAAACAAAATTTTTCCTGTATACTGAGATCCGTCTGCGGGTCTAATAAAATATTAAAATAATATATATTAAAAAATAAAATACTAAATAAAATATTCAATAGTTCTTGTTTCATTGAATAGTTCTTTCCAAAAGAAATTAAAAAAATGTCATAACTTTTCTTAAAGCATTTCTGTTAACGCGCCTTTGCACAGGAATTCGCAGGGTGTACATTTTCCTGTATTTCCGCTTCTTCTGATATCGTTATCGAATTCCGATTCGATATGGGAGATATATATTTATGCAAAAAAGCAGCCTACGGTGTGAATTTCGTTTCTCTAAAGTCTGAAATAATATCGGATATCTAATTTTTAAAACAATATCGAAACCCGTCTGATAACAATACAATTTCGAGCAATCCGAAAGCGCTCAGAACTTAACATATAACTACAAGTTTAATTTGCCGTTTGCGGTTTTCTGAATTACCTATAACATTCTATGTATATCGTCTTTGTCAAGGAATTATATGCTTACTTATTTTTGAGCGGCATATGCTTTCAAAACACAGACTCGAAACCGTTCCTTCAAAACTGAGCGAACTCGCGCACTTTCATTCGGTTGAAATATGTCTTTTATTTGTTCGGATATTGCGAAAATGTAAAAATTAGAAATGCTTCAATGTGAAATTTAATGTACTAACTCTACTACTTTGCTTGTTTAGACAGATAACTGTATGAAGCGGAAATTTCAGGATGTAACAAGGAACAAATATTTTCTGCATATTTTTTTGGATGTATTAGTCTTAAATATTTGTACATATAGCAATCAATACCCTATTGGGTACAATTTTAATTAAACATTGTCGAAAAGAAATCAATCCCAATAATTTTATAGTAAATAAACTTTTTTTTCTGAACCTTACTTAGTTCTGAAAAGCTTTGCAATTTATATTCATCTAATGTTTAATTTAACTACCTATAAAAGACTTTGATCCGTTATCTAGTTAAAACAACAAATTGAATTTGAGATTTCTGACATTAGAAAGGACATAGTTGAGGTTAAATTTATTAGTTAGCTTTCATTTGAAATTTGTTTATGGTTATGAATGGATACCAATTAGAGAACAAATTGAAATATGAAATGTTTGGGCCTAAGTATTAGTGGATAGGACTTGCCGAAATCATTAAGCTAAGTACCGTTGAAGCTGTATGAGTCAACGAATAAAACGTGAGTTTGCTTTGAAATATGAATAAGAAAATTTCCTTTCAATTATATGTGGTTCTTATCCTACCCTTTTCTCTCTTTGACAATGTACGATCATGTAAAATTTTCTTGTATTATAATAAGACATGTTGTCATAATCATCATTTGAAACTGATTATTTTATAAAATAAATAAGACCATTATTTGTTTCACAGAAAAAAAGAACTATAAAAATAAAATCAAAATACCACACCCTTACTCACTTATAATCAAGACAGCTGAACTCGAAAGGATTTTTTTGTAATTCTACCCCTGAGATGGTAAAATAGACGGAGCGTAACTTTGTATGAAAATCAGTCACTTTTGAATTTAAATTCATGAAAATTTTAGAAATTACTCATATCGTGTTTCAAGATTTTTTATTTAAAATTTAAGGCAGCAAAATAAAAACTAAATGTTTGTATGGGAGTTCCGTCAATTTCGAGGTTAAGTGCGTGCATGTTTGGACTTTGAAGCAGAAACAAACAAACGAAATAGGTACCCTGCATAACAAGATTTTTGAAAATTTTACTTTCACGTGGCAAAATAAAGAATCAACCTTTGTATGGGACTTCCATCAATTTTAAAGTTTAGTGCGCAGTGATTTTGATTTGTTTTTTGGGCAAAAAACTTAATATGACTTATTTTAACTTATTCAGAAAGACCCTTGAAGTACCAATGAGTTTTCTGACTTAAGTACATAACTATCACTGACTTCGTGCCTAGGAAAACACGTTAAGCCGTCGGTTTCAGGTGCCATCAACAGATAGAAGTAGTTAAAATCCACCAACTCGAACTGGAGCAGCGTGGTGGATTAAGCTCTAAGCTTCCTCACCCTGGGGGAGGCCTAAGCCCCTGAAGTGGGACATAATGGGCTGGAAGAATGGAATGGAACTTTCAAGGAATTAAAATTGGGAATAAAAGTTTGTTTGGAACTTCTGTCATTCTTGAAGGGGAAGTTACGATATGTGTTATTTGGTCTTATGGATAGAAATTTAAAAACACGTTTTAACATTTATAGAAAACTAGCTTTTCGCTCGTAGCTCCGCCCGTATGGACTACACGGTTGTCCCGGGACCTTTTTCCTGGGATAAAAGTACCCTATAGAACAAACTACATCGATACAAAAAATTATAGCGGTCTCGGTACAACTGTATCCACGCGAGTGGAGCAGCGGGCAGAAAACTAGTATTTTTATGAATTATAGCCTATGTGTTACTCTGATGTTTAAGCCATATTATTGTAAAGTTTCATTAAAATCCATTTAGTAGTTTTTGCGTGATAGAGTAACAAACAGCCATACACACAAACTATCGCGTTTATAAAATTAGCAAGGATGAATCCTTAAGCGAGAAAAATAGAACTAAATAAAGAAATGTTCTCTTCACCACTACCACAATGTCTGAAGACCAAGGTCTTCAACCCATTCGTCCTACCTACAATGACATACGGTGGCGAAACATGGATTCTCCGGCAGGACTGGTAAACAAATTTTAAGTCGCTCAGCGCGCTATGAAACGGGCTATGTTCGGTATTTCTTTGTTGGATAAAATCAAAAACCCTGCAATCCGTCGAAGAACTAAAGTTGGCGACATAGCCGAAGCGATCAGTAAGCTGAAGTGGCAATGGGCCGGTCACATTTGCCGTAGAACCGACAACCGATGGGGTAGACGGGTTCTCGAGTGGAGGCCACGTCTTGGGAAGCAAAGCGTTGGACGCCCTCCGGCAAGGTGGACTGATGACCTGAAGCACCATACCGGGGGTAATTGGATGCGGAAGGCGGAGGACCGTGTGTGGTGGCGAGCCTTGGGAGAGGCCTATATCCTGCAGTGGAGAGACACGGGCTGATGATGATGATGATGGTGAAAAAAATAGTTAAATTGGTTGGAAATTCAAAATTATATGTTTCAGTGTTTTTGTAAAATTTTAAAATAATCATAACATATTATAAAAAAAATCCCCCGCCGCGTCTATCTGTCTGTCTGCTTGTCTGTCTGAACGCGATAAACTCAAAAACTACCGATTGAATTGGCATATAGGTGACACCAATGGACAGAATGATTCAAGAGGAAGGTGATTCAATTTATTAATGTTTTGTGCATATTAGTTGAAATATTACGATAATTGTTAAAGAAGTCAGAAAAAAATCAAGCCGGCTGGGAGCTTTCATCGAAAACGTTGCCTAATCCTTTTGAGATATAACAAAATAATGTTTGGAGGGATTGTTTCTCTTTTATAGGTCTAAAGAAAAGTCCGTGGTGGCATATGTTTATCTTTTATACCTTACTATACCTATTTTTATGTTAAAAAAATGGTGTCATATGATGAGGTAATTGGAAAACAATTTATACGGATACAATATTAGTCCTTATCAAATTAAATACGTTATTTGCCTTCAGCGTTCATGCAAATTATGATTGCCCTTTCCACCATACAATTTAAATTAATATCTTAGGAGATATGGCGAAATAGAAACTATCGCGTGATAAGCGCCTCGCCGCGGCTGCCGCCGGCCCCCGCACTGGGCACGGTCGCCGGCGCGTGACGCGGCCCCATAGCGGCATCATACCGACTCAACACGCGTGATGTAAAGTTAGACAGAATTGGAAACAAAATACATTTAAATACTCCAAGTAGATCTCCAAGTACTCCAAGTAAATCTAATTAAATATAATCTACACGTTCGACGCACCAAAGCCGATACAACAACTACGACAGAAACAACACTACGGCTTATATGCTCTGCTGCCCGTGCAAAGCCGGGGCCGGTCGCTAGTCGTTAATAAATGCTATACGCAAGCGTAAGTCAAAACATAAGTACCTACTTATTCCTGCTGTATTGAACTAAGTCCTGATAAATATTCGTTCACTCTATAGACCAGTATCTACTGTTGACTTTTTGGTCAACATTTAACATGAAAATCAACATTTTGCATTTTTACTATAAATTATACCCGTAGGTATTATACTTCCTTGACTTTTGTGCCTCCATTAATCTAGATTTTTTATACCGCACAGACCTAATACGAGCACGGCTCTATATCCTACGTAAACAGTACTTAAGTAGTAATCGGAAATAGGTTTGTTAAATGCGGTCAAGGCGCTGCGCGCTTTAGTGGGTTTTATTGCAAACCTAGTTTACGTCTTTGCTTTGGTATAGTTATTGGTTAATGTTTGACCTTAGTTTCAACCTGTTATTAGGAATGAAATATACTTAACGAAAAAGTATAACATGTTCATAGATGTACATACACATACGAATACCCCGTTGTGACTAAAAAAATTTAAATAAAAAAATATACGCCACATAACAAATAAAATATTATATTGCA
Organism: Luffia ferchaultella; assembly: GCA_949709985.1. NCBI lineage: Eukaryota > Metazoa > Arthropoda > Insecta > Lepidoptera > Psychidae > Luffia > Luffia ferchaultella. Next base: position 887,629 of record OX453247.1, on the reverse strand, counting down.
TCACTTGATAATCTGAAATATTCTCTGTGAAGCCGAATTTTGTGTTTTCTTTTATTTATAAAGTGCAAGAAAGAGAGTAAGCAAGATTTGAGGATAAAATCAAAGTTGAGGGAAGTTATTGGAGAAATATTATGTGGAAAAAGAAAGAAGAGTGGAAGGCAGAAAATTAAGTGACAGGGAAAAATGACACAGAGAAAACAGCTATAGCGAAAATGAATTCTAAAGAAGAAAACAATATGACGAAAGAGAGAAGAGAAAGTCAAAAGATGCTGGCAATATTAAGATGTGGGAATCTGGAAAAGAAAAACAAGTAGGTATTGGATGGGTGGATGGATGGATGGATGAGACAGAATATGCAAAATATGCAGAAGAAAAAGAGATTTAGAGCACTTCAAGGAGCATGTAGGTTAAAGAGAGAAAGGGAAATATGATAACTATTAGAACAATGTGAGGAAAGAAGAGCTTTGAAGTGGGTGCGGAGGGTAGAGAAATTATCAAAGAAAAAAAGGTGAGAGGGATAGGACTAAGTAATGGGAGACAGAGGTGTCGAGAAAAATTATTACAGCGAAAATTAACTGAATTAACTCCGTGAACTTGGACAATACGCTGTTTTGTAAATAAATAATAAAAAATTAAATGTTTTGAAATATTCACTGTGAAGTAAAATTTAGTGCGACCCAAAATTACAGACAGACACAGATATTTTCGCATTTATAATTATAAGTATTAAAAATTATAAATTAAGTAAGTTGTTTAATTAGGTTTAAAATAATATAATGTTTGTATTCGAACTACGTGATATAGCTTTATTTTCGAACTCTTTCAAGTTTGAAATATCGATCGTATTAAAGTTCCTTTTCCGATTAGAGAACCTCTAAAGTCCTAACGACGTCACCACAATCGACCACGTAATTACGTAACAGACAAAAAGCCTGCGGCAGCTGGCTTTGTGTGGGCACAAAGACATTACAAAATTAAACGAACAAAGAGACGTTGTTTACCTTTTATTTTTAAGAGCCACCGTTGCACGCTTTTGAGGCGTTATTTTCTGAATGTTACTACATCTATAATGTAAACACACGTTATTACAAGCTTTTAACTTGCAACGCACTTACGTATGTGAGAACGTGGGTAATTGGGTGGGTAGGTTAACAGAACCAAAAAATATAAGTTGTGGTATTTATGTTAATTAACACCTTTCGTAGTGCACGGTGACAAAAGTTTGATGATCACCTACAAGGTGTATAACATAACCTATCAATGTAAATATTTTTTGCACGATCAGTTTTCATAGCAAATAGTAGTATTTAATAGCACATAGGGTCTGTCAATGAAACTGAAATGATGATATTATTAGCACTTGGTGACGGAGGTCTCACGATAAAGCTGGAAGCAGAATGACATTATCTATCAATAGCTAGTAGTAAACATGCCGAATTTGAACACATTAGAATGGTTTTCACAAAAACCCTTTTTACAGCACATGGTAACAAGGGTGAGATTTCTTTATTTTATTTTGATTTGCCGAATTTAAGTTCATTGAGTTTGTCTTCTCGAGCAAATTTTACATCAGATGGTGACGGTAGCCTTATGATGGAACTGAATAACAGAACCTATCAATGCTAGTAGTAAACTCACTGAGTTTGGGCTTGTTGGATTGATCTATATGAGTACTTTTCATAGAAAATGGTGACAAGTCTGTACAGAACCCATTAATGGCTACTAGTAACTTCACCGATTTTTGGCTTTTTAGGTTTGTCTTTACGAGCAAAATAATAATATAGAAATATGGTCCGATGATGAAATTGAAAGGTTGCTAACAGAACCCTTTCACTGTAAAGTAATAATCTGCCCGAAGGCGCTACAGGAGACGTTTCTTTAAAATGATTTTACGTCAATGTGACCTTATAGTATTGTACATAGGTCTGCTGATCTTCAAAAGTAATAATTTTAAAAAGATAAATCTGAATTTTATTAAAAACTCAGGAATAAAAATTATTAAAAAATAAAGCATTAAAATCGTGGTCTAAAATTTCAAAATTTTCTGGAAAATTTTATAATGTCCAGGAACATTTCACTCCTTGAACGGTCTCAATACAATTGTGTTTCCACGCGGGCGAAGTTGCGTTAGGAAAATTAGCATTGATATATGAACGTTTAAATAAAGGCCGAGTTTCGCTTGTTTTTAAACCGATTTAAAAAAAAAAATATTTTTGTATTTTTAAACCGGATAATATGTTTTGGATTTCGATACATAATCTAGGGCCGTTAATGGTTTAAAACACGAGACTTTTTATTTTACTCGATCATAGAGAATTTTTTATTTACTTATATTAAACTAAAGAACATTTCATTTTAAAAGTTAATGATTAATAACAGGTTTTTACAATTATGAGAGCTTTTCATGGTTTTTTTTAATGAGCATTAAAATTAAGAATTTTCGATGCAACGCTTCTAGGCAACATTCGGCATGTAGTTCACTCGTGTATTTTGAATGTGACACAATAGTAATGTAATAAAATGAACCAGAGTAATTTTTATACAAAAGTCCTAGCCCGATTTCTGAATATAATATTATATATAATGTAATACCTGGGACATTCCACACAGCGCCATCTAGTCCTAAACTAAGCAAAGCTTGTATTATGGATATCAGACAACTGATATACATATTTATATTATATATTTTTTTTATGAATGAAATGATATGAATATGAAATATGAATCAGTAGGTATTCAACCTGCAAACTAAGAGACTGATAGATACGCAGTAGAAAATTGATATTTCGGGTACAATCTAAGATTTCATGTGTTATCGGTTTCACAATCAAGGTTAACGTCCGTGTTGAAATGCTTTTCTTTCTTTTTCCATTTCCGTAGTGAATATTAGTTAAGAAAATACATATCCAACATGACTTTAATAACAGACTGAATCAAATGTTTTTAATGGTAGTAGTTAGTAAAATACTATGATTATAATCGAAGTGTATATTCACATTCAAATCTCAAATTTCTTGATTGTTATTGTTTATTTCATTGAATAATAACCCAACGTAATTGTCTAATAAGCAGATAATTATAATCTGGGTTCTATAGAAACGCTTCTATTTGTTTCATATAACTCAGACCAGGAGTCGCTCTTATAATCACCCTTGTACGAGTATATTACACGTGTAGGTATATTGTCTGTATTTTTACATTGATTTCCATCTATACGTTTTCTGTTTTGCCAGACGAAAAAGCCATTTTCATGTAGCCGATAAACTTTTTCGTCTATTTTGTCAACTATATTTACGAATGAATCCTTATATATTATTTATATTATTTACATATAAGGATTAATTCAATCGCTCCTTTATATTTATGGAATAGTGATTTCTCCCGCGTCACCACCAGTGTCATGTCATATTTGTCCGTAAGAAATTTAATACATATATAATAAATTAAATTGTATGAGATGTTTTCTGTTAAACTAGTACTAAAATCACGTCGTTTCGTTACTCTTAACGACGCAGGTGTGTAAAAAACAACAAAGAAATAAACACATTTTTGGATTTATAATAATAAATAGTCAGTATTTGTGCGACAATTCAAATAAATAGCACACATATCCTGGAATTGGGACATCCATCACACATAAAATTTTGACAATTTCTGGCAAGGAAAAAAGTCCAATGCCGATGAGACAATCTAAAATGTCTTCAAATATTTCATTTATGCTCGCTTCTACGGTTTTTTCAACAAAGGAATCAATGAACTAGAAATGGCGAAAGTGTATAGATTACAATAATGGTGCATACTTTGATTGATTAAATATAATTAAAACATAATTTTTTTTCATTTTACAATATCCATATGAGCCAATTTTATATAATCATAATACTTAGCATATCCCTCACATCGTTATTTAGTCCCAAACTAAGCAAAACTTGGATCACGGGCACTAGACAACTGATTTATATATACTTAAATATTTTTTTTGATATACATATTTAAACATTTTATACTCAGACGCAGAACAAATAGACATGTTCGTTCACACAAATATTTGTCCCGGGCGGGAATCGAACCCGCAATTATCGGTTCTGCAGTTAGGGGAGACCCTAGGGTGGTTAGAGATAACCACTCGGCCAGTCGGTCGTGACTCGAACAAGCAAACGTACATGCAGACGACTGATTTTATATACCACTAAAGATATTTAATACATGACATTAGGTATAATTATAGTGACGTGACATGACGTGAATGCTGTACGGGAATCAGTCTAAATGTCAAAGGTTCTCTCTGATTGCCAATTATGGGGTACTCACATAGACATAAATTTATTCACTAGACAGGCCTTTGCCTATAAATAATATGTCACATTGCATGTTACTTCTCACGAAATCGATTTCAAATATTCGAACCAATTCGAACTGGATTATTTCATTGGGAGTATTCTTGAATATCCCCAAACAAAGTAGTGTTTTACTATTCAATTTCGCTCAATATCTCATACTGTCTTTTCGTCTTAACGTGTACCATTGTGAAAAGATGACATTTAGCAAGAAAAAATATACTTTTTTTGTAAAGTAGTGTAATTGTTAATATGCCTTTTATGTCATTAGTTCGAAAAAAATTAAACAAACTATATTTATGAAACGATTATCATACGGAAGAAACTGCAATCATTCACCGTTGCTGAGATTATAAATATCTATCAAGTTTATAAAAATCCTTGAATCTATGATGTTAGAATAATTATTTGAGTTTAGTGCATATACCATGGCCATTACCAATGTTATAAATAACTAGTACAAAATATAGGTAGTGGATTATACTAAGCGTTTATCACTTATTTCAAATGATATAATACTAGGCTAAGTAGGTACTCGTTAATACGCTTATACAGCACAACAAACGGGCCATGTATTTCGATTCAATTAAATCATCTTTGATGGGTGTCGCTAGGATTAGTGAATGAACGAATTAAATGCGTAGCGCCATTCAGTGCAGTAATACTATGAGAATACATTGTTTCTGTCTTCTGTGATGTATAAGCGTAATTTTTAATATAATTTAATTAATTTTTGAGTGTGATCCTTTTTATTACAAGCTTTTATTTATCTTGTAACTTTCGTATGTGAGTGGGTGTGTGGTTGCGTGGATGTGTATAACATTTTAAAATGTATAATTAATTTTTCGCCCACTTTTCTTGACCTACGAAGTTGTAATATTGTAACGTATATACGTATAGTTCCATCAACCCGCATTAGAGCAGCGTGGTGGATTAAGCTTAATAATTTTGGGCTTGGACTTATTAATAATTAATGGGCTGATGGTATGGTATATAGTTTTGATGAGGTTATAATAATTTTATGGTCTTTTTGATGTAACTAGGAACGTTTTCTCACGCAGGAAATCCTCAACGGCTAAGCGAATCGTGTTGAGATTTTCCAGAAATATCTAATTTGAACATTTGATAATTATAAAATCATCGAGCTGATTTTAAGATGGAGATAAAAGTGGACGACAGCATCCTTCAATAGCTTAGTAGCTATTCAAGGGTCCTGTTCTCTGATCTGTGTGTTTTCCTGACTTTTGACTCCATAGGTTTACTAGTATATACCTGCTCAATTCAGGCTTATCAGATTTGTCTTAACTAGCCAATACTATTCACAGGACATGGTGATAAGGTTCTGATGATGAAGTTGGCTGGAAGATAACAGAACTGATCAATGGGTACTAGTAAACCCACCTAGTTTGGGCTCATTAGTTTTGAGTTGACGAGCACTTTTCATAGCATATAGTAACAAAGATCTGATGGAGCTGGAAGATAGATAACAGAACTTATCAATTTATTTACTTATCACTTCAGTGTTTTTGTTTTTTATGAAAGGTTGTTCTTAAAAAAACTTTTTTATATTTTTATTTCATTACAGCACTAAGGTAAAACAATGACAAAACAATATTGCTTAACTAATAGTTTAATTTACAAAAGGATAATTATTTGTGCCTTTACAGTGCTCTAATTTTTTTGCACTGTCTGGTTTAGGATGGACAGTGTATATAATTGTTTTTTTATTATTTTCTTCTTCCTTGACCACTTTGTGTCGCCGCATGAAACCACTAGCTGCTGTCAGTATGATGTCCACTAAGAAGTAAATCAACTCTATTATACTTATTATAGAGCCACCCACTGACAATCCGAAAATCCCGCCGAGAGAAGCTGAAATATGTTTAAATAATTAGTAAAATTACAAGAATATTTTTAAGGTTGAAATATTTAGTACTTCATTGAACTAAAAATGGCAGAAGCGGTAGTTTTTAAGAAAGCTGTTCTTTTAAAAAAAAAAATAAATGAAGCAGCGTAAAACAAGCGAAAAAATGAGGCTTATTTCTAACTTTGAATTTTGATTTTTCCATTGGAAATGTATATTTTACAAATCATTTAATATAAGGTTCAACAGAGGAGCTTCAAATAGTATTTTTTTGAATTGTATTTTTCCATTACATATTATATTTTTCAAATGTTGTTGATTCTGTTCATGTATCCTTTTTTCAGGAAAAAATTAACGAGGAGCAGCTGTACCTGAATAGGATGCCCTTAGAAAACCTTTTTCAAATATTTCGCTACTACACCCTTAAATATTCAATTTTCTATTCGAAAAAGTTAGGTCGTCATTTGACGTTAGTAAAAAAATTCACGTATAGGTTGCTGTTTTGTTTGACGAGAAAAGCCCACTTAGTTCTTTGGTTTTCATTTTGTTACTTTGCGCTCGGACGAATTCTCATTTTCAACAGTAGTTTGTAACAACCCTCTTTAGTGGGTCATTAGCAAGGAGGCATGACCACCCAACTAGCACACAAAGGAACGGTATAATGTTGCACGACTTCTCGTACCGTACGAATCACCAAAGATTCAAATTATGTGCTCTGCCATTGTTATAGCTGTCCAGTAAATATTAGCAAAGAGTAGGAGTCGTTGAGTAGCTGTACAAAAGTGTTAATACTAACTAATTTGAACTCTTTTCTACAGCTACTGTATAGCTCTGGCACAGTGCAGTGCACATGCATACAGTTATTACTGACGGGTCCTTGCCCGGTACAAATATGCATGAACATGTTTTGTCAAGTGTCTGTGTGAGATATCTATATAATTATGTATTAAAAAATATTTAAGCGTGTTTATCAGTTGCCTAGTTCAGGCTCTGTCAAGTTTGGAACTAGATGGCCGTGTGTGAATTTCCACAGAATTCATTACTATTATTCTAATGCCAAAGACTAATTATATTAAGGTTGGCTGGTTGTTGTTAATCCAACGATATCTATATATTCAGTTGATACTATACGTTAAATTGAAAGCAAAACTTCTGTTATATAGTTATTTAGAGGTTTAAAATTTAATGACTACAATTAATGAGCACTGAATGAGTGTTCCGTACAATTTTTTTTTTTAGATTTTTGCAGAGTAGTGGTTTAAAAGTTGCTTGGATAAGTTTTGTGTACTTCAAGAACAACTTAGATGCTTAAAAAAGCGAAATTGGAGCTAAAATTTTGTACACTAATTCAAATGTGGAAAAAGGTTTATCTATCTATCTATGAACGGCTTTACCAGTGAATAGCTTGAATATCTGAAAAAGTGTATATCGAAGAATATTAATTAAAAATCAATCAAGACACAATTTAGTTTTTTTTTTTAATTCTAAACCCCCCGGCTTTTCGCTGGCCGGGCCCTTTGGCATGCTTCCGTCGTCCACACTTATCTTGCGCAACTTTTCCTCAATGGCCCTAATTCTTATTACTATATGGTAAATAATTGTTTTCTTTTCTTTATTGTTTCAATTTCTACGTTTTCAATTTTTACATTTACCTTTCAAGCTCTACAATCATCTTATTTACAATATACAATTTAATTACAACTTTTATTAACATTTCAACAATTTACATTTTACATTTTTTACATTTACAAATTACATTACTACTTACAATTACATTACCACTTTTATCACCTTAGCCTTTATGTAACAAATTCCATTATCTCTATTTACATATCTTACGATTTCCTACTTTTCAACACGTCTCTTATTATTGTACTATTCCTTTCTACATTCAATACACTTCAATACACCTATCTATTCTCCCTATGTCTACCTAGATCCTGTTCATTACATTAATTTACACAATTTAGTTTTAGATATGATTATGATAAATTGCTTTAAATAATAGTGCTATTATGCTTTTAGAAATTTTATTGCATAATTTTTGATTATTACTTATTGAAAAAAAAAAATATTTTTATTAAATGTCCTGTTTTACTTTGTGTAAACGTTTTGTGTTTTTATTAATGCAACTCCTTTTTTATTCATGTTATAATTCCTAAATTTTTAAACATAATTACAATTTACAATCTACATTACTATGTCTATAGATATATTTGTTGATTGTACCTGTGAATAATACCAGAGTTTTCAAAAAACATTCATATGTTTTTATTTTACTAGGTAGGACTGTCGATTATTAAATTACTAGCGATCCGCCCTGTTTCGCACGGGTAGCAGAGCATATAAGCCATAGTGTTTTTTTTGTCGTAGTGTCATATCAGCTTGTTGCGTCGAACATGTGAATTAGATTTAATTAGATTTATATGTAACGTACTTTCATCCCACTTGTAGTATTTTTAATGTATTTTATTTAAAATTCTGTAAATATTTGAAAAAGTAAAGAATATACACATAAAAACAAACTATAATATTTCATTGTAAACAACATTGATAACTTCTCCCTAACCACACGTGTCGCATCGGTATGAGGACGATGACGACGTATATTATTATAGACGAAATAATATTACTAACGTAGAGAAGCGACGCCGCGATCTCGTCTACACTCATCATGATTACGTACCCCAAGTGTAACTAAACGACAATTAAACAACAATTCAAAAATGCCGCCGTGCATGTTAAAAACGTGTAAAAATTAGTCAGCTTCGAAGAATAAAGGTAGTGGCATAACTTGTCATCGGTAAATAAGCAAACCATCAACTGAAATCAATCAACATAAATTTTTGTCTTTTGCCGCCATTTCTATATGAAAATCTTAGATAGAAAATCAAAGAGTGAACCGTACAGTTTGGATACGTAGTTATGAAATGTTGGGGAACTACATGCATTTGGGCATGGGCAAAGCAGGTAAATAAATTACAAACATGATATAGAAATTACCTAACATTTGATCCCAAGTAAACAGCAAATCGCGTCGATACTTCATACAGGTGCTGTCGCTGAAGTGTACCAATATTGTACTTTGACCCCTCAGCTTCTTGTTGCTTGAAATAATTAAAGAATTACTTCCAGAATTATTAAATGAGTCAGAGCGTTCAGAGCGTTCAGATAAGTATCATGTAAAGCAAATTACATAGAAAGTAGATATAGTGGCTTTATTTAAACTTCTTTTTACTATATCATATTTTCTCATTATAACTTTAGAATAATATAAAAGTTTACTTGTCTAAAAATTAGTTACGTTGATAGAACAGAAGATTTGTTGAAATCGTGCATGGTAGAGTAAATCAATCAAACAAGTAGTACCTCACAGGGTCAACTCGTGTGTATTCTGCCTGTGTTGTGTATTCAACGTGGTCACAGGCCGGATAGCAACTGCGTTCGGCTGCCATTTTATCGATAGCACCCACAAAGCCACCTAAGAATGACAAACGCGCCTTCATCAAAATTAAATGATCAAACTGTTTAGTGGACTAGGTCTACAATTACGAAAAAGAAAAAAAACAAATACATTTTAAACTGAATATTTAGAAAGTATACTGCACAAACTAAATCATTTGTTACATCAATTTAAATGAGAGTAAATAAAGCTAAAAACATTTTCTATGAAAGATTAGGTATTCTATGAAAGGAAAGGTTTTTATAATCATAAAATATTGAATTTCTAGGAATAAAGACGAACCGATTAAAGTGACATAAAAATATATATTTGTTTTGTTTGAAGTGTTTTTTTATGATTAATAATGCAGAATTGAAGGTACGCACTGAATGTTTCGAAGGCGCAGGCATATTTTTCCCAAGTACAATTTGGGAAGTCGCTGCCTCTAGAATCTGTTGGCAAGGGGAATACAATCAAGAACATTTTTTAATTTGGACTTGCACAGTGGTAACAACTTCTTATAAATACCTGTGTTAATTATTAAATATTAAAAATACATAATCAATTATTCTATAGAGTTTTGTACTTTAAAAGGTAAAAACTGAAGCTTTATAGGATCAATGTGTCATTCGTCTATCTGTCTTTTATTACATCTAGACCTTTTCCTCTAGAAAAAGGTAAAGATATCCAGTTAAAAAGTTTGTAGCCTTTTAAAAACATAACAAATATTTTCACATTAAATCACGACTTGCGCGGAAACCTATTTCTCATTTTCACGTTGTCGTAAAACATTGATATATACAAAATATGATACTTAAAATTCACATTTCATTTCGTGCATTTGAAGAACGTTGTCATTATCCGTACATTTAAATCACGTTGTCATTTTACATGCGTTTTTCTGACGTTTCAATGTGTCATGAGTATTTTGAGTTTCTGCCATTTATTATCGCGCACTTCCATCGATTTGTTTATTCATCTACTCAAACATTTCCAATGTTAAATTATGAAAATTAAAAAAACATAAAATGCGTTTTATCGTGCCGCCTGACGGTAAATAACCATAACAGTTATGACAGGAACAAAAAGCATGTTATACATATAACGATAATAAACCAGTTGTCATGAGTTTTAATTTACAATTTATCCACAAGGAATTATTAGCTGGGTATATGACTCTAGTCTGACATTACTGTTAGTTAAAAAAAATTGTATACATATTTATGGCTCATCAATGACCAAATCGATACAAAATAGGTAGGTATTCTGATAAAACAAATATTTGGTCGATTATTACATTATAAATATATATTTATTTATTTATATATGTATATGTTTCAATCAAAAATTTACGTTGGTAAAAGGCAGATGAGTAATTTTCCAAACCTTGAAAGAAAAAACCTGTACCTATTCAAAACTTTTTCACAAGTTTTTAGTAACCTTGAATTTGTTTGTATGAATGACTGTGTCAAATTTCGCAGGCTAATTTAAAACTACTTTTTCTTGACCTATGAAGCTGAAATCTCACACAGATATTAACTTACGATGGCAATACAATATCAGGGGACTAGATACTGGTGATGCAGTCAGGAGCGCCTCCTCGCGAGAGAACTTCTCAACTGTAATCGTACCGAGTTGCAATTTTACAAATATCTGTATTTTTTATCTGTAATTTATTATTAATAATCAATAGTGACAATAGTGACTAGTGAGTAATAATCAATAGGTACAATCGAGCTGATATTATGATGGAGCCGGAAGATGGATAATAGACTTCTTCAATGGATACTAGTAAATCAACTGAGTTTGAACTCATGAGGGTTCACGAGCACTTTTCATAGCACACGGGACGACGTTCTGATGATGGAAGTGAAAAGTGAATTACAGGACCCTTCCATGATTTCTCGTAAGCACACTGTGGAAAGCCAAGGTTTGGTCATTGGTCAATTAAACACAAGGTTTGGTCATTGGCTGTGCTTGTCTCTCTGGATGAGTGTTCTCGTACAAACGAAAATGTCCAAAATAAAACATATATAAGAAGAACCTTATTAAAACAAGCTTTTATTAAATAACACTTAACTTGAACTTAAAAAAGTCACCGACATTTAAATCTCAAAAGTAAAGCTACTGAAATATGAATTTTTAAAAGCTTGAGGTTTTATTAAAATAGGAAGTTTTAGTGTTTATTACTGACGAGATTTGACACCATATGTCTTTAATATATATATTTCATATTCTAATAGCTATACTTTTGAGATTTAAATGTTGCGATGGTAATTATTTTTTCATATTAAGATATTCCGTTTTAATTTGTTGGTATGTAAACTTCTTTGTTTTATTAATGGTAAAAGAAAGACAAGGAAGAGCTTTTCTAATAAAAAACAGGAGATAACAAACCTTGAAAATAAAACGGTATGCATCGGCATATGGCTATCATTTCTTCGTAAAACCCTTCCGCTACACATCCATTGTAAAAACTAGTTTCGAGTTGCCCATCCTAAAAAATAAACACTTCAGAAAAGTATTAAGGAATCATATGAAATGCTTTCATCACAATAATAATGTCAGGATAGAGAACAAAAAACTTAGATAAAAATATCACTTGACTGTTCGGTAATAATTCACGCACACGTAGACGGTTTGTGCATGGTTAGTATGGCGTAGCGAGCGAGAGTATGCGGTCTGTTGAGTTACACCACAAGTATGTAAAAATTGACATTGTATTTCGAGGGTCCATCCAGATCTACACTAACATTATAAAGAGGAAGATTTGTATTTTTGTATGTTTGTAACGAATAAATTCAAAAACTACTGGACTGGTTTCAAAAGTTCTTTCACCATTAGAATGCTACATTATCCCTGAGTAAAATGGGCCATAGGTGTCGTGATAGCTCAAGCGCAGCGAACCTGTTTCAAATTTATAAGGCCGTGAGGCGGGTTTCAATAACGGGCGTGCACCAATGAATTTTTCTGACTTAAATACATAACTATCTCTAACTCCATCCATAGGATAGCACGTTAAGCAGTCGGTCCCGGTTGCTGTCAATATATGGTAGTCGTTACAATCCGCCAACCTGCACTGGAGCATCGTGGTGGATTTAAGCTCCGAGCCCCCCCTCACCCTTGGGGGAGCCCTACACCCCTGCAGTGGGGTATAATGGGCTGATAGAATGAAACAGTGGCTAGTTTTTAATTTCAATTTAGCTTTCCGCCTGCGGCTGCGCTCTCGTTTACTACACAGTTGTACCGGAAACGCCATATTTTTTTTGCATCGATGTAGTTTATAAGCAGAAGTTTGACATAGGCTACTTTTATCCCCGAAGAAGGGGTCCTGGTACAACTGTGTAGTCCTCGCAAGTGGAGCTGCCAAGATAAAATGATTATACAACGTCATTTTACACTATCTGCAAATTAACAATAAATTATTTAATTTTTGGTAAGACGTTAAAAAAAATCTGTTTTGTTACGTGCCACTTTATAAAATATTTTAAATAATCGAGAAATAGTTATCTTTGGTTTAAAAAGCCTAAAAATAGTGTTTGTGATATTTTAATACAATATTTATTATTGCATTTCTCATACGAATTATCTGGGGGCACGGCCGTGCCCCCACCAAGTCGAGCGAAAAAGCGTCACGGCCGCACCATCCTTGTCTCGAAGCAATTCAGACCATTTTCGACCCCCTGTAACTTCGTTGTGGATAAAACTAGAAGACTGAAATTTTCAGTAACCATGCAGGCATATTATATAAGCATATTTTCAAATTTCATTCAATTGGAACCAGTATTTTTAAGAAATTATAACGGGTCAAATTTCTTCATTTTGTCACTCACTCACTCACCGATCATCAAAATTCTAAGGCACTTCTAGCAGACCTAGAAGCTTCAAATTTGGAATATAAGTAGTGTTTGGTGTATGAATCAAGGAAAAACTAAAAAATCTAGAAAAGACCGCAAAAAAAAATTAAGCCCATACAGCCAAGTCTTCAGTTAAATTTTTCAATATTGGCTTTATTCGTAACGATGTTTTATTACGGCAGTTATTATTATATTGCGTGCGAAGCCGCGGGTTTAAGCTAGTCCCATATAAATATAGGCGCATGGTAGTGCCCCTGCCAAATCGAGCAAAAAATGGGTATTCCCGTCATGAAAACACGTGTATTAAATTATTTATTAATGCAAAAAACGTACCTACGTGCGTATTCGTACTTATTACGAGTGCGTAAGGTTGTATAATATATCTTAGAAAAACTATATACATATAGATATACATATATACAATAAGTAGAAGGTACCGAAAAGGAAAAAAATAGAACTGTCTACAAAATACAAAAAGAAATGAGATCCCATCAAAAAGAATACTTGTCAAAAAAACCAAGTCTCGCAACTCAGTTGTTCTGCGGTAAAAAGTTGTGAGATCCATGTAATAGCAAGTCGGTTAATAATTTATTCGGTTATAAATATATTGAGACTTGGCCATCGCACTAAATAATTGAATTTACATGTGTTTTCAGGCGATTGAATTTACACGTGTTTTCAGGCTATTGAATTTACACGTGTTTTCAGGCGATGGCCAAGTCTCAATATATTTATAACCGAATAAATTAATAACCGACTTGGTATTACATGGATCTCACAACTTTTTACCGCAGAACAACTGAGTTGCGAGACTTGGTTTTTTTGACAAGTATTGTTTTTGATGGGATTTGTTATTCCTGTTATCATACTAAAAACACGTATTAAAACTTTGAAATTTATAAGGACAATTAAAAGTTTTGAGTTTTTCTGACTTTCGGCTTATTCTCTGCTTTCCGGAAATTATAATAAACTTTTAACGATAGGCACGTTACACTATTTCGGGAGCAGCAAGTAAGAAATTATGTGTTATGAATATAAAGATTTTTAGATAAATTACGTACAGAATCTAAGTTGCATTGCCTGGTTTCCTTGTTCAGTGTTTTTACGTTATCTGATGCGTCTATGGCCCAAACTTCTACAGTGACGTCGACGTGTGTTGCTGGTCGTACCGGCAGACCGCTGTCCAGCATCGTAAGACCGTTCTCAGCATTGAATACGAAAATCTAGATTTAAGAGAGAAATATTAATATTGCGAGGAACCAGTCAACTAGTTACCTTACGTCAATAGAAACTAATTATAGTAGATTGTAGCACCGACCAGAAAATAAATTATTACTACATTTACTGCTTATTTGGAGGTTCTAAAAAGCACGAGGGTTTTATAAATTATTTGATACGAGGTGCGTAATCTGCTTTTTTTCAAGTACTGTAAAGAAAGTAAGTATATTAAAAATAAAACTGAAAAGAAATTAGAATTTTTTGAGTACTTCAATTATCTAATAAATTATTATTTTGGCTTCGATTTGAATTTTTTCCGGAGTTAGGAAAATTTCTGTGTCACTTGAAGATTCCATTTTTATTATTACTTAAATAAAATATAACTACAAGGTCAGCACGTTTAAATTTTACAGTGAATATTCACTCTGTTGGCTTTCCCGACTTTTAATAAATAGCAATTTCTTTATGGCGATTAGGTTAGCCAGCCGAACCAATGCGTGACTAAAAAAAACTAAAACAGTATAATAAAGAATTTCCATACATTTCTTCTTCTCTAGAGCAACAAAGTGCCGCTTTGTACTGTATATGTAATGCAGTTATAATAAAATTGCAGCATAGTTGCAAGGCAAATACATTGGAAGCGCCATAATCCAACTCTACATATTTTCATTAGAAGTAATATTGTTATGGGATAGTATGAAATGAATTTTAAAAAGTACAATTTCATTTTCTCAATTTAATTAATTGAATAACATACCACATCCGAGCGACCTCAGCAGTCGCTGGTGCGACAGCAAAAGCTGTTGAATATCCCAAACGACGCAAATATGCTGCCTTATGAAGCAGCTGTGTATTTGTGCCGTTTAGGGTCGAGTGAAGAGTACACGGGGGCTTGAAGCGCATCGGTTTTTTATAAGAATCATCGGTGGCGACGCCTGGTCGACACCTCAAGTGACCAAAGGGCTGGCGCTTATCTCGGGCAATGCATATGAATTGCCATTTATCGAGGTAATGCTGCCAGCGTTTTGAACACTGCCGCCGATTTCGATTATATTTTTTACTAGCGACCCGCCCCGGCTTCGTATTTTTTCTGTCGTAGTGTCCTATCAGCTTGTTGCATCGAACATGTGGATTAGATTTACTTAGATTTAAATTTTATCCTACTTGCGAGTATTTTTAATGTATTTAATGTATTTTATTTCCAATTCTGTAAATATTTAAAAAAGTAAAGACTAGGTATATATGTCGTGGCCATATCGTATAATTTATCATTTCATGATGTGTTCGCTTCTGTATCGTGGCAAGATCATAAAATTTATCACTTCGATGTGTTCGACTTTAACAATGTTCATTTTCTACGTGACTCATCGCTCCGCTCCGCTTCGCTTCTCGCATAAACAAACCTAGAAAAAAGCGGTGCGATGGGGCAGAGGACGCTTTCCGTCGATTACTACCGCGATCGTCGGGAGGAAAGACACAAAAAGTTTAGTTAATTTAAATAAAGATATTAGAATGTCACAAAAGTTCACGTGTGTCTAATAGATTTGATATAATATATCGAATCTATTAGACACACGTTTTGTTAGTAGCATTTATTATATGCTACAAACAAAAAAATTATATTTGTTCGTAGCTACGCTATGTCGACATCTCTATATACACGTGTGTCTCGCACTAAATATAAGTAAAGCGGCGTTTGTACCGAAGATGCCTTACTTACTCGGGGCCGCGCGCTCTTAGTATTTTGCTCATAAATATATGAGGATTGTGGATATCTAAATTACTGGAAATGTGGTACTACTGAATGAAGCGTTTACTGAATCTTACGTATTGATAATACAAACTTTTAGATTCAAGTTAATTAAAAAACTTTGATTTCTATACCTCTACATTTCCTTCAGAGCTCGTACCATTCGGGTTCATCTTTTCTCCGTTTACAATTACTCGCAAACCTTTCTCCGGCTCAGGTCCTGGCACGTAATTTAAGTCTTTTGAATTGCTTCTGAAAATACGTATAATATTGCTTGATTGCTTCTATGTGTTGACTACTTGTTATTCCACCCATTTGAGGTAGGTTCAAATAAAATCCTTATACCTAATAGTGATTATGAAAGTGCTTTAAGGAACGAGCTTTTTCTTATCAGAGATTTTTCATAATACGTTTTCGTTAAACCTTCAGTTATCCAATTTAAGCTAAAAAGCGCCTAATTGGTATATAGCAAATTTTTTAGTATAATGTCTAACAAAACCTAACATTTCAGTTAGACAAAGTGCACTAGGAGAAGTTGACAGGGTTGGAGTGGGCTTTGTGTAATTATATGTATCGATTAACATTAAAAAGTTTCAGAGGTGCCGTTAAATACAACTGTTTGTTTATATGCATTTATAATAACATAGTTTCTTTAAAACCTACTTGAAATATTGCAAATCAGTCTGGCAGCAATATCCCCGATGAGTCAGGATTTGTCGGAACATTTGGGAACAGTTGTGGAATTGCGACCTCCATACGCACTCTTTGAGTAAGATGTTGCAAGGTTTTGAAAACTACAAAAGTAATACAATAGATATATACGTAATTAATTATTATTCAATTTCCTTAATATAAATAAGTAAAAAATGTTTAAGCGTAATTGTACTCTTAGGTGTTTATAACAAGTGGAGAAATTAATGCTCCCATAAAAGTTAGAGGTAAGTTCAAATATTTGGACAACGCAATATTTCAGGTTTTTTTTTGGATTTTTCAGCTACTAAAGAAAGTAAACTATGACACATTGGCAGATCAGGAAAATTACTTATGCCTCAACGATTCAAAAACAAACTATTTTTGACAAATAACGGTGTTAAAATGTTTTGGCCCAAAGAATTATGTGCACTATATATTTATTTTATTAAAGTTTCATAAATATAAGTACCAAAAAATTTTCTGCCCACTGTTTTTTTTTAAAAAAGGAAAACTTAAAAAAATCCTCTTTTTATTGATCTATTACAATTCATTCTTTAATTATTGTAAATAATTTTCCTACAGAAAGTATACCAAGCGAAAGCGATTAAACAACACAGGTATGGTTTTGAAGGAAAGACAATTAAACTCACAATTTTCAAAAGCGTCCACAAAGGGAATCCTAGGTCTTCCAAAAGAGAATGTACTTTAGGGAGAAAAGAGGGTAATTCTTTTTGTTCACCAATATTGTAAAAAGTGTCGTAGAAATAGCTTATCGAACTCTTGTTATAACCACGTTTTTTTCTGCGAAATAAATTATTTGTATTATAATTGAATACGCATTAAACGAGAAAAAATATATGTAAATGGAAAGATATAGTCCGAAAATTTATTGTACACGTAATTAAAAAAAAAGGTTCAAAAATTGAGTAATCCATATTTGAACTCATTTACCTATATAAATAAATAAACCGATTTTGATGTTTACACATTTAAATAGGTGATCGTATTTGTTATCGTATATGATAGGGTAGGTAAGTACATGGCGATTATCAGAAGAAGAGCAGTAAGAAGAAAAGTAATATAGATAGGGATTTTACAAAATAGAATAGATATACTAACATCAGTTCATCTAAGTCATCTAGTCTCACACTAAACAAAGCTTGTATTAATTTATGAGTACTACACAACTGATATACATACTTAAATATTTTTTTATAATAAGTATATATTATAGATATCTAACTCTCAGACAAGGAACAAATAGACATGATCATGCACACAATATTTGTTTCGAGTGGGAATCGGTCCCGTGGCATTGTTCTGCAGTTAGTTGATAGTGTCTTTAACCGCTCGACCGATGGGTCAGTCAGTAATATAAGTAAGAAACATGCGTTATTGTGCGAGGAAAATTGCAAAGAAAGGGTTGTAGTTAATTTATAAACGCCAGCTTTAGAACGCCCGATAAGACACCTGCAACAGTACAATTTAAAAGACATAAAATTTCAAGTTATTAACTACACTGCAAACGCCCGTAATTTTTGTACAAAAATTTTCAGAGCTTACAATATTTCGGTGATTTTGTAGGTATTAGGTCCATAAACAAGATCCGTATCGCAGACAGTGACGGCGGGAAAAGGTACCTTCGACAGCGAATAATGTGTGGACTCCACCTGATAAAATTAATAATAATAAGACTCGATCATCTAGCCTCAACTTAAGAGAACTTATGTTGTGGATACTAGACGACTGATATACATAAATTTTTTTTTTATTTTGTATACGAACGTATACATGATGAATATTACATGTAACTAAACAATATTATATTAAAATAAAACGAAAAAAGTAAAAAAAAAAGAAACAGCGCGCAGGATTGTCGCTGCGATAGCGACAACCCTGCACGCGCATTCTGATTGTTCCAAGAGAATTACTTAAGTACCTACAGGTAACATGTAGACGTTATCTTGTAGTTAAATAATATTAAACTAGTAGGGTTGTATTTGTATCATATCTAAGTGTATGCTCACTACCGATATACTCAGAAGCTGCTCATTTAATTATTATAGTTTCTTTGGCAGAATTGGTCTAGAAAAGGAATAGATTACGAATATTTTCGGAAAGTCGCGTGATCGTATCCATTCGGTATACACCGTGTACGGCCGAACGTAGTCCAAACTTATAGAGCGTATAGAACTTACTAAACTAAATCAAGCAATCAAATATCTTTATTTCGTACTTATGTTACATAATCTTTAAATACGTTACAAAATGAATTTATTACTTTGTGGGAGAAGTCACCATAAAGGCAAAAATGGCACAAACTAGTGGTTATCAAGAAAAACATGTTTAAAAGTTTATTTTGAAGTGAAACTTCTTACGGCACGGGGTGAGCCTAAAACGACACGAAAATGCGTCACGCTAAATAATATAAGTGGGAGAGATATAAGAAACAATCAGCTTTCGCACAAGAAGCCGGTTGTTCCCTATAGCCCCACTACTAACTGCTGAGTGTGGGGAGTAAGGCCAGAGCGTTACTCAGTTTCGTGTCGCTGGCAGCTGCGTCAGTTCTCGGAGTGTCAATAGATGTGAAAATCGTGAAAACCAGATTGATGTCGATAATTTTAATAACATTATGAAAATTCAAATTTTAATACTAAAAAATCTAAGTTTTCATTTCTGTCGACAGTTCCTATAACCACTAATCAGTTTTTTTTATAACATCTTATTTTTTCGATTTTTTGTTTAGTTCTGTATGCTCTATAAGTTCGGACTATTACATCCAGCTGAACACACGATATTAATATTTTACATCCAGATACGGAACAAATAGAACTTGTTGTGCACACATATATTTGTGCGGGGCGAGAATCGAACCTATGGCTTTGGATCTGCAGTTAAATTCTCTGTTAATCGGTCAGTCAAGTCAATTAATACGTTAATCGTAAATTTTCCACTAAGCATACCTACATAGCATTTAAATGCAATCAAAAGTTTTTTTGAGGTCATAGTTTAATTTAATGTATATAATACAAACTTAATAAAAAGAAAAAGTTAAATATATTTATCTAGCCTCAAATCGAAATGTTTCAATTGACAATATTAAAAATTTTGACTTTATTTCTATGTTTTATCGTTTATTATTATTTTTTGATAAAATAATATTTTCAAGTCATTTTAGCGACTTTAGTAACCACTTATATCTGCCCAATGACGTCATTTGTTTTGCTTTGTGCGAAAAAATAACTTTTATAATTGTGACGTTTGATTGACGTTATAAAACTTTGATAACACTTTAATAAGACGTTATAAAATTTCTATGTATTCATAAATATATAGATCTTATAAATTTTGTAAAATCGTATACATATTTCCGACCAGCTTCAAAAATGCTACAAACGGTTTGTTTATTTTCCTCTGTTGGAAAATGTGTGACGTTGTTAATTTATAAAATTAACGACAGTGTCAAAATACCTTGTATTAAAAAATACCAAGAATTTTAAAATTATTTTCAAAACGCAACAGTTGCATAAATAGCCACTATTACGTTTTACTACTTAATAATTTTCGCGGCTCGTGTAAATATATTTTACTTAGTGGAATAAATTAAGTAATTTGTTTAGCGTGAAGTATTCCGTTGTAATTTGGTTTATGAAAATTTGTTTATACATTCTTCGGATCTTAACCATGCGTGCCGAAAATTCGTGCTATGAATACAAATGAATGGATTTGCTCTCACTTTTTATAAACAATGTCTAGAATTTGAATATATTTGCTGTAGACTAATATGTGCTTATATAGATACCTAATACCTATTAAATTTTGTGCTATTCAGAATTTGTAAGTAACATCTGCCCATCCATGGCTTTTGTTTTTATTACTTATAATTAATTAAACTCAATGATGAAAAGTTATGAAAAACGTTTAGAAACATTTTCAAACAGCAGATGAACTCACCACGGTCACAGTTGGATTCACCAAAAACTTGACGTATATCGTTTGGCTGAGATAAATACACAAGCTAATGCTCATGATCAGTATGAATAGCCAAGTTATATTCTGAGTCCAATGGAATCCAACAAGATATCGTAGACCGTGTATGGTAGAATTCATACAAAATTCGATGCATTTGCTCAACAATTTAGCTTTAGTGCTTTTACGTTTCTTACTCATAGCACGGAACTAAATATATGCCACTGTTTACTTAAAAAGGCTTTCGTATTCTAAATTAGATATCAATGTCGATTCTAATTAAAGTTCGCTTAACCTTAATGATCGTCTCTAGTAATTAGGCATCGCATTTAATAGCATCAATCCATTACTACTGAGAGCCCTGTAGGTATTATTTATTTATTCATGAATTGTTAAATATATTTACAAATGAACTGTCACAACTCAAATACATTTAAAATTTAAATAATTTCAAAGAAAACTAATAAGCAAGAATAAAAAGATTCTTTTTAGAGTTTGTTACTGAGTGATGTTTAATAACTTCGTAGCAAATCATAAGTAAAACATAAGTTTCAAGGACTCGCATTGACTATTATAATTCCATTAAACCCACACATTACCTATGAAATGGATCAAGCTTTGAAGAAAGAAGATTTTGTTTGTGTCAAGACTCACTAAAACTGATCATGTTCATAATATAAATTAACGAGAGTATTTTGGAATTTTATTAATTAAGCTTCCTTTCGTTAAGTTATTTGCGAACATTCCTGCCGAAATTAAGTAAACAGTATAATCATTATGTTTTTACGAAAAACAGGAAGAGGCGCAAAAGCGGCGCTAAACCAAGTAACTACCTTACATGGCGTGAATCATTTAACTGGAAACAATGAGAGAAGCGTCGTTTCTTGGATAATTATTTTACTTGGGAATATAGCTTTGACGTCACTTTTAGTGATTGTCATTAAGGACCGTTATGAGGAAAATCAATTTTTTACCACCGTACGTACTTTTGTTATACATTTTTTTTTCCATGATAATCGAACGATATCAACACGAAGTAGTAGTTTACTTACCAAAGGGGGAATAGTATTTTACGGGCGAGAGGGTAATATAATAATATAAGGTAATAGAATCCTATTAAAATGTTTAAATATTTATCTCTATCCGAGAAAAATCCTATTTTAATAGGATATATGTCTTGAAAACTAGTGTTATTTTACTATAAAGTCAAAAAAATCTTTATAGTAATCAAACAGTGATTAATAGCTTTTTGGTATAGAAGAAAATGTTATAACGTTAAATTTTAGTTAAGTGATTCAATTGAACTGAAATTTTACGTCCTAATATCAAATCGTCATATTTATATTAAGTTTATGAAGTTTATTAATATTTTACACAGTTAAATTATAAAATTAAATATTTTGAATTAATAACCTGAAATCGTGTTTTGGATAATGTTATTGTACCAACCTGATTTTGTCATGATCAAGTGTCATACATTTGTTCAGGTCCGAAACTTAAATTACTTTTCCTCCCTATGGAGCGAAACGCATTTCGCTTCAGCACTTTAATAATGACACTTTTCGGAATAGGTAGAGTGAACAGGTTTATTTTTTATAAAAGTCCATATTTATATATGTATATATATATATATTATTGTTGGTTATCTGAAAGTCAGAAACTAAATCTTAGCGACCACTTTTAGAAGAACATTGCAAGAAACTTGGTGTGGCTTATTTTTTTTAGTGACGACGCTACAAACAATTATTTGTTATTTCCTAGCGCATAGGCAAAGGGTTCAGATAGGCAAAGCTTAATCCTTATTTTAGTGTAAATACACCATAAATTCGTCATTATTTTTTAGAATTTAGAAGGTTACTTAACAAAATTGGTTATTTTACATAATTTATTCAATGAAAGTAGACATGGGAATAAAAGAGTGGAAGCAACTAATACGAAATGGAGGATTTAGGGGAAAAGTTTTTTCCAAATACAGAGAATTAAAGAAAAATCGTAGTTTACCTCTGGAGACCCAAAGATAGAGCAACGTAATTGATAATGGAGCTAGTGGTTCTCTCGCGAAAAGGAAAAAGTTGAAGTTTGTGTGTCCGTGGAATCGTCGGCATTATAACAATACAATCTGTGTCTGTAAATTTCAAATCAGAATATCTATCAACAGTATAATTTGTTTAGTGATTGCAGCAAAAATAGTCAAATACAAGTATCTACTTAAGTATATTTAATAAGTAATTTACAATGCTTATGTCTTATTAGGTACATGTTATTAATCCCAAAAAAATTTAACATTATATTATAGGTATTAAAAATAAAGTGAAATTATATATTGAACGAAACCTTAATCAACCATAAATATTTAACTACACATACAAATGAAATACGCGACCTTGCATCTACTATGTACTCAATTCGTACCCTTTGGTTCACAAAGCAATTGTTTTTTGGTATTTTTTTATACCGGTCATGCTATGATTTGCACCATAAATTGTGCGTTTACAAAATCAACTTAAGACTAATTTAGCACATTACATAGTTTATACTAAATCTAAATAGAACTAAAAACCGTCAAATCAAATCACGATTTTTCCCTAATCGATACTTGTGTGATAGATACTAAAAGACAGGCATCAACTTTTGTCAAAAACGCATTTATGGCTTATACACAACGACACTTTTATTAATAATTTGACAAACAGTAATTAGTATTGATTTTCTGATAATTAAAAAAACTTTGTAGTATCACAAACGCAAGGCCTACATATAGCATTATAATATGAGTGAGCAAAATATTATGTTCTCTAGGTAATTTAGACGTTGCGTTGTCGTGTCAATGCATGATGTTAGTTTTTATTGATTCGCTTTGTTTCTACCTTGATTCCACAAAGTTTTATTTGTCAAGTTCATTTTGTAATTATTGTTAAGTATAACTGCATTCATTTGACAGATCGACGCCACGTGTCGTGTCAGTGAAGTTCCTTTCCCAACGGTCAGCATCTGCAATCTGAATATGGTGTCAAAAAGTCAAACGGATACTATTACTAGGATCCTGTGAGTATATTAACGAAACTGCTAACTTTAATGCTTCTATTTTTCAATGCTTTTGTTTTTCAATGCTTTTGTTTTTCAATTTTGTTTCCTGAATAAATTTAAAAAAAAAAGCTTAAGTTTTCAAAGGCGGTGATTAAAGACGGACCCAGACGTGTGTAATGTAAGGCATAATGTAACATGTAAGGTAATGCGAATAGTATGGACGGCATATGAGTGCCACATGCATTTGTCACCGTTTCTCAGTGCTTCTAAAGATGCCGAACAGTAAAGTCGCGATTGCGGGTGCAGTTTTCATATATTTACATTTAATAAGTGAACAAGAAAGAAGACCGACTGAGCGAAAAGAAGATCCTCATTACTTTAAGTTTGGCTTTTCTTAACTTTCCCCTTTTCCCTCCTATATTAAGTCAGTAGACTTATCATTTAAGTTTTGCACTCTTTTATATCTCTATTTAATAACTTAGTGATATCGCTCCAAGCATCTTCCTTTAGATTTTTTTTTAAATACTCAGGATGTTTGGCACACCAAATATTTATACACATTTATCAATTCTAGCGATTGTTCTTCACTCTACATGATTAAAGTCTAAATAATAAATAAATATTTTGATGATAAGTTTTTTGTTAATTAAAATAGAAAAAAAAACCGAAACCAAAAGTAACAAACAGGAAAAAAACACTTATAGATTAAAGTTATTCAAAATACGCTCTATAAACTTTTCTCTCGAATAAGCTATTATTAGACTAAATAATTAAGGACATAACCGTAAAGTAAATTAATTTGACAGCAGCGACATAACAGATTGACGACTTACTCTTTTGTTTTACAATATAAATTTTGAATTTAAATAAAAATAAAACAGTAATTATACATAGTATATTCTTATTAATGTATGAATGCGAAAGTCATAATGATGGTGTGTTCCGAAACGACGTATTTTATTTTTTTTGCACGCGGTAATACTCTAATTGGAAGCACATAAATCAACATAGGGTACTATTTATCGTGTTTAATTAATTTCCCATTTATGTGTGCAGTTCGAAGCAACGAAAAAGCGTGATTTTTTGTACAGATAGTAAAATAAAATACAAGATCTGCGGTAAGGGGAAAAAGTGTTTCATGAACGTTCTGCATGGTCACGCGAACGTAGCCGTAAACAAATGTTAATATATTTCTAAAAAAACATAATTTACTGTCAAAGTGTGCTACAAACTTATTTTATGCGTTATGATGATAATAATTGGAACATCCCACGCAATGCCATCTAGTCCCAAAGTAAGCAAGTTTTATGATTGTATTACGGGTATCAAACAACTGATATATGTCAGTATTATTCATCATCATTTATCAGTATCAGTATATTACTATTGTTTTAACACTTTTATCAAAATCCTCTTTAAAGAATAATTATGAACTCAAGAAAATGTAAACATCTACTATTATTTTGTTACATGATGTGTCACACATGTGCCTAAATTGGTGTGCGCTTACCGGCATTGGTTTATGTTGTATGGATGTGGAGTGAGTACGAGGATCTCGTCGTTCTTACGGGTCTTGTGACTATTAATTCCACGGAACTTGCACTTTGAAAAGATAGACAGCAATCTCCAACCGTTGTGTACGTGCAACGCTCCAAAAATTTTCCTCGATGTGATTCGAGTTCCACCTACGTTCGATCGTGGAGACAATTTTTCATCACATGAACAGCACATATATTTGCAGTAGTTCATGCACTGACAATCAATTATTTAGGCGAGTTACATAGACAATCTTCAACCATTCACTCGCGCACTAAATACGCTACATTTTATCTTAAACAAAACAAACTACTAAATCTTAAACTCTGTTAACTTATTTCAGATCATAACCTTTTATATTATATATATATTGATGACAATATTATAATTTTTGCTACTAATTGTTATTCATATTATTGTTAGCCATATAAGCTGTAAAGTCATTTTAGATATTAAAGGAATAATTTTCGTAAGAAAGCATAATTTTGGTACATACCAATACGCTAGTGATTGTTGGGACCTCATTTTCAATAGTACATTTTGTATTTTTTTTTTCTAGAAAAGATCACGATATAAACGATCGTAACATCACCAGCTTTCTTTCGTCGCTTCCATTTCTGCAAGGATTCAAGCACTATAGGGATTGGGATGGAGAAAAACATGAACAAATATTAACTATTCTCAAAAACCATTACTTTAATATAGATAACGTGATGGAAGAGGTAACTAATACAAAATTGCACGTATCTTCTATACCCCAATCGGTTAAATTATGATACAGGTTATTTTGAATCATTAGAATATGTTATAAATTTCTTTAGTTAGTTAGTTACTTAGTAACCTCTAACAAGCACTTATACAAAGGTCATGGGGAGCTACTGGCGGGAGAAAGTTGGACAGTTTTCCTGTGGCTCTTTGTCAAGCCAGGTTTTATCCTAAATTCATTTTGCTAGGTTCATCAAAAATGCAGCGATTTGACGGTATATTGCGATTTCAATAGACGAATCAAAAAATGCAAAGACGTATTCAAATTGATTAAGACTACCAAAGGATACTGCTGTGCTTTCAACTACGCGGCCCTCAATGACGTCAACGAGAAGTGAGCATTTCAATTAATGTAACGTCTTTAACCTAATTTTTATTCAGCTTTCCCTGAAGCATTTTTTTTTGTTTAGCAAGTAGATACGGATACAAACTTGTGCTCGTGTATTATTTTGCTTTGTTATTCATACCACAGTATCATAATTTGAGGCCAACGCAATACGTGTGTGAGTGTAGGCGCGATTGTTAAAAGACTCTTTGTTATATAGATCATTTGTGTGTCACAGCTTCATATCTTTTATAATTTACTTTCTATTATGATGAAATACGAGCACGATGAATGGATGCTTTTAGTATTCATGATCTCGCCCGTCTAGAGCCATTGCTTTTTTTTCTGAAATATCGCTAAATAAACGGAACGTGTTGATGGTAATAATCCGGGCATCTGTTCGATGGGAAAATATTTAATTATATAATAAAAGTTGTATTAATTAGGGTGACTTGGTATGTTTTATATTTATTCACCAGTTGCGTTCTATAACAACATATCGAAAAAATATAAATTTATTCTTCTTCTATCAATGCTCAGAAAAAAATAACTACATAAATATTGAATCATGAAAGCTATGGATCAATGTAGATAAATATTTAAGTTACTATAAAGTAAATAGGCTCAACAATAAAACACATTCTTCATAATTCTGTGCAATAAATTTTCTAGATAGTAGAAAAACTGAATAAGTCAAAAATCACGATTTTAGAGAGCGAGTAAATACAATGAAATAATAGTCTTAATTGACTAATACAAACAATATAATATAGTAATGAAAGACATTTAAATGTATTTGTATTTGTCTACCGAATAATACAAATATTTAACTAGCAATAACTATTAGTTTGAAAGATAATTTGACATATACATGTGTTCTAATAATTTTAGGGAACATGTTTCTGACCTGTTCTCTTTTTTTTAAACACTTTGCTTAAAATTTGCCTTTGAATACACTATTTCGATAAAAAATTACGGTGTGATTTCTTCTTTTTGACATATATTTATATTCCGTGAACGTTGCAACTTAGTTATTGTTGATTTACCTAGTAAAATAAATACGCCGCCAAGTGATTGAAGAAACGAGTGGTTATACCCTTGCAACCAGGTCATATCTCTGCCATCTTCTCACTGATTCGATGAAATTTAACACACAAATGTATAATTTTGGTGACCGCCACCGTACAATTCTGCAGAAGAAAATAAAACTAAGTTATTTAGAGTGGCTCTATAAAGTTGGAACAAAGGAATGAAAAATTGTCTTTCGCGCACCCCATCGTGTGGGATAAATGGACAGATATTGAAAAATGCAATGAAGGTTTATAAGTATTTTTTTTTTATTTTAATTTAGTTAGTTATTTAGGTGAGTATTTCGCGTATGTAACATAAGTGTTGACAATGACAATGTGTCCCTTATCTAACACCGTGTTTAAAAAAGTTGAAAAAAAAAACGATTAAGTATCTTAAGAAACGCTTTCAACGAATAGTGTTTATGTGTTATTGTTCTTCTCTTATGTCAAGTAATTACACAAATTTGGGTTTTTTTTGGTTAGATTCGGGTTATTTATAATTTATGACATGAGTAAGTATGCTCATATAATTATACCAAAACGTATACAGAAATAGTCTGCGGGCACGAACACGGCGGCGGCCGTCGTCTCTTAGTAGACATAGACACACAAACATATTTACTATTAGCACAGATTACGTACAAAGACTTGAAAAACACCTTCCTCGGTAGGGTAAAAATCAATGTCTTATTTAATAATCAAAATTCATGACTCAATACCAAAAAGTTTTAGAGGTATTTGTCGAATAATACAAATAAAGTACGTATTCGCTTTTGCTGTACCCACGCAGGCATAATTTAATGCACATTGTGTAACATTTCCAACACTATTTGAAAAATCGTTTGAATACACGTTTATTCCTCACAGTATATTTACCGGTTTATTTTAGTTTATTATCAATTCGAAAGCATTTTCATAATTTGCGATTTCTCATTTTCATTCAATTCATTGTTAATAATGAAAGACTTCTTTAGTTTGAAATTATATAGAAACAACTATTTGACGATAAACTGTGAATCAAAGGAAATTTATTTTCAGCTCAGCACAGTTCGCTGTTGACGAAGAAAGTTATCACGACGAAGGTAAAGTCGTCGACATTATAACAACGTCCGAATCTGGACGGTACGTATTTAGATTTTAGACTTACCTAAACCATAGTTTTGAGAGAATTTCGCAGACTTTGACATTTATAACTTTATGTTTAATCGGACGTGATGAAATTATTAATTATGAAATACGAAAATCTTAGAGATTTAAATCCAAGTATCTACCAACACGAGAAAAGCTATATCGTTTCGTGTTATATTACCGGTTTTACAAGGCTTTTTATTAGTTCTATCGTCGGTTTCTTTACTACGTACAAAACGTTCAGAATTTTCTCGACGGAGTTTATTACTATGGAAGTTGTTTTTTTTTTCAATTGTTTATTTGTAGACATCAAAAAAGCTTTCTAAGTAATTCCACTTATGTGGTTACATAACGTAAAACTTTAAAAAAAAAAAGTTACAAAATCGACAACGATATCACTTAACGATTTAGATTTGCGCGACTAGGCCCGTGTTCTAATACTGCTCCTGTTCTTGTTTTATTAAACGTATTTATATGTATTATATAGACATTTATTTCAGGAGATGACATGGTAAATCTACAGGAAATCTACGATTGTATGCATATTAATTTTAAAAATTCTACTTTTGTAAATAATTTGTACTGTAAATAATATGAAAAATATTTGTATTGCTTTTTAAAAATTTATGATGATTTTTCATTAGTTTATACTTTTTCCATCTTATTGATTTAATATATTATATTACTAGACAAACGTAATTTGAAATATCTCGAGTTTTCCTTAGTTATATAAGCTTTTGTGTGCCAATATTTTTTTAAGCGTGAACATACACAAAGATACAAGTAAATGAATAACTAAACACAATATTATATCACTCTTTTAGATTCACAGGGTTGACCGTGGTCTTCGACGTGCAGCCAAGTGATTATCCCGTCTGGACTAAAGCTTTTAACTATGGAGCAACGGTAAAGGGGTTGCTTTAGTAGTACTTTATTTATCCTTTTGGAAATTTATATCAGTATTGCAAAATCGGCATTATTTTGGTGTTTGGGTTTTAATTCTTTTTGAAATAAACTATAATCTTTCTGTTTTTACTCTTTAATTATATTATTATTTAATTATATTAATATTTTAATATTATTATTATTTATTATTTTCACTCTTTCAATTTTAATCGATAAACGAACAAAATGTGATCGCGATATGTGGACCTAGCAAACGACTTTATAAGATGATAAGAGATGGTAAAAAATTATATACAACTACCCTCCATACAACAAGTAGCATCGTTTTGAATTCGTTCCTCGATTAAAATTCAATTTAAGTGGTACAAAGCATTTTATTAAAAAAAAAATTATATCAACAGTTTCTATAGTAAACAGTAAACGTATTAAAGCGTAAATAAATTAAAAACAATAGTGTTAAATTGATGATTTCACGTAATTTATAAAAACTGCGCTGAGTGTTTAATTGGAACGCGTCACGCAAACGTCTTTGTAAAATATTGCAAAAGACAACAGGCAGGTAATAGTGTAAATTTGTGTAAATATATATATAAATTATTATTATTTTGTTTTTATGAACATAAAAGAGTGTAAATAAACTGGGATAAGTAGTGTAAGTAGACATAGGGAAATATAAACTATGGCACCTACTAACGTATGTTCAGTATGTCGGGGTTCATTACCAAAACGAGAATTTATTCAGTGTTGTTCTTGCAAGTTAACTTATGACCTGGATTGCGCCAAGGTGTCTGCAAAACGCTTTGCGTTAATGGAACCACGGCATAAAAATACCTGGATTTGTAACGACTGTCACACAAACAAGCCTAAGGGCGGAAATGTGAGCTCAGTTCCAACTACCAAAGCTTTAGAGCTGGCTGTGCCGGATGATGACGTTTCGAACGTAACTCTGTGTACCAAGTCGATACAATCGCCGACCAATAACCTTGTTACTGAGGATACCCTGCGCGATATCCTAAAAAAAGAAATAGCTGCAGCCATAGGTTCAACCATTAAGCAATTAGTGACATCAGAGCTGAAGAATATTAACGAGAATATCACCGGTTACCAGGAGTCTATGATGTTCCTAAACAAACAATATGAAGATATGCGAGTGCGCCTCGAAGAGACTACCGCCTCTTTGATCGAATTGAAAAAAGATAACGAGAAGCTAAAGGGCACGGTCAATGATTTAACGGGACGTCTCAATACAGTTGAACTTCATATGAGGGAGTGTAATTTAGAGATCAACGGTGTCCCAGAAAATAGGTCAGAAAACCTCATTGATACTATGATCCAGCTTTCGAAGACAATTGAGAACCCACTGACCTTGGACGATATATCTCACGTAACCAGAATCGCCAAACTATCCAGAGATAACGACAGACCACGTGCAATAGTCACAAAGCTTCGAAACCCTCGCACCCGTGACCAGGTTCTGGCTGCAGTAACTAAATTCAATAGAATGAACCCTCAAGATAAGTTGAGCTCCAGCCACTTAGGCATAGGAGGGGCTCGATCTGCTGTCTTTGTCACCGAACACTTGACACCTGGCAACAAGCGCCTGCACGCAGAAGCACGAAAGAGGGCAAAAGAAATGTCATACAAGTTCGTCTGGGTCCGTAACGGACGGGTCTATGTGCGTAAAGATGAGACCCATCAAGCGATAGCGATTAGAAATATGGAAAGCCTGAATCTTGTTCGCTAAACCCTTAATTTATCGTTTTTAGTGTAAGTACTGGAGTCATGTTATAAAAATGCTGGATATTTATTATCAAAATGTTCAGGGTCTAAGGACTAAAACCAATGATTTATTTAAAAATGTTGTTAATTCTAATTATAAGATACTAGTCTTTACAGAAACATGGTTGAAGGCGAACATATCTAGTAAGGAATTGTTTGATAGTAGATATGTTGTATATCGTAAAGATCGCATGTGTTCCCAAACCATTAAAAAAGATGGCGGTGGAGTCATGATCGCAGTGTCACGCGATCTTATTTCACACAGGGTCGAAAATTGGGAAACAAACGATATGGAGGATTTGTGGATAACGGTCGATGTTACTAATAATCATACTGTAAGGAAATTGTCAATCTGTGCAGTTTACTTACCGCCACCAGTCAAACTAAATCAACTGTCCAAACTATTGGATAGCTTTAATAATGTTATCAACAATGCAAATGATGTAATTATACTTGGCGACTTCAATCTTGGCTTTATAAGCTGGCACACAAAGGAAAATTGCACATATATGTCTCCGTCCAATTATAATGTAAGTCTGGGGTACGCTCTTATTGACTTTCTGTCATCAAACGAGTTGTTTCAGTTTAACAGTTTAAGCAATAGCGATGGTAGATATTTGGACGTAGTTTTTAGTAATATGTCTAAATTAATTGTAACACGACCATTGAGTGTGCTGAGTAAGAGTTATCAATTGCATCCTTGTTTATTGATAAACATTCCATATAGTAACATTATGTATTTAGTTCCTAAAAACTCTGTTAATTATAATTTCTACAAGACTGACTATGATGCTGTAAGAAAAGATTTAAATACTGTCAACTGGCTTAGTTTACTTTCACGCTGTAAGGACGTCAATGTTATGGTTGGAGAGTTTTATTTTATTTTAAGACGTATTATTGACCAACATGTACCGATTAAGAAAGTTATTGTTTCGCGTTATCCCTCATGGTTCAATAACGCCCTAATAAAACTTTTAAGTGAAAAGGAAAACGTTCGTAAACGATTCAGAAAGTATGGGAATCCCCGTGACGAAAACGAGTATCACTTACTCCGAGGTTATTGCCATAAACTTTCAGATATTTGCTATAGTAACTACAAAAACACAATAGAGTCCAATATTCCAAAGAATCCAAAAGTGTTTTGGAATTTCGTTAAAAGTAAACGTGGTGGATATTCTTCACTACCAGCAAAAATGTATATAGACAATATCTATGCCAAAACTGGTGACGAAATCGCTGATTTGTTTGCTGGTCATTTTTATTCATCATACAACAATAATATTAATAATACATTGGTTAATGTGCAATCTCAAAAATCTCTGTCTATCACCTCTAGCAATAAATATATTTCTTTGGTGCAATTTTCCGAAATAGATATAGTACGAAAAATAAAAAAGTTGGATGGAACAAAGGGTGCAGGTCCAGATTCTATTCCTCCTCTGTTTGTAAAACGCTGCGGTGCGGCACTTGCACTTCCACTAACATTAATTTTCAACCGATCGATGATCGAAGGTACTTTTCCTGACGAGTGGAAGAAGGCTCGAATTGTGCCTGTTTTCAAAAAAGGTGAACTAGCTAATGCAAGGAATTATCGGCCAATATCAATACTTTCGTGTTTCTCTAAAATCCTAGAGTCTGTCTTATGTCCTTTACTAGCAACTTTGGTCGAAAATGATATCAGTGACCGACAACATGGTTTTAGGAGCGGCCGTTCAGTTGCAACGAATTTGGTTTCATTTATTTCCGATATATCAAAAGATGTAGATGCTGGCTTGCAGGTGGACGCAATTTACACCGACTTCAGCAGCGCCTTCGATAAAGTAAATCATTCCATATTACTTCAGAAGCTAGAATGCTACGGTGTGGGAGGATTTCTGTTGAGGTGGTTTGAGTCTTACTTGCAAGAAAGACCACAGAATGTTGTTGTTGATGGGTTCGTGTCCCGAACTTATTTTGCCCTTTCTGGTGTTCCTCAAGGTTCCCATTTGGGGCCTATACTGTTTTTTATTTTCATTAACGATGTAACTTGCCGAATTAAGCACTGTGAAATATCTTTGTTTGCCGACGATTTAAAAATCTATAGACCTGTGAAATCAAATATTGATGCTAAATTAATACAAGATGATCTTAACGAAATTGTGGATTGGTGCAACGTAAATTTTATGGTTCTCAATATTGATAAATGTTTTCATATTAGATATACAAGGAAAAAAAAACCACTTGTGACTGAGTACAAGATTGGCTGCGTGTCATTATCAGAAGTTAAAGAAATACGAGATTTGGGTGTCATCATCGATAACAACTTAAACTTTATTTCCCATGTCAATAAAACAGTAACAAAAGCAGCCCAAATGCTTGGTTTCCTGAAAAGAAATACAGTTGGCTTTAAAAACCCTAATACCAAAATACTTCTCTACAATGCTCTTGTGCGCAGCAATCTTGAGTACGCGAGTGTTGCATGGTCCCCTTTCTACGCTGTCCATTCGCAACGAATTGAGAACATACAACGCGTTTTCACCAGACACCTGGCTTTCTCCTACAGTGGCTTTTCCCATAGGAACCCATACGACCAACGTTTGACCACATTCAGAATGAGCACCTTACGTGATCGCAGGCTTGTTCTGGACCTATGTTTCCTTTTTAAATTAATCAACAACCGAATCAGATGCAGCCATCTTCTGGATAAGGTACCTTTAACTGTCCCTTACTCTTACCCCAGGCATAAAATAAATAAAATATTTTCCACTCCTTTTTCGAGAACAAATTTAGGTTTGCAATCTCCACTGTGTAGAATCATACACGAGTATAATTCCTCCCAAACTCGTGACCCAGAGATTGACGTCTTTCGTGGCTCGTTTGACACTTTCAAGCGGAGACTGCAGGATTTATCGCGCAGGAGGCCTTAGTTTGGGCCGCCTTTTTGTTTGAGTTCAGAGTGACTACCTAATGCTACCTTATTGTAAATGTTATGTACACCATAAGTGTCATGTATATTAGAATAATACTATAGAATATTTATTTGGTTATTGTATGAATATATGTGATGTGGTTGTGCTTTAATAAATAAATAAATAAAAAAAATTAAAATTGAATTTTAAAGTTTATATAACTTTTGTAATATACCGAAACGTACTTAACACGAGAGAGCGAAATACGTGTACATTCCTATCTTCGGCACCTCACTTCAACACTTGTGTGATCAAACGACTTACAAATAAAGTCATTCTATTAATGTTCAAACATCTTCGCAAACATAGAATAAATAAATTTGACAGCAGCGTTTCGTATTAGGATATTAGTTACGATGAAAATTATCGAGTTGATTACAGATTCTGATAAGTGACCCACACGATTTCCCAGAGACGACTTTGTTGACTCACTACGCTTTGCCCGGGGAGAGCATCGACCTAAAAGTTGAACCTTTAGTGTTTCGAGCTGAACCAGCTATTCGTATTGTTGATCTGGACAAAAGAAACTGCTGGTTCAATGACGAAGCGGAGTTGGTGCACACAGGTGAGCATTAAACAAATCGTATGAAAACAATTTTTTTTAAAAATTTAGGATCCCGTACACAAAAATGAAAAAATACAGGACTCATATTTCTTTCTTGTCCGTGTGCCTCTCCGTCATGTTTCTTTATCCCAAAAAAGGATAAAATGGTCAAGTTTAAAATTATGTTATATATTAAGCTCGTTAACCCTATACTACTGTAAAGAATTCAAGTTTGTATGTAAATACCATGAGATAAGAAATTATAAAAAGAAATTACTAATTTCTAATTTAAGAACCTTTTTAGATTTCCTCAACACCTCACCTTAACAGGTTTTAAAAACTTGATAATTTTAAAGTAGATATCTAGTTTTTACCATGCTCTACGTTATAGAATGATACGGAAACCTAAAGACATGAGCACGCACTTGACTGGTATTTAAGATTCAGCGCTCTATTATTCATAACATTAACGATTAAGTAAACAGGAGCTTAAACATAAATAGACAAATATTCAAACAACTTATTTCCCATAATCTTACATTTGTTGAGAGCTTTTAGACGATGAATGCAAAACTATGTAATACACAACTTTGTTATTTTTCCTTTGATTCGTTAGGGCCGTGTTACGTCCTCTACACAAAAAAATAAAAGAAATCTGAAAATGTCTAACGACGACGCACTACGCACGGTCGGTCAGTTAGAATAGTTGTGAAAGGGCGTGGATTCAGAAAATTAGTTCTCTAACCAACTTCTGAGTTGTTTGTAACTATTTCACTAAATTACTGTATTCATACGTTTACTTAATATTATATTATATGTTTTCGTGTAGCGTAAGCTGTTCTTATTAATTATTATTAACATTGGGCGACCGACCTTTATTTGGTATTGCTTTTGGTACCGAGCGTTCATCAGATTCTAACTTTCCAGCGTTTGTACAAATTTTAACATTGATAATGTTTATCAGATCGTTTTCGAGGAGGAGTGTGATTCGGCTATATTTCCAAAAATTTTGATGGTAGACAAAAGGCAGTGGTGTGAAGAGATGCAGGGACCTGTGGGATATTGTAAAGTATCAAATTTTCTAAAATGAGTTCGTTACTTTTACCGAAAAATAGAAAATGGAGAAAAAAAGGCCAAATTTTTCGATTTTTGGGACAAAAATTTGATTGCTTCTAAAACGAAAGCCAATATCGAAAAAATAAAAAAATCCCGAGGCAGATAGATTGTTTACCGTTTTTTTCGGAATCGGTTGAAAACTGCGTGGTGGGCGGGTGCCCTTTTCATTGAATAATTATTAGATCAGTTACCCCGGACAGTGAGATTCGGCTATATTTCAGAAAATTATAAACGCAAACAAAATTCGGTAGTGTTAAAAAATGCAGAAGCGTGCTGAGCAACGTATAGACTAAATTTTCGAACATTGGTCCATAACTTTATTCGAAAAACTTGATAAAATTGTTTGACGAAAATGCAATATATAAAATTTTATTTTAGATGTCCATTTCCAATGTCCTCCGTTAGTTGCGAGAAGCGCGAAATCTGTAGATTTATTTAGAAAATAATGTTTTTTTAGAAAAATTTTATACATACGAATCACATGCTCATTAAATATTGTTACAAACAGACAGAGTAACGACCGCCATCTAGCGTCAACCAGTAAAACCACTTTGTAGAAGGGTTTTACAACAAACAAACACGAAACCCCTACTCAATACTAGATGGCGTTAGAGGAAAGGAAGTCTCGAAAAACCAGTACCTGTGTGAGACTTTCTAGAATTATCCAATCCGATCGATTGCGTTCGTGCGAGTGGAGTGATTTTTAGAATGCTCTCGAGGCTCGTTACGACCCATATAAATAGCCGCAGGAAGACGAGGAAGTCCAGTTCAGTTTTTGGGCTACTTTCGAGGCAACTTCGAAGCGAAACTAGTGATACAAGTGAATTCTACGACTTGGCTACGACCTAGGACATCGTGAGTGCTTAGTGTTTGGACTTAGTGCTTTGTGTTGGACCTAGTGTTAGTGAATAAATTCTTCAAAAGAGTTAGCATGTCATTCTCTCCTAATTCTTCGAACCTAACACGTAACAATATGAATATTTTTCGATCTTACCTGCACCATCATCATGTCAGCCAAGTCCACTGCTGGACGTAGGTCTCCCTCATTAATTTCCAATAGAACCTACTGGTGGCGGTTTTCATTTAGCATCCTCCCGCCACCTTTACAACGTCATCTTTCCACCTTGTGGCTGGACGTCCTACGCTCCGCTTGTTGTGGCGTGATCTCCACTTCAGAACTTTTCGGCATCGGCCATCAGTTTTGCGTGCTATGTGACCTGCCCACTGTCGCTTCAACTTGTTAATCCACTAGGCTATGTCAGTGACTTTTTTTGTCTACGGATCTCTTCATCACTGATTTGAATTCACAGGGAGATTCCGAGCATAGCCCTCTCCATAGCTCATTGAGTGACCTTGAACTTGTTTATGAGGTTCACAGTAAGAGACCACGTTTTTGCTCCATATGTCATCACTGGCAACACACAGTGGTCGAAGATTCTCGAACGCTGCCCAGCTAAGTTGGACGCTTACCTACATATGAACAAGTAATTTAGATGAAAATATATAGCTATATCTGGTGAGGTACCTAATAGTTGATACCACTCGCTGGCAACAGAGCGATTTTCAATTTACGACAAATTTAC
This sequence comes from Luffia ferchaultella, assembly GCA_949709985.1. NCBI lineage: Eukaryota > Metazoa > Arthropoda > Insecta > Lepidoptera > Psychidae > Luffia > Luffia ferchaultella. Next base: position 849,772 of record OX453247.1, on the reverse strand, counting down.
GAAATGGTGCCGCGCCACGAGTTTATTAAATAGGTAAAAAACGTTGTTTCTTGTTTAAAATTTCTTTTTTAAGAAATACAAATATAGCATATAAACTTAAAAAGCAGAACCTTATCTAAATACAAAATTTTTCCATTTCCGAGTACACAAAATATACAAGAATTGCTCATGTTATAGTACCTCCTAAGATTTAGTATATTATTTTCACAGGTCCTCGATTTCACCATTCTTAAGTAAGTGTCTTACACTTAACACGCCCTGTTTAAAAGTCTTTACGTCATTGTAGACAATGACGTTTATAAATTTCGAGTAATATAAATATGAGTCTAAATTTATAAAATGAAAAATATGTAGTTAGAGGGCCATTTTGTTGGAAGCATTTTTATGTAAATATGTGTGACATATATTTTATTTAAAACAGGGGCCGAGTGCATTATGTAACCAAATTCCTATATTTTAAACAAAGAAGGAGAAATTTTTTATAGCACTGTGTCATAGAAAAAAAATCATGGTAGTTCTAGAAGTTACAGTTACATATCGTAAAAGATGGATAACCCAAACATTAGATTTATTATAATTTTTATGAAAATTTTTATACTTGTTTGCAGATCGTTACAGTTACGAGACATGCATGACGGAATGCCGAATGCTTAATTACTTAGAAATATGTGGATGTGTTCCATACAAATATCCTAGAGGTTATATCTGATTTTATTACATATTGTGTAATATGTACTTGAGTTATTCTTAACATTGCTTTCACTGTCAATATTGTGCAAGATGAAATACAAACAATTAATTATTTTATTTACAGAACGTGTGTCCAAAATTTGTGAGTTTACTGACTTGTCGTGTTTGCACACTGTTCTTGGCAAGTAATCTTTGATATTAAATCGCTAGTTTTTTTTTCCGTTTAAGTACTTATTGATAATAATAATAATAATAACAATAGACCTGTTCATGCACACGAATATTTGTCCCAGGCGGGGATCGAACCTCCGACCCTTAACTCTGCAATTAAGGTCTCTAACCACTCGGCCAATTGCTAGTCAAATTTAAATTAATTTTAAATCTGTAAATTTAACTAACTGTATAAACAGGTAGGTAATAAAAAAATTCTAGGCGGGTTTTTCTTGGACACAGGCTTTGATTACATAATATTTGATTAATAAATTCACGTTCTATTTTGTAGTTTACGGCTTAGACGAACGACACTGTAACTGTTACACGGAGTGCAGCGACAAAAAGTATGTGGTCGACAGCGATGTGATGCCGCTTATTGCTACAGACCTTTCGAGTAACGTTACGTGAGTTGAGTTTTCGATACGTATTTTCGATTATCTTATTTTACACTCGTCCAGCATTACTAGCACCTGGTATTCACTAGAAAACAATTTGCGTAGAACAATAAGAGCCCATTTTTTCGCTCATCTTCTTCCGACGAACGAATTTTGCTTTGTAGTCGCGTAGCCAGAAAAAAATTACTTACCATAATTCCAAGGATCTTCGTTTTTGGTGAGTGGATAGATAAAGTGCATTGTGAGCTATTGTCAAAAAGTTAGAAGTTTTAGGGCTGTGCTAAGGGCATGGCTAGGTATTTCTTAATATTTCGTGTAACACGCTGTATATAGAATAAAAATTTGAAATTTTGATTGGTTCTTATTTAGAACTATCTTATCCTCATATTGTAAAATTTTTAGAAAGATAACATAAGGAATACTACGAAAATTTGAAAAAAATAACGGTCTGGTTGTGGAACATTAAATGTCATAAAACAGTTTTGATACTTCTAAAGCTGTTCGTTTTTTATGAATGGATAGATAAAGTGCATTGTGAGCTAATGTCAAAAAGTTAGAAGTTTTAGGGCTGTGCTAAGGGTGTAACTAGGTATTTCTTAATATTTCGTGTAACACGCTGTATATAGAATAAAAATTTGAAATTTTAATTGGTTCTTATTTAGAACTACCTTATCCTCATATTGTAAAATTTTTAGAAAGATAACATAAGGAATACTACGGAAATTTCAGAAAATAAGTCTGGTCGTGGGACATTATATTTCATAAAAAAGTTTTGACAATTCTAAAGTTGTTCGTTTTTGGTGAGTGGATAGATAAAGTGTATTGTGAGCTATTGTCAAAAAGTTAGAAGTTGTAGGGCTGTGCTAAGGGCATGGCTAGGTATTTCTTAATATTTCGTGTAACACCCTGTATATAAGATTTAAATTTGAAATTTTTATGGGTTCATAATTAAAACTATCTTAACCTCACGTTGTAAAATTTTTAAAAAGATAACATAAGGGGTACTACGAAAATTAAAAATTTTCAAAAAAAATTTATGACATCTGATGTTATATTTTGAGACTTTCGGTACCTAGTTACTCAAATCTGTTGGATTAAATTCAGAAAATCAAGTGGCATGCTTCTACTACAATTTCATTTTTCTTTCGTAAGATACACAATAATGAATATAAAATTGATAAGTTCGCCGGGCGCAGGCTGGTGTGCAAAAATACCATGCTAATAAAAGAATTGGTGTATATCAAGACAGAAAACTAGACACTCAAGAGACCATACTAAAGGCTGCTGATACTCATAAAATAATTCTAGCCAACGAGTCAGTTGATATATTATTTGCCTTATGTACAGTACAGTTACGCGCAAGAGTGCCTTGAAATTATAAGATAAAAGATTAAGTACCTACTTTCTTACGTCGTGTTGTAAATTTTTTAGAAAGATAACACACGTGTCACTACAAAAATCTAAAAATTACTCTTTTGTCATTCAACAAAATTTCTAAAATTACATTTTAAAACGTTCGGTTGTTACACAAATCTGTTTGGTTAAGATTAGAAAGTCAAGTAGTATGCTTCTACTACAATTCCATTTTTCTTTCGTAAGATTCACAATAATGAATAATAGTTGATTCCCTGTTATGTGGCACTTACAAAGCACTTGATTATCACACGAAAAATTTGAAACATACAGTTTGTGGATTTTGTTTAAATTTCACGAACACACGAATGATGCGGGGTGCGGGTTAGTGTGTGGACATTGCGCGCTCCTCCAAGTGTCGCGCCGGCGCTTAATATATGCTTGTTCAACTAAAAGTTTTTTAAAAATATGAAAAAGTTATTCTTGTAATCTTGAAGTCTTCAAACACTACTAAGATAGCTGGCAGCTGCTATTTCAACAAATCAGCTTACTAACCGCAGCGCTCTAGCGGGTATTCATTTCGGCATGCTGGTTGTGTCCTACTCTTAGTTTAATTAAGTAAACATATATTACCAATAATCATTTGCCGCTAAATGGTTGGGTGAGGTGAGCTAAATAGCTTACAAGTCTAATACCATATAAGTACGAATTGACTAAAAGCCCTCTTCTCCTCTTAACGCTAACCACTCATACTCTAGTTAGCTAGTGTACCCGCTTTGCAAGATGGTGAGTTTCAGTTAAAGTTTCAGTCGCGCGGGGTCTACAGTTGAAAATTGCGTTTGACAGTTTCGATACTGTGAAGTGACATTTGTGACTTTATTAAAACCAAACGCCGCTGTCAAATTTATTTGCTCTATGCCTAATACTTATCTACAAATTAACGAAGCGATCTAGTTGCATTTATGCAATTTTCTTTCCTTGGCGTCGTCGTTGTTTGTGTTTTAAGTCTCAAAGTTCGTTACGATGAGTGATAAATGTGCAATTTGTGACCTTCATCTGACTTCTGATATTGTTACTGTGAAAAAGAAAGGACTCCAGACTCTGTTAGCCGCAAGTCAAACGAGAAAAGATGAAAAGTTTACACAATTAATAACTAAAAGTTCTGTTGACCTTGCATCTCTCCCACCAACGGCTTCTGCTGCGAGGCAACATTCCCTTCGCGTGTATTATCAGGTCCAAAAATGGTTGAATAATGATTTAAATCCAATTGACTGGGGATGGGAATTGCAAGAGTCGAATTTGGTTCCGATTAAAACTCTTGAAAAACCGGCATCTGATGATGTACTTAAAATGATTTCTTGTAAATGCAAGTACACTTGCAAAGGTACTTGTACTTGTGTTAAAGCAGGACTAAAATGTTCATCGCTGTGTGTACATTGCTTTGACAAAACGTGTGGCAGTATCAAAGTGACATTATAAAGCGAAGGTGATTATGACGTAGAAACAGAAATTCAGTTAAGTAATCTGAATCACGATTATGCTACAAGTGATGAAGCTGGATGTACAGTTGAGAAAAACGTGTCATCACGTTCACCATCAAACAAAACGCTTAGTAAACGTCAAAAGAATTCGTAAAATTTAATCCCCATACTGATTTCAATATCCATCCATATCAGCCTATCAAACCCCGATGTAGGGATCTCCTTAACCTTCCCCTCAGGATGAGGGTGCTAAGAACTTAATCTACTACGTTGCTCCACTGCGGGTTGGTGGATTTTAACAACTACAATCTGATGTTTGTACAAACGAAACCTATAATAAATTATTTGCGTTGTAAAGTTAATCGGTCGGTAATATAATTACATCGGTCATAACTTTAATAATGAACACTCCGCATTTTGCTGATATCTATACCTAATTTTTCAGTCGTAACAAATATTACTGATTATTTGAAAGTTTATTATAGTTATGTTTTGGCTAATATTATTGAATATTACTTCATAGTAATAAATATTTGTTGCAGGTATCATGCCCATAAATAATACAGTGTATTTTTGTAAATACCTATTTTTTAAAAGTAGGAAAATAATGATTTTTCATATATTATTATCTAGGTGATCCTCTGTGACAATATTGTGTAGTGTATTTTTAAGAAGTTTTAAACTCGCATTATTTGGTACATTTGACTTAATAAATTATTGTGCCCCAGTGTGTAGGTAAAACATTTCAGTGGTTAGTTATAAATTATAATTGCTCACTGGTGTCCATTGTATATTTTAATATCATAGAAGTAGGAATAACATAAGGTAGACACTAGAGCACGCACTACGCTTACGCTGTCTTACCGGTACTACACTTAATTTGAGTTTAGTTGATGTGCCGCGTTCGGCAACAGCGCTTGTTAGAGGTTCGGTATAATACTAATATAAAATAAGTAAAAATGATCTAAAACGATGTCAATAACGCTAACGCTATATTTCCCCTTTCTGTGACTTACTGTCACTGTTCGTGTTGAACCTTCCCGTACTTCCTTCCCCCGCGTTTGCGATTTACGACGTTGTAATGGTTCAGTTGAATAGCGCTCGGGCTTGTCTTATTATTATATTATTCGTATTTCTAAGTTTAATATTATGCCCAATGTAGCTAACTTTTAACATAAATAAAATATTATTGTGTAATATCCATAATTAATTATTTGTAGCGATATATTGGTGTTACTCATTTGTAAGGTACACCTTGCAAAGCAATGCCTGATTGTACAAACGGGATGCAAAATAAATAATTTTATCTTAATAAGTACTTTTAGCACTTTTGCAGATGACTGTATTTTTCCTACAAGCGAAAAGTTGCGGTTCAAAGTCTTAATTGACCATAGAGTAAATAAATTTGACAGCATTGACTATGGTTTGGTTATTATTATTATTCCTTTGTATTATAAAATTAAAAAGGGTGTATGTTTTCTATATGAGTGTTTTCAAAAATAATGAACATTCTTATACAGTAATAAACACAAAGGCCTAGTTGCTTTTTTACAGTGGTATTTTTATATTTGCTTATGATTATGATTTGCTCACTAGTGTAATTTATCTATTTTAGTTTTAAGTATACTGTGTCATAAGAAGCCATAACTACAGAATACCTCATAGCTCTTTAACATGAAAAATAATTGTTTTATGTATCTACGGTTGGTTATCAATGATAGGTGCTACAGCATGTTTATATCATTTTTTTGTACGTGCTGGGTTGCACGAATAAACAGAATAAATTAAACATTAAGTAATTCATAAAAATATATAGACTGATATTGATTTCAGTGTCGTGATAGCCCAGAGCGCAACGAACCTGTCTCAAATTTATAAGGCCATAGGGCCATGGTTCGAATCCGGGCGTGTACCAATGAGTTTTCCTGACTAAAGTACATTAACTATCACTGACTCCGTGCCCCGGAGAGCACGTTAAGCAGTCCGTCCCGGACGCTGTCAATAGATGGCGGTCGTTACAATCCCCAACCCGCAGTGGTGTAGCGTGGTGGATTTAAGCTCCTAACCCCCTCCTCACCGTGGGGGAGGCCTAAGCCCCTGCAGTGGGGTAAAATGGGCTGATGATGATGATGATTTATTAAAGTGCGTATATGTTGTTTTATTTAGAAATACCATTGCCTCTATACTAGAACTTCAAATAGATTTTTTGTCAGACCACGAATCGTACCGAATCATAAAAAATAAGAATTACGGCGCCACGCGTGTGCCGTAATGTAGGCACAATGACACGATAAGTCCCTACATACTCTGTCTCGCTCGCAGCCACACTAATCAAATTTATCCGTAATTTAAACAAAACCCACAATCTATATGTTTTTAATTTTTCGTGTGATAATCAAGTGCTTTGATAAGGCCATATAAGAGCGACTTATATCAACTTTTATTCGTTATTATTTATTTTATTATTTGTATATTATTTCATATGTTATGGGAAAAAAATGAAATTATAATATAAGCACACTACTTGACTTTCGAAACTTTACCTAACAGATTTGAGTAACCACCGAAAGTCTTAAAATGTAATTTTAGAAATTTTGTTGAATGACAAAAGAGTAATTTTTAGATTTTCGTAGTGACACGTGTGTTATGTTTCTAAAAAATTTACAACACGACGTAAAAAAGTAGATACTTAATCTTTTATCTTATAATTTCAAGGCACTTCTTCGCGTGACTGTACTGTACATAAGGCAAATAATATATCAACTGACTCGTTCGCTAGAATTATTCTTATGAGTTTCAGCAACCTTTAGTATGGTCTCTTGAGTGTCTAGTGTTCTGGCTTGATATACCTATACTAATTCTTCTATCAGCATGGTATTTTTTCACACCAGCCTGCGCCCGGCGAAATTATCAATTTCATAGTCATTATTGTCTATCTTACGAAAGAAAAATGACATTGTAGTAGAAGCATACCACTTGACTTTCTAAACTTAATCCAACAGATTTGAGTAACTACCGAAAGTCTCAATATATTATTTCAGAAGTTTTAAAATTTTGTTGAAAGATTTTGTCTTATTAATTTTTATATATTCGAAGTATCACATATGTTTTTATTTTAAAAAATTTACAACATGAGGTTAAGATAGTTTTAATTATGAACCAACTAGCGGTCGTACCCGGCTCCGTACGGGTGGACTACAGAAACGTTCTCCTAGCCATTCCCTCCACCACCCCTTCTTCTTTTCGCCCATGTTACTCGCTGATAAAGTAGCTTTCTATAGGTGAAAGAATTTTCGAAATCAGTGTACAACTGTTTAGTCCACGCGAGCAAAGCCACTGGCAGAAAGCTAATATCTTTATAAATTATAGCCTATGTGTTATTATGGTATATAAGCTATATTATTTTAAAGTTTCATTAAAATCCATTTGGTAGTTTTTGCGTGAAAGAGCAACAAACATCCACACATACATCTATACATACAAACTTTCGCGTTTATATTAGTAGTAGGATTAAAATTTCAAACTTTAATTCTATATACACCTTGTTGCACGAAATATTAAGAAAAACCTAAGCCATTCCCTTAGCACAGCCCTAAACCTTCTAACTTTTTGACAGTAGCTCACCATGCACTTTATCTATCCACTCAGCAAAAACGAACAATTTTAGAATTGTGATAACTTCTTTATGAAATTTAATGTCCCACGACCGGACTATTGGGTGGCTCTTTGTCGCGTGGCTGAATTACATTTCAAAAAAAGTAAACCAAACTTCGTATTCTATACATATTTGGCGGCGTGACGAGCCAGAACAAAAATTTTGAATGTCGTGATACGTTTTAAGATTTTCGTCATAAAGTTGCAAAAATAGGACCCTTAGGGGATCACTCCAGTATCTATCTATTTTTCTGTCGGTCGGTCACAACAAATATCTTGGGATATTTTAACTCAGTTTCAATTAAACTAGTACCAAAATACCCAAAACAACTGTCCGTTGTAAACTTTATTATATACATTTCTGTAAAGGTTTGGTGGAAAGAAACCAGAATTTTTTTTGTTATAATGAGGAATTTTGAAAGTTTAAAACATATTATGTCAATGATAATTGAGTATGTTTTAAAAAATATTTCGTTTGGAAGATAAAAAAAATATACAGATTTGATGCAAAGATTTTTCCATATTATTATTATTTTATTATTTCCATATTATAGGAAATTTAAAAAAACTTACGAAGACACACTATGTCTAGGTAGATTACGATAAATATTTAAGTCATAGAAATTAAGAAAACGCTAGAATTTTAAATGTGTAAAATTTGATTTTGATATGAAATGGCAAAATAATAGAAGGAAAAAAAATAGTTACTAAGACTAAAATTTCTGGTTGTAATTGTAACTGTTGAATAATTAATCACGAGTACAATAATATTGTAGCGAAGTTATTGTTTCAATTACGAGCTTAGAAGTATTTATTTTTAACTTAAGTTTATAGTAAATCTAACAATATTTTGGTAACTCGTATGAAACACTTTGTTAAATTAATTAAGTTTCCCTTTAAATATACACAATCCACGTTTACAACATTTTTTAGATTTTAATGTTTGTAATCGTTGTTTTAAAACTACTTTCTTGTCATAGTTACAAAATAATAGCATAAAATATGCTACTAAACGTTCTGGTAGTATTGTTATCCTATATTTTTTCCGTGTAATTATAATGGAAGCAGGCAATATGGATACGTATCAGTTAAGACTGCCAGTGTTCGGCACCCTCAGAACGTGAACTAGGTTCACGCTTGACTATTTTTTTTCGTTCGAGATTTTTATAGTACCCGATATACATACAATGAACAAGAATAGCGAGCGACGGATGTGTTTCTGAGCCCAAAATCCAATCTCAATAACATATTCCGTCAAATAGATACAGGGTGAACTATCGTTAATTATCGTATTCATTCAAGCGTAAAAATAGCAGATACCAAACATTTTAGACCAATAACCTATAAACGATTTACGGTTCACCTAAAATGATTTACGGTTTAACAGACAGTTCAAAAATAAGGCTGTACGTCCGCCATTTTCTCAAGAGAAACAACTAATACCCAAATGTGTCGCTTGTATTACGATTCACTTGCCTTTACGAGCTACCGAGCAATACGTAAAAAGAACAGTCACAAATATCTTTCATCGTATCCTGTACAAAAATACATTATTTGAATGGCCGCAAGTCTACTGCTGGACGTAGGCCTCTCTTCTAGCCTAGATCTCCACAACGACCGGTCTCGAGCCAGCTGTAACCGACGGTAACCCACGACCTTCTAAAGGTCGTTAGTTCACCTAGTAGGGAGCCGTTCCACGCTGCGACGTCCGGAAAGTTGTTGCCATTCGAGAACTTTTCTTCCTTATTGGTTATCGAACAATGTGGCCTGTCCGTTGATACTTTAACTTGCTCGTTTTGCGAGCTAATGTAGGTCACTCCAGTCTTATGCGGATTTCTTCGTTGTGCTCTCGTTGCTGAAAAACTAATTTAAGGAAAATTTTCTGAAATATTATCATTTCTTTTGCTACGCATCAAAATAAAATATACAGACATTGCATAATTTGGTTCAACATCATATACAGTATGTAAAGTTTATTCCATATATATTAACAAAGAGTACATCCAACGGCCATGTATTAGGTATACTATACGTATGTACCTTATTTCATAATATGCGGAACGGATTTTACTACGTTATTTTATTATGTTGTTACATGTAGTATCCTTTTCTTTTATTTACAAATTTTTATGTTATAAATACCGTTTTTGTTATGTATGGATACCACGTGTTAGATTGTATTAACTACTTTGATTTTGTAGGTATCATCATCATCATCAGCCCGTTTTACCCCACTGCTGGGGCGTAGGCCTCCCCCAGGGTGAGGAGGGGGCTTGAAGCTTAAATCCACCACGCTACCCCACTGCGGGTTGGGGATTGTAACGACGGCCATCTATTGCCAGCGTCCGGGATCGACTGCTTAACGTGCTCTCCGAGGCACGGAGTCAGTGATAGTTAATGTACTTAAGTCAGAAAAACTCATTGGTACACGCCCGGATTCGAACCATTGCCCTATGGCCTTATAAATTTGAGACAGGTTCGTTGCACTCTGGGCTCTCACGACACATGTAGGTATATCGAAATGAATACATAAATAAATGGGTTTTTTGTCGAATTTGTTTTACATGTTTGACGTTAAACTAAAAGCAAATTAGAAAAAAACTTAACATATAGACCTAGATTATGGCTTACTAAATCAAGAGAGACCAAAATCGGACAAATCCATAGAAGTTCCGCCCAGACATTAAACTTCGCCAATTTTTTTCCCGCAATGCGTAGGCGGGAAACCTGTACTGTAAACACATTTATTTGATACTGTGTTATACGTGCGTATACACTGTATCTTTATTTCTGTATCTCAACAAAATGGTAGCTTTCAGATGATTTTCAGTGAAAAATATTTGCAAACATGCTAATATTATTAAATAAAAATGAGAACGAATCTGATGAGGTACGCCAAAGACGTGCATCGCCCTATACAGGTACTGTATGAGGTAAAAGTATGTTGTAAGGGGCGAAACATAGCGGGGTGGGGACTAGGGGGTAGAGGTCTGACTCCCGGTCGTCTCTCACCCGCGTCAAGCCTCTTACCTCGTACCGCACCCAACAAGGCGCGATAATAAAAAACGATTTTAGACATTCACATAAAAATTCTTGATGGTTTACATTATTCACTTTTTTTATGTACCAGAGGCTCTCTTAGAACCAATTTTATTGTTTACGTCATTTACAAAGAAGGGTCAAAATTGAGACTATCTTTCATGAGTTTTTTCGACGTTGACTCTTTTTCAGTTTACTTTGACTTACATAGGTAGACTATACAAGTACCTACTACCTTAATGGCCCCACTACATTCGATTCAAACATCGAGAATTGGTAAAGTGTGTTTTTTTAAATGTCGACATTTACCTAATTTTGTGTCAGAAGATTTGTGTTACAACAGAGTATTCGATTTTTAATGAAGAGTCATAAACTAGGGCATATCAACTCAGTATCAAATAATTCTATTTTTTCACCCAGAGTTATCTACCAGTTTTACATATTACAAATAAACACTGATATTAAAGGGGCTTATTCTAATAATGCAACCAAATGGAGCCGTGATTATGACTTTTTTTTGACATGCTAAATTTTTCTCGTATTTATGACGGCCAGGTCATAGATGAGAGAAGACATAACATGTCTCATAGAAGAAGAAAACCATATCAATAAACTATTACATTTATATTAGCGTCTTCTTGCAAAGTAACTCTAGTGGAACAAATAATAAATTATGTCGATTAATTACGATTTAATGGTCTAATTCTATTGCATATTTCTTTTATATTATTGTTATCATATAAAATTGAATACGTTTGTGACTATAAAAAAAAATTATAGGCCATAATTTGCTTAAGTATTAATTTTTTTGATAATGAATACAACTTTTATAGTCACATATACAATTTTATTACATGCTCTGTATTGGATACAGAACGTCCAACAACTAATGCGTCAGTGGAGATACGACGATGCGTAAACACGCGTCGTGCCATCTGGAGGCAGGAAACATGAATTAATATCTGGGTGGAAGCACGATTGCCGATTTCCGGGTGTGACAAAACAAGACACCACTGTATGAAGAAACGTGACAACTGTTATAAATGGTCATCATTGAGAGTTAAAGAAAAAAAAGTAGTGAAGTAGCGATGGAGTCTATTATACATACAATAGACGCAGCAAAATAATTTAAAACCTCATTAGTTGCAATGTTTTACCATAGATGGCGTTATCTGACTAATTATCACTACATAGTATAAAACAAAGTCGCTTTCTCTGTCCCTATGTCCCTTTGTATGCTTAAATCTTTGAAACTACGCAACGCATTTGGATGCGGTTTTTTTTAATAGATAGAGTGATTCAAGAGTAAGGTTTATATGTATAATAACATCCTTTAATAGTGGAGAAGTACTGTTATTTTTGAGGTTTCTAATGTGATGTCGTAAATAATTACATTTTTTCCGCTTACATTGCAAACGCAGGCTGAACCCTACGAGTTTTATCAAAATAATGTACTAAGTATTGTACACATTGAAAAGGTCTACAGAAAAGTCCGTGATCGTATATGTCTATCTCTTATGGATAACCCACAATAACTTTTTTTTGTCATTTACTTTTTACGACAAATAATGGCTAATTTTCGAAGCGATTTTAACCAATACAGCATTAATCCTTAACCAATTAAACCGTATGATTTATGATATGATATGATTACACCGTGCGAAGCCGGGGCGGGTCGCTAGTTAACCTATAAAACAGAATTAAATATCGCTATCATTACTGCTCGTTTCCACCAATCATAATACATTGTATTATACTGACATAACCATACTGTATCACTGTATCATACAGTGTATATACTTGGTGGAAACGAGGTGTTAGAGCTAGCTATCTTGAACAAACCTTAATTATCCAATTTTTAAACTTTTAAACATGCAACATGTATTATGTCGGAAAAATAGAACCGGAAACTGTGTAACGTATAAATGTGGCGCCACATGTATGAGTTTGTATATTATATAAATTATAAAAACTCCGCTTTCTTGAAATTATCTTAATCTACTAACGATTTCCAAAAAAATAGGAAATTTGGTTCAATTTGGTTCGACTTAATTCAATTTAAAGCAACTTATAGTCACGTAATAATAACTTGGGTCAATTGCATATGGCGCAATGGGCATTGTCATTTATCTCTTGTTCGACCTTACCGAAATTATTTCATGCTTGCTTGCTTACTTGCTTTCATGTTTTCTTCCAACTATGCTGCAATGATATCACAACTGCACTGTACAGGAAAAAAAATATGGAAATCGTTTACTTCACTGTTTTGGTTTTTTTTTGCAAAGCCAAAATAATAATTTATTAGAAAATTAAACTATTCTATAAATGCTAATTTCTTTTTGGTTTTATTTTTAACCTTCTTTGTTTGTAGTAGTTAAAAGAAAAGCAGCTTATGCACCTCGCTTTTAGTAATTTATATTGCCCTCGTACTTTTAAAAGCCCTCGCTAGTGTGCTCGGGCTCCAAATGCAGTAATAAATTACTTTCTACTCAGTGCAATAATTATAATATTATATTATATTATTGTTACCTCCATGATATATATGCGGTATATACTTACTGTTTAAAAAATTGTTACGGAGTGATATCTGCACATACACAGAACAAATTCTATGAAAAAGTTATTTTGATCGACTACTTAGTCACGACTGAAAAAAAGTTCCTTATTATTTATGTTTCTTTTTTATTGTATACTTGTTCGTGCGTTAATGATTCGAGAGCAAACACCGATTTTGATGAAACTTTTAAATAAATAATGATGTTGTTCCGCATATAGACTGTATACATATTGTTATAATAATATTATTATTATATTATGTAGATGTATTTAGTATACCGGGGGAACAACTGAACGTAGTCCAAATGTATAGGGCGTCTAGAGCTGACTGAACTAAACAAAAAGTTTAAAAAGAAAAAATATAACAAAAACGAAAAAAAAAAACTTTAAACATGTTTGATCGGTAATCGTGAGTTTGCGCCTGCATTTAGCCAAACACGCGGTACATTATATTCGTGATGTTTCGCTGAACATAGTCCAACTTTAAACATGTTTTTATCGGTAACCGTTAGTTCGCGCCATCTGCTTACTTGAAACTTTTTGTTTCTTTCAACAAACTCTAGCTCTATATGCTCTACAAATTTGGACTACGTTTAACCGAACACGCTGTGCATTATATTCGTAATTTTTGGCTAAACGTAGTTTTTCTTTTTAATTAATTCAGCAAACAAAAACAGACGTTTACATGGATACACATACAGAAAATAAAAATAAAATTTAGAATACTGAAACGTCCAACAAAATGCTTCCAAATATTTAAAATCTATATCGCTACAGTCACATAGGAAAACAAAGAAAAAAGAAAATTAAACAAAAAATAAATAAAAAATCAATTAATACAACCAAAACTAACAAAAATAACAAATTTAAACATGTTTTTATCGGTAACCATCAGTTTGCGCCATCTGCTCACTTGAAACCTTTTGTTTAGTTCGGTAAGCTCTACATGCTCTATAAGTTTGGACCACGTTCAACACACCACCCGGTAGATTTATTAATGTATTATGGGAATTTTGAAAATTATATGGCGAAATATTAATAAAGTGCAAATATTATATGTGTTTAATTATATATATAAATGAAAAAATTTTTGTTTTTGAAACTATTTCTTATTAACTTTTTAGAAAGAATCTTAATCTCAGCGAAGTCACGTCATTGAAAGTTTATTACGCGAGAGCAAATTGCAACTGCTACATCAAGAAACTTATTATGGATGTTAATAATCTTATTGGTAAATATAATCCATCGACTATCGACATGTTTAACATAATCTTCGAATCCAATTATTCTCGAGAATCAATTATTGTATTTGAGGTAAGGGAAGGTATATAGACCTTCCCGATCTATATATATATAGAGACCCGATCTGTTTTTCTCTTTTTTGGATTATTATTAACGATACAATAATAATGTGTGGGACATACCACACAGTGCCATCTAGTCCCAAAGTAAGCAAGTGTTATGCTTCTATCATGGGGTACTAGACAACTGTTAAACATACTTAAATGTTTTTTTTTGTATAAAATACCCATATACGTAAATAGATACTTCATCACCGAGACGCGGAACAAGTAGACATGTTCATGCACACAATATTTGTCCCAGGAGGGAATCGAACCCGCCACCCTCTGCTCCGCAGTTAGTGTCTCTAACCACTCGTCCAACCGGTCAGTCTGTGAATCAAATAACTTATTAATCTGTCGAACCTCATTTTACACTAACAATTCCGACCATTCTTAACACAGTGTTTAACATTAGAGATTTAAGTGTTCTAGCGCTTTCCAGAAAAAAAAACTATGAGGAATCTTCACACTTTAGCTTATACTGCATATCTGGCTTGCACTCGTACTATACGAATAAATAGATCGACACATAATTGTCCGACCAAAACTTGCCATATCAAATTGTTAAACTACGCTAAGTAGCGATATTTACCGTTCTAATATCCTTTCCATCTAATAAATGCTGTCTTTGTTTCAGCTACATACGGAGGAGTGTTTTCATTAAGTTTGGGCGGCTCTCTAATATCTGTGCTGGAATTTATTTATCTATTTGCATCTTTTATATTGCATAAACTATCTTATTATGTATTCAATTATGGTACTTAAGTTAAACTGAATAAACTAATGATTAGTATTTTTTGTATTCGTAACTTTTTTGCCTTGCGTTTATAACAATAATAATACATGGAACAACCCACACGGCGCCATCTACTCCCAAAGTAAGCAAGTATTGTGCTTGTGTTATGGATTACTAGACAACTGATATACATACTTAAATATTTTTTTCTTTTTTTTAATAATATATACGTTACTTAAATAAATATTATACACCCAGGACTCGGAACGAAATAAACATGTTCATGCACACAAATATTTGTTCCGGGCAGGAATCGAACCCGCGACCGTCGGCTCCGCAGTTAGGGTCTTTAACCACTCGGCCCATCGGTCGTTTATATATTATAATGTTAAGTAATCAGAAACACCTATAAGTTTATACCTAAACCCATGTGTGAAAACGATTAAATTTCTAGCTGTTATTTTTTATGTTTGTATATAACCAACAGTTTTTCAATTTCGAAAGTTATGTTACAAACAAACTAAAAAACAAGTTAATATACTCGCACTTTGTGGAAAAACAAAGAAAATTAGAAGAGTGAAATTTTGCTGTGTCGAAATATACGCTCGCCAGCCTTTAAAGCCGAGGGATCACGTGTAATCAAAGGTCATTGAATACAATTCGATTAATTATATTTTTATCACATATATTATTATTAGGTATATTACAATGTAATAATATTTTAAAAACACATACCTATAAAAATATTGAAATTAAAAAACCCAAGATGTGTCCTGGGACACCCGGTTGGAACGAAGTTAGTTCGTTATCAAAGACGCACATAAGACCAAACATTCCGAATAGGTAATTTTAGGTTCAAAATAACTCGCACTTGACCGCCAGTCCGCATCCAGTGACCAAAAATATGAGTTCGGTTGGGTAGTTCGGTCTCTCCTTCATAAATTGGCATCAGAAAATACCAAAAACTAAGCAAGATGGACAAGATACAAAAGGATTTCTTCCGGGTCTCTCACTATCAAACTTCCGAAGCAGTATTTTTAGGGTCAAAGTATTTCACACTTGACCGCCAATCCGGGACCTGGTAACAAAAATATATGTTTGGTGGAGTAGTTCGTTCTCTCTTCCTATCCATTGACACCAGAAAATCCCAAAAATACATCAAGATGCATAAGTTACAGACGGATTCTATCCGAGAGTCCCACCATCAAAAAAGTAATAGTGATAAAATTGTATTTAATATTTTTTTTTAAGTTTTGGATTATGAAGTTATGAAAAAAAAAACATTCATGAATCCATCGAAATTTCAATAATAATAATAACAACACAATCACAACAACGTTTAGGTCCCAAACTAAGCATTAGCTTGTATTTTGGGTACCAAGTATCAAGATAATATCAAGGTATTAAGACTTCATTATTTGAAAATAATACAAAATAAACATCTGCCCAGATGACGTCACTTTGCTGGCGGTCAGACACTTGCATGTGTATGTGTAGCTCCCATCCGCCAAATGCGTTCGAAACTTCGTTCGTTCCAATTCAAGCGCTTCTCGTCAAATCACTCTATACTATAGTGAGCTCATAAATACGACAAACAAAATATAAATTGCAATACTCGCTATTTGCCCCCTTCCCACTTCGTCTCTCGCTTTGGACGGCCTTAGATGCCCGCCTCTTGCCATCGGCAAAAAGACCGAACCGTTTCAAAGCTAGTTATCTCTTTCTATTGAGATTTTTACGTAGGTCAAAGTCTAAAGTGTAGCGTTCAGAATAGAGCCGACTCAGTTCAGAATAAAGATTAAAATAAAAACAGTGTATACTTTGTGCTCGCGTTTTGATATCTAGAAATAAGGTATTATCTATGTAAGACATCTCGTGGTGTATGGTACTTTTTTTCAGAATTATGTACTTAATATTAATTAACTGTCAAATTTTAATTGACTCTGGGCTTATTAACGTCACGTGATCATGTGTCTAAATCTCTGGGACTTTCAGAATTTATATCAACAACAAAATCCAAACGCATATAAAACTAACGGGCTAAACTAAGTAATATATTACATTCACACATTTATTTTAAATTTTTAAATCTCGTTTTCGATTATCTTATTACTAGTTTCTTATAGTCAAATTTGAAAGCGCTCTTTTGCTCATAATATGTGTGAAATAAAGTCTAACAGCGCCATCTATTACACATGTTGAACATTAAAACATTTCTTTGAAGAATCAAGTCGTCTTTTATAACCAGATTTTCAATTTATGTCGCACCCGCTAGATGGTTCTTGCCGAGAGCAAACAATAAAGTAAAAAAATTTAAGTGAAATTTGTCAGTAATGCCCAGGAACCTACTCTTTTGTACGTTTCAAAAGGGTACGGTTTTCATAGAAACATCGCGACAATCAATCAAATAAACCAACAATTTTATTTTAGACAGACTCCACGTCCCATGACCGAAACCTTAGGCGGACTGAATTTTTATCACGTGAAAAAAATTATATTTGTAATTTAATTTTTTTTAAAGTTAATAATTACTAGAAAATAGCATAACAAAATGTCATTCTTAAAAAAATGTATATAGTTATTTTTACACAGGTGATAGCAGACGGAATATTTAAATTTTGGGTTTTTTTGGTCTGTTTATTATGAACTTATAAAAACGTACATTTATTAAAAAAGGTTTAAAGAATGACTTAAAATTTTATGGACGTAAATATTAACAAAAACAGCGCTAGAAAAGTTTCAATATCTGAAAATTAAATTATATTTTCTTTAAGAATCCACGAAAGTTCAGAAATTCTAGACTTTCAATCTTAGAAATTTAATCATTACTTTTTGATTAGGTTATGTTACGGATGAACTGCAAAACTACTTAACTAATTAACTTCTTTCACCTATAGAAAGCTACATTATTAGCGAGCAACATACTAAGGATTATATTTTATTTTCAAACTAGCTTTCCGCCCGCGGTTCCGCTCGCGTGGACTACACAGTTATACCGGGACCGCTATAATTTTTTGCATAGGTAGTTTTGCATAGGTTATTTTAATTTCGCGCCTTTTGCAATACAGTACTCAAACAATTGGTACCTACGCATTGTGACCGATAAAATCAATTCAGACCGCGAAACTGCGTTTGACGAAGACTGCTTTAATTATCTGATAATAATCGGAAAAACAAATCACTAATAAAATGTTCTAGTTCAAGCTTTTATTATCAATATTACATTTCTGAAAAAAAAAAATTTACTATAGATCGTGGAAAACGACAAATAAAGGCTAAAATGTAGAAAACGAATCTAAATATACATAAAAAATATCGATAACAATAATTAAATATTAATAAAAAATTTACATAAAAATAACAATTTCCATTTTTTATTTAAAAAATGTACATAAAAATAACATTTATTGTTATTTTATCTGTAATATCTCTATATAACAATAAATGTTATTTTTAAGTAAATTTTTGAAATTAAAAAATGGATTTTATTTTATCTGTAATATCTCTATATAGAGATATAAAAGTTAAAATAACAATAAATGTTATTTTTATATAAATTTTTTATTAATATTTAATTATTGTTATCGATATTTTTTATGTATATTTAGATACGTTTTCTTCATTTTAGCGTTTATTCGTCGTTTTCCACGATCTATAATACATTTTTTAAACAATAGTAGGTACTATTGTTTCGCGTAAAAATAAATGACATCTTCAAATGTGCAACAAAATTACTTACCAATTAATGGTTTTGTTTATCGTTTTGATTCTAAAGAAATAAATATTTATTACAAAAAAAAAACCATTTCAAATATATAAAACACACTAATACAAATATTTCATGACAATGGTCGCTTTTTTCTTTTGAGTAATGCCACGTAGACTTTCTATCTCTAATTTAAGAGAGAACAAATCGATGGCGAGAACTCTTAAAAAAGTAGATACGCCTAACCGCAAGTGATCGCTATACCTGCTAGCAAAACTAGTACCAATTATTAGAGTTTCTATACATTATACGCCGTTTGTGACTATACCAGTATAAATTCTTAGAATGAAGTAGTTGTTTAATTTGTACTGCGATTTATTTTTTAATTTTTCATGTCTAAGAGTCCTTTCTCAGTTGTTCCATAGTTAGCGCAGTTTCAATGGATTTTCAAGTTACGATTGTGGATAAAGTCAAAACATTGGAAGCAAAGTGAAACATACACGTGAAATTTTAATTCCTGTTCATCATCAGCCCGTGTCTCTCCACTGCAGGATATAGGCCTCTCCCAAGTCTCGCCACCACACACGGTCCTCCGCCTTCCGCATCCAATTATCCTGTTCATGGAGTTGTATTAAGTACAACTTGGATTTTCAACACCTAAGTTAGGTAAAATCTTTACTTCCTGATATGCTTTTTAGGAATACCTATTGTGTTTTGGGAATTACTAAATTTAATTTTTACTTATGAAGAATGTTTAAAAAAAATACTATCAATAACTGTTCTTAAAAGTGTATTAATCAGATTATACAATGTTTATACAAAATGACAGTAAAAAAAAAATTTAAAGAATCGCTAACCTTCCGAAACCAGAGCATAGAAATATATTTTATTTCTGTTATTTAAGACGGAAGATCATCAAGCTAAATTATCAGTAAAGTTCAGTAGTTACTTCATCCAGTTTAACTTTATTTGATTTTATTTGTTTAAACATTTGCTCAAATATATTTTTTAATAGGTACCTTTAAGTGACGCAATGAAACACCTCACCCGCAGACCGTGAGCTGAGTTTTTGAGGTTATGGAACGTGTATGGACGTAATGCGATTTTGTAATACGACTATTAATTATTGAATGTTTATTATTGAGTACCGCTACAGTACATTAAAATATTGGTATGGTACTCGTAGTTTGCTCGTCCATCATCCCCCATCGCTCACCATCACGCTTGAAAAAACGTTATTTTCCAACAGATTTTTCTTTGTTCCATTTTGACCTCTAGTTTTGCAAGCACCATTTTGGAACTGATTGAAGCAAATGGATCAAGTTAGGGTTTTGTTATTTTCCAACGAGATGTTTAGAAATTTGGCACTTACAACGGCAAACAGACAAATGGATGGACGGCCCAAATTTTTTTTTTTACCTTTTGACGGAAATCTAAAAACGTGACACTAAAAAAGTGATATTGCGGAAATGGAAATGAGCAAATGTAGTTGAATTGAAATGATATATGTCCATGCGAGCAGAGCTGTGCGCAAAACTAGTTAAACATTAGGTCGAATTCCTTTTCTTTGCTAAGCAATATGTGTTTTCTTTTAGTAATATTTTCCCGTGTCCATTCGTTTATAGGGGGCGAATGTAAGAGACTCTGGCTCCCTATCACGCCCCTTTGCTTTGAATAATTAAATCTGAGCCGGCGCGGCGGCGGCGCAGCGGTGAAGAAAAATTGACAGCGATCCCGAACCGATCCCAGTATTAGGGGCGAGACCGGAATAGCAACTGTTGACCTCAACCCTACATGCAAATTGTAATATTACCATAAAACGCCCACTGCTTGAGAATCGAACCCAATTGACTTGTTTGCTCACGACCACGGACAATGATTACGATTTCGGACCTATCTGTAGTTGCATGTAATTGTACCAAGTCACTACGTAAATAAGATCAAAAGTTTTTGACGTGTACGATTCGAAACGCAACAATAACTAAGGAAATCCATCCAAATTTGCCAATTTTCGCAGTACCGATTCGAGATCACATTTCATCTAGATACGAAAATCTAAATAAGACAAGACACCTGGCGTGTCGGCACCCCGACGCCGATAAAACAGCGAAGACACGCGAATAGAAATAAAAATCAAGAAACACTTGTGCGGCCGTAAGCGCTATCGGGGCGTGCCGTAAACGCGCGTCGGGGGCAAATAAAATTACAGCGGCGAGTTTATCAGAAAAACATGGAATATTATTACGGACCATAAACGTTCAGTAATAAAAGAGTACATTTTTATGTGTGAGTAATAAAGAAGGATCTATATCGAGTCCTTCCCGTCTGGGCGCACGACGCGTCCGCCGCGTTCGTTTAGAATTTAAATTACTTTTATCTGAGGGAAGAAACGCCATAAACGGCCTCGTAAATTGTTTCCTTTTTTCCGAAAACTCGACGATATCAACGCCAAATATACAGATCTCGAGATAAAAGAATTAAGATCGCCGATAACCAAACGATGTAGGCCGCGTGAAAGCGGCCGATAGATAACAATATATGCGTCCTCGGGCGCGCACTACTCGCCTTAGAATTATTTTTACTGCCTTCGAGAATTGTGAAAATTGCTTAGGTCTACGGAAACTGTATATGGGCCGCCATTACCATACCATATCCATTCATTACGTCTATGTTTTATTATCAGCTAGATTTATAGGACTTCCATTACAAAAAAGTTTATAGTTTTCTAATCGAGTATTTAAACCTGTTTTACATAAGATTTACAGTTTCAATACGCCGCAATAATTTTTTTAATCAATTAACTTATAACCAAGTTATGCACGTTCCTAATCTGAAATTAAACAGAAAAGGTAACAGCAGTACGTCACGTCATACTTCGGTCTTTTGAATAATTTAAAATGATGTAATAAGCTTATATATTTTATTTCTATGCAATATTTTGAGTTTATATAGATTTGTTATTGCAACAAGTATATTTTTATGTTTATTTAAATATCATATTTTCAATTAGTCACGTACCCTACTGGTAGAGTTCTATACTTGATACGTAAAAACAGAACTGTTCCAAAGCTTCTTCGAACACAAACGTTCAGAAATGTTTTCGTCTCTAGCAGTTTGTTTCCGAAAACGATACTATATGTGCCGATACATCTAAAAAACAAAAAACAGTAATATAAATAATTGAAAACCTTATGTCTGCGTTTGATGGTTTCGAAATATAAGCATTTAAAAATGTGGTCACGTGGTCACATAGATCTCGTCAAAACATCAAGTTTGAATACAAACACAATAAGTCTGCGATTGATGGTTTCAAAAATACCAGCTTTTAAAAATTTGGTCATGTGGTCACATAGATCTCGTCAATACATCAAATTTGAGTACCAACACGATTAGTCTGCGATTGATGGTTTCGAAAATATCAGCTTTTAAAAATTTGGTCACGTACTCACATAGATCTCGTCAAAACATCAAGTTTGAGTACCAACACGATAGGTCTGCGATTGATGGTTTCGAAAATATAAGCATTTAAAAATGTGGTCACGTGGTCACATAGATCTCGTCAAAACATCAAGTTTAAGTACCAACACGATAGGTCTGCGATTGATGGTTTCGAAAATATCATGATCATCATTAACAGCCCATTTTTACCCCACTGCAGGGGCTTAAGCCTCTCCCAAGGTGAGGAGGGGGGCTTGGAGCTTAAGTCCACCACGCTGCGTCTACAAAGTTTCATTGAAATCGATTTAGTCGTTTCGGAGATTACTCGGAACAGACACACAGACGGACAGACAGGCAAACAAAAAGCAGTCTATGTCACACCTGATAATACCCTCTGCACGTCTGCCAATTTTTATTGAAATCGGTTTAGCCGTTTCTGAGATAAGCTCAAACAGACAGATAGATGGACAGACAGACAAACAAAAAGTAGCCTCTGTCACCCGCGGTAATGCCTTCTGCACGTCTGCAAAGTTTCATTGAAATCGGTTCAGCCGTTTCGGAGGTTAGCCGGAACAGACAGACAGACAGATGGACAGACAGGCAGACAGACAGACACTTCAATTTTATTAATATATATAGTAGATAACGAAATCCAAAGTTACAGTTTTTTTGGAGACTCAAAGTCAGACGACCCACTGTGCATGCCTACATATGTGCGTGTGCGGTGCGCGAACCTCGATCGTTGTGAGAGTAGCGCTAAAAACCTAAACTTCGCTCAGCGCCTTCGATGCCGACCCTTAAGAACTGAAATCGATTATTAACACCAGTTGTGATTATCTATATTAATAAAATTGGAGTGTCTGTCTGTCTGTCTGTTCCGGCTAATCTCCGAAACGGCTTAACCGATTTCAATGAAACTTTGCAGACGTGCAGAGAGCATTACCGCGGGTGACATAAGGTACTTTTTATCTGTCTGTCTGTCCATCTGTCTGTCTGTTTGAGCTGATCTCAGAAACGGCCTAACCGATTTTAATGAAACTTGGCAGACGTGCAGAAGGTGTTATCATGGGTGACATAGGCTACTTTTGTTTTTCTGTCTGTCCGTCTGTCTGTCTGTTCGAGCTGATCTCCGAAACGACTGTACCGATTTCAATGAAACTTGGCAGACGTGCAGAGGGCATTATCGGGGGTGACATAGGCTATTTTTTGTCAATATCAGACCTTTGATGTTTTGAAGAGATCTATGTGACCACGTAACCAAATTTTTAAATGCTTATATTTTCGATACTATCAATCGCAGACCTATCGTGTTGGTACTCAAACTTGATGTTTTAACGAGATCTATGTGACCGCATGCTCAAATTTTTAAAACCTTATATTTTCGAAAATATCAATCGCAGACCTATCGTGTTGGTACTCAAACTTGATGTTTTGACGAGATCTATGTGACCACATGACCAAATTTTTAAATGCTTATATTTTCGAAACCATCAATCGCAGAAATGTCGTGTTGGTACTCAAACTTGATGTTTTAACGAGATCTATGTGACCACGAAATATTTAAATGCTTATATTTTCGAAACAGTCAATCGCAGACCTATTTTTGGTACTCAAACTTGATGTTTTGACGAGAACTATGTGACCACGTGACCAAATTCTTAAAAGCTTATATTTTGGAAACTATCAATCGCAGACCTATCGTGTTGGTACTCAAACTTGATGTTTTGATGAGATCTATGTGACCACGTGACCAAATTCTTAAAAGCTTACATTTTCGAAACCATCAATCGCAGACCTATCGTATTGGTATTCAAACTTTGTGTTTTGACGAGATCTATGTGACCAAAGGACCAAATTTTTTTATCTGTCTGTGTGTCCGAGTATTCGAGCTAATCTCCGAAACGGCTGAACCGATTTCAATGACACTTCGCAGATATGATAAAAAGATTATCAGGAATGACATACAACACTTTTTGTTTATCTGTCTGTCCGTCTGTCCGTCTGTTTGTTCGAACTGATCTCCGAAAGGGTTGAACTTATTCAATGAAACTTTCAAAGATGTGATTTAAAGATTTTCAGGAGTGACATACAATACTTTTTGTTTGTCTGTCTGACCGTCTCTCTGTCTGTTTGAGCTACAATTTAAAACATTTAATCCATTTTTAATGAAACTTCACATACGTGAAAAGTCGGGGGTGAGGAGTGACATACGCTACTTTTTGTTTGTTTGTTTGTCTATCTTTCCGTCTGTCTATATAGTTTAAGCTAAACTTTTGAAGATTTCAATGAAACTATGCAGACATTAGGTATAGACAAATTAGGTATAGAGATTTCTTAGGCAGTTAAGTTTCAGAATGTTCTAGAAAGTGTTACAATGTTCTGGAGCGGCGTCGTCGTCGAGCAATTTACAAACTAAAACCTAGAGTATCACTTAGAGACAAATTTAAGGAAATTATATAATGACGTTGCCGTCTCATATATATTTGAAAACATTATGTACGTAAAAAAAAAATTCAATTATTTAAAAAAAATTGTGATCGGCATAATGTCAATACAAGAAATAAGGATAAACTTGCTAATCATGTCAGCCGCCTCAATAAAATCACAAAATCTTTTAAAGGGCAATGTATACGCTTTTACAATAAGATCCCAGTTGACATTCAAGATCTACCCCTTAACAAGTTTAAAACTACAACAAAACGAAAGCTTTATGCAAAAGCTTATTATAAAGTATCAGACTACTTAGATGAGAAAAATCCATGGGTGTAAGCCGCTCGCCTATCAGTTTGTTTCAATAATATTATTCTGTAAGCACTTATTGTTAAAATTTTTTTAAAATAATTTTGTTAAAAAGAGCGTCCCTCAGTTTCTTGCGTATTCTTCTGAGAGGAACCAGCATTTTTGAATGCGCCTTTGTGGTGACGTCCTTCCAAAGTAATAAAATTCACTCTTATGACGTATTTCAAGATTATGTTACATAACTACGAAATAAAGATATTTTGATTTTTTTTTTCATTTTTTCGTGTCCCTTTAACTGTCCCAGTACAACTGTGGTCAACGCGAGCGAAGCCCGTGGGCGGAAAGCTAGTTAGAAATAAATTATATGCCCTAACCTTGGATGCACAATCATTTCGCACTTGTTCATTTTAGTCAAAATTTTTTTACATTGATTCTTGATACGTTTTCCCATTTTCATGGTTATGTGCTCTTCTTGCAAATGCGTTTTTTATGAACAATCATAATACCCAATAATAATTCTTAGGTTATTTCATTTGTAATTGCTTAGTGTAATTTCAAATTTACTTGTAGGAAATTCAAATGCGCGGAAGCAGTTACACTGTGGCGGTTCGTTTATACAGCTAATTATTCTGCAAATAAGTTGGACGACTTGCCTCGTCAAAGTTTTGATAAGGCTCGGGTTCCTCGTTGAGCTTCGTGCTTAATTGACTTCATATAGTGTATTTAAGTTTCTTATTAATATTTAACTAAACTGGATATAACAAACCAATACAATGAGGACAATTTCCGAGGACAACATCGACGACCGCTTAGCCTAGTGGGTAGCGACCCTGCCTACGAAGCTGGATGTCCCGGGTTCGAATCCCAGCATTGTAGACGACCTTATTATATTTTTATTACAACTAGTTGATATGATGTTATATTTTGAAAAGAATCTTCAGGTAAATATCTACTCATGCATAACAACTAAAAGCACAAATTACTTGTGATAATTTAGTATTACGCAGCAATCTCAAGTAGAAACGAGCGACAAGCAAGCAGCCTTGAACAGAACTAAGCGAGAGATCAACGACTCAGATCGATCCTAAATAAGTCTTATCAAAGCACCATTGAGTAAGCCCGCGGGAACGCACTGCCCCCTCGCTCTCACAGCTTCCCACTGACACCTATAACTATTAACTAGTCACTGCGACGACATGGTCTGTGCCTACTTTCAGATCCGACATAAAGTTTGAAGCGACTTGTACAGCAGCTATAGTAATGTATACTCTACAGAAACCTCAAATATCTACGGTTCAGACGATACAGCTATGTTAAAGACGGATGGACATACGGACGGACAGCGGAATCTTTGCAATAGGGTTCCCACAGTTTTTATTAGTAGTCACGCAATTTGACTGAAATATAAAAAAAATGTTAGGTTTGACTTGTCAGCTACTCTGTCTTTTTCTTCATGTGTTACTCCTTGAAATGAAATCAACGGTCATTAATTTGATTTGCGATTTCGATACTGCGACACGAAATAGCGATGTGAAGTTTTAACTAAACCATTCTCTCAGGTTCTTCAACCAGGATGTCTTCCTTCTACCAGAAAGCCTTTTCACCTGAATGGTTCATCATGATATGACCGAAACATTTCAGTTTCCTTCTCTTAATTGTGTTCATGCCCTACACGTTTTTGGACTTATATCGCAATAATTCGGTGTTTTTCGGGCACTCGATGTACCTACGAGGTGCGAACGGCCCATCCTTCAAAGTTATCCAATTTTTTTTTGTACATTGCTACACTATAGGCAACACAATACAATATTTTATTTGAATTTTGAAATGGGAGGTATAAATAGGACGATGACAACGAGGCAACTTTCTTTGGCAAGTTTGAAACAACAAGGTGAGAGTTTCACGCTCGCCCGACAGTGTAACCCTTCAGCACATTAATCAACATAACGCGGTTTTCAAGAATTAAGACGAAACTTTTCGCGAGGGCACTTCTCGTAAATTCTCCGTAAACTTGTTATTGAGCTATAATTTTTACGTTCGCATTTGTTTCTTGAAATTATTTACGATCAAAATGCCTTCTAATACAAACCAAAACGGTTTACATGTTCTTTAAATCGTTCGTTTTCTCACAGCGTGCTGTGCTTCGTCATAACTTGTATACGGAGTATTCGGGTGTACGTAATCCAGACGTATAGAGCGCGTGTAGCGGTTACTGAACTAAACAAAAAACTTCAAAAAAAGCTAAACGATAAAAAAGTTTGTTTTTATAGGTAACCGTCAGTTTGTACCATCTGCTCACTTGATTTTTTTTTATTTAGTTCGGTAAACTCTACTCGCTCTATAAGTTTGGCCTGCGCTTAACCAAGCATGCGGTACATTACATACGGCGTGTTCGGTTGAACGCAGTCCAAACTTATAGCGCCTATAGAACTTACTTAACTAAACAAAAAGTAAAAAAAAGATGTCATAAAAAAATTAACTTTAAACATATTTTTCTCGGTAACTGTTAGTTTGCGCCATTTACTCGCTTGGAACTTTTAATTAAGTTTGGT
This sequence comes from Luffia ferchaultella, assembly GCA_949709985.1. NCBI lineage: Eukaryota > Metazoa > Arthropoda > Insecta > Lepidoptera > Psychidae > Luffia > Luffia ferchaultella. The sequence continues at coordinate 821,877 of OX453247.1, read as the reverse complement.
AAGCTATACAAACTATGTAAGTTTGGACGTTCAGCCGAATATTCTGTATTTGCTAAAAAGTACAGGGTCAATCAGTCGTAAAACCTTTACTTCTGAATAATAATCAATGTTCAAAAGCTTTCGCTCTCTGAAACAGCTGTAGCAGATCTTAAATCAAAAGTAAAGTTTCCGTAATACAACATTCGCGCCTTTTAATGACCGCCGTTTGCCTCGCAAAAAGATACATCAAAGTTTTACTTTTTTACACTAAATAAACCAAAAATATTATAATTTACATAATGTATTAGCTTGGCAACCATAAAAGTACGAATTGACTAGAAGCCCTCTTCTGCGCTTACCTTATAACCACTCATACTCTAGCTAGCTGGTGCAAGATGACGAGTTTTAGTCCGAGTCATATGAGAGCAAAGTATTTTGTATTTTATGCTCTTGAATCCCACGTTTCGGATTCTAACTTAGAATCATTCGTCACGCTCATGAGTTCATTACAGAACCCTTCGTTTGCTCAGGATTTGAACTCACAACATAAACGAATTTTATTGAGTTAGAGCTCACTCAGTGAAAATCATTGTAAAAACACCTTCAATGTTGATTGTTTCAAAATCGATTCAGTAGTTTTTTTCAGTTGTTGACATACAAACGAAGAAAAAAATACATGAAAAAATGTGTTCAAGGACGTTATTATTGTTGTATCTCAGTTATTTTAATACCTACTGAATATGTCGTGAACAATAATCGAATGTCTAAATGTATAATTTGGAAGTTCTGAACGTTTTTGAATTCTTAAAGAAAACCTAATTTTACTTTCAGATTTTGAAACTATATAGCTCTGTATGTATAAATTTTTGTACCGTGATAGCCCGAACGTAGCGAAGCTGTTCCAAATCTATAAAGACATATGGCCGTGATTCGAATCCGGGCGTGTACCGCTGAGTTTTTTCTGACTTAAGTGCATTAAATATCACTGGCTCCGTGCCTCGGAGAGCACGTTAAGCAATCTGTCCCGGTCGCTGTCAATAGATGGCGGTCGTTACAATCCGCCAACCGGCATTGGATCAGCGTGGTGAATTTAAACCTCAAGCACTCTCACCCTGGGGAGAGGCCCAAGCCCCTGCAGTGGGGTATAAAAAAGGACTGATGGAATGGAATACAATGTGATGATTTCTACGTCTTTTACGTTTTTTCGAAAAATCGAAAATGGTGAAAAAAGACGAAATTTCCCGATTTTTGTTGTTGAAAGTTGATTATTTCAGAAACGAAAGGCAATATCGAAAAAATTAAAAATTCTTCTAAGGCAGATATATAGATATATTGTCTATCGTTTGAAGAAAATATCATTCAATTACTATCAATGATTATAAAATTTTCAATTATTATCAGAACAATTACCTCAGGGAGTGAGATTTGGCTATATGTATTTCAGAAAGTTATAAAGGTATATAGACAAAGGGCAGTAGTGTCAAAAGATGCAGGAGCTCGCGGAGCATCGTAAGGTACGGAATTATTGAAAATTGGTGTATAACTTTTTTCGTAAAATTTTATTAAATTGCTTGACAAAAATGTGTTATAAGTATTTATTGTTTATGTTCATTTTCAGTGTAAGCAAGAAGCGCAAAATCTGTGGATTTTTTCTAAAGTGACCGCTCGTGGCGTCGTCGCCCGCGTGAACTGCACGTGTGCTGTAAGGTCTTTGACGTGTGGTACTTTCTCAAACGGAGAAGACAGTTTCAAGTTGCCGGTGTTCGTTTCCGTCTATTTTTTTAACTATCTTCTGTGTAAAATAAGCATTCATTCGATCGCTTCTTTATATGTATAGATTGTAATTGCAACCGCGTCACCACCAGTGTCTCGTTCTATTTCTTCGTGGCAATGAGACGTATTCTCACGGAAAATTGTTTTTCTCAATCCATTTGACTATACTACTATTTTTACATAGGTAAAATAGGAAACACGAGAAGCCACGATGTTATGGAATTATGCCCGCAGCTCTAACCGTTGATTAAAATTTTTCAATAAGAATATTCTCGTTGCAGTGAGATGTTTTCCCATTCGACTACCTCCGTATAAAACTCACCTCATTTTTAGTTGTTCCGTTATGACATTGACGTGAAGAAAGGGTAAAAAAAAACCCATTTTTGAATTTACAATATTAGTGAGCACTTGTGCAAAATCTCAAGTTCAAATTCTGCGGGTCCCATCCCACGCTCTAGCCTTGTACTCATACATGACACGGGCAAGACGACGCTACCTATCAAATTGGCATGGTAGTTAATAAACACCGCAAACTCGCCTTCACACAGCCAATCGAACGTCCTGGTTTTAATTTAAAACAGTATAGCACCACGCCGAACTCTCTATTATATACTACGCTGTTGACTATTTTATTACTCTGTGTAGACGCTGTATTTATGTTTAAACTTTAACACCCTTTTTTACCTCCTTCGAAATTGAATTTTATGTTTTTCAACCTCTTAAGAGATGAATTTTTAAATACTTTTTCTGAGTGGTTGCTTATATAAAAAACCTTATTGCAACAAGTTTATGAACCCAGCAGTGGTTTGGGCTGTGTGTTGAATTTTACTCAGTCAGTTCGCCAGTTTCTTATTATATAATGATAATATATATATAAACGGATTTTATTAGGTTTTTTTTTTAATAAGTTCATATGTAGAATAATAACACTTTATTAATATTTGCAATTTTTTTTCAAAGAAAACAACTTGAAAACTTTTTTAGTATTATGCGCATTATTGAAGTGAAATTTATGTAAAACTATAAATCCAATTTTTCTAATTATTCCCTATTGGTTAGTAATTATTGTGTGAATTGACTTTGTTACTGACAAACATACGTCACCGCTAAAAATTTTGTGATATAATTAATCCTTTGAACCTGGTCAGTCATGGTCGAATTTCCCGCCTTTTTTAAATTCAAATTCAAAAAGTTTTTATTCAATATAAGATGTTTACACACACTTATTGAAAGTCAATATAAATTGATTAGGTACCGGTTCAAAAACTAGGAGGAGAAGAACCGGCAAGAAACACCTCCCTGTTTATTTTATTTAAATATGTGTTTATCTTAATTGTTTTTTTTTTTTTTTTTAAATTTAAAGTGCTTACAACTATTACAATGATGTCCATGCGCACTTATCATTTAAATACTCGCTAATACAATAGTAAGCTTTTTTCACGAGTTTGACTTTAACTCGTTTTATAAATCTTCATTATATAACGCTTCATTTAACTAGTCGTAATGTCTGACCTGCTGACTCGGTTTGCGTAAACCATAATCTATGTTAATATCAAATTTATAATTTATCATTGTTTATACAACAGAACTACTTTCATCGCGAGTCATATATTCCCAATGTTTCCCAACTATGTGTAGAATGGGCAAATCATATTAATTTTTAGTTTGTCTTTACCTACTCCAAAAGCGATCAAATCGCTTATCTGATTGGAGAAATTTTGATGGTAATTGCGTAAATAGAAAATGTATTTAGTTAAAAAATAATCAAAAATAATAATCCTAAAAACTACTGGTAACTTTATCGCTGACATTTTTTTTAACAGATTACAAGCATAATTTGGTTTATAAAACACAAATTACTTAAAAAGATATTTAAATTGTTAGCAACGCGAATAGTGCTTAACAAGACAAATCGCAAACTGAAAGAGTATGTTGAAGAAGTGAACATCTCAACCGATCTAACATCACAGATTTATAAAAATAAAAAAATTTGGAGAAAATAAGACTACAAAACTACATATTAATTTCAGCAATACGAATAGTGCTCAACTAGACAAACACTGAAAAGTTGACGCACTTCTATAAATCGTTTTATCCAAATTCAAATCCCAATATATCAATAAAGATAGTATATTACTTTTTCTTTTTCTCACGTTGTCATGTAAAAATATCTACAGCCTTTTAGACTACACAGTCTTGTGTTGGCTGAACAATAATAATATATGGGATATCCCACACAGCGCCATCTATTCCCAAAGCAAGCAAGCATTATACTTGTGTTTTGGGGTATTAGACAACTGATAAACTTAAATATTCTTTTTTTTACATATACATACATAAATATTTTACATCCAGACCCGGAACGAAATAAACATGTTCATATACCCAAATATTTGTCTCATGCGGGAAACGAACCCGCGATCCTTGGCTCCGCAGTTAGGGGTGGTTAGTAGCACTAACCATCGATCAGGCGCTAGAGATATGAACATAAAAGAATCTTTTCCTTGTACCATCTCTCATCAAAAAACTGTACTAGACACGCCGCGATGCACTTTTAGTTATATAAATAGGTATCAGGAGGTCAGCTGACTTAGTCATATCGCTAACGATGGAGATTAATATCTTCAATTTATACTGAATCAACATTGTGTGCCTAATTAAATTGAGACCATTCATATACAAGTCCATATTTTTTGCACTTCCATAGTTGTTTGTGACCAATTGACATCTTTATGTCCCGGTTTTACAGCATAAATCACATCACCTAGACAATCTATAAGTTTTTTAGGATTAAGAAACTTCGTATTTCACAAAACATTCTTTTGTTGTACAAGCAAGCACCCAAAAATTTTCACTTTTTTTTTGGTTTATTCTCATTATATATACTTTCGTAATTTAGGTACTTAGTTTTTAGTACAACATTATGTATTAAATTAGCATTATGACAAAATTTCGCAATGCTCATCGATGTCTTCGCAAATTATAAACTTTTGTTCATATGTATTAAATCAATAGCAAATGTAATAGTTTTTCTCGACATAACTTCTGTCGTTTTTTCTGTAAAGAAAACGTCAAAGTTGCCAAATGAGTGTCGCATTGTTCATTACGGCGATTTCGGTGCATAAGCTCATATTTTATACAATTTTTCTCTTTTTGTTTTTACACAGTCTGCTTCCGATTTGTTGTTGATTGTTTTAATATAACTACAATCATGAAATGCAATAGAAAATAATAAATTCAATATCCGTGGACATTGTCAAAAATCAGAGGCTGTTGTAAACATAACTAATATCCAAGTTATATTCTAAAGCGAGACTTTAGAGCACCTGAGCAAAACTTTCTACTTTGTCCCAAGATAAATTCTCGGCTCTTAACAATAAAAACTTTTCGTAATTTTGGAAGCTTTAAAATTTATTTAATGGTTAAATAAGGAGCCTTTATTTGTTTAGTACACAAATACATTTTTAACAGTACTTATTTTAACACCTTTTGACCTATATGTGCGATATGTGTTTATCAATTATCAAATTTTAACGTAATTTTGATCAAATTTAAGACGTGCGACTAATTTCAAAATTTGTACTCTTATTAAAAACTGACGACAATACAATAATTTTATAATTTAGTACTAATGTACTGGTCAGGACGTTTAGAAAAAAAAAAATGACTAGGTTTTTAAGTTATTTCCGATTTGTTCCACTAATTGCATCCTTGGAAAAATACACGATTCCAGGGGTACATCAATTCTTCACGCTAAAATGGCTAAACGGATTTCGATGAAATTTAGTACGATAGTGTTTTAAGGTTTGCAACAATACACAGGATACATTTCTTCGGGGAAAAATACACGGTTTCGGTGGGATAGCAATTCTTCATGTTGAAATAGCTAACAGATTTTGATCGCCATCTTCGTTTTAATCCTTCTTCCCGACCCGTTCCTGAGTGACAGAAACAGCTTGCGGGCTGTGACTGTTTCTATATGTGAATATATTTGATACCTACGACGATATATGAATTGGAACCAAAATTTACATGAGTTACCGAATACAAATATTCTTAATTCAAATAAAATTCATGCTTCATTAATCTGAAAGTATTTAGAAAACGTTGTATATTGTAACATATATCTATAATTGCACGACGATATGACATCGAACTTACTCAAAAAGCTCCCACGGCCTTTCAATAAAACAGAAAAGTCCTGATAAAAAAATAGATTCCACGAATTCAAACATTAAATTCATATTTGGATTTGGACATTCCATTCCCACGCTACAGAACCTAAAATATTCCGAATTTATAAAAATATTTTCGAGACGGAATCTTAGTGTCTAGACAAAGGCGGGCACCACGGCGCCAGACGTTCGCACGCACGTGCGAGAAAATTCTCACGCTAAAATGGCGATGTAATTATTTAATTAAATTATTCGAGAAGTAGAATGTTCGTGACGTGTGAATCGGTGGAGGGGAGTAAGGATATAAAAGCGATGATGAGTTGTCGAACGCAAATTTTTTTTTGTTAATAAGTCAAGTGCGATTAATTGCGAAGTGTGGAGTGAGATAACGGTATAATTTGGGTTCAGTATCATTTGTTCTTAAGTTACTTTGTGATTTCGTCTTATAATAAAATAAAGTTAAATAAAATTAGTGTTTTAGTTCATTCCCGATATCCGAACTAGTAGCCCGTAACAATATAAACGTTGTATAATTTATATGCATTATAATTTCTGGGAATTAACGAGATAATTTTTTTTTTTATATTTTATTATTATCTATACTAATATTATAAAGCTGTAGAGTTTGTGTGTTTGTTTGAACGCGCAAATCTCAGGAACTACTGGTTCGAATTGAAAAATTATGTTTTTGTTGGATATTCCATTTATCGAGGAAGGCTATAGGCTATACTACATCACGCTACGACTAATAGGAATGGAGCATCAATGAAAAACGTTGCAAAAACGGGAAAAATGATTCCTTTTCAGTGCTTTCGTCGCGCGCGCTGCGTAAACGGTTGATGTTAAGCGAAAAACATGTATTACGGAATTGTTTCCCTTTAAAAGTTCTAACCAAAAGTCCGCGACAGCATATGTGTATCTTTTAAGGTTAACTTACTATAACCTTTTTTATGACAATCAAATTTGTTCAACATAATGTACTATTTGCGAAGATGTTTTTTAAACGTGATATTAATCCTTATCAAATTGAATACGTTAGTTATCTTAAACATTTCATGCATATTATAATTGCCCTTTACATCATACAATTTAAATTAATATCTTAACAGTTTTTATTGAAATTTAAAAACGATAGCGGGAGAAAATAAATTCGCTGTCTGCCTCTGTTCGTTAACTTTTTACTTCCAAACCAATAGACTTTGATACGGTTTTTAGTAATATCTTATTTTCTTATTATCTTATAATCTATTAATCTATATAATAGAAATACTTATTATAAAGCTGAAGAGTTTGTTTGTTTGTTTGTTTGTTTGTTTGTTTGTTTGATAGATAGATAGATAGATAGATTGATTGATTGACTGCGTGATTGATTGATTGATTGATTGATTTCTTGATTGATTGTTTGTTTGTTTGTTTGTTTGTTTGTTTGTTTGTTTGTTTGTTTGTTTGTTTGTTGGTTGGTTTGTTTGTATGTTTGTTTGAATGTGTTAATCTCTGAAACTACCAGTCGGATTTGAAAAATTCTTTTTGCCTTTGATAGCCTGATTCTAGCGGAGAGTTATAAGCTATATACATGAAAACGAACTGTCTGTCTATTCGAGCAAATCGGCTTCGGCCAAAACGGCTTAACCGATTTTGATGAAACTTTACACATATAGCAGGATGTAATCTTTTGACTACACCCTTTCCATATGTGATATACAGAACTTTTTGTATGTCTGTCTGTACGTCCATATGTCTAAACCGATTTAAATGAAACATCAATGAATATGAAAAGAAGGTCGTTAAAACTAACAAATGTTGCTTTTTGTCCGTCTGTCTGTCTGTACGTGTATCTGTCTATTTGAGCTAATCTCCAAAACGACTAAACAGATTTTAAGCAAACTTTGCAGACGGAAAAGAAGGTTGTCAAGATGTTTGACATTAGCTAAAAGAAGGTTGTCAAGATATTTGACATTAGCTACTTTTTGTCAGTCTGTTTATCGGTACGTCTATTCAATTCAATTTTATCTATTCGAGCTAATTTCCAATACGGCTGAACAGATTTTATTGAAACTTTGCAGACGTGAAAGAAGGTTGTCAAGAGTGTCATAAGCTACTTTTTGTGTTTGTCTGTCTGTCTATCTGTCTGTCGTTTGTCCTCACTGATCTAGCAACGTACAGCCGAAAGTACTAAGTCTAGGAAGCTTAATTTTGGAACATAAGTTTATTTTATAACGTGAGCATTAAGTTAAGAAAGGCTTTTTTAGAAATTTCAAACTTAAGGATGGAAATGGAGGGACTTAAATAATGACGTGTTTCAGGGTTTTTAGATTTCCACATTTTAAGAGTGGGAAACGGGAGATGAAAAATTGTATCGGTTTTTTAAAGGGTGGAAGGGGAATGAAGATTGAAAGTTTGAATGGGTGTGACCAAAATTGGTTCCAGCAAAAAGTATGTATAAACCATCTCGAACGTTAATAGTACCTATAACAGGAATTTGTAGTCTACGCAAGCGAAGCTGCGGGCGGTCGCTAGTAATTAAATATAAGTACAATACAAAAGGATCAAAACTTTATCTCTCATTCACTGAGCTATGCGATAAGCAAAGGCATATAAGTTGTACAGCCACTATGCCAAGTTTTAGTACTATTGTTACTCCGATGATTTTTGATTTTATTTAAAAAAATGTGAGAGATAATATTTACGTGAGAAAAAATGATGTATATATCTTACGCTGAAACTGTCAAAAGACCTGAAAATCGAATCTGTTTTGAAAGAGCTAGGGGCGGGTCAGAGAGTGATAGAAATAAGAGAGGAACATGAGAAAAGAAGAGGAGGACAAAGCAGTAGTAAACTTTAATCGTCGAAATAATCCAAACAAAAACTCATTTTCTTATTCTTAAAATTTAGACATGGGTATATAAAGGCAATGCTTACAACTGGCTTCGTCTCCTGCAAACAGAATATGACAATTGTACGCCAACTTTTCGGGCGCCTCAAAAGTCGTAAGAGTTTGTCGTAGTTCTTTCGGAGACAGCTCAACTGAGGGCGGGTACAATAACTAGTTTAAATTCAAGTCCATATCTTGAGCCCCAGTTCAACGGGCACCAAAGCGCCGGCCGCTTTATATTTCACTTTCAAAGCTCCTTTATGGATCTAAGTATGCTTTATGGCGGCGATAGTGGCCCGGGGTTTTTTTAAGATAACCTTATATAAAGTATATTCAATCACTTATCTTTTTACTCTTCACAATTCAGTCAAAAGATTTTAGGTATAAAAAGGTAGAAAATATCACCATAATGCTTTCGGCGATGTCCTTTATTATAAGAATGGCGCGTTTGACACCGGTATCTGAATTAAATTCAGTAGTTCCAACTTATAATATCAAATGTCTTCATTACGATAGAAGTATTTGATGTCGTACACAAAGTTCTTATATCTCATTAAATAAATTAAAAAAATGCCATGGATATTCTAAAGATAACGCGTTGTAACAGCAAAAATGTGAGAAAAATAATATACGCCGTAAAGGCTCTGTCATAATATTTCATGTGTAATTTACCAATATGTTCGTTAAAACAATTATGACGACATATTATAATCTGTCTAATGTCTAATGCTGTCATTTTCCTCGGATTTTGATCGTTGCGAAGTATGAGACGCTCCATCTGGATGATCATGCTATCTAAGAATATTGCTTAAATAGTCCTTACAGCATAGTTAAAATATCTAAATTTCTACAGATATTAAAATTAATTAATTCTGTACTACAGGTAAAACAACATGTATTCAGTAAAAAATGATGGTTAACGATGCATTAAAACAGACATGATTGGAGAGCGCTTGAAGCGGCTGCAGCTCTTTAGAGCGCTCTCCGCGCCCACTAGCGACTCGAGAGCGAGGCGGCGCGGCGCCCTCACCCACGTCACCAGACTCTATTTTTTGCACGATTAAAAAAGATAATGTTTTATGATTCAAACCTGAATATATCTACGAATCACACGGTGAGAAAAAACAAATTATTTTCGACAATTTAATTTACTACAATAACACTAAAACATGGGTTCTAAATATTTAGTTAAAATGTAATTATTAAATGGTGTAGGTCAATAAAAATCAATAAGTGAACCAAATATACTTAAGTATGAATATTAAGCACAAAAATTTTAAATTTTAATTCAATTGAATTAATTAATTTAAAATAAATATTGTAGTATTTTATTATTATTAAATTATTTTCATGGTTCCGTCGACGGATGAAGAAACTTAACTTCGAATAGGCAGGCTAGTTGCCTATTTTTACATATTTTTTTTACACTAGCGGCCCGTTCCGGCTTCGCACGGGTGGTATTCGTTTCTCATGAGAATCACTTTTTTTTGTCTTAGTCTTATCTCATTCCCTTTCTTCCTTACCCGTTTTCGTTCCTATCGCAAAAATATTTTATTGTTTCTGTTCTTGGCCCTAGTGTCGTTTTATTTTCTCAATTTAGCTTTATTTTCTCAATTTATGTCAGTCGTAACTCATTCCCGTTCTTCCCCTTCCCGTTAATTAAAATTAATTAAATAAATTACACTTTTGAGACGTACATATTTATATGATATAGCTGACCCGGCGAACTTCGTACCGCTCCAGAACTCAGAACAGTTTAAAACGTATATGTGTGTGTTATAGCCCCCCTCCCCTGATAGCCTATAACTGCAATCTATATGTAAGAACTTGCTTTTACGTGATATCTATGTAAAGCGAAAAACCACGTCGAAATCTTCTTAGCCATTTTGGAGAAACGTATTTATTGTACCGCCCCTGGTGTCTCATAGCCACGCAATCCTTATGTAAGAAACTGCTCTTAGATGATATCTATGTAACACAAAAACCGGGTCAAGATCCTCCCAACTGTTTTAGAGAAACATATCTATCGCAGTGCCCCCTGGTGGCTCATGACCGCAAACTTTATCTAAGAACATACTCTTAGGTGATATATTTATAACGCAAAAAACCACCTAGAGATCCTGCTAGCCGTTTTGGAGAAATGTATTCATTGCATTTATATCTATGTAACATAAAAAACCGCATCAAGATCGTCCCAGCCGTTTTGAAAATACATATCTATTGTAGCGCCTCCTGATGGCCCATAACTGCACAGTTTATTTTATTTTCTGTTGGCAGGTGACACATATAATGCAAAAAACCGTATCAAAATCAGTCCAGCCGTTTCGAAGATACACATTTACTGCAGCGCCCCCTGGTGCTTAATAACCATAAAACTTATTTAGAAACCTGTTTTGAAATTATACCTATGTATGAAATACTAAATTTCATAATTAGTGCTGTTTCTGAGATAGCCGATGAAAGAGTAAAAAAATTGATTTTTGAACGCACCCTGTTTGACAGGTACGAACTGTTTGTATTGAAAAATGAAGTGATTGTTTTTACTATATTGTGTTTTTCCTTGCAGTTTCTTCACATTTTCTCACCTTTTAAACCGTCCTTGGACGTTCAGAAATATTTCAAAACAAAATTTGCTAAACAGATGCAGCCGTTTTGAATTTTAGCGAGACATGTAAAAAGCTTCATTATATTTTCATATATAATATGAAAGAGGTTTCTAAATATATCATAACAGTGAAAGAATTTAAAAAATAATAATTAATTATGTCATATACACACAACTACGTCTACGCCATAAATTAAGCATTAGCTTGTGTTTTGGGTACGAAGCGAAGACACCACATACATATAACAACCAAGACCCCGTACTAGTATCAATATTCATCATATAAATGCTGACCCGACCTGGGATTTGAACCCGGGACCTCCAGCTTCGTAGGAAGGGTCGCTAATCACTAGGCCAAGCGGCCGTCAGACAGTATTTTTAATTTGTAGGTATTTTTAGTTTTTTAATTAGATTTTAATTTTCTTGCTATAATATTAAATAAAACATTGGAACTTGTAAATTGTAGAAAAAAATTAAAAAATATAAATCATTATTCACAAAGTAATAAACGTTTAAAATGTCCTGTTAGACAGAGAGGCCAATATACCGCACGGCGTACCTTTACGTGGGGCATACTAAAAGTTTCTGGATCTGGCCACTTACAATAAAAAAAAATAGAAAACCATTTGTGAAAATTGAAATTGGAACTCTGGGAACACATTACTTTTTAAAGTACCAGAATCAATATTATATACATGATGAATATTGATACTACCTACTGGTACCGGGTCTTGGTTGTTATATGTATGTGGTGTCTTCGTTTGACACCCAAAACTCCACTCGAGATCTCGTCTACCATAGTTGGTTCTACGGCAAATGTGGCCAGCCCAATGCCACTTCAGTTTGCTGATCACTTCGGTTATGTTCACAACTTTAGTTTCATTTCAGTATTCCTGATTTTGTCCATCAAAGAAATACCGAGCATAGCCCGTTCCATAGCGCGCTGAGCGACTTAAAATTTGTGGACCAGTCCTGCCGTGAGAGTCCATGTTTCGGCACCGTTTGTCATTGTAGGCAGAACGCATTGGTTCAGACATTTTGGTAGTGGCGACGAGAACAGACGACGGAGCACCCGAATGTAGCATTCGACTTATACAGTTGTTTAAGTTGTTTAAGTTTGGTTTCAGTACTGGTACCTTAACACAAATGTGGTAAAGTGAACATATACACTACTGGATGTATATATGGCGGAATGTGGCGTTAGACAAGAGAAGTTGACCTCATTAAATCTATTAATTCTTTACATTAATGTTCTGATAGCCGGGTTCATTAGAATGCATGCTGGATGCTATGTAGATAATGTTTTTTGTTAATAAGTTACACAGAAGACATGGTTTCACTGAGTCTAACATTCGTTGGACTAAGGAGGCTAAGGTTGCTTAGATTTTTTTGATGTGTGTAGTTTTGTTACCAAAATTTTTAAGATTTCATATTTACTAATTTCCGTTTAATTCATCTTTGTGTGTACATACGAATATTTTACAGGAATAAAGTTATTATTATAAGTTAACTTTCGTGTCTATCTGTCTGCTTGTTACGGACTATTTTCATCAAATCTACGCTCAATATTTAACTTTAGAAGCCCACGCTACGCCCTGGACTAAATATCACACCCTCGCCGGAATTATGCTATTTTAATGTTAATATGAATGGTTAACAATTTATTATCATTTATCCTTTTTCCAGTAGAGGCAGTGGTTTTTGTATAAAGATCCCGGCTCGGAAAGTGGAGCGTGGAACAAATTTTTTCTGTACTACATACGATTTTTACTCGTTGACTTCACAGGTAAGATTTATAAGACGATAGATGCAAGTGGATACAATGTCTTGCGGACAGGTCGGGCATTCTGCTCTCGCCGGCCGCAATAAATTTCCCGGCGTACAACAATGGTGCCTTCCTTAACTTTCGTTTTCCGAATAACGAGTTTTTAACTTTGTGGCAAAGCGAAAAATGTCTCTCTTTCTCTTTTTGGAAGTTCCCCCGAGGAAATTACGGAGGCAAAACGACCCTACTTTCAATAAAACTGTCGTCTTTACTTAAGAGGCCGCCGGCCGTCCGCCCAGGTACTGATAACTCGCTATATTAACGAGCGGGCCGTATCAACTTTTATTGAAGGGAAATATGTTCCCAATAAAATTGGTCGGCCCCGACAAAAGAATCGCACGGTCTCTCGATTCCTTTTCATTCGATGTTCGACAATAAATCTTTTTCTGATAAATTACGTTAAAACGTTGTCGAAAGTATTTTAAAGAGACGATGGCGCTAAATGGCGTTTTGGAAACAATTGACATGAAATCGGAAATTAAGAACTATTTATGAATGTCTACGTATAACTGTGACCCCTGTCGATAGAAATAGTCGACATGACATTATAACAGTTGGTCGGTGGTTAGTTGGTGTGAATCACGAAATATAATAAAGATATCTGCATAAAATTGCGTCTACCTTTTTCTTCTCTTTACCTTATTTCAGTGCTGTGAAAAGAAAAGCTACGAGAATTAAGTTTACATAATACCGTGAGGACAAAGGAGCCGTAGGCGACGAGACACGCCAACAGGTCCCCGTCACGCCTAGTCTTTCGGTGCATATGGGCGCAACGTGGACTAAAGAGGTCCACTTGGTACCTTGGTACTTGCCTAACCATTATAGAAAACAGGTTATAGATTCATACACATATACAAAACGAAATACACAGATAGGGCAAATGTAGTTCCGTGTATTCAGTCTATTAAGTTTTCATGTTTAATGCTCCTGCAATGCTGCTTCTCTTCATTCAGTACCCAATTTTAAATCGGTTAACAATAATCTTTAAAAAACCAGCCAAGTGCGAGTCGGACTCGCACCCGAACGGTTCCAATATATAAAACAATATTAAAATAAAAAAAACACGTTTTTTGTATGGGGACCATCTTTAATGTGTAACTTTATTTAATTTTTATTATATTGTGTTGTTATAGCGGCCATAATAGTACACACTCCATGAAAATTTTAAGTCAGCAATTCTTACAACCACCAATCGCCAAAAACGTCGAAAAAAAGCAGTTTTTTGTATTGGGATTTTTATTTCATTTGAATAAAAATATCGTCATTTAATTTTTAACTTTGTTTTATTTTTATATGAGCATAGTAATACTCAGTATACCTTAAAAATCGTACAATAATAGCTCTCTTCTCGTACATGTATTTTTATAATAAATATGTAAATAACTATGTACGTAGACATATACTATAAAAATTATTTTATTTATGCATATCAGTTGTCTTAGTACCCATAATACTAGCTTCGCTTAGTTTGGGAGTACATGGCGCTGTGTTTGATGTCCCAAGAATTATTATTTATAATACATTAGTTATTTTTTACTTATCTATGATGGATATACGGTCACATTAGCTCAAAGTCAGCGGTTTTGCAAGTCAGTTCAGCCAATCACATGACAATACGTACCAATCAGATTGACTGTCGACGTGATATTGTGTCATTGGTTGTGCTTTCTGATAACCTGCTCGCTGTGATCTAATATGGCCGCAGCCTACATGTAAACTGTTTATTGTTTTTTCAGACATCACATCTTTACGTATTATTAGATAGGTCCAGATATTCCTATTGTTGATCTTATCGATCAGTGATGTATTTTCTATGGCTGTATTAGACAAACATATATTTTTGTATGTATTACATGGTTTGACGTGTGTATTCTTAGCAAAATCAGTGTTTAGGTGTTTTTAACTTTAGTTCATTATATAATATATATATATTATAAAACATGTATATATGTAACTAAAATATAATAAAACATGTTTTGACGTAAATAATAATTACACAAATAGTCTGTAACATTTACACTCGAATTGTGAGCTAATTTTGGATGCCTTGACAATTGAATGACATGTAAAAAGCAATTTTCACGACTTTCACGACACACGATAGAATTTCAAATTTTTTACACTACAATCCAGTATACACAGAATGCGGTTAGCAAGGTTTTAGTGTATTTCAAAGCAAATGCGTCTTGTCTTACCCTTTTTCGTCTGAGATATTACGTCTTAAATTGTAACAGTATTTACACAAAAGGTAAAAGAATACAAGTTTGCACGGCAGTTAACAACCGCTTTATACATTTTCCAGTAGACATGGTCGGCGTGTCGTAAATACGACGTACGTGTCGCTCGACGTGGCTTTAAGGGGGTGGCGGAAGGGGGCTTTTGATATGCTTCGCGCTTATCAATATCGTGTTTCTGTAAAACATATCGACAAAAAGAGGTCGGCGATAGTACTCGTATTTCGGATCACGCACTAATCGTAAATATGAAGGGTTCGGAGCACCTTCTGCTCGGTATTGCAAAAAGAGAACGGCGCGCTCTCCATAAAATATCTCGCCCCGCCCGTCCCGCATAGCCCCGCGCCACCCTATTACATATTTATATGTGTGAGCGCGCTTTTGAGCATATGTTTCCTGTTATTTTGTAGCGTGAAGAAGTGTTTCTCTTGATTGCTACTGTGTATTTACTACGTTTATTTTCGCTAGCAAGTACAACATACACAGGTTTTCAACATTTATAACTTAGGTAACATTTAAAAAAAATACCGAATTTAGTCCCGAAGATGAAGTTGTGAAAATAGTTTTTAAGTCTTGGGTAAATAACGATTAAAAATGCGGAAAAATATCATACTACCTTGGCGAGATTGGCTTTTATGTAGATAATACTTCATATTCCCAAGAAACTATATGTTTTAATAAGCCGATTATTTTGAGTAAAACATAGAGTAAGAGAATTATTAATTCGATTCGAGGGCGGAAAGTTATTTATTGTAATCTTTTATTCTGTTTATAAACCACTAAAAGATGAAGTACTTACGATCCGCTAATAAAAAAAAAAGAATAAAATTCTGTTATTTTCTGTAGGTTGAGTCCTGAATAATTAACGAAGAATATAAGCTAGAGCTTATGAAGTCGGTAGCTCTCTCTCCTTGAACAGTTTTTGTACTTAGTAGGTACGCGGAACCTGAGATGCTTTTGGACTGAAAAAGGTGCGACTGAAGTGAAAATATAATATTATCCTGATATTTCTTTTAAAAAACGCTCCAAGCGAGTTTTGCTTATATTGAAAGAGTGAATCGCCTCAACATAAATTTTCTATAGCTTTTCTTGTTTACGTTAACTATGTTTTTAAAGCAATAAAAATTAATGACAGTGTAGTCTTCTTACCAAAATATTTTATTTATTCTAGGTACATTTACTAACCAACGAAAATCAAACAAATAGGCTTCTTTTCTTTTATTTAGCAACAGTAACAAAATTAAAACGTCGATCATGATAGAACCAAAAATACATTATAATGGATTCGAGCCACAAAATTAAAATTCAATAGCATTTCCCCTTCAAAACGTTTACGGTCGCCGTGCGAGAGATAAGCATTTACTTAATTTACAATTCATGTCCCTAAAAGTGTTTTAGAGTAAGGTGCGAAGTAAGAGAACGCAAAAGGATATAGGTGACAAAAACAATTGAACAATTCAAACGACGGGCCGGATCGCGCGACGAATAAACTTGTCGCGAGGAGTTAGCGCCGGATAAATTGGTCGTAGCGAATTCCAGGCAGCCCGCGCCACCATTGACGAATAAAAAATAAATGTGAACCGTATCGCAAGGCGAATCAACTTCTAAGGAACACTTTTTCATAACAAAGAAACTGTTTTTATTAAAATTTCCTCCACGTTTTATAAATTCCCTTTTTAAGACCGGTTTTCATTAGTAAAGTATAATGTTAGAGTAAAAAATTACTGATGTAGCGCTGTTTTGATCAACTCTACCGATTTTGGTAGATTATCCGTTGAAATATGTACAAAACTTGAAATTTCAATTAATTATTTTATTGCTGATTAAATATCGTTGAAATGATAGTCAGCACTCAATTGCATAGCAGTTTTCGGGTAAAATGGGAATGTGACGAAGTAAGAGGGAAACAAATGCCGGGTATTCGGCTGAACATAGTAGAAACTTTTAATGTGTAGAGCTTAACGTAAACAAAAATTTTTTTTTTAATGTTTTTCTCGGTAACCACTAGTTTGCGCTATCGGCTGACTTGGAACTTTTTGTTTAGTTTGGTAAGCTTTACACGCTTTATAAGTTTGAACTACGTTCAGCCAAATACCTGATATACCACTTTGGTAAATTTAACAACGCCAACTTGCTTTGCTATTTATTGTAATACAGCAAAAATAGTATTATACTCTACCAACTTATACAAATATAGAGTTTAAAGGTTAATTGGTTAACACCAACTGCTAATCCTACTAATTAATATCCGGTCATGTTCTAGTTCAACTAAAACTCGTGAATAATTTACATTAACATTATAACAAAGTTTCTCGCGTTTTCAGCGCATATTTTATAAGATGTCCCTACTACGATCGTAAAGACACTGTTCATCCTTGAAAAGATTTATGATATGAAGATACACGTGGTCGTATCCCGGTGAGGTTGTCCTTACTTAAATTATGCAAACCGAGAGACGCGCGCGCAGCGCTCGCCGCTAACGCAAAGTTATGTTACTCCCCGAATAACGTACTGTAACTGTGCTGCAAAAACCATCTACTGAATATACAAACGGACTGTCTCGAACTGAATTTAATGACAGCCTTATTTTGATCGTTGTAAATATATAATCGACAGCGGAAAAGTTATTTCTTGTTTTATACGTTCAATCGAATATTAAGTACCGCTTATTTATATTTTTGATATTGGAATTTAATCAGTTATTATTTTCATTATTGTCCAACAGTATTTTTTTTTTTGGAACTTGGTACAGAGGTTTCCTTTAACCACTAGTTTTGCAAGTACCATTTTGAACCTGATTTGATTAGTCAATTATAGTTATAAAAACCAGAATCAATTACCAAATTCTTACACTTGACTTTTTTTAAATGAAGTTTGCGCGCTCTTGCGAAAATCAGTTCTAAAGTGCATCCGACTGAAAGTAGATGTCAACTTCTCAATATTCATACATATTGGGTACCGGCATTTGTCAATAATAAACAGTATGTGAATCAACAACATTCTGCCGCTTGTCCTCGTGATAAAATATAAGTTCGTTATAAAAATTAAATTCTGTGAATAAATTTGAGAAAAAAGATTTCTAAATACCGTAGGTACTAATAAAAGTAAAGAAATCGACCCGTTGTTTTGTTGTCACCGAAACGAGCTATAGTCAGCTGTCACATATGATCGCCCACTTAAAAAAGAACAATAAACGTTTTTGATTGTTTATTACTTACTTCATAACATGCTGAAGTGGCGATATGTCGTTGATTTACATATTGTAAATAATCCGAGGATGATCAGAAGATCCTGAACGGTTTTTATTTCATAAATTCAAGTGCTAAACAACTATGCAACATCGAAAAAATAACAATATAGTGCGTCAGACTCAACGAATTCAAGACGTAACCCTCTTTCAAAAAAGAAATCTTTAAGATTTTTACCTAAGTTTGGAGAAATCTTTGTAATTATTTAAATTTTAAATTATGTTGTTCTATCTATGTTATAATTATACAAAGATAATTATGTAAACAACAAACCGTTTGATGCTTATTGGCAACAGATTTTTCTAAATCAAAATATAATGCCATATAGACAGTACCACTTGGGTAAAATTCATCTAATTACTTGTTAGGCGCTCTATATTATGTGCCGCTAAGTACTTTATAACATTTATAAGGTAATTAGTGTGTCCGTCCGTACGTTCGCGCTCTAAAGTCGTTGTTTTCCAACGGATTTTTGGAGACTTTGCAGAGGTCCCATTTTACTTGTATTATACCACGTACCATTTTAGAGCTGACCGGTCTAATTGAGCAATTAATACCAATTTATTGCCAAATTAATGAAGCAAGCGAGAGTTTCGTTGCTTACCAACGGATTGTCTGAAACTTGGCACAGAGTTTCTTTTTGACCTCTAGTTTTGAAAGTACAGTTGTGAAGCTAATTAGAGAAATTCGAGGATTTCGGACTTGAAGGTCATATGTGACGATATAACTATCGATATTTTCCAAATTCTTGCCTTTGACTTGTTTTGCCTGTATATATAGTAATATGAAAACAATTTTAAACTTTGAAATCTAGCAGAATTTTTCGTTTCAGCCAAAGGATGCTAATCATGAATTTGAGCAAAAGATTTCTGTACATCTGACATACCATGTTCTAAATTTTGGATTATCAAAATCATTGATTTTTTAAATCACTTGTTCCAGGAAAACCTTCGTTTTGGTTTTTTATGTTATTTTGTATGCACATGAGTTGAATATGGAACGGTGAAATTTACAGTTACTGACTTATAAGTAAACAACGGTATTAGTAGAAGTCACATTATTGCTCTTTTTCCAAACAGTCTTTTTTTTAAATTTTAGACTTATTTCTTATAGCTGTTTAGGTATAATAACACCCTAGCGTTAATTTTTCAATGGGACATTGAAAGACGCAATTTTTACACTTACATTGAGATTGTTCAATATTTTTCAGCGAATATACTAAAAGCGAAAACTTCGCTGCAAAGTGTTTGGATGGTTTACAGGTAAAGGAACCATCACAATGACAAACAAGCAAATAATCGAACAAAGTTTTAAAAGTAACCATTCTGTTTATGTCTATTTCAAATAAGATTACACTTTTATCTTTGAGTATCTTTAATTCGAAGTATTTAACAATTTTATTTTTTAAATTGATAGTTAATGAAGAAGGAATTTTCAATTTTTAAATTAAGAGCCATGAAAATTATATTTTCAATAATTAAATAAACCGAAATTATTTAAATTAGTTGGTTGATATAATCTGAACAGTGTAATACATCAGAAACTTTGAAATTAATATTCAAAGAAGCTAGAATGGTATATATAAAGAACGAGATCGGAACGGAATATTTTGATATAGTAGAATCAAATAAGTGAGTTGGTCGGGCTTCGTTTTTTACGATTGCTCCGTGCCCTGAAAACGTATTACCTTATTTATGTTTCACATTTTTAAGATGAACACCCGTTTTACTCGCATGGACTGAGAAATTATTTAAAGGGCACGTATTATTTATTTATTCTCAAATCAGTCTAAAAACGGACTACCTTGCTATGTAACTCACTTGCAGATAAACGTCGTCTGTCAGGGTCCGATACTACACAGAGCTTTTCGTAAGGCTTGATTATTTTTAATAAAAATCATATTTTTCTGATTTCATCAGGCCGCTGTGAGAGCTATTTTGTAGACCTCTCAAATCGAGTAATCAGAAATTCAGTTGTTAATTAAGCAAAAAACTATAATGTAATTAAAAACGCGGTAAATCAAGCAAATATCAGCAGGAATATCACTACATCTGTCTGTACTCGATAAACTCACAAACTACCGAACGGATTTTCATGCGGTGTATAATTTATTAATGTTTTGTGTAAATTGGTTGAAATATGAATATCGTCATAATCGTCATCATCAAAAGAGAGATAATTCCTCCATATATTGTTTTTTATATCTCAAAGGGATTAGGCAGCGTTTTCGATGAAAACTCCCAATCGGTTTGATTGTTTCCGAATACTTGTAACAATTCGATAATTTAATAAAACCTTTGAGATATAAAAAACAATATATGGGGGAATTATCTCTCTTTTAGGTCTAAAGAAAAATCCAACATGGCATATGTCTATCGTTTAAGGATAGCTTACTAATCGTCGATACGATAATAAACGAGACGATAACTATTTCAATGTTTAAAAAATAGTGACATATAATGTGGTAATTGGAAAGCTATTTACACGGATACGATATTAATATTTACTAACGTTTGGTATCTTAAACATCTCATGCACATTATAATTGCTAATTACAGCATACAATTAAAATTAATATTTTAGGAGTTATAGCAAAATTAAAACTATCACGCGACAAAATTAATTCAATAAATCACAACACGACACGCGCGATGTTTTCAATCACAAAGAAATATTTTATTTTGTTTTTATCTATATTTTCTTTACTTTGACAAATATTTGCAGAAATAGAAATTAAATACAACTATATTTAAATCTCATTAAATCTAATTCACAGGCTCGATGCAACAAACTGATACGACACTGCGTCTGCCACTTTTGAACAAACTTTTTGAATTTGAATTTAAATTCGATAGAAAAAAAATATGCGAAATGTGCTACCCGTACGAAGCCGCCCTGGAGTCACCAGTCAGAGATAAATTTATTTACCCCCTGTCTAAATTCTAGATAATTTCGCGTTTATTTTTAAAAGAGCTTCTAAAAGAGGAGTTAAAGGTACTTTTTTAATTTGTAAAAAAAATATGCCTCGACAGTACCCTAAAAACAGGAAATTTATAAAAATGTTGTTAAAATATTTATAAAATTAAATGCTAATTAATTATGCATAGGAGTTTATTGACATTATATTATTCATTTTATATTAAATTTGTTCTAGTTAAAGTCAACTGATTGTGTGAGGAAGGGAGGTTTAATTAATTCTTATATGTATTAACGACATACTTAGTCCTATTCCATCAATTTTCTTATAAGAATTTTTAAGACACAGATTACCATCTTTATTACGATGCATGCGATTATTTTATTTTAGATTAGTTGGTCCCTTACATTCATAGCTCAGTTTATCATGTTTATAGGTTAAGTTTATACGTATAATTAATTAAAATTGTAAACTTCTAAAGTTAATCAAGTAACTCTCTAGGCGAACGAACGTCGGACGAGAGTGGGATGAGTGAAATTGTAAACACAGTAACGAACTGTCAGTCGCCCCGGGGCTGGCTTGCCACTGAGCGACCTCTATCTATACGCGGCCGATCACCGACTTTTGCCCCTTCTGATTTAGACATGTTGTAATACTATCGTTTAATCCAAACTTTGTATTATCATATTTGCAATAAACTGGGTTATAGATTTTTTAAGCCTAGAGATCGTAATTTTGCAATTTATATGCAGTAATTCAATTCAAGTTAGTAAGTCAATTCAAGCTATCGGTTTGTTTTAACTTGTGTAAAAAAATATTGTAATATAGTTTAATTAGAAACAGCCAGTGTGCTGAAAATTTAACACGCGTAATGCGGCAAACAAAGGTTACTGAAAGTGATTGGTTCCGTCAAAGTCCGTGTTCAGTGCTGAAATAGGCTAATTCTATTTATTTCAGTACGTTCCAAAGTAAACAAAACATATGCAGTCATTTATACGGGCTGTTCCTATTTTGTTTTCCAATAGTTTTTTATTTTTCAAACAATTAAATATTTTAAATATAATAAATACAATTTTACGTATGGACACTACGCGTTGGATAATAATTATAACAAGTCTGTCTTAATGAGTTGAATAAAACACTGTAAGCAATGCACCAAGAAGTACATGTATGGCGCCAGATTTGAGTTAGTGTACCTCATCCATCCGCGTGTCCCTTCACACCTTCAAGGCTTAGCTAACGCAATGATTTCGCTGCACTGCACCTTCTCTTGATTAACGCGCGGATGCGCTTTCCCGGATAGAGTTTACGAAATGTAAATAAATGATGTCTAGCGAACACGACCGTAAAGTGAAGAACGACGCATTTGTCTCTCAAAGTGCATACCCACATTTTCCGAAGTTTACAGATTATTGTTCATATTGTTACGACAACGGATTTGTCCGCTCAAAATAATTTTAGTGATGGGAAAGTATCAATAATCGACTTTGACGATGTCCACATAATATATTACAATTAGTGTCACATCACAGTAATCAGAATTATCTCTTCCAATCTTATATAATTATTATCTAGCTATCATTATCTATATAGCCCGTACTGTAAAAGCTTAACCATTAAATACACGAAGAAAGAATATTTTTAAGTAAAATTTTTTATTGAGATGTCATAATAATTATCTATCAATTGGGGTTTTTATATAGTTTAAAAATAAATTATTTATGGCTGTTAAACTTAAATTTGCCCAGTTGTCGTTTCAGCTACTCGATGAGAATCCAAATAAGAAGACTTTTGGCAATATATGAAAGGTATGCGGCGATCCATGGGCTCAGATACAACACGAAGCAGAGTGATTTGATGTTATTCAAGGTGCGTACTAAAGGCCATTCCATTGTGCCTCCGGTCTCATTATGCGGTTCTCCTCTTAATAAAGTCAGCAAGTTTAAGTATCTGGACCATTGGGTTGGGTCACCGATGATCTGAGTGATGATATAGTTGTATAGCGGGAGCGT
Organism: Luffia ferchaultella; assembly: GCA_949709985.1. Classification (NCBI taxonomy): domain Eukaryota; kingdom Metazoa; phylum Arthropoda; class Insecta; order Lepidoptera; family Psychidae; genus Luffia; species Luffia ferchaultella. The sequence goes on along the minus strand of OX453247.1, from coordinate 798,237 downwards.
AGAGCGTTGTCTGTCCGATGTAATATGCTCGTTTGTAGATTTGTAAAGTGCAATCAAGTCAAGACCACGCTCTTCAGAGCCTTCTGTCAATCCTTTTATACTTGCGGTTTGTGAGTGAGTTATACAAAGGGCATACTTACAGCTCAGGGTGCTGATAAGGCTGCCGTGGTATTAGCGCGTCCGTAATGTTCGCGGAGGCGCGCATCGATGGCTTTCATGTAGTATCCAACTGAAATCCAATATTTTCTTTCGGCCGAAACCGAAAGCCGAAATATCGCAACCGTATGAATGTTACATGAAGCAAAAGGACCTAGCAAAAATTTTTCTATCACTCATTTAAGCTATTTGCTACCTTACCTTACGTCTCTAACCCTACGTCCAATTATCAATCAAAAAGTACGACAAAAAGCGCGGCATGGCAGGCGTCGTCACCGACCTGCTAGTGCAGCGAGCTTGTTAAAACATGTTAAAATCTATTTCGGTTTGAACGGAAAATTACCTTGTCTTTCGGCCAAAACTGAAATTATGCCGAAAGACAAATTTCAAAAAACGTCCGAAAATCTTGAAAGCCGAAACCGAAACCGAATATTCGGTCGGACACTACTTTCATGCCATCATGCGCAAACGTTGTGCCTCCATTCTGGCGCGGGTGCGTGGCGACCGCAACACCATCCTGGACACTATCGCTGATAGATGGGACTCTCCATTTATGGCCCATTGGGTACATCTGCATGTCAAATATATAATAGATCGATTGCTTAGTTTTAACTATTAGTTGTATTTATTTATTGTTATAATTTGGTAATATTTTATTTTATTTTATTGTACTGTTTAGTTTTAACATTTAATACTTAATATGTAAATACTGTGTAAATATGTAAAAATTATTGTGGGACTAGCACCCGAAAATAAATGATTATTATTATTATATGAGTATAATTCTTAATTACACACTTGTTTGTCATTAACTCTTGTAAAACCTCAGACTCAGCAATTACAGTTACCAACGTTCCGCGGCCGCCCGTTCTCGCCCGTCATTCGATTCCTACATGAATACGTTTTCTTCGAAATGCGATATAACGCCACATTGGCTTCTTTAATATATGTCACGTAGAAATTTACTGAAGAACGCTTAGCCTCTATTTTCTGAAACAGAAACGTTCTCAACTTTTCAATAATTCAGCAATAAATAAATACCTACATTACATGTGTGATGTAACCGGATTATAACGTAGAGATAATTACACAAAGAGTACGAAATAAAGCTATCGCAGTGGCGGCTGACTAACGTACCTACTAAAATTTTAATGTATTTATTGTATACGTTTACGCATACATATCATGTGCACAATACCAGGCAGACCGGCTTACTTAGGCTGATCCACTAGTTCTTCTTTTCATTTCGTCTGTGGTCGGTTATTAGTTTCTTAATTCGATCACAGCGCACTTATTGCTTTCAGGTGTTATGCATTTTCGTTTGGTTGAAACCTTGTTCAAATTCACAAGGAAAGCAGCTAATTTAAAAGTGTTTGAACGAGAAAATCTAAAGAAATAAGTATTGATTCGTTTCTTAGTGAATGTAGTAGTATTATTAAAAAACCAACACCATATAAAAAAATGTTTTTCAAAATACCGTAAAGTTAATATTTCGTTCAATCTTTAATCCAAACTTTTATTCTCTTCATATAATTTTCTAGTGATCTAGTAGTATGAAATTTCAGGTAGAAAGAAAAATACTTAGAAGGTCGGAAAAAATTCTTAACCTATTGATTTGACTCATAGTTTTGCACTCGTTTTATCCATGTTTTTTTCCCTATTTATTTTCACACATTATTATATTAAACAACAAAAGAAACAGAAAGGAGAAGAAATGTCAAAAACAATACAAAAGAGAAAATGTAGCTCAAAAGCGCAATTCTGAACGTAGCTTATAAATGGTCTGTCGTTTCTTGCAATTTGTATTGACTTATCCTGGCCTAAATTATTATTGGTTGATCAGAAAAAGAGAGTGAGATCGAATTTCGATGACTGGGCGACCTCTAGTTTTACTTAACTCTTAAATTATTCTACCATATTTCCAAACAATAGGTATCGAAGTTACATAACGGCTATACGATGCGGGCGTCATACGTTCACTTCATGCATGTTCAATATTACATAAACGCATCGTCATTGCGCGGAGACACCATAAAGCGCGCGTCCGCTCCGGGAAACCCCCGACTTTACGGCGGAGACGTGTTCCCAAATCCCCCGGGTTTCGGAGCACTGATCCCAGTTGGCCGTTGTTTTGTAATATATACAGTATATATATAGCTTTAATATAAATCACACTCAGGAAAATCATTGAAATCTTAAATACGTAACATACGATTTCAACAATTGTTACCTATTTAAAAGTAGTTATAATGTTCCGTTCTGTAATTTTTCATAGATTTAGTTTTTAGTAAATTTACAAACATTTAGACAACATTACAATGTTTTACACGGAAGGCCAAGGCTACACGGTTTATTTTTCCTCAAGGAGATGGCCAACGACGCGATGTACTGAAATATATTCAAAAGTTTTAAAAATATTCGGAACAGTCATGCAAAATAAGTTTTTTTAAATAGCCAAACTAATTAACAGCAACCAAAAATTATTTTTGTTTAAACATAAGTGTCATAATCATACACTATTTCTATAAATTTTTAATAAAGTTTTACTTTCAATAATTGCATTATTAGAGAGGAAATATTTCAACTATATATAAAGCAGAAGGGAAGCGCTTTTTTATGACAAAGACAAATATGTTTTATTCGTTGAATTTAATATTAGTTAATCGATTTCTAAGTATTCAACTTCAGTTCGCACAAAAAATATAACAACAGAATAAAAATTATAATAAATATTTTATTCGCTTATTTAAAAATAACCCCAATCTAAAAGCAATTTATTGTTTTATTTTCGTATTGTATACAAAGACATTTCTAATAAGTATATTTTAGATACTAATCAATCAGTTATTCAAATTTAATTCACTACGGCTTCTGCTAGAGAATTTTTATCATTTAAAAAAATTTTTTTTTTCAGAATCGATTTGAAATTAAAATGTATTTTTAACAACAGTTCATTTTCTTATTTGGCCTTTCGAATTCTTACGAATGACAAGAAGAATAGAACTCTTTCATTACTAAAATGTTACTATTTATTGTCCCCACCATTAATCTAAGTATAAAGTATAACTGCTATTTGTAATGGTGAAAGAGATTGATAAGTGACTTCTGTACTCATTTTTAATTTTTCTTTAAGACACAAATTCCTCGGTAAAATTTTCAGCTGTTTCCCATGGTTAGAAAACTAACGATAACTATAATTACATCAAAAGTTTAAGATTCCATTTATATGTTTCTAGTTAAAATTAAAATCGTAAAATAATATTTTTTTATGATACATTTAACATAAGCCAAAGTATAGTAAAATCATGTGTGAGCCTGAAGGTTCCATACAGTTATCAACGTAGGTATATTGACGTATTAAATGCTACTCGTTGAAATCTTATTTTTTATACAAAATGACAACAAATTTTGCCTTGCTTCCTTGACCGTGCTCCTTGCCAAATTTCATGATTCTATTTCAACGGGAAGTACCTCACAGGTTTTTGATTTACTTGCGAGTGTCAAAACATGCAGCGTGAATAGCCGTATTTTTTTATCGAATTGATTATGACGCTTGTTTTGTCATTGAAAATGACTATCAAATCCATTTCACGGGAGACGCATTTTTAGCCATAACTCCAAGGGTATAAAGTCTAGCTAAAATTTTAAGGTCTTAAAAGATCAATAATTTAGTTGCGCATCGTTGGACACCAAAGTTTTGGAAATCAGTTAGCTAGTTTTTGAAGAAAATTGGAAAAAGTAAAAAAATCGGGATTTTTTCTAATTTTTTTTTACTAAATCCAAATTATTTCGAGAACGGGGACCGATATCAAAAATAAAAAAAAATAGTATCCTGGCCATTAACGTAGCTTTTGTTTGAGACCAAGTTTTTAGAAATCGGTTGGTAATTGTAAGAGAAATTATTTCCGAAAGATGAGGTTTTTTGGTCGATCGCTGGTGTTTGCGGATATAAGTTACTATATTTCAGAGGGAATTCGTCGGATCGCTTTGAAGTGTTATAGACAAGGTTAGAAGGCGTCAGTAGCTACAGTTTGAGACCAAAATTTTGAAAATCGGTTGGAAATCGAACAAGAAATTTGACATCACATGTTAGATTTTATGGACGATCGGGAACTTGTTAACATTACGGTCATCGCCTTTCGGCCTGTATTCGTTCGAATGCTTAATTATCGAGTTCAGAACGTTTAAGGATATCAGAGGCTGCAGTTTAAAACCTAAATGTTTCAAATATGTTGAACAAACGAAAACATTTTTTTTCGTTGATTTATTTCTGAGTTTAAAGAGTTGAAAAGAATAGTGCCACGTTTCCGTGGCAAAACCACGATTTCGTGGCAATAAAATAAAATAATCTGTGAAAATCGGATTTGGGTAGATTGGTGGCGAGTGTGAGATCGTTGCTTATATTTCATATTTTTATGAAAGGTGTATTACTGAAATTGCCAATATTCAAAACAATAAAACATGAATAAAATTAAAAATTAAAGAATTCCCGTAAAAGAATCGTAATTTTTTCGACGTTTTTGATGACTGGTGAGTGTGAAATCGTTGCTTATATTTCATTTTTTTTATGAAAGGTGTATTACTGTACCTGGCAATATTCAAAACAATAAAACATGAATAAAGTTAAAAATTAGAGGAATTCCCATACAAGGAACGTAATTTTTACGACGTTTTTGGTGATTAGTGGTTGTAGGATCATTACTTATACTTGAACTTTTTATGAAAAATGTATCATTATAATCGCTATAATAACGAATAATAATAATAAAATAAAATTAAAAATAAAAGAATTCCCATAAAAGAAACCAAATTTTTGCGACGTTTTTGGTGATTGGTGGTCGTAGGATCATTACTTACACTTAAAAATTTCATAAAAGATGTATCTCTGTGATCGCTATAACATTAAATAATAATAATATAATAAAGTTTAAAATTGAAAAATTCCCATAAAAAAAATCTAATTTTTGCGACGTTTTTGGTGATTGGTGGTCGTAGGATCATTACTTACACTTGAAAATTTCATAAAAGATGTATCTCTGTGATTGCTATGACATTAAATAATAATAATGTAATAAAGTTAAAAATTAAAAAAATCCCATAAAAGAAACCTAATTTTTGCGACGTTTTTGGTGATTGGTGGTCGTAGGATCATTACTTACACTTGAAAATTTCATAAAAGATGTATCTCTGTGATCGCTATAACATTAAATAATAATAATAAAATAAAGTTAAAAATTAAAAAATTCCCATAAAAGAAACCTAATTTTTGCGACGTTTTTGGTGATTGGTGGTCGTAGGATCATTACTTACACTTGAAAATTTCATAAAAGATGTATCTCTGTGATCGCTATAACATTAATTAATAGTAATAAAATAAAGTTAAAAATTAAAAAATTCCCATGAAAGAAACCTAATTTTTGCGACGTTTTTGGTGATTGGTGGTCGTAGGATCATTACTTACACTTGAAAATTTCATAAAAGATGTATCTCTGTGATCGCTATAACATTAAATAATAGTAATAAAATAAAGTTAAAAATTAAAAAAATCCCATAAAAGAAACCTAATTTTTGCGACGTTTTTGGTGATTGGTGGTCGTAGGATCATTACTTACACTTGAAAATTTCATAAAAGATGTATCTCTGTGATAGCTATAACATTAAATAATAGTAATAAAATAAAGTTAAAAATTAAAAATATCCCATAAAAGAAACCTAATTTTTGCGACGTTTTTGGTGATTGGTGGTCGTAGGATCATTACTTACACTTGAAAATTTCATAAAAGATGTATCTCTGTGATCGCTATAACATTAAATAATAATAATAAAATAAAGTTAAAAATTAAAAAATTCCCATAAAAGAAACCTAATTTTTGCGACGTTTTTGGTGATTGGTGGTCGTAGGATCATTACTTACACTTGAAAATTTCATAAAAGATGTATCTCTGTGATCGCTATAACATAAAATAATAATAATAAAATGAAGTTATAAATAAAAGAATTCCTATAAAAGAAACCTAATTTTTGCGACGTTTTGGTGATTGGTGGTCGTAGGATAATTACTTACACTTGAAAATTTCATAAAAGATGTATCTCTGTGATCGCTATAACATAAAATAATAATAATAAAATAAAGTTTAAAATTGAAGAATTCCCATAAAAGATTCGTAATTTTTCCGACGTTTTGTCATTGAAAATGTTGTCATTGAAAATGACTATCAAATCCATTTGAAGGGAGACGCATTTTTAGCCATAACTCCAAGGGTATGGGGTCTAGCCAAAACTTTAAGATTTTAAAAGATCAAGATTTCAGTTGCGCATTGTATGACATCAAAATTTTAGAAATCGGTTTAGTAGTTTTTGTAAAAAATTGGAAAATGTAAAAAAATCAGGATTTTTTTTGGATTTTTTTTAGTTAATCCAAAATATTTTGAGAACGGAGACCGATATCAAAAAAAAAATTGTATCTTAGCCATTAACATAGCTACGATTTGAGATCAAGTTTTTAGAAATCGGTTGGTAATTGTAAGAGAAATTATTTCCGAAAGATGAGATTTTTTGGTCGATCGCTGGTGTTTGCGGATATAAGTTACTATATTTCAGAGGGAATTCGTCGGATCGCTTTGAAGTGTTATAGACAAGGTTAGAAGGCGTCAGTAGCTACAGTTTGAGACCAAAATTTTTAAAATTCGGTTGGAAATCGAACAAGAAATTTGACATATCGCCTTTCGGCCTGTATTCGTTCGAATGCTTCATTATCGAGTTCAAAACGTTTAAGAATATTAGAGGCTGCAGTTTAAAACCTAAATGTTTCAAATATGTTGAACAAACGAAAACATTTTGTCATTGAAAATGGCTATCAAATCCTTTTCACGGGAGACGCATTTTTAGCCTTAACTCCAAGGGTATGGGGTCTAGCTAAGATTTTATGATCTTAAAAGATCAATAATTTAGTTGCGCATCGTATGACACTAAAGTTTAGGAAATCAGTTTTGTAGTTTTCGAAGAAAATTGGAAAAAGGAAAAAAAACGGGATTTTTTTCGGATTTTTTTTTACTAAATCCATATTATTTCGAGAACGGGGACCGATATTGAAAACAAAAAAAATGGTATCCTGGCCATTAACGTAGCTTTAGTTTGAGACCAAATTTTTGGAAATCGGTTGGTAATTGTAAGAGAAATTATTTCCGAAAGATGAGATTTTTTGGTCGATCGCTGGTGTTTGTGGATATAAGTTACTATATTTCAGAGGGTATTCGTCGGATCGCTTCGAAGTGTTATACAAAAGGTTAGAGGGCGTCGATAGCTACAGTTTGAGACCAAAATTTTGGATATCGTTAGGAAACCGAACAAGAAATTTAACATCACATGTTTGATTTTATGGACGATCGGGAACTTGTTAACATTACGGTCATCGCCTTTCGGCCTGTATTCGTTCGAATGCTTCATTATCGAGTTCAAAACGTTTAAGCATATCAGAGGCTGCAGTTTAAATCGTGGCAATGCCACGATTTCGTGGCAATGAAATGAAATAATCTGTGAAAATCGGATTTGAGTAGGTTCATTTTCAATGAAACCGATGGTTGCGGGGACTGCAAGATCTGTGGATTTTTTTTTACCGCCTTAAGGGACTCTAGACCTAAATACTAGATTTTATATATATGTAGATAGAATTAATGTTAACGCTATGTATTGCTTTTTTTTTACAAAAAGACTAAGTACATATTTTAAATTAAATACTTTTCTTAACATATTAATATACGCACCAAAGAATATATGGCTAGACATGTTATTATTATTCTTCAGAAACAATGTTAAAATATAATTGTAGTAACTAATATCAGTATTCGGTCTGCTAACGTATACAAATTACGGTATCAACAATTGTTAAGTTTGGGAATTAAAGTTTCATTTCAATTGATATTGATCTTCTTGGTAAAATATAGTATAAGTAGTATATTTTTATGTGACATTATTTGTGTATAATATTTTATCGAATCGATATAAATAAATTTAAAAAAAGGGTACACAGGTTTCATAAGTTCAATAATATAAGAGATGCGTTTATTTACCCCCATTGCCTATTGTATATTCAAAGACAAAAGCGCTTAAAGAGTAAACTACAGTCGCGCTTCGGAGTTGACACGCACAATTGTATAATTAAATTTCTTTATTAAGTTATAGGTATGAAATAAAAAAAACTCCTCTCGCTAACATTTCCACATTTTCTGTGAACAATTTGAGCTGTAATAGATTTATAACTTAACCTTGTTCTTTCTTTGGCTTGAATATTTAACGTGATCCTCCCTCGCATTCCCGGTCTTGGAAAAAAATTGTTCGGCGGCAGTTAAAAATTTAGAATGAAATTTCCATCACAATTTTTTATTTTTTTTGGACAAAAACAATATTAACGGAGTGAATATCAGCGTCCTTTTCTTGAATATAATTAACTGCTAATATATATTTCAATTTGTCTTTATAAATATTAGGGCATAGATTAGGAATTATACACAATATATACAAAAGCTTCCGTTTCAAACTAATATATTGCACCCTTGTATGACAAATATTTTACATATTAGACTAAGAGCAGGTAAACCTAGAGAACAGCGATGGAACACCATCACACGTCTCGAAACTTTACCATTAAAGCGATCATAATTTTCCATTAACGAATTCATAATTTCTCATTCGGTTTAGATCTATACATGTAACGATGTTCATGTTTATTGCGTGGCATATTTTTACTGTTCAATATGCCTGCGATTGCAGGATAGGTTAAGCCTTGGCGATTACGTTTGGCGGTTGGGCCCGTTACACTCGTTTTTAACTCCCGACGAAAAAAGAGGGGTGTTATAAGTTTGACGTGTGTGTGTCTCTGTGTATCTGCCCGTGGCATCGTAGCTCCCAAACAGATGAACCGATTTGGTTGCGGATTTTTTTATATGAATGGTGAATTAGTCGAAAGTGTTCTTAGGTATGTTTGATGAAAATCAGTCCAAGATGGCCACCGCCACAAAATGACGAATAGCATATTTAATCACTACTCTATCGATATGGGTGTCAAATGAAAGGGCTTGACTAGTAGAATTGTATACACTATGACAAATTTCAAATCCAAGATGGCCGCCACCACGAAATGGTGAATTACATATTTTCTTTCACTACTCCATCAATATGGGTATCAGATGAAAGGACTTGATTAGTTGCATAATGTACACTATATTCTATATTGAAAGGGAATGATGAATATTAACTAACGAAATAAAAACTTAAAAATTGAAAAACATTTTTTTGTCTGATCATGTATGAATTCATTTAACTAAATAAAAGTTTAAAAATTTTGATATCAAAATAAAATTTAAAATTTAAAAAACACCCGGCACCAAAAAAACTAACCTTTAAAAAGTTTAAAATAATACAAGTTTGTTCATTGTCAAATGATTTTTGAACCTTAAAAGCGTCGGGGACCGTTAACTAAACTTAAAATACTTAATAATCAGCGGTCCCAGACGCTTTTAAGGATTAAAAATCATTTGACAATGAACAAGCTTGTATTATTTCACATTTTTTAAAGGTTAGTTTTTTTTGTGTCGGGGGTTTTTTAAATTTTTGTAGACAATAATCAGGATCAAGTTTATTTTACGCATGTCACTTAACTGGCAGGTTAATCAAGCAACTTAAAACAACAGCTAGTATACCAAGCTCAGCGTCCATCCGTCGGTCCTCAAGACTTGACCATGACCAGGCTGGAAACGTAAAAATCAAATTTTGCAACTCGCAAATTATTCTGGAGTTACTTTTACTTGACACAAATGTCCGAAGCAAAGGGCAAAAAATTAGCAATTTATATTTAGTTCAAGGAGCCGTTCTAAAAGGAGGTGGCGAGGGGGGGAGTAGCAATTTACAAGCGGCCATCAACTCAGCCATAGCGGCGCGGACCGTTCTAGACAAGAGAAGAGAGGTGAAAGTGACAGACACGCCGGAGTCAACACGAAAGAAATCGAGTTCAAAGTCGCGGACCATAAACAAAGTTTATTAAACACTCAAGAGTGCGCGCCAAACATGTCGCGTTGTGTTTTATTTATATTCAACACTATACGAAAACGTCCCGCTTTTTGACTGATTTGACATCCCACACTACAACCCACAAGATATGTCGTTATACAAAAAGGACTAATCTGATGTCTTTGCGTAAATATGTAGGTCACTTTTATAACAACTTTTCACATTTAACTTAAGCTAGAACCGTTTTTGTTATCTTAATCTAGTATACATGAATAACCATTCAATATCAAAAATGGTTTGAAAAGCTCGTGAATCTCTAATCTGTTACCGATAAAACTTATTTGATTTTTCGTAAACTGTATTATTTTGCTTAATATTTCCTACACCCAAAAGTTCCCAAATCCAGGGAAAACCACATTATTAAAAAAATAAAAAATTTACTTGACACTGGTCTCGAAAATTTCGCTTTCGCTTTTGTGTGTCAGGAAAAATACATAAGCATGAAGCGGCTAAGACGTTGTTACCCCATTTCTATAAACCGCTAAATGTGTTTGTGGATTTTATGGTTTACTGTCAAAGAGTAAGCATTTGCTCCAGGAAGACCATTCCATTCCAACAGCCCATTATACCCCACTGCAGGGAGTTAGGCCTCTCCCCATGGTGAGAGGGTTTGGAGCTTAATTTCATCACGCTGCTCTAATGTATGTCCCCAGATTGTAACGACTGCCAACTATTGACAGCAACTCAAGCTCTCCGAGGCACGGAGTCAGTGACGGAAGGTGAGAGTGAAGGAAGACAGTGCTGCTGAAATCATGTGAGTTCCTTTTCTTCTCCTTTATCAAAAGGTTGATATCATAGTGAGAATCTGTACTAATCTGTGTTTAGCCCTCATGGAAATGGACATGAGCATATGTAGATATACTTTCAATAACTTTGTACACTTTTATGATGTATGGATGTTGCGTAAAGAGATGTTAGTATTGTGGCAATCGTCACGCATTACTACATTATCTCCGATGATAGAACCAAAGTACTTATTACTGAAAAAAAACTAATTACGTATATTCTGAATAGTTTGCCTATTAATATTAGATAAGAGCCAACCAAAAAAAAAGTTAATTAAATTGTTAATACATCATCTTCCAGACCTATAGTATTTGACATGTAAATCAAGTATAATTTTAAGTAGATTTATGAAGTGAAAACTTCTTTTTAAATTTGTTTTTAACAGTAAAATAATACATTTAATTTCTCATAGACCTAGAGCCTCAAATCTTACTACATAAAATAGGTTATATAAAAAATAGAAATAAAAGTGCATCCAACAAAAATTTACGGTAACATCCCACAGATAAACTAAATACAATATAATGGTGTAATAGAAATAAACAGTTATTGCTGACTGCTATTCTCTTCCGACAAAACAGTCAAGACCAGTTTCTTTAGATTAATTAAGGTGCAGTTGAAAATATCAATATCACATAATTGATTGTTATGCAAACGGCAAGCACGCCTCAAGAAACCTTTATTAGCGTTTTATGGGATATATTGTAAATTAATAAAAAAAACTCTACTTTAATGAGTAAATAAATAATAATAATAATACTTTAAAGTAAGTTAATAATTGTATTCATAAAACTGAATCGTCTATAATATATTTCACAACATAGTTAATTGTCTGAAAGAAACAATAGGAGCTGTTTGTTTTAAGCTAAAGAAGTTGGCTTAGCTTCCACCACTGTGGCGGACGACGCAACGGCGGCCCTCTAACTTTTAATTTCACCGAGCAATTACATTTTTCTTTGTTATAATTTTGATCAGATTTCCGTATCTTTGGCGACGTCGCTTTCTGAATTTAATTAACGCCGGAGTTGGTACGCCACTGGCAACGAGGCGCCTGCTAACATAATATGGAATAAAAATGAGAACATTTCTTCAAACAGGGAGGCAAACGACCGAAAGAAGTGTAATATCGTGCGGTTTTTGTTGTTTGGTTTTTTCTTTTAGTTCATTTATTTTAAAATTAGTAACCTATAAAAAAGAAGTTATTTTAACTACATCGAAATCTTTTATTGCTTTATATTTGCATCGATTCGACATAATATAGTAATCATCACTATATTTTAATTTCGTAATATTACTAATATAATAATCTCTCAAAAAATTGGATTAACTTTACTGTTATTATGAACATTTTTCGTCCTTACGATAATTAAAAATTAAAACGGTAAAACATGATTATCATTTGTAATTAAGACAATTAAAAAAGAAAAAGCGTTAATCTGGGGGCACGGCCGTGCCCCCACCAAGTCGAGCGAAAAAGCGTCACGGCCGTACCATCCTTTTCTCGAAGCAATTCAGACCATTTTCAACCCCCTGTAACTTCGTTGTGGATAAAACTAGAAGACTTAAATTTTCAGTAACCATGCAGGCATATTATATAAGCATATTTTCAAATTTTATTCAATTGGAACCAGTATTTTTAAGAAATTATAACGGGTCAAATTTCTTCATTTTGTCACTCACTCACTCACTCACCGATCATCAAAATTCTAAGGCACTTCTAACAGACCTAGAAGCTTCAAATTTGGAATATAAGTAGTGTTTGGTGTATGAATCAAGGAAAAACTAAAAAATCTAGAAAAGACCGCAAAAAAAAATTAAGCCCATACAGCCAAGTCTTCAGTTAAATTTTTCAATATTGGCTTTATTCGTAACGATGTTTTATTACGGCAGTTATTATTATATTGCGTGCGAAGCCGCGGGTTTAAGCTAGTCCCATATAAATATAGGCGCATGGTAGTGCCCCTGCCAAATCGAGCAAAAAATGGGTATTCCCGTCATGAAAACACGTGTATTAAATTATTTATTAATGCAAAAAACGTACCTACGTGCGTATTCGTACTTATTACGAGTGCGTAAGGTTGTATAATATATCTTAGAAAAACTATATACATATAGATATACATATATACAATAAGTAGAAGGTACCGAAAAGGAAAAAAATAGAACTGTCTACAAAATACAAAAAGAAATGAGATCCCATCAAAAAGAATACTTGTCAAAAAAACCAAGTCTCGCAACTCAGTTGTTCTGCGGTAAAAAGTTGTGAGATCCATGTAATACCAAGTCGGTTATTAATTTATTCGGTTATAAATATATTGAGACTTGGCCATCGCACTAAATAATTGAATTTACATGTGTTTTCAGGCGATTGAATTTACACGTGTTTTCAGGCGATGGCCAAGTCTCAATATATTTATCACCGAATAAATTAATAACCGACTTGGTATTACATGGATCTCACAACTTTTTACCGCAGAACAACTGAGTTGCGAGACTTGGTTTTTTTGACAAGTATTGTTTTTGATGGGATAGAGTAATAACATATAACAATTACTCACAAATCATATTAAATAATAATTTAAACCATTGTTACATATTAAGTAACAGTTTTACTAATTTCAAAATGCAATATGAAGAATTTATAGCTGAGCTGCACAAGGGTTCGTGAAGAGTAGCATGAATCTAAACATAATTGCACGTACCTACAGTATGTCACTGTCTGCATTTTTTTTATAACAAATTGTCTAATGTTTTAATTTTTATGTTTGTTGTACGTCATAGATCAACGACTTGTTTCTAAGTCGCGTCCGTATTGAACGTGGCATCGGTTGATTTCCCAGTGGAAATGAAGAAATGTACTGCCACCCCTTTAGCAAATGGAGCGACATGCGCTCTCCACCAAATATTTTTTTCCTGGCACCTGGTGAGGCGAACACGAGCGACGTGCGGACAATGAACAAGAATTCCAAACAAATCAAAATCCACGATTATTATTTGTTGTTTTTGGAAAATATAATACGAATTACGAATATAGCTTTTGCATAATATTTTTACTTGTATATTCTTGACATAGATCATTATCTATACTTTCCATCACTGGTTGCATTCCAAAAACTATGGTGAAAAACAAACAACGACTAATAGAAATTAATGGACTGACAGAGTTTTTAACGTGATATACATATATAAGAGTGTAAAAATTAATATTTCTAATTCACAGCATAACATATTCTTTAATCTTTCATTTGTAAAATGCTTTAAAAATTTCCTAATTTTCCTCAAAAAAGGTGATGCAGAAATCCAAATCACTGGCATTAAATTCATTCATGAAGACACCGAATTAGGATTAAAGAAACATAATCACAATGATGCAATGTCGTCTCATATTATTGTGTTATCTAATATTTATCTAAATAATATTTATCAATATAGATTTTTGTACTGTCAGGAAAAATATTTTAATTTGAAAATTTGATCAAGTACATATTTTATTTTGTTCATAGTGGGTTTAAATTAAAGAATTCCCTATAAGTTTGCTATTTTATATTTAAACATTTAATTTTCTAAGCACACAAGGAGCGGAATTTCGTGATAAACCTTTATAGAAAAAGTAACGACATTTCATGTATTCGTACTGTAGTGTGAGTGGTTATTTGTAAAAATCCAGTTAAAATTTTTTAAATCGTCTGTGGTAAGAATTAAAAAAATTAACTTTTTAGGAAGAAGTTGTATTTTTTACGTTTAACGTTACACGCTAACTTTTATTGCATGCCTCACAAAGCGATGAAAACACGTCTAATTTTCTCACATTCAATCATTCTTCGACACTTTTTGGTACACAAAACATAATACATTCTTTTTCATTTTACAGACAATTTATCAAAAATTACTCTCTAGGAATTTTTAGATAGATTTATTTAAATATTAATTATAAAGAAAATATTTTACTTGAAATTTTGGGCGCAAGATGGTTTTCGAGAAACAACATGAAACAGCTTACTTTTTTCTAAATAGATATTGTTCAAAACTTTTCTAATTTTATAATAATTAAACAAATAAAACTCAATGGTTCTCGATATTTATTTTTTTATTATTAAAGCGGTAAAAGTTAGAAATAATATTTTTAAGTGTTAAATAAGCCAATGAGGCGTGCTATTTTAGATTTCAAATTTTTTGGAGATTTCAATACTTAAGAAATAAAGAAAGATTTTATTTGACTTGCTAACATGCAAATCATAAATATAATAACTAAAACACAATAAATAAGGGCAATGCCAAAACGGCCACGACTCAGCTCACACAGTACACTGCACAGCTGATTTTCAGTCGTAACAATGCTGCTATAGACAACTAACATAGTTATTTTTAAACTATAACTATGACAGAACCAAAAAAAGGATTTAAAAATAACTTAATATTAAAACTTTAATAATAACTTAAAAAATAAACAGATCCTATAGCTAAGTATAAATTATAGACTTATATACATATACACATACATTTACATACAAGCACACATTAATATACACGTATAAGTAAAAATGGGCAAGTAAGTCACAATTAAATGAAATAATAACACTTGCAAACCAATTAGACAAATGAAGATGAACAACAAATACTTCATAAAAATGTATATCTTGGCATTGAAATTTGATTGATGTTTACAAAAATAACAAAAGTTAATTACAAAAAATTTACAAAAACGTCATGAATCAGTGGATTCATAACGTTTTTGTAAATTTTTGAGTTAGGGTTGACCTATTAGCAATGTGTTGTCTAATTTTTAAGGAACAAAATAACGTTGTACCTATTGTGTAAATATGTGTGTTGCTTTTGAGCGATTTTGAGAAGTCGTTCACCATCTCGCGTTCAGAGCAATCGCATATCGATTTCAATCACTAATGCCTCAATAGTTATGTGATCTAAACATAGTACGGTTAATATCATATAAGTACTAAACAGCGTCATATAAGTGTTGTACATTAAATTTTCATAGCACATTGACCAATTAAATTAAATCCGTGTACGCTTTAATTACACTAAGCAACCGAAAGTCCTCCGTACCTACTGATTTCGTATAAGATTTTTACTTGTATGTATGATGAATAATTTTATTTCCTTGGTGGAATGAATAATAAAATTGTTATCGGTCCTAAATCCAAATACTATTTTTTTCTGAGATGTTTTTCTTTTAAATACAAAAATAAGGTAAACTCCCGGAAAAATCTTAAAAGGAAACTAGTGTCGTAGTGTATGCGACGGTGCGTGTATTCGTTTGAAGGTCTTAGCCGACCCAAGTCAAGAGCCGTTCTGCGTCCACTCAAACAAATTACGTTAAAAAGACATACTGTTATGTGAAAGGATTATGAAATTTAACATACAACGTTACTACCTTTATACAGGTTGTATACCCAGTATCTTTGTTATATAGTTACTGTTTGCAAATGGATTTGCCTGAAATTATTCAATAGGAGCAAAAACAAATTAAGAATTACTAGCTTTCAAGAATCAAACAATGTCAGATCACTCCTTTTAATATATATATATATATATATATATATATATATATATATATTTATTAAAAGGAGTGATATATATTTATGTAGGTATATATGGTATTTGTCTAACAAGCTAGTATATTTCCGATTTATAATTATTGTGAAATAACCTACTATGCGTATGTTAAAAAAATTCATAATTATTTATTTAATTGTAAGAAAAGTAGGATACTTGGATTTGAAGTTGTTTAAGCAACTAATTAATTATATGTTTATATGTAAATTTTTAATTAAATTAAATTAAATTAAATTAATTTCTCTAGTGCTCTTAATATTTGCTTACTTTTGGGACTAGATGGCGTTTTGTGGGTTGTCATTATTAATAAATGATTTATTTTCTCTTCATAAATAATTCTTTCTGGTCGAATTAAAGCACCTAATATGTTTGAATAACATATGTATTTTTCTCACCTGTCTGCCATTACGTAAAAATGCTATCACATTTTACTTTTCCATAAAAATAGTGCTAAAAACTATTTCACTGTAAAACCTATTTTATTACAATACTTGCATCGTACGCCTACGACGCCCACTTCCTCATGATACGCCCGTTTATCTGCTTTGAAGACTTTTTATTTTGTGAATTCCATACAAAATTCAGCGTAGTAAAAAATATCTCACTCGCTACGGGAAGGTGAGCGGGGACAATCGCACACCATAGGTTTTTATACGACCAGGCGGGTATCGCATCGAATATTAAAATTATTAGATACTTTCAAGTAGAGCTTGACTGTAAACAAAATAGAAATCAGTGTGATAAACCAAACGCTTAGGTATCAGAAAAATCAAGATACCTCGTCTTGTATTTGTACGATAGAAAATTGAAACAAAATTACAGAGTCATGCAAGGCTAGGGCGAATTCTATTATCATTTAGTTAAATTACACATGAAATGACGTTTCAGAATAATTATATAGTTTTCCAATACCATGTTCACATGGACGTCACACTAAATTGGACTGTACAGTGCTATGTCAGGAAGTGGCGTAACTTTGGATTACGGCGTATTTTTCTTACTCATATTTTTATGGTCGTGATCTTGATGTACTACAACTATGAGCAAAATCTAATGAAACAAATGTAACTATTATGGCGTTTGTCCGTCTGTATAGACCAAGATAAACGTCGTTTACCTTCAAATACGTTGCTCATATTTAAATACTCGTAGTTAGTAAAGAACCGCGATTACTTATTATAAGTATAGTATGTTCATTGACAAAGTAAACATAAATACCTTTTACAAATTAAATTGACTTCATTAATTGTCATATTGTAATTTTGAGCAAATATTTAGTATGTGTAATCTATTGGTACATTTAAATATAATATAACAAAATCATGCCGCCGCCAGACCTTACTTATTTTTTTATAAATAAAATATGTGGGATTAAGAAGTGTTAATATGTACTGTTCGTGTATGCATACCTGCTAGCTTGTACTTGCTTGTACCGACGCGGCCAATTCCCTGTGAATTGCTAAAGGTAAATAAAAATGAAATTTACTTTCCTAAAAGTATCAGTGCCGTATCTTATGTATGTTTCAAAGAATACTAATAAAAATCAATACTACCAGACACTTCCCTTTGGCGGTAATCCTTGCCGGACGCTTTAAACTCCTACTGACCTCATCTGAAATGAGTGAAGAGTAAAACACTTTTCACGTTATATTAATAACGTAAATCTTAACCGGAGGCCCGCGCCAACGGAATTATTTCGCATCGAGTAACTCTTAGGGGTTTCTCGACATCTTCGCGCCGGTTACACCCTAGTGTGTCTCCTGGCCGCTTCGATGACGTTGTTGAAGCTTTCGGGCTAACGACACGCGTCCTTATTCTGCTTCAGGGGGTAGTTTAGTGGGTGCAACTCCCACATACCCCGCGCGCTCGAGCGCGCGGAAATTGTACAGTATAATCCGTCTTCTTACTGCAAAAATAAAACAAAAAAAAAACGAACGCTTTAGAAATCCTAAAATTTAATATAATTTTACTTATTTTCTCAGGCTTTATTTTTATATATGATATCCGGTGAAATATTTCAATACTTTCCTTGATATCCCCTCAGAGCTCCAGACACACACTAAGGATCTCCATGAGTGTGAGTGCGAGCGTGACAATTAGATAGTTTTATAAATTACCTTTATTTAATTTATGTCATTAGCGGTCCAATGGAAGTATTTCACTTCAAGAATCACATCGTTAGAATGACAAACGCATATGCTAAAAAAAACCCTGGTTCTGTACAAAAAATACTAGATTTTATTAACGAAAGACACTAATCCTAAAGAAACAACCTGAATCTAAGATACGGTTGCTAAAATTTACAGAAGAAATTATAAAGCATATTATTAGTCCTTTCAATGATGGACCTCAACCCACAGCAAGGCCAACTACTGAGTTTCATAATTTAGATGTCATTCCTGTACTAGTATTTAGATACAGTAAAAAAGACTGCTTACCAAACGTTGTATATGTACACGGAATAAAAAGCGCGAGGAATCGAGAAATGTTTGCGCAGTTTATTCTTAAGGACCTGCTTTATCTGTGACGCCATATTTTCGAACGTACCACGCTGTTAATCAAGCAGAATAACATAATTTAATTTTTTTATGATGATTGAAATATGCCTTGATATTTTTAGTTATTTATAGTAAAGCCTTATTTCAATTAGGGCTTAATTTTTGTACTACGAAAACAAAATGAGACTCCCTTATTTTCATTTCTTAGCGAAGTATTTTTTAATTAATAATCTTACTTGTTGTTAATATCTTGTTTTATTTGAGATGCCAATGCTCACATTCCAGTCCACCGTATGGTGCCAGAGTATACGATTTACTTAGAAATGGCCACCGAGGTCCTACGAGATATCTCGTAGCTAGCATTCGGTGTGTCAATACCCTACTGCAGGCGCTTAAGCCTCTCCTCGGAATGAGGAAGTATGGAGCTTAATCGGGTTGGGTTGTGTGAACACATACTTGAAAATAATTAATATGTGTAGGTATGCAATTATTGAATGACCTTATTTTACAAAAATACATTTCAAAAACATAACTAGGTTTGCGTAAAAATATAAAAAATATGAGAAGATATTGAAAGAAAATCGTCATAGGTATGGAAGTTACGGTATATTTTAAGAAATCGAATAAAAAGTCAAGAATTAGAAACATCCATCTTCTACTCAGAGCTACTTGAACGTTTTTTTTTTCAGTGATGTAGTACCACCAGGAAGCGGTGCAGTAAAAGTCTACCTCTAAAACGACTGGGCAGATTCAGGTACAGTTTCTAGATTCTAGGAGAAGGTTTTTAGATTAGTTTACGGATATAAGCCTTCATGGGGCGCTGTAGTATATATATTTATTCAAAACGGCTTTTTAGGATTCCATATCTCAAATGAAAAAAAGGACCCTTATAGAATCACTTTGTTGTGCGTCTGTTTGTCAAGACCCTTTATCTCCGGAATGTGTGGAGATATCGAGTCTAAATTAAAACCATATACTCAACTCTACAACCTCTTGAAACTGTAAAAAAACAAACTTTTAAGTTAAGGTAAAAAACGTGTGTTTCGGCACTCTCAAGGGAATCAAAATTAAGAGGGTATTTTCCATTGACCTAGAACTATGAAATTTGGCAAGTAATACCGTCTCATACTACAAGTGTAGGGAAAAATCTGAAAACTATACATTTGTATTTTAAATCATAAAAAATATAGTCTTTATTTAAAGTACGTAATCAATCATTGAAATTAAGCAACGGTAAGTGCGGTAATATATACCAACTTTGTATGGAACCCTCGGTGGGCGAGTCCGAATCGCACTTGTCCGGATTTTTGATATCATCTGGTTCAACTGGCTATAACCATTCCACTTTAGGGCACAGGCCTACTGATAGTTTAAAAGTAATAAAATGTAAAATTCTATAAGTATTTTGAAACTTTATTAGAAAAAAACTTTAATTATGTAATTAAAAAATAAAATAAGAAGTATCTTCTACAACGAATAAAATAATTATATAACTAGCTAACTATTTCACCCATTGATATTTATCAGTGTATGGATGCGGTATCACCATAGTTGTACATGATTCTAAAGTTTTTATGACGAATCTTCACACAATAGTCGTAAGTTCGATTTCAGCCCAGACAAATATTTGTATGCACGTACATGTTTATTTTTTTCATGGCTGGGTGTTAAATAACTAAGTATGTATATATAAGGGCGGTTAAATAGGTATATCAGCTGTCTAGTTACCCATAACACTAGCGTAATAATTGCTTGCTTTGGGAATAGATGGCGCTGTGTGGGATGTCCCTTGTATTATTATTATACTATTATACGTTAGCTATTTATTCTTTGAAATAAATTAAGAAATACATTTAAATGTTATCATAACTCAATTTCCAACGTATACCATTGTGTGCATAAAGGCATTAAAGTTTAATTCGGTACACGGCAATGCAATAACATGAATTATGCAGTCGGTTCCGGGACACTTTATTCGCGCGATGCTGGCAACACGAGTACCGTAGTTACACAGTGGAGGCGCCATACGTTCAAATCTAACTTGAAGCGAACGCGGCCCAACTTCGACTAGCTAGCTCTCTTATTTATTAAACAAACTGCATCTATGCATTGCGTTAATGTAATATACACGTGCTAAAGTTTCTTTACAGGCACTACATACGTTTTCGCGCGTTGATTTTATATTGGTACCCATAAAGTGCGAAATAAAAACATTTCCAATTTTAAGTACCTACTTTGTTCATCTTCAAAGAATTGCAATTATGAATTATTAATTAAATGAGATTACATATTTTCATAATTAATTATTTCAATGAAAAGCCGGTAAATTAATACTAGTGTTACTATTTACAATAAATATGCTTTTATTTTTATATCTCACAGGAGGCAGCAAAATAAAAGTAGTTAGAGCTATTAGTAAAAGTCAAACAACGAGATACGACACTACCCATGTTCCGATATGCGTTTTCACTTATCTGATTGCGATAACTCATATCGCTTGAAAACAAAACAAAATCAAACCGAGTAACATACAGTCAGAGTTAGTAACAGACATCCGTACTTCGAAACTTAGCGATCCGAAAGTGTGACTTTTTGCCGTACTAATCTAGTGTTATTTTAAGTCGGACAGCATATCATAGTACAGGCGGCGCTACTAAAAACAGAATCCACAAAGAACCATATTGCGAAAACAATAGTAGTGAAGTAGTCGAATTAGCTTTAAAACTTATTATTTCAGGTGGCGGCAAACAAACTTATAACCAAAATATGTTTGGTGATGCTCTTTATGGGAAACTAGAAATTTTATCCATTCCTTAATTTAAATAGTTAATACGTAACATAATTCCATTCCTTTCGTGGATAAAGACAATTTAAATAGAAATGCAATACATAATTTTTATCATTTAAATACGGAACCGTCAAAGGTGAGTCGGACGTTGGCTCTGCTAACCGTTTTCATGAATTATAACTCGTTAACTGAATAAAACTTGGACAGCGGGTCCTCATCATTTTCTCGGGTCAAAGTTTAAGTTACTTTCCTTTGTCGGTGAAAAACTTCTGATTTATGGCCCGACCGAATCAAGGCGCCCTTCGTCAGCTAATAAAGTATTTTTTTCGAGGAGTACTTGGAAAATTCTCGTAGTTAATTAACCCTTTAAGAGTCAATTAGCGCGCGCTCGTTCAGTAAATAAGAATAAGGAATAAATTTATAAAATCGTCTTGTAGTTAACTACACTTTAATTACGTACAGATACAAATACAATTTTGGAATAGAGCCGTCGCTCTTCCAAACCCTGAGGTTACGCCAGTTTTGTAAAATGAATCGAATTTTGAACAAAATTTTCGCAGAATTATAATATCTATGTACAACAAATGGTCACCGACCCTCAAATCGCGTCATTTGACATGAAAATCCTTGTACTTACATAAAAATATTTGAATATGTAATTTTCATTAAGAAGATTGAACTTAAGCCGTTAAAAGCCATTAAAGTTTATTTTCTTAATTTTCGCCCTTAATTATATTCAGAGTTATACGGAGTCGCGGCGCTAACTGCTTTTTTAAGGGCACGTAAAAATGGTGAGAAGCAATGGAAATTTAATTTAAAAGGATACCGGGCCGATTTTTAAATTCAAGTAACATCGGCGGCGACGTCTGCCGAATGACAATTAAGTGTGAATCCCCCCTCTGCCAACCCCGCCCCGCGGTCGCCATTATTACGCCCATATTTTCAGCTACCGTAATTTGCAGCGTGACATTATTCGCTATTTAATGTGCCGGTCGGGATTGCGCGCGCAGATTGCCCCTGCGCTATCTGACCTCTAATCATAACAATAGCTTACAAGCAAACTGCATATTAATTTCAGGTGCCATTTCCGTCATTCAGACAGGTACCTAACGTTCGAAGCTAATTCGATGTGATCGCACAGCTTAATGTATTAAATTCTGACTTATTTAGGAAACCAATTTCATGCGTTTACTGGAAAATACAGTTAGTACGGTTAGTACGTATACTGTGAGAAGATGGTGCGAGTGAGTGTATGCCGTCAAACTGCAGTGGAGCCCCATATATTCCGTCGTGCTGGCAAGTTCAGCAACTTATGTTGTTTGTGAGGTCAGACAGCTCACGGATGTTAAATAGCTCGATTAGTTTATTTAATTTCATAGCGTCATATTCTAAGTTGGAGCAGAGCTTCTGATATAAAAACAATTCTTAAAACAAAAATGTACACTTTCAGGAACGGGTTTCACTTCGGGGGTGACATTGCAACTTTGGTATCTTGACGATTCTATTCAATGCATTTAAAGTTATATATTTTGTATCAAATTGCAATTATTCTTAATATATTGTTAATTACTTCTTAATATAATAATAATACAATAAAAGCTTAAACATAACAACAACGTCTAGGCCCCAAACTAAGCATTAGCTTGTATTTTGGGTACCAAGCGAAGACAACACATAAATATATCTAACAACCAAGACGCGGCACCAGTATCAATTCTGATATATTCATGATATAAATACTGACCCGACCTGAGATTCGAACCCAGGACCTCCAGCTTCGTAGGCAGGATCACTACTCACTAGGCTAAGCGGTCGTCAATTTGTCGTCAATATATTTAATTCGTAGAAGAACTAAAATTGTCGATACACCAATTAGCAAGCGTTAGACGTCCCCCGGCGTCTAACGCTTCGCTTGCCGGTACGTAATAGCCAGTAATAGGTGGACTGATGACCTGAAGCATCATACCGGGGGTAGTTGGATGCGAAAGGCGGAGGACTGTGTGTGGCGATGAGCCTTGAAAGAGGCCAATATCCTACAGTGAAGAGACATGGACTGATGAAGTTGACGTTCACAACGTTAATACGCGAAATAGATGTTAACTAGTGATGCCATCTTATTGCCTGAAAAACCACTTAAAAAATATTTGTTTTGCTTATTGTATTTCTTCTTAATTTGTTGAAATATGAAATATTTGTTATTGGTGTAAATTTATTGTAAATTGTTTTATACTTATTGAAATAATAACTGTCCAGTCTACTGTTGGTCCTTCTTAGCCGAAGCTACATTCCTTGCCAAACCAAATTATAACTAAATTCAAATTGTAGCCTAGACCATTTAAAAGGGTTAATATTTTGAATTTGACTCAGATTAATACACAAAATTCATATGTCTACATGTTATTAATACAAAATATTGAATTGTGTCTTTCGTATTAAATATTTTAAGACTGAACAGTGAAAAAACTATCCGAACGGCACATAAGTTAAGTGTGTGATAAAAGCTTAGAAGTGGATAAGAAAAGATCATAAATCTAAGCAGAATATGACAAAACGGCAGCTTATCTCCGCTGCGACGTTGATGGATCGCGGCCGCCTTTCCCACAAATTCATTTATAATAGTCTCTCGCATTGGATTCATTTATTTTGTAGATCACCTCGTGGCGTGTGGTGGCGACAGTCCTGTGGCCGCAGGTGTCTGGTGGCTAGGTGCCACGGCCAGGTCTGCGTTGTACGAACTCTAATTTATATGGGCAAATCCCGATTCAAATTTATCTTTTGTATATGCCCGATATACAACGCGAATATTAAATAGTTTTGTTATAAGAGATGCAATAATATAATCAACCTGTAGTTTAATAGAAATGCAAACAGAACGTTACAAAAAATCACCTAACCTAACCCAACCAAATAATATGAAAAATGTAATCTGAAATATTTTTGTCTCTAGACTCATCACAATCATTATCACTGTACTGTATCGAATGGTAAAACATGTATGCAATTCAGACGTGGTAGAAGTGAAACCTTCAAAAATGTTGGTTTCAAGATAATGAGACGAATGTAAAATTTCGGAAAGTTTCACTATTTTGAACAGTAAAATCATCATTATGCGTAATAGAACTATAATTTTTCACATTCAACAACGCTTTGCAGCGTGCATGAAATTCACGAACACGTTCCGTTGAACTTTTTGCTGTATTTAAAATCTTGTTTTCCTTTTTTTCGGCAATGGCGACAAAATTCTGCATTCCTATTAGGCACATTTGAAAATTTTTATTATAAATTATACGTACACGTATACAAAACACCACGGTTGTTGTGATGCCTTTTTTCAAGCTTTATACTACGTATGCGTGCACAAACACGTATTAACACACGTACAACGGTAAGGCCCAAGCAAACTCCCACTGTGCCTTGGTAAACCCCCCTTGGTAGAGGGGGTACGAAGCAGAGCACAAAGAGAACCACGAATATAGTGTACTCTCGACAACACACAGCATGCGCAGGCGACACGACTGCTCTCGCCCGTGCGTGACTCGCGCTGTCTGACGTTCGCCCCGCCACACCGTGGGCATGAGATAGTATTATAGCTATTTTATAGGTATACAGTAATACACAAACACTACGACGAACATAAGAAACACTGTATAATGCTTACTATCTCATTTTCCCCCACGTTAAATCTTATGAATTTATGTGTCTGTTTCTTTTTACTGTCGCTTTTTCGTTTCATCGACTTTCAAATCACAACGATGCTAAAGAAGTTTTCACTTCAAAAAATCTTTTCGTCAACCAAGCTAATTTTGCACTTTTCTGCAAATCTACGGAGTTCATTGTATAAGACTGAAAAGTTGTGTTTATCAGAAAAACTCCTAAGGTAATACTAGTAATTCCAATCGGCACCACTTTTCGCCACGGAATGTAAACTACTAGATATTTGTTATGATGTGTTAATAGCAACATTATATTTCACCGATTCAATCAAACTGTATCATGCCCGTTATTTTAACAAAAAATATAATGAGCATATTAGATGAATTTCTTATGAAGTAAATTATTCTACCACACATTACTACGTATTACCACACATTAGTCCAACCGATCGTTACAAGAATAAACGAAAACTACACTGACCATCCTTAACGATGTATACAGTGCTATGGTACAACACAAACGAGCCAATATTTCTGCGGAGTTCAGTGAAAAGCTTTTGATTTAACGCCAGGGACGAAGCGAGAGCATAAACACTAATGTTTTTCAATTACGCCAGTACTGACACAAATTACGACAAGTCTTAATATTCCGGGGCTCTGTTCGGCGCAACGTCATTATGCTCTAGGAAACGAGTGCCGTGAAAGGGCTTTACTTCCAGAGCCTCGCTGCAAAATCATTAACCCTAAATGTTTGTTATGGCGACACTTTTCTTGTAAAATTATTAATTTCATGATGCATACTTACGAAACGAGTTAATGAAAATTTTGTAACGAAAAAAATATTTAGAACGGATGTGTATGACGGAAGAGTCAATAAAGGGCGTCCTAAAAAAACATACTAAGTCAAATTGGTGGCATTTTGAAGAAAGGACAAATTTTAAGCATTCAAAATCGACTGCTTGCTGTAGCAAGTTATAAATGTAGGTGAAAAGTAAAAATGTACATAGAGACCGTACCAAGTGGAGATCTACAGTAGCCTGTCTAACCAGGAAACTTGTGAGTTTATGTAATTTATACATAAATTCACAAGTTTATATATGAATGTATAGACATGAGAACACAAACCAAAATTCATATTCCATAAATAGACCATACGTGCATCGAGTACGCAGAGTTATTGCCAGAGAGGTTTGCACGAGTGCAGGCTTCAAACTATTATTATTGCTGAAACTTTCAGTTTGTCGGAAACTGCGCTCAACCAAATTTTCCTACTTTAAAAATGTACGTGCGGAATTGAAACATCAATATTAATAATCTGTTAAATTTCAAAAAATGCAGTTCATATCATTTACTGCATGTACTACTATTTGCACACACACCATATTGTTCATTAAGCGCAATAAGTAAAGAGTAACTGAGATAGCACTTTTATTTTTTTCTTATCTATTATTAATAAAAGGATTAATTTAAGATTTTAAGAAATCTAACAAATGAGCAATGCGCCAGGGCAATTTCTGGCTTGAGCATGCAAAGTGACGCATTGTGTACAAGAAACCATTCGCTGTGTTTTTAGTTGTAGTTAGTTCAGTTCTGTTTAATCTTTTATTTGCATTAGCAGAATTTTGACCATATGGTAATGAGATGTATATTATGACAAACAAGAAAATTTCAAACTCTAATTCTACCGCGGCTAAAAAAAATATGCAATAGAAAAGTACATATTTTCATACTCACTGACTGATTCAGCCATAAAATTATGAATTGTTTAGAAGCCCTCTTGTGCGTTTATCGTCTAACCACTCATACTCTAGCTAGCTGGTGCAAGATAGCGAGCTTCAGTCTACGAGGTCCCCACGCGTCGGTCTTCACCCCCGCGAAATTGCGTTTGACGTTTTCGATACTGTGAAATGACATTTCTGACTCTATTAAAGCCAAACGCTGCTGTGAAATTTATTTACATTATGGATTCAGCAAAATTATAAGACACTTCTCTTAGTCTTAAAAAGTTGAAAAAAAATCTGCCTGTTTTTCTTTAAGGTCCCCATACAGGCTCAATTTAGCGAGGGTAGATAAATACCTGGGTACTGCACTTTTTCCGAAATTATTAAATCTTTGCCTTTGGTACCTAGGTATATTTTAACGACCGGAATCCCCTACAATTCAACCTACGACCAAAGGAAAAAATAGCTAAATCCGTTCTTTTGACATTTAAGGCCCCAACCGGCCCAACTCTTGTGAAAGTGAAAGACTCAAACATATATCGCCATCTCGTACCTACATTACCTACGTACCTTCGTTAGGAATAGGTAAGAAGTCATGCATTATAATACGTGCGAATAAGATAAAATAATTTTAAATATTATAGAAATTACATTTAATTATGTTGACTAGTTGTCTAATACCCTATAATACAAGCATAATACTTGCTTACTTTAGGACAAGATGGCGCTGTGTGGGATGTAGCAGGTATTATCATGTATTATTCTGTTATGTTTCTGACATTAATGCAATGTCATTTCGTAACAATTACTCGCAAACAGTAATGTCATTTTAACTAAATATGAATGGTGGTTATTGCACTCGAACAGTGAATCCACTAACATTTATTGCTTGTCACACATGCGCTCACATCACAAACGGACGTCATAATCATATGTAAGTGACAAATACAATAATATTTCTCCCTTATTAGTGTTATTTGACATTGTAGTAGAAACCATATTATTCTAAACTAGCTATCCGCCTGCGGCTTCGCCCACGTGGACTACACAGTTGTACCGGCACAGCCAAACGGACGCGACGTCGCTCCAGAATATTGTAATACTTTCTAGAAAATTCTGCTACTTCACTAACTAAGAAATCTCTATAAGTACCTAATTTCAATAAAATCTATTTAAGCATTTTAGCATGTACAATAGCTATTCTACAAATCGGCCCCAAAATTGGTCAGCCGTTTTCGAGACTAACCGGAACAGACAAACAGACTAACAGACACCATAATTTTTTATATGTATATAAAAAATGTTTTTTTTCTCCTTACAACGTTCTCTTTATGTTTACAAAATTTCAGTGAAATCAATCAACCGGTTCGACGATTAACGGACAAACACACAGACAAAAACCAATTTATGTCGCTCCTGATAACCTCCTTTTTATGTCTGCGAAGACAAACTATTTTTAATGTCTGTAAAGTTTCATTAAAATCTTTATATGTTTAGCTCGAACATTCAGATAGACAGACAGACAGACAAAAAAAGTAGCGTATGTTATTTCTTACACCCTTCTTTTCACGTCGGCGAAGTTTCATCAAAATCGGTTTACCTTTTGTAGAGTTTAGCTCGAATAAACAGACAAACAAAAAGTATTCTAACTCACTCCTGACAATCTTTTAATCACATCTTTAAAGTTTCATAGAAATCAGTTCAGCCCTTTCGGAAATCAATTCGAACAGACGGACTGATAGACAGATAAACAAAAAGTATTATACCAATGCCATCCCTGATAATCTTTTTATCATATCTGTGAAGTTTTATTGAAATCGGTTCAGTGGTTTTGAAAATTAGCTCGAACAGATAAACGGGCGAACAGACAGACAGACAAAAAGTAACCTTTGTCACCTCTGATAATGCCCTCTACATGTCTGCAAAGTTTTATTGAAGTAGGTTCAGCCGTTTCGGAGATCAGCTCAAACAGACTGACAGACAAACAAAAAGTAGTCTATGTCACTCATGCACTGTATGCAAAAGTTTTTAGTTTTGAAATGATATATAAAACATTATTTACAGTTAATTAATTAAGTATATTTCCTTAACCTACACTCTTCTATTGTCAGTTTGTTTTATCTATTAACTTTTTTATTATTCGTGACACACTTCCTCTTAATTATCATATTTTATCCTGTAGATAATGTTTAAGATGCAAGCACCAGTGTTTGCACAAGTAAGCGACTGTTAGAACAAGACCAGGAAAAGGGGAGACAGGGCAGCATAAAACTCGAGAACCCAAGCTTCATTAATCTACGCTAGTCAACTCTAGCTGCGTGTAGTTTAGCGCTATCGCAATAAAAGATGACGCGTGAAGATTAACTGTCCTTAAGCGGTTTTTTAGCATTGGAAAATGGTTTTCTAATCGTTCTGGGCTAAGGCCCGGTTTTACGAGATAGTGCAACATCGCGCGTATGGTGCCAATTTTGGGGATAGGAGGTTGAAGGCTCAAGTGACGCGAAATTACAAGAGCTATTGATTGACATCGAAATTTTGAAAATCGGTTAAATAGTTTTTGAATTTTTTTCGAAAAACGAAAAATTTGTCGAATATTTGCTCAAATCTCAAACTTCGGAGTCGATCATCTTAAAAACGAAAATGGATAGCAACAAAATGAAAAAAAAAACCGGTCGGGCGATTTTAGTTGGCTGTCGAATAAGTCCAAAATTTTAGAAATCGGTCGAGCGGTTGAGGCTGTAGAGCGGTCAACGTAAAAAAATTTAACTTTTTTTCGCGCGCGGTGTCTATGACTCGTGCTCTTCGACGAGTCATTTACCTTGCCTGCTCTACCTGTACTATACTAAGAGCCGTGTTCAACGATAAATAAACAAGTGTTTAAAATTCAAAATACTGTTTAAAACCATATTACCATACAAAAAATGTTAGTATTTCTAAATTCATTTTCCAATGCCGATAGATAGTTACGCGTAGTGTGAAATCTGTAGATTTTTTCTGTTTTCCGTAGTTTTTCATGAAAGCGGAAGCGTTAAATTATTGTATGGTCATGCTTTTAACAGATAATAATATTTGATTTAATTAACAACCAAAAATCTATAGCTCGCTGGCTACTTAAAATTAACATTAAACATACTTTCCTCTCCAGGGAGTGTGGTTCTGAGAAAATCAGTGAATCCGGTGTAAACAATCTGGGAGTATATGCCTACTGAGAAATAACTTTAAGTGCTTTAAATAAATGTAAAAAAATACTCATATAAACATGTCAATTATTTTAATAGTTGTCACTGCGCATAACTTTCTTTTAGTTTTTTTTTTATTATTATTTGGTATACGATACTCTATCATCAGCTTCATTGTCGATTTCAATATGACCCCTCATTATACACAGTCTAGAGTGTATAATTGATACAAATACCAATCTGGAACCAGAATCAGCCCCTGCGCTTGATATATGAAACCAACATTTTAATTGGCACTAATTATTACACATAAATAATATGTAATGCAAACAAAGTTAACAAAAGCTAACCTAGCGCCCGCCACGCCTTACCCAACCGACTGATATAAATATAATGATCTTTGTACTTATGTGTGTTTGACGTCTGCGAGGGTCAAATTGTTCGGCTTTAGTCGGGCTCGTTCGAAACCTGCACCCACAGAAATTAATACTGATTCTATATCCACATCCGCGACTTTCTAAACAGGGTTACGATAATTCGGCCTATTACCCATAAGAATTATTTTCCAATCGAAGCAAGCAGGCTACCTCGCACTATAGGTGTATTCACCTACTATAACATGGTTTGCTGTCGCCAACAAGTCAACCGGCGGCGGCTTGAAAAGGTCCTTTCGTGGCCCTTGAATCGATTCCGAACGATGCCTTAAGGTCATTTGCATCGAAGACGCACCGTCGAGTCAGCTATTACGGACGACTCAAAAACTAATCTTCAAAGTGCAAAGTGCTGGTTCGCTCGTTATTGGGCCACGCTTGGCTCGCTTTTGCATAATATTTCAATGAATTATTTATGTCTTGGTTTTTAATGCCAAAAAACATTTGAATTAAATTTTCGAATGGATTCTCTCTTTAGACTGGTAGTGATAGTTTTTATGTCATTTTACGCATTATTTTGTATTCACAGGTTAATAATATATAAAGAAATATTTATAGTTTGGTTCTAGAAGCCATTATTAAATAAAAAATACATATTGTTAAACATTTTCATTTTGTCTTACATGTTTCCTTTTGTTAAACTGCGTGGCAGCCGCAAATTAGCTGTAACCCTTAAACGTAACGTCAAAGTGACGTGAAATTAAAATTCTGCGATAGTAGGTGGCCGGTCGTCACGCGCGCTCTGTGGGGTTAAAATTCAACGGTTTTCGGCCAACTTAATTTATTCAACTCAATTTCGACAACGCGGCCTGCGCCGACAAGAAGGCCTGTTTACTAAGGCTTTTATATTGCATATTTTTGTCATAAATTCATATTTTTTTTGAGAATACCCATATTAAAACAATAAACATTTTAGCCATAAGTAACTATGATAAGGTATGTGCTAGATGGTATGTGATAATAATATTGAAGTACAAACTCTGATAGAGGAACAATATATATCTCTAGAAAAATAATATTTAAAATACTTAACAAACAAAAAATATAAATATTGAAAAACATTCACAAGCGTCCTAATTAGCCGCAAAAGCGTTAATTAGATCAACAAATATTGAGATAGAAGACCCCGGTTCGACGCTTGTTAGAACTCGTGTTTTATTTATAATAAGTTAACCCGTATCTGTAATATAAAGGGGGAAAGCATTGGAAGGCCTAAAGTTACTATAAGATCGGTCTTGTTGTCATGGAGTTAATTTGATACAGAACGATTTTTACGGATTGTTAAATAAGTGACTATCATTTAAACATGAACTAACATATCGGTGAAGAATCTCTCATATCATCACATGTAAATAAGCATTTGGATTGTTTCCTGTTGTGAGTAATAGTTTACACTAGCACTTTGTCGTCGCATCTTTTAGTTGTCAATGTGAAATTCTGGAACACTTGCGTAGTTTTATTACCTATTTTGGTTATTACTATTTTTTTTTCAGTCTAATTTTTCTTTTGTACATATATAAGAGGTTTGCAATTTGTGCCATTGTCGGCTTGATATGTATTATCACGGTCAAATCTGAACTTATGGCCACCACAGGACAGGCAAATTTTGTCTAGTGTGAGGCCAACTATTTATAGGCACTGTAAATAACACAGTATAACTTTATAGTGTTTGTGTTAGTTTAAGTATTTACTTTGTGCAACGTGCTTACTCATAATTGTTAAATAAAATTTCATTTCATTTCAACTATACGTATGCTGGTATTCCACTAAAAATGTAATAATTAGGTACGGTTCAAACAAGAACCATACCGGGATTGTGTACAGCTAAGGGGCTTCACAACACCCGAAACTGACTCCTTCACTGCGTCGTCCATTCGTCAACACTCCGAAGCAATTTAAAATTCCGTCGCTGATCGGATTCCATTAGTCGCATCTGCCTTAATTTATACTTTCCAAGAATTATCTCGAGGCACTGTTAAAGTTATTGAAATATGAAAAATGTCTAGTAATTTATCGTACCGGAAATACAATATTCTTCGAAAGTTGATTAATAATTTCGGATCTGATTAAAGTTAATATATATTGTATATTGAATGAAATTTAGGCATTGGAATGCCGAATGAAAAACTAAGAAGCAAGTGTACTGCTAAATCATTTCCACCACCCTGAACTTAAGATTTTTTGAATATAATTTTATTATTTGTAAATAGACATGTACGTTTCAATTTTTTTTTTATATGAAAAAATATATTGGCACGTAATATCAAAAAATATATTGATATTCAAACCAAAAATTTCGGTCGTGTTTATACGGTTCAAAATAAGTCCAAAAAATTTAAAAACATTCAAACCTACGAGCATTATTTATCGCTTAAAAAATTGTTCGAAATTATTTAATTCGGTGAAAATTTATATAGTGTAAAACGGTATGAGACTAAACGTTAATTTACGTCTGAATTACCAAATAAAGTATTCGGGCTAGCAAATAGGAATTTTATATGTTCCCATTACGATATTTCAACAGTATCTATATATGGATGTATTAAAACAATTCTCTAGTTTAGGACTAGATGACCGTGTATGCGATGTCCAAGATATTATTGTTTGACTTCCAGTGAAGAGCCAAAAGTTAACATGACCCTTAAATCAGGATTTGACGGCCATGTTAATTATAACGTACAAATTTTTTTTTGAGAGTACTCAACGACGGTTAAGGTGACATGTGGTTGTTTAAGTGGATATACAAGCTTCATGAGCTTTGGGGGCTGGGCATAGGTTAATTTTTTAATAACTTAACACATGGATATTCGCAGTATAAAATTATATAGAGGAATTTTAAATAATTAGAAATTTATGGTTTTTATACAAGGTTAGAAATGGATTCAATAACGATCTATGATCCATCGTTGATGTAATATATTACAGATTTATGTATTTTGCTATGTTCCACTAGTTAAATTCTTTACTTTACACCAAACTTTATTTTTAGAGATTCAACTGTAATATTCAAACGCGATCATAACTATGAACTGATATGATGGAGGTAGGATTGTCCTCAAGAGACAACTCTTCTACGATCAATAGCACGTATTCCTTTCGTACTAGAACACGAAATGGGGAAAATTAATACAGTTAAATTAAAATATGTAAATATGATGGTGTCATTTCAAATTCACAAAAAGTTTACGAAACAAAAACGATTCCATTTTTAATATTAAAAATGATCAAACATGATTTTGTACATTTTTTTCGTTATGAGCCCCTCAATATTTTACTTAGTTTCCTTCCGTATAAAATATTTGGGTAATAAAAATAAGCGCGTTGTATAATTTGCAATTCATTTCGGAAAAAAAATAACTTTCGGAACGGTTTTGTTCTCTTTTTGTTAAGAACAAAGTTTATCTAATTTTTTGTACTTAATTTTTTTTTCTAGGCGAAAAATTACACCAGACAAATGTAAACAATACAAGGCCATTAATATGAATGACAAAAATTATTCATTCATTTCGGGGATTTGTTGAGAAAGTTCGCTGCGATATTTCAGCGTAAGAGCGACCGCGACAAGCTGAAAGCCACAGAGTGTTGTCAGTTGTTGTAATAATCAGAAACGTCCAGTTGCTCCGACTCGCCTTATCGATTTTCAATGGGAGAAAGCGAAGCTAGTCATTTTCGTCGTCTGATTGGAGAACTCTTACTACACCTGATCCCGTTTGTCAAAATATTGACAAAATGCTCAGACGACTCGATTTTTTTGGTAAATACTGAGTAACGAATCATTTACTTCACGTCGGATTTGTGTATTGCTTTTGTGACATTGTACTAAACGAGATACCAAATATATAAAGGTATATTTATCCATATCTCCTACAAAATGTCATTTGTGATATTATACGAAAAGAAAATGATGTCATCGTCTTTTATCCAAGACAAAGTGCCAGTTGAGAATATATATTTTTTTGCTAATACACTTGGTATGTTTTTTATGGTCAGTTCGAAAGGTTAAGAAGCCATATTTTAGAAGTTATAATAAGCCCATTCGAACTTCTGTCTCTTGTGTTCGTAGTAACAGAAATATTAGTCCCACCTATTAAAGTTTTCAGTGATTTCAACACTAAAGAATAAATATTTACATCACATCTACAATAGCAATAATTTAACATGAAACATAGGACGATGTCACCGAAAGCTAAGTTCACCTCGGCCCGACTTTAGTTTTAGGGACCGTTTATGAGCATTGATTGATTGATTACACCATATGTCAAAAACATATCAAATACGCTCACGCTTACAAACAAAACAAAACAAACACTCTTTCCGAGTGTTAGATCTTTCTACCTGTCTGATTTAGATAGATATATATAAAAAATTGTAACAAGGTTTCCTATAGTTAATATAACAACTTCAGGACTGACAAATGTCGCTGTGCGATACTTACGGCACACAGTGGCCTCTCGACTCGCGCCCGCGTGCCTCCTCATTAGCTATTCATGGGAAGCTCTTATGAAACGCAAACATGCTGCTAGCTCCTCTAATTATTACATGCTTCCTAACTAACATTAATCTTTATGTGATTTGCTTTCTCTCCGAATATTAGCTTGTTTACAAATAATCACATATTTAATTAGCAAATCGTGGCGGTTATGCCGATTTAACTAAATATAACATATGGACACATAGTTCTATGAACTGATTTTAAATGTGCACTTTGAAGAGGTCTGGCCGTAAATTCACAACAGAAAATCCAATTTTAAATTATTTGATTTGTTAAAAACTACCTTTGAGCTACAACGAGTTTATGAATGCATCGTTACGTTTGCTTATTAACTGCATCAAGCTCTTAGCACATTTCTAATTCAGTAGACAGTGCTGTTTTTAAGCTTCAATCACTTTGTCGAGATTTGAAAAAGAGCCTTATTTTACTGTTTTACAAAGTTCAGTTATCAACGTTTGAGAAATTCAGTTAAGGTTTTAGGAATGGTAAAGCGGTCACCAGTGTCGGACGGGCGTGAAGTTAGGTCGGCTCATTTATTATTTGGCGGATCACCCCTTGAACTTGGTCCCCTGGATACCGCCGAGACTTGCCGATGGCGCTCGGCTCTTGTCGTACCGAGATGACTACGCGATACATTTTTACGCTTAGCGACAATACCATTCCCCCGCAGTTATTGTTCATTCATTTAAATAAAGTGCTCTTGGAGCTCCCCAAATTATAGAAGTTGTCTGCAGCGACAAAGTTCTTTGGATTGTCCATATTAATTCCAGATTCACGGTACTTCGGAGTAAATTTTCGACAATTTGTAATAAAATTAACTAACCCGATACCGGGACCGTCAAATGAATACGTTCATTCTGGTGCACCAGCTGGGATAGTATCTTTACTATCTTATTATCTTATCTTACACTTACACAATCTTACAACGTTGAAAACTATCTATCAGTATCCTGTAACTTATTTGAATAGAGAGTTAACCCGATTGAGCAAAATATTTCCTCCTCCATTCTCCAAAGTAATTCAAAAAGTAGCCAATTACATAAAAAAATTTAACACAACATCCGAAGCACAAAATTCATATTTGAAGTCATGAATGTATTACTGTCTGGACAGATAGTCGACGTCACACGACGTAGATTTATGTCTCCTAACTGTTCCCCATCTTTCGTATCAAGGTGTCTTAATGCTTATTTGGTCATGAGACTATTCTTACCGTCACTGTTTAAAAATTGTTTAAAATGAAAAATGTCGGATGAAAATATGAAAGCATTAAAAATATATAAAATATAGTCACTTATTTTTGTTAAGTTCAAAATTTTCAAAATTCATTGCATATTAATGTCAAGCGATCTTTTTCTTTTCAAAATAATTAACTTTAATTTAAGACCTACACCTTGTTTGAAATTGGTTTTTTAACTTAGCTACGGTCCTGGGTTCCAGCACCATTCAGCCCTGAAAATTTCCATGAAGCTAGAGTAAAAATTGATGTAAAAATATTTGTAAATTATATTTTATACTATCTAGCAATTAGAGGTTGTATTGCTGGGTGTCTTTGACTTTTAACCTTGGAATCATCGAATGGAATTTGACGAAAAATCGATATAGCATAATCGAACTTTAGTGATTCGAGATCACTTCTACCATAGAAGAAATATCATAAATAGTGGGATCATGCCTTTCATATACCAGAAAATACCGACATCAGGGTCAATATCACAAAATATTTTCCATAATTATTACTCTTTTAAAAAAAAGCAACATTTATATTCGTATTTCCGATACATAACAACAAATTTTACTTAGGTACAACAATTTCACAAAACAAAACAAACAACAATATTTTTTAAACAAAACAAACAAAATTTTATTTAGGTACTAAAATTAATTATTCTAACGTGATGTGATCACGTGATCAAATTTTGAAAAGCACGTATCTTTGAAATTACTAGTCACAGACCTATGGTATTGCCATTGTTAAAATCATTAGCAGTGAGTGGTTAACAGTCAACCATTTACAGGTTCCCACTGATAGAAATAACATGAAAAATCTCCTCCCCTCCTCAAACACTTTTACAATAAACATATGTAGAAATAAATGCACATAGGTTAAACCTATATGTTTCTAAAAAATGTCAGCTCAGTTTATTTCAATTAGTCATAGTTTTTCAGAAAATGGTTTGGTCGAATGCATGATCCGCCCCACAAAACTGGAAATATTGAAAAAGTGTACACGTAACCGGCGAACAGCATATTTACGAATATTAAGTGTTCAAAATAAAACGCGGCTATCTTTGCTTTCAGTCTGTTAATGTCTGTCTGTGACATTTTTGTCTATGTCGCGCCCGGAAGGCGCTCACATTCGGACAGACACACGACGTGCCTTCGTAAAAAAAATATACACAAAGTTATACTAAAAACCTTTTGTTTCAGGCAACAAGTACGTATCGTGACCTTTGAACTTTGTTTGGTCTTTCAACTGAAAATATACCTCATTCTGTATATTATATAAGGAATCAGGAAGGCTGCGACTGCATATGAAGTATATCTAATCGTCGGTGATTAAGACAGAACTAATCATAATGTTCTAACGGCACCTCTTAGGCCCAGCCCGTTTTCCACTCAATCTTCACACCATCACGTTTGTATTCAACACTAAGCAAGATTTATTTATTTTTTTATTTTATTTTATTCGGAATACCAACAGCATTTTTACATTTAGTAATACTAAAATTGACATAAACATAGCTATTAATAGGTATTCGCATCTAGAAACTGATATAAATAGCCAAAAAAAAACAGGTTAATACAATAATAAAAACAAAATACAACAATACAATTAATACAAATACAAATCACACACACGAATCATCTGCCTTCATCAGACGTGAGGCCGAAAAAATCCGACGTAAATATTTTTTTTACATAAGAAGTCTTAGATATAAACAATTCCAAGTTGCAGTCACTGTTATAAACACCATTAAAAGAGTTGCCCGCTCGTAAGAAAAATGAGTTTCGGCGGTAATTAGTGCCAGCCCAAGGTATTGCTATAGGTTGGTAATGTCTGCATGGCACCCCACGTGGTACACACAAATTAATCTTATCCAGTAAGGCAGGGCAGTCGATTTTTCCGCGTGCGATTTCCATTAAAAATGAAATGTCCGCTATTTGCCTTCTTTTCTCCAAAGGGAGAAAATGATACTTACGGCACCTCGTCTCATATCCATGATCATCACCTTTACACTTGAATTGTAGGTACCTTAAAAATCTTTTTTGGATACTTTCGATACTAGAGATGTACACGTTGTATTGCGGATTCCAAATCACCGAAGCGTACTCGACGACACTGCGCACGTAAGCACAGTAAAGTACTTTGATAGGTTTTAAGGATGTGAATTTTGACGTGGTTCTAATTATAAAACCAAGGGATTTTGAGGCTTTTTTCACCATATAATCAATATGCTTATCAAATATCACTTTAGAGTCCTGAATCAATCCTAGGTCCTTCATGACATCAACCTGAGCAAGCGGCCCATTACCAATCACATATTGAAATTGGAAAGGGGCAGGTTTGCGCGTGAACGTCATCGTAAAACATTTAGATATATTTAAATCTAATTTGTTTTTTGAACAATACTCTTCAAAGCTACATATGTCCCTCTGGAGAAGGACACAATCAGCGAGACTATTGATGGCCATAAAGATTTTAGTGTCGTCGGCGTACAATAAAAAGTGGGCGTACTTAAAGCACGAGTAGATGTCATTGATGAAAAGAACAAAAAGCAAAGGACCCAGTAGAGACCCTTGAGGTATTCCAGATGGGATTGATATCCACTTCGACATGAAACCATTGATCACGACCGCCTGAGATCTGTTCCTGACGTACGATGAAAACCATCTAAATAAATTTCCATGTATACCAGCCTTATATAACTTATCAAGTAATAGTAGGTGATCAATGCGATCAAATGCCTTACTAAAGTCGGTAAATATAGCATCTACCTGCGCCCCAGAGTCCATCTGTGACGTGGTGTAGTCATTGAAAACCAATAGATTGGTTATAGTGGACCTTTGTTTTAAAAATCCATGCTGCTCTGGTCTAAAATATGGCTGTAACGAGGCATATATCTGTCGATATACAACTTTCTCAAATATTTTGGCAAAGATGCATAATTTAGATATTGGCCTGTAATTTTTAATATCAGACCGATTTCCGCTTTTATGAACCGGTGTTACAAAAGCGGACTTCCATGTCACCGGTATTGTACCTTCATGTAAAGATCGTCTAAAAATGATACATAATAGCATAACCAAACTGTCCACACATCGCCTTATAAAAAGTGGGGGAATACTATCAGGCCCGGCGCCCTAATTTAAGTTTATATTCCTGAGCAATCTTTCGATTTCACAGGGATCGATTTCAATATCATTTATGTTAAGATTGTTTGGGTACTGGTCATCGAGATTTCTCGCCGACGTATCATTGCCGGACGTATCAGGTGCAAGAAAGGTTGACTAAAAATATTCCGCGAATAGGCTACAGACAGATTCACCGGTATCACATGATACATCTCCATACTGCATTACAGATGGTGGTGCATGCGAGGGCTTATTAAGCGATTTCGCATATGACCAAAACATACGTGGATTGTCAACTACGGAATCCTCGACCTTTTTAATGTATGACTGGTAACATTCGCCTTCTAACTTTATAGCCCGTTCCCTAAGAAATGAGTATGTGTCATAGTCATATTGATTGCCGTACTTTTTATATTTATTAAAAAATTTGAATTTTTCCTTTAAGACCTTTTTCAAGGAAGAGTTATACCAAATGGGAAATGTGTCACTAGAAACTTTTTTATGGGGAATATATTTGTCACGTGAATCGTATAAATTATTATAAAATATTTTACAAGCGTCGTCAATAGACCCCCGTGACAACATATTATTCCAGTCAAGAGCAGACAGGTTTAAGTTGATTTCATCATAGTTGCCCTTATTGTAATTAAATACTGTTCTTTTGTTCTGACATAGTAAACTAGGAATATTTAGTAATAATTCTACACATATTGATCGGTGATGTAGGTCTTCGGGCACCAGCGGATGGTCGCAAGGGTAGACTGTCAAGTGTTTATTGCATAATACTAGGTCCAATAGCCTATCATTCAAATTACGTACATCGTTATATTGGCTGCAATTACATTCAAGTATCGTGTCCAAGAAACCAGCCTGGCTCCCACTAAACACACCGGTGGGCTCCAAGTAACCACCAGTTGATGGTCTCCAAGCAATGTTCGGCATATTAAAATCGCCTAAGATCAAAAAAATATCGTTAGGTTTAGAATAGAAATTGTCTTTAAGCCTATCAGAAAATAAATCCAACTGGGTGTTAATCGGGTTGCCTCCCTTCTGAGCGCATAAATAAATAGTACATATATGTAACAATATAGGGCCGCTTTTACTACGCAATGTTACTGTAAGCCAGATATCTTCCGCTGCGGAACGCCAGGCTAGCTGCTCGGCAACGGCGAGATCTCGGCGTACCGCCAAAATCACGCCGCCACCATATCTTTGCCCCGTACTCTCATAGTCTCGATCGCGCCGCCATACCAAGTAACGATCATCGAAAAGCTCCTGATTACTAACACCCTCAATTAACCAAGACTCCGTAATTGATATCACATCAAAGCAGTTCAACGCTACGTTTCTTTTAAATAAATTAGTTTTTGTGCGCAATCCTCGAGCGTTTTGATAAAATATATTAATTTTAGTATCGAAGGCATCGTTTTTTAATTACTACACTGAATATAATAAATATAATAAAACTTGTTATTTTAAATTCATACTTCAGTGACGTAGCTATAGTATATATTACCACCATGTTGTTATTAGAATGAATAAAATGACAAATATAAAATACGAAGGTAGATTTAAGCGAACGAAAACAGTGACATGGCATAGGCATAATACGACGCGGCACAAAGAACAGTGTATAAACAAAAGACAATACTTTCAAATAGAAATAATACGATAAACGACTTTGTATGAAGTTAGGTAGGGGGCCATCGCAATGGATAAACACCTCTATACACATTGGGCCAAGGTTGCAGATAAAATACAAGCATTCACTAATCACCGCCGACAACAGGTTGTCAATAAAAGAATATAATACAATAAATACAGGGCTGCTCAACCAGCGGGCACAGTAATTACAATGTTTATAATATTTGTACAAATTGTAATATACATTATTTAAATAAATTCTAATAGTAAAATAATGACTTGATTGTGAGGTAATTAATGTTATAACTTGAGAAGATCTCTCTCTGACCTTATACGGATGATAGGAGAAGTATCTGATTTTCTGACTAAAATTTTGCAGTGTCTCACCCACACGTATTTGAAATTTTTTTCCCGAGCAAAATCCTTTGTCTTTTTGAGAAGAGCCTTATTATGTAAAGTAAGGTGATCGTTGACAAAAACTTTGCCCCCCTCAATGTACCCCAACTCAGTGATCAGCAATTCCTTATATTTTCGGGCAGCTGCTACAAATTCTTCCTTGGAGTATCGATTATTAAATGCCATTATGATTGACTTTGTAGAATCTGATTTAAGACTAGGTACCCGAGCAATATAGTTGATCTCCTCCTTGCGTACGGGACATTGAATAATGTTTCCGATTTTATCGACAATTTCATAGAGGTTCTCCGTTCGTTTCACTGGCACCCCTTTTATCTCCACATTGTTATTTCGCGCCCACTGCTCCCTGGCTTGAATATCTTCTTTAAACTTGTCCATTTCAATTCTCAAGCTCTGTACTATATTAACTCTCTCCTCAACTTGAGAAATTCTGCCCTCAAAGGATTTTACCGTTAAAGACAGTTGGTTCGTTGATTCGTGTGCATACTCCACAGAAATCTTAAGTTCCGAAATATCTAGTTTTATGGCCTTCACATCGTCTACAAGCGATGCGAGGGGGGCGAGCTGTTTCGTGATATTATCCAGAGCCACCTTCATCTCACTCAGTTGCGCCGCTAGAAGCG
This sequence comes from Luffia ferchaultella, assembly GCA_949709985.1. NCBI lineage: Eukaryota > Metazoa > Arthropoda > Insecta > Lepidoptera > Psychidae > Luffia > Luffia ferchaultella. The sequence goes on along the minus strand of OX453247.1, from coordinate 755,854 downwards.
GTTCATCTTTAGGTGTAGGCGCGGAGGACTGAGAGGCTTTGGCTTTGCAATCGACACAGCGCCAAGTGTTTCTACGGTCCCCGAGTTTACGAAAATTAGTCTCTGAAATACCGGCGCAAGGTAAATCGAACTGACGCTTACATGTGTAGCAGGTGCAGATGTGCCAAATGCAATGTAATTTACTAAAAATAACTTCAACTCTATGAATATCTAGGCAATAGAGTTTTTACAACCCCTTAAATTCAGTAAACCTCTGGCCGTACATCCTTAGCAGTAAACAACAATAAAATGTAAATTTCTAAATATATCTGATTATGACAGTCGTCATCAACATCGTACTAAACTGCATACGCGGAGAGACCGTTATGGAGAACCTCTACAAAGTAATTTAGTGATTACGCAGCAGAGATAAGAGCCTGTGACATACGGACAGACAGAAGGACATAAGGACACACCTTTTCCTCATTTTTCTTCGGAAATCCAACAGTTTACCTTATGATACGTCATGCGTTAATACATAAATAGATTAAAAAATGAAATAAAATCAACCGTGAAAACAATTTGGGCGAAGATATAGCAAATGTTTGTTTATTATAGTTTCAAAACAAATTCATTATTTAAGTTCTATTACAAATTGATATTCATAATATCTTTATGTGACTACGAAGGGTATGTACTAAAACACGAACGAATCTAGGAGCGGTTGCTGCCGATCACGCCCTTTGCAATCTGCGCCGGGCCCGCACTGTTTGAACAGGCGTATAAAACGCTAGCTGCCTGTCCATAATTCAAAGTCTCGTTATAATTTTGAGAGCGGGGTAATTGTGCGACATGGCGTGGCATCTTGTTAATTTCATAGTCTTTTGAAGTGATGGAGAGGAACTGCCAACTGTGTTCATATTACTGCCTCTCTCTACTACCGTCATCAATTTGTCTCGGATTATTTGAAGATTTCTTTTAACTTAACGAATCATACAATTACTTAATCAGAATTTTTCACATTACATTTTTTTTCTTAGATCTTGTAATAAAACTAGATGTTGATATATTTATAGTTATTGAGGGAGTATAACATATTACATGAATGTATGAAAATATTTGTCAAAGAAAATGTGTATTGCTTAATTTCACTGTGAATTAATAAGTTCAGTAAGGTTAGTGGTTACTATAGTATAATGGTATCTTACTTATACGAAGAACTCGGATTCTGTTTTCAATATAAATTAAATTCTGATTAAAAAAAAATTGTCGGTTCAGTAAAGTAATAATTTGTAGTACGGAACCGTCACCGCGCGAGTCCGATTCGCACTTGGCCGGTTTTGCAGTTGAGCGATGATTGCTCTGGCATGCTCCATGAATATTCTGCAATCAGATACTTTTCATAATGTTTTTTATACACTGACATATTTAACGAATATATATTAATACGAGTACACATTTCAGTTTAAATTTTTGTACGGTATTATCATGCCTCTGCTACTGGAGCACAAACTTTTTTCAATATTAAGTTAAAGCGTTTAGACGATAAGCCCCCCACGCTGGCCCAGTGCAGGTTGGACCGTCACATAAGTGACGATGTCGGACGAATTAGAAACTAATTGGTCAATATGCTTCTGCCCGGAATCGACCCTATTATATCAAAGGCGAGGTGCTTAGTAATTCGGCTATCACAGCAATTTCGTGATTTATTCTTAATTTTTATTTGATCATGAAAGCAACTTCCCTACGCCAGGTTAGATTGTAACACCCAAGAGTCGAAGAGCTACAATAAGTTGATTATGAACATGAGTGATCTGCAAAAAGAATAGAGCAACAAAGAATACATTATTATATATATTATACATTATATGTTATAAATCATAATATATTTTAAACTATTTATATTCATAGCTAATAATGTCATCGCAAAAAGCTTGAATCAAATTTTTTTAGAGACAAAGGACATTTCCGCCATTATATCCAAAACGTACTCAAAGGGCTGAATCCGACAAAGGAAGCAAGAAATATACATTATATGAAAATTTTTTACACAATGTTAATATAACGGAATGAGCAAATCTTCAAATTAGCATCGTTAGTAATGTATTCGTAGCTCACGGGGCGCAATGAATAGGCAATGAAGCGGGGCTCAAGTTAAGGGCGTTATGAGCAGAAATTGTTTGGTGCATTTTAAAGAATTATCGCTAACTAGGGCAGATTCATGAGTTTCTATGTATATCACGAACGTCAATGCATTCGACAAATGTAAATACATAGGAAGTCTGAAATTAAAAAAAAACTGAACACTTATCGTAAGATGATTTAAAAATACGAATTTTCGCGAAAACCCTAAGTGTATTGCGAAAACACGGATAATTAGATAGTGGCAAAAACATTAGCAAATCTTACTGGAAAAAGATAGGGTTTTTGCAAAAACGCGAGTCGCTCTAGTAACATTGAATATCCTTAACTCTGATTGGCTAGATTTTTGCTTACTGACCAAATCTTATTCTGATTGGTTACACTGATTCTGATAGTTTTACCCTGTGAGCTTTGAAGTAATAGATCATTGAGTTATGAAGGGTTAGAAATAACAATATCGATTTATAGAAACTTTTGCACACTTTTAACCACATTTAAAATAAAAGACTGCTGAGTTGCTTTCAAAAACATAAACAACACAACGTGCGTGAATGATTGACCCAATCCGCAAACAAGTGTCGATAACAATAAAGAAAAGCAATAAATAAAAATAATGTTTACTTTTTCTTTGTACTGTGTTTCACGAGCACTTTTTAATAAATACAAGCGGCAATAGTGATGAAACAGTGGTTGTTATGAATAAAAAAAAGTCATATGATTTACATACCAATTTCGTTTTTGGATCATGAATGGAAAATAAACCTAAAAAATCGTACATCTGGCCACACTGGTCGGTGGGGACGCGGCAAAACACAACTTATGTTACTCTCCTCCCCTCTCACAACTAATAAATACACGCCCCCGCTACCCATAGTCGAACAGAAATTAATGTGTTATTTTCATTTTATACCTCAAATTGGTATGTTTATGTTTTGTTATTAAAGACAGATCTCAAACATGCACATGTGATACATTTCTGAAAAGTAAAATAACCAAAGAAGTTTTTGACATAGCTTGAACAAATAAAAGAACTTTATTTACTTTAATAAATTTTTTTAAATGTTTTGTTTTATTTTATTGATTCGACATTACATATCTTTGACCGTTGTCAATGTTGTGACGGAGATAGATACGGAACCAACCGTGTATTTAAATATTAGATTAGTTATTAAAAAAATGAAATGAAATAACTGGTGAAATACAGTATGTCAAATTCATGAAATAATTCAAGTTATGTGCGATAAGTCAGGGTATTGATGAAAATAAACAAAAATAAGTTTAAAAAAACCGTAAGACTTTTTAAAGCGTTAAATTGAATTAATCTGATTGTAAATAAAAAAATATCGGGGGTCGCTGTACCAAACATCCTGTATAGTGACCAACGTACTATACCAATATCGACATGGCAATCCTCACCCTTGAGTGTATAGCTACCTTATACTTACCGTTTTCATCTCACCAAAACGGACCGTGTTCGTTAGATGATTAATTCGTTTAATTTTACCATGTCACTACTAAAATGATATTATGACATTATGGTTTCTACTTGTAATGAAATTGTAGCATTGTGGATGTCATTAAAATCTCTTATATTACAAGTCTAATAACATAAATAATGTGAAACTCTCAAAGGACCTTATTTAAGCCAAGAAACAGGCAAATACTTAAAACGTTCAAAGGCGTTCAGGTGCAAGTAATCCCTTAAATGCTTTGATAATTTCAGTTCAAAATTTATGAAAATTCACAAGCAATAGGCAACCATTCCAGGGGCTATTTACCGGGGTACAGCGCGTCACAGAGGGCTTAATGTGTATTCTTGTAGCCAACAATGTAATTTGCATAAACGGCGCCTCTATAATGTGATATCGAGCCAACCAGTATTAATACACATTCTACAGTCCAGGTCAAAGGATTTAAAATAAAAATGCCGCACATGGAATATTGTTGAGTTTAGGTACTGTATAATTATTAAAAAGTAGATGTCAGTCAAAATTTAAAATACGATCATCTTAATTTATTTATTATATATTTCAAAATGAACATATTGTGGCGTATAGTTTAGTTAATTTAAACAAAAGCTTACTGTTTGGTATTTTCCATTTATAAATGTTTATAATTCGTTCAAGAAATTTATCACATTTGTCCCGCCATTTGTGGTTGTATAGCCAAAGTAAATGACTCAAGTTATAACGCTAAAATATAGATAGCTCAGTATGAAATTGTGCGCCCTTTTAATTAACGAAATTTAAAAAATATTTATTTATTTATATATTATGTTTTATGCATTAGGGAATTCTGTAATCAAAAAATTATTGGTTTGGCTTTAAAGTATTGAAATATTCACACCTAATCCACGAAGACTAAGACGCTAGATTTTAGATTAAACGATCTATACTGTATACGTTTATAAAAGTATTGATTTTCAATTCGCCAGAATAATTAGAATTTCGTTTGAATTCATCGTTTGTTTTTAGATATTAGGTGGCAGTTGCTTAGAACAATATTTAGCCCTCAGAACGGCCTCCGAAAAAATACACGTGATAAATACTGAAAGTTTCATTTGTGAATTATACAGAATTTGATCGGTGCCATTTCTCACGCGAATTCCGTGATTACCATTCGACACCTGAGCATCTTTCGCATAAAAAATTGCTATGCTAATTCGTGAAATGTCTTCTTATTATTGGTTCAAGACAAATGTCGTCGCCAAAAAACGTTTCAATTTCGTTACGGGTGAAAATGAAAATGAAATTACACACAGCTGTGATATCTTTCCATTTTCTTGCTTTGTTTTATTTTTAGTGTTTGTACAATTTTAATAAAAAATGGAGAATAATTCATCGAACGATATTACAATTTGTAGCAGTCTCAGACGGATTTCAATAATTTTCAAATCTTTTCAATAAATTGATTTACGACAAAGAGGAATCATCTATATATTTGTCTAAATACTTACAGAGCATAATAATTAGGATGGCGCGTCATACATCGATACTATCAAAAACGTGGGCAAATTGCCACAGGAAGTGATTAGGCAGACCATACATGTCATCATTATCATTGTTTTAAACAAACATTTTGTTAAATTACACATTAAATGGAATTTCAGAATCTTTATTTCCTTTTGCAGTAATGAGTTTACATGTGAGTCACACAAAACTTCACAGCGAATATTTTGCAAAACATTAACTGGTGTATATTTGTTTCACGTCGTAACTTTTTCCTCACATTTTTGTTGTCACGACGCGACATGGTATCTCTATGAACATCCATGTCTAAATTATAGCTTTTGGTCTAAGTACATAATTTTTTTTCAAAACCGTTAATTTCTATATTGGGAACCATGGGAACTTTTTGGCCAGGATAAACAATTATCCTGGCGATAAATTCGTTCAACACCATGGCTAACGGCATCTGGAAAAACTTTTTGTTTTATCTTTTTTAAAACTTTTTTCCAAGCATGAGCCTTCTATGACTGGATGTTGGGGTGTATCACACTGATTCGGTACCATTATGAAGAACATACAGACGCACTTTTTCTAATATTTGTTACGTTGTTGTGTTAGTGTTGTGTTGTGTTTGTGTGTTTATTACTAACTACCGAAATTATACTTTAGGTATTTATCAGGCTTCGCGGCAGACCACGACGCGACGGCGGCACGCTATTAAACAAGAAAAGGATTATTATAATTTATCCTCGAGTGAGAACTCGTGTCGAAACGAAATTGTAGGCAGTGTAGGTAACCCCCCAGGTGTGTCGGCGGCGGGCGATATATTATCATAGGATCCCCCCGCACGTCGCCTACGCCTGTAATTACGTCTGTAAACAGGCTTTGTTCCCGACCTTAAGCCCGGACTTACTACAATTTTGTGTTATCACACTCTCTGACACGTGAAAATTCTCATGTAACAGGAACAGACGTGATCCGGCCGATACGAATATTAAATTGTCTCTTAGTCTGGCGGGAACACTGAATAATTAATGTAATCAATTTATTGTACTTGAATGCTGTCTCGTTTTGTTGATGAAAACATTCTAGAATCCTTTCGGCATTTCGTATACTTAAATATTACATCTTCCATAAATGATTTTAGATCCTTCATATTACGGTGAGAAACAAGGACCACATTTAATTATTTTTTTACATTTTTATGTTCATCCTATATTTATCTTTGATAGAAAACAGTCAACAACGTTACAAATACAACAAAGGAGTGTCATCACAACAACGGGTTCCGAAACAAAAACCCCTCTATCCGCTTGGCTCCCATAACGCGGCACCAACGGGAACCAAGCACACTTTTTTGGCTTCTTGACTCCTTGTCAAGAGGCGAAAAAAATTCCTATTCATAGAATCGAAATAGAATTGACTTATGTCATACATACCTGTAACGATTTAAATCCCAAGGCCATTCTAAAGGGACTTAATATAATCATTTCCATATTCACAATAATTCTAATATTTACACCGGCTTTTTCAAAATTACTTTTAATGCTATTGTTTAACCATTTATGGTATTGACATAACCGTAATAGAGTAGAAATTAAATTACAATAAATAATCGTATACAACTTACAAAGGTTTATTTTTGTAATCCCGTACCGATAGCATAAGCTAATATAAGCGTTTTTTGCCATGAAATCTGCAATTTAATATTTTTTCATGAGTGGGTATGAATAAAAATGTACTATATACAATGAACGTGTACTAACTTTAAAACATATTACATACTTAAATGAAATAAAAAAACTAAAATATAATTACGAATACGAACGTTGTGTAAAAGGTGAAATATAATTTTAACCCGACTTTGAGCAACGGTCTGAAAAGTAGAAAACAAATCATGACCTTAAATAGCAGAGTAATCAGATGGAGCGTCTCATACGTAGAAACGATCGAAAACGTAAGCAAAATAATTATATTAATACCTGGGACATCCCACATAGCGCCATCTAGTCCCAAACTAAGCAAAGCTTGTATTATGGGTACCAGACAACTGATATCATACTTAAATATTTTTTTATCAATATATACATATACATATATTTTACATCGAGACACCAAATGACAGACTCATAAATTAGACAGACCATACAATCATCATCATTGTTGTAAACAAACATTTTTTAAAGTACAAGACAAATTTAATTCGGTAAAATTTTGATCTGATAGAAATAAATAATTTTGAGAAACTGTTTTCAATATTTTTGTCTCGAAACGGTTTTGGGATCGTTCTAAGAAATTTTTCACTTGTACGAAATTCACACGTGGGTCATACAAAATTCTACTCCACGAGTACTATACAAATGTGTATACCTATAAGACAAAATAATATTTAATTCGAGTCATTTCACAGACATACCGTATAAGCACTTTTATTGCATATTATATTCCATATTCTTTCAAGTTCTAAACAAGTCTCTCTCAATTTAATTTCATTTGACAGTTTCATAAAGAATTTTCGAAAACATTTATATTTTATTTTTATTCCAACTATGGGAATTGGAATAAAATTTCATTATTTTAAACGAAGATATTAAAAAAAAAAACTATAAAAGCTAATCTATATCTAGCGTAGCGTTTTATCGTTTCAAAATGCCATTACATGAGTCATATTTGTCATGATTATTTTATTCTGGGGCTTTGACATATGTGGATCGTCTGTGATTAATAAGGGTCGTAGGTTCGATTCACGCCCAGAAGAAATATTTGTGTACATAAACATGTCTATTTGTTCCGCGTCTGGGTGTAAAATATATGTCTATGTAAATATTATAAAGAATATTTAAGTATGTATATCAGTTGTCTGGTACGCATAATACACGCTTTACTTAATATGGGACTAGACGGTGCTGCGTGGGATGTCCCAGGTATTATTATTTAAATACTATAAAAACAGAAATAGCTATTTGGCCTTCCGGTTTCTAAAATTCCCGAAAACACAAGCGTGACCAAAGCCGTATAACGCGCTCGGGTTTGAAATTTTTCATATTATATTATATCGTGAAGTGTTAGTTAGTTAGTCAAACGAAATAAATAAGTCTTGTATTCTAATATTATGATATGAACGTTTTATGACAATTTAAAACAAGGGACAAATAGCATGATTTAATAGGTATCTACAGTTTTCATTCAGGTGTTTTTAACGACTTCTTGGACACTGTTTGTAGCAGATAGACAGGTGGCTGCCTCCAGGTAATACTTTGTACACGTCTAGTCCAAACTTATAGCGTGCTCTCGCATGAGGCGCGAGCGTGGAATAACAAATGATGTGAGAGTACCCCAGCGTCTGCCTGTGAGCAATACTTACGAGGCGACCTCGCTGCATCTGGCGAATAGTTAACTGCTACTACATGCGTCTCTTATAAATTTCGATGTTGGTAATACGAAATTATATTTAAAAAAATAAAGAATAAGGGCATGAAGGTAAATCGTTTGTAACACCAAAGAAGAACAAATTATTAACATTTGAAATCATATTACATTTAACTTGTTAAGTTAATTTAATACTTTGATTTAGGTCTAGGTATATCTGCTTCTGGCACCGCGGACAAAAAGAGTTTAAAAATAAATTTTCATTAGTATCTGGTTTTTAACTGTCAATAGGTATATAAATAAGTTTTCAGTTTTCGATGGATTTTGGAAATGAGTTCTGTTTTCCTCGAAAAGGTTTATTTTATTTCAAGTAAATATATTCATTTCATTTCTCATACACTTATACCCCTAAATTTAAAATTATTCATAAATTACAAAATTATCAGAAACTCTTATGTTTCTTGTTAGATCAATCCGATCATGTTCATATGAAATATCCGGTGAGGGATCGCGTTGCCCGCCAACAAACACCATCGAACTTCTGTTATATCACTCGATACCGTCCGAGAAGTAAATCCTCGTGTTCCTCAATACACTAATTCGATCAAGGTAATGTTGATCGCTTCACGTCATCTTTTCATAATCATATCTCTTAAGGTTCCAATTTTAGACACCTGAAACCGACGAGTTTACATAAAACGATAAATAAATGTTGAATTGAAGAGGTGTAAGAGTCCTAGAACTCAGACGTTAGTTTATGTAAATGTCACCGCCATCTGGTTAAATCAGCCACTCAATTGTACAACTAGCTTGTTTATTAAATACCGGCATACAATTGACGACTACGCCGCAGTTCGGCTAAGTCTCTTTTAGCCATTCAATTGAATGCCGGCATTAGATGAACGGTCTAGCCATCCAATCAACCAGCTTATTCAACCATTTGGCTTCGACATCTGTAGGTACCTTAGATATCATAATAATCAAAATAGAGCATCTCATACTTCGAGACAATCGAAAACGTGAGCGAAATGTCAGACTTTGTTATGGACAGACCCATACGTAATTATCATTGTTTTAAGCAAACATATCGTTGAATTACACTTGAAATGTTATTCTAGAATATATGTTTTTTTTTCCAGTAAGTACGAATTTTACATAAAGCGCAACACATAATTCCACTTCACAGAAAATCTTCGGCGTATATTTCTCTCTGTGTGGTAATAGCTTGAGCGCAGCACACCTGTTTCAAATTTACAGGGCGTGTAGCTGTGGTTCGAATCCGAGCGTGTACTAATGAGTTTTTATGACTTAAGTACATAACTATCACTGACTCCGTACCTCGGAGAACACGTTAAGCAGTCGCCGTCCAAAACGGCCCCGGTTGCTGTCAATAGATGGCGGTCGTTACATTCCGCCAACCCGCATTGGAGCAGCGTAGTGGAATTAAGCTCCAAGCCCCCTTACTCTGGGGGGATGCCTAAGCTCCTGCTACCTGTATTTCTTTGCTCACATTTTCGTTTTCCCAACGCGGTATCTTTATATACAGCTACCAAAACCAAGAAAAATAATTTCATATATGACGAAAAGAATATTCTCTCAAAATATGAAAATATATTATTGTTGCAAGATATTATTTTGTTGATCTGAAGAAATAAAATCATTTTTCTTCGTATAAGAAATAAGCTTACGCATACCAGAGACATTAAACTGTTTTAATTCATGCACGAAACTTGGAGTTTAATCAATAGCATATCCCGGCCGAACATTAACGTCCTTTACAATAGACACTTTTATTCCCAATGCACAATATACATCTCTAAAGAACATTTCTTTACAAAACATGTTTTACTATTGGCACTTCAAAGTTCAGGTTCACGCCAGAAAATTATTTCCAATAACCAGTTTTGAAAAACTAAGTGCAAAGTATGAATTCATGGGGTTCAGTTCGCGGCTTCACTAGTGCAGGTATTACGTAGATCCGTTTTGATACCTTGCACTTCTTTTCCTTTGTTTCATTTTATAGTTAGATGAAAAGCACAACAGTCACCATACCATATCAGCTCATTATGCCCTATTGCAGGGGTTTAGGCCGCCCCTCGGGATGAGGGTAGCTTTGACCGTAATCCACCATACTGCTCCAGTGCGGGTGGTGGATGTTAGCGACTGCCATCTGTTGGCGCCAACCGGGACCGAAGGCTTAACGTGTTCTCCGAGGCAAGTGGTCAGTGATAATGTAATTAAGTCAGAAAAACTCAATGGTACCATACCGGTTTCTGAGATTTGAACCACGACCTTTTAAGCAAAATGGGTGTTCGCCACCACTCGGCTATCACGACACGCTTTTATTTGCGTCATGCGACATGCGTTTTAGTTTTTATATAGTTCTAAATAAAATTAAATAGTTTTGTTTGTACGAATCCAAAGTACCTACAACAATACTCTCATAATATTATTATTCACACAGTTAAAACGTTATTGGCCTGAGAACATCGTTAGCCTATTCAACAATGTAATAAGTATTAATGAATCACTTTATTTAAGCACATAAAATTTTTAGCAGTCGGAGGTAAATTTTATAAATATTGCTCAAGTTCCGGCGGCGTTATCTTGGCTCCTTTTAATATTAACACGACCACGTTGTTCGCAAGTGTCATAAATTCCGTTTTATTGCCCCACTCTTATAAAATTCAAGCGAATCTCTAAGCATACAACTTTATTCAGATATATTCTAGAAACATTTGTTTCTGTATATCTTTAAGTTTTTTGGGCATGCCTACATTTTATAGAGCAGTGTTGTCTTAATTTTATGTACGTGTATTTGAGTATCATATTATTGTGGTATTTTGTTAGAGAATAGTACTGCTGATATCAATAAAAATTTTGTCCTATAGAAAAGGGCTATTTGCGCTATATACAAAATGGGTCCTAGAGTTTCACTTACAGATAAATTTAAAGAAATTAATGTAATAAAATTAATTAATAACAAATTTAAAACAAATTGTGCTATGCCCAAAATTAATATCAGGAACATGATAAACTCGCAGTAGCCACTACTAGGCTCCATATAATAAGTAATGCAGTCAAAGGTGATTGTGTAAGTTATCATAATAAACTTCCAAGCAATATTAGACTTGTCAATAAATAAATTCAAGAATTTATTATGTAGAACAATAACTTATGTCATAAGCATATTGCAAATTAAAAGAATATATAAATGAAGTTTTCCGTCCGCGATTCAGCTCGCATGGACTACACAGTTGTAACGGTACCCCTTTCTCCTGGATAAAATGTAGTCTATGCCAGCTTATAAACTAGATTTGTGGAAAAAATTATAGTGGTCCTGATACAACTGTGCAGTCCACGCAAGCGGCCGGAGCCGCGGGTGGAAAGCTAGTTCAAAAACAAAATATAGGTAGCTCATTTTTTGGAGGGACGTTTTGGCAGCTTTAGCTGAATATTTGTGATTTTTTTTATATTTGTTTCTATTTTTTTTTATGTGTTATTTATTCATTTATTTCTTTATTATATATTGTATATTTGGGTATGTTGGTGGCTCTCAATGAGTTTTTATGTAAACTGATTCGTGGATGGCGTGGTTGATTGTATAATTATTATAAACTGTATACTTATCGTTAGATATATAAGTTTCATTTTACAAGTTGTTTGTTATCCTAAATAAATAAAATGCAATAAAAAATGTTACTAGCTGACAATGTTACTAGCTGGCTGTAGCTTCTTATATGTGGAAGTTGTTTTTAAAATCGTGTTAGTAGTTTTTTGAGTTTATCCGTAGCAAACCAACAAAAACCAAATCTTTACTTTAATTATATCAGTACAGATATAGATAAAAATGTTTGGAATGAAATTGCTCTAATCTACTTAGTTTGTAATACAATAATTTGAAGCGCCGTCAGAAAAAGAAATAAGCTACTTGAAGTTTTTTTCAGTGTTCATCTTAGAGTGGTCGCGTACGTACCAGTATAAAAGCTTTATAAGGTTCAAAGGTGACAGCAGTATATCCTACTAGAAAACAAATGGCTTTTTATTTTACTTATTCACGTCGAATCTAAGGATTTTTTATGAGTTTTCACCAATCTAAATTTCAACTTCTGTACGAGATGAAACAAAAAACCAGTCAAGTGCGTGGCGGATGCACATCAACTTTACAAAACCAAGGCCATGTTCTCGGAGTTGGTTCCATACATTTTTGTTCCTATCATGTTTCTCTATATCTCCTTTTCCTTATACGCTATAAGCAATGCACTTAACAGTACCGGACTTAACAAGCATCCTGATCGTACACCTAATTTTATCCTATCACTTGGAACAACAAAGTGGACAGTTTTCTATTAACTTGTGCCGCATATTTTCACCTTTCGTATATTATTTTTACCTTTTCAATTATTTCCTATCTCATACTCCCTTTTTCATGCCCTTCCATAGTTTCTTTCTATTCACATAAAGCCAATTTTAAACTCTAATGCTTTACAACCTTCTTCTAATATTATTCCGAATCAATATACACCTGCCTGTTCTGAACCTTACTTGCAGTTTTGGCAAAATTTCCTTTTCCTCCACTTCATTTCTCAATCGCTCTGTCAACACTGCAGCATATAGCTTGTATGAATATGGTGTGTTTAGCAGAGTAACCCCTCTATAGTTCTGTACTTGCTCCGATTCATTTTTTAGAATTTATGCTACTAAACCCTTCTCTCCACTTCGTGAATCGATCACCTCCTCACGCTCTTTTTAATAATGAATATTAATTTTCAGCCTTTCCGCGAAGTATAGTGAAAAAATATTTTTTACACTTGTAGGTGTATTATGTATTTACCATATAAATACATAAACTAATTATGAAATCACTACGTAATCCATAAATCCGCCTTTCCAAGCTCTACGCAACAATACCTGATTGTTTTCTTCCGATGGTACACGTTTCGTGTAGGGCCCTCGAGGCTAATGAAGTAGTCTTCACTCGAGATCGCCTCTTGAGATCGCACTTCGGCCTTCTGTCGAATTAAACCTACGCTTCGGTTTTTGACATTAGAACAACCTCTATTAAGATCCAAGCACATATTTATTTAAATACACAATAATTCATAAAAAGTTATCACGATCATATTATATAATATGATATTATTAGTTTAACATTGAACAATGGAAATACTGCTTGAATAGGTAACAAAATATTATTTTTTTTTAAATTAACATTAATAATTTAAGTGTTCGGTAGCCAAGTATTAAAAACCAACCCTTATAATTTTGACCTGCCCATCTGTCTGTCGGTCCGTCTCTCCGTGTGTTACAGGCTTATATATATCTCCGTCATCTCTCCATCACTTGTGTTGTGTATATCTGTGATTGACATACATATTAGAAATAAGTCCGATTCGTACTTTTTATAAGCGTTATAAAATATTGTTGATGTACCTAAATAAATAAATAAATCACTTCTTATGAATTGTTACAGCCAGATGTCTTATATGAACCACCATAAAATTCTGAAGAGAAATTTTGAACACTAAATAACTTTGGGGTGGCTCTCCATACACTGAAATAAGGGATGAAAAATGTTTTTTGCGTACTCTATGGTATGATGTATCAATAGACAAATTTTAAAAATGCTATAGAATTTCTTCGGTGACTATTAATATAGGTAAATATTTCGCGGGCCTTAACAATATGTCAAATCCCTATCACTTTTTATTTATTATTAAAATTTATTAAAAATCTGAAAAAAATTAAAAGTGTAGCATTTTACAAAAATTTATTTTGTTCAAATATATCACAGGTTTTTGAGATATATAGTGGTTTTTAATTACCATATGCAATTGGTGTCATTCTATTAAACATTAAAAATATATTTAAACAATATTCCACTTGACCTAGTTTAAAAAGTCTTTTTTTAACTTTGTTGAACTTTAACCCTTTAAAACACACTAACACAACTCAAATACGATCAAAGCCTTTAGTCCTTTCTATTCCACGCATTTTGACACTTTATAGTCCCCGTACTATTAATATTTTAAGGAAAGCCGTCATGTCGCATTTTCACCACCAGAGAGAGGCTCTCTGCTCTTGCGTCTACCGAAATTTTGATACGGCGGCGTCGGCAAACAATGTCATACAATATAATACTCAATACAGTTTTCTGAGTATTTTGGTGAAACATTCGAATTAATTAGGATAATCTGAGTATATAAGCTTAAAGTCATGGACACAAGACAAAGTTCAATATCCAGCTGATTGGTTAACTCAGTATTTCAATAACTTTAAGAATTTACAAAACCGCTTATGATAATACTGTATTTTTTGTGATATTGATCAAAATTTTTACCTTTTTCAAATATATTTATTATTAGCTTTAGTCTTTGTAAAAATACACTTTAGATATAACAACAACTCACACAATTGTGATGCTTTGGGAACAATAGCTATAGGTATCGTAATTAACGTTAAGGCACCAACACTGACCGAAAAATCATTTCCAATGTTAACACAACGATTTTATTTTTCACATGGATTTTTGAAGATTTAAAGTAAATCCGCTAAGGTGCGCTCATAAACTTTACAAATATTGACAGTCAAATTAATAATTTTGGTTAATTTGAATTTGATGTGTTGAGAAATACCTACATATGTTTAAAATTACAGTAATATTAAATTAATGAAATAATAATATTCCTGCACTGAGTTTCAGAAATAAAGTATTGCGATAATATAAGGCCAGAGACAATTTTTTTATTACTATTTTATATTATATTATATTGATTGAATCAGATATGATTTTATATTGATAAAAATTTATTTTCAATGCTGAAAAGTGATAAAAATTATTTGATTATATGAACAATTGGTAAAATACCTATAATGGTCGGTTAGAGAAATAATCGGTTGTAGAGTATTAGCGCAGAGCGGCGGCGGCGGTGTCCCCACGAGACATAGGGGGAGCCTTGTTGAATTTTTCCGGGTCAGACATTAATTTTTAAAGCGACCCCGATTCTAACATTTTAAATAACCCAAACTTCAGATCACCGCGTCTTAATGTACAAACAGGGAGCACAAGAATCGTTCTCGACAGACAATGGAGTTAAGAAGTTTTTGGTGTCTACGTAATACGTAATATTATGGAAACGGGCAAAATAATGTTACTTACAGAAATTTTAGTATTTCAAAAGTAGGTTATTTTATAAAACGGTGTCATTGTTATAAAAAATATTTTTTACTTAATTATTTGCTCACCAGTGATAATGTATTTTAATGTCTAAACTATAATCAATTTAATTTGTTAGTTGAAGTAAACTTTTTCGCCAAACAAATTAACGCATCAAAAAAATTAAGTAGTGATCTAATGTGTAAAATTCTGACATTCTTACATGGCCCATTGTTACAGTAATCATTCCACGGGGCCAAATTTAACGTATTAAAACGAAGGTCGCCTATATCAATAATTTATAGCAATTTGTAATTTTCTAAAAAGTAGCCACTACAGTTACGAGAAATTTCAAAGTAAAATATGCAATATGTTTTAGCTTAATTAATATTTAAAAAACTAGTCGTGCTTAGCGTAGGATCCTTAGCTGTGCTACGAGTAATAACAAAAATTTGTTATTACACAAAATCTTCATTTCGTTCAGAGTTAAAGTATCTACGTATTAACTGGATCAGCTATAACCAGAAGTTACGTAATGCGACCCCTAGATAGTCGTAATACTTATTCTGGTGATTTTAATGTATATGTTATTATTTCTATATTTTTGTAGTTTTTTTTTTTTTTTGAACAATAATGGTTCAAGAGTTAGGGGGACATGTAACATGTAACTCACGACAAAAAGTAAATAAATATGAAGATGATTATTTCGTAAACTAGAACAAAATAAAAAAACATTTTAGAAAACAATACGAATTTCAAATAAATTTTCTGTGATGCCCTAATAAAGGGGGTAGCTTTGAATAAATTTTCTCTTTGCATATACGTGAAGAGTAACATAACTTAGCAGTTATATTAAATACATAATCATGTCCAATTTCAACTTAATAACAGTAATAGTCTGCGAGGAAAATGACTTATATAAGAACAGACAAACAAACTGACAGACATGAAAAAACCATAAAGGTTCCTTGCCGGACTACGGTACAATAATAAACTTAGTTCCAGAGCACAATTCGTAAGAACTTTTAAAGTTAATTTTGAAACTAGCTTTCCGCCCGTGGCTTCGCCCACGTGAACTATAGTTGTACTGGCACAGCTAAATGGCCGCGACGCTCCAGAATATTGTGACACTTTCTAGAAAATTCTGCAACTTAACTACCTAACAAATCTCTATACCTAATTTTATCAAAATCCAATTAGTCATTGCATGTAGAATAGCTATCTCACAAGTCCGTCTGTTTTCGAGATAAACCAAAACAGACAGACACTACAATTTTATTAGTATAGATAAAAAAAAAACATTTTTCACTCCTGACAACGCCTTCTTTATGTTTGCAAAATTTCAGTAAAATCGGATCAGCCGTTTCGGCGATTAGCCCGAACAGACAGACAAACACACAGACAAAAACCCACTTATGTCACTCCTGATAACCTCTGCTTTTTGTCTGCTAAGATTCATTTAAATGATGTTTTCGAAATAAGCCGGAACAAAGAAACAGAAAGACAACCATACGGACAAAAAGTTGCCTATATCACTCCTGAAAACCTATTTTTAGTGTCTGCATAGTTTCATTAAAATCTTTAAAAGTTTAGCTCAAACATACAGATAGACAGACAGACAGACTAACAAAAAGTAGCGTATGTCAGTTTCCACACTTTTTTTTTCACGTCTGCAAAGTTTCATGTCGTGATAGCCCATAGCGCAACGAACCTGTCTCAAATTTATAAGGCCATGGTTCGAATCCTTGAACAGACAGACGGACAGACAGACAAACAAAAAGCATTATATGTCACCCCTGATAAACATTAATTACATCTGTGAAGTTTCATTAAAATCAGTCAAGCCGTTTCGGAGATTGTCTCGAATCGACAGACAGGCGGATAAAAAGTAGCCTATGTCACTCTCGATAATGCCCTCTGCACATCTGCAAAATTTCATTGTAACCGGTTTAGTCGTTTCGGAGATTGGCCGGAACAGACAAACAGGCACTACAATTTTATTAAGATAGATGATGGATGTATTAAAAATACATTGCATACCACTTTGAGGGTTAATATGACACAAAGGATAGGTACTTAAAAATACAATGTGGTCTAAGAACTTGACTGTAAAATCAAAAGACCTGTCTAAGAAATCACAATCAATCCTACAGGCCAAACTTCATCAGAATACATTTGATGTGTAGTGGCTGTAAAGCTAGAATGGACAGACTAATTCCGTTTCTAACTTAGGGCTTACGCCAAAGACTCTCAGATCTTTAATGTCCTATAAAATGCATAACATCACAGTTGTATTACAAAATATTACACAACTTATATTCTAGTCACGCGTAAAACACTTTAAAGGTACAAATTACAGGAGCAATCGTTTGCGATGTAATCATACTAAAACCCGTGGAAGTTTTCCTTTTGTGTCGCGGAGCACGCCGGCAAAGCTGTTAGAGGCCGGTAAAGAGCGACTCTCCAGTCGAGAGGGCGCACCCGCTCTAACTTGGCCTGCGATCTATTAAGTTCTACGTCTATTAACTTTTAACAGGACGCATCACAACAGTGCAGGTAGACACACTATTACAAATAAAAAAAAACAGTTGTGTTAATTTTTAGTCTCTAAATAATTTATAACATTTTTGAGTTCTAAGATCAATGAAACATTCAATTTCAAATAATTCAATTACTAAAGCAAGAGTTTGTAAATAGGTTTTGTGCTTAGTGTATAATATATAATTATTATGGTAATATAAATAGGAATTTCGATCCCTGTGGAATATACTATGTTTTAAAAAGTAATTTTCCTATTAAATATTACAAGTTAAGTTTGGTTATATAAATAAATTAAACGACCCATGTTATATCATGAAATATTCGTCGAGCTGTATAATTCTGGTTTTATTGTATTTTTAGCGAGTTTTACGAAACGACGTCTCATTTGCAATTCCTTGTGAAAAGCGCTTTAAATTTTTATTTATGCTTAGAATTGTCCCATCGGGGCGGCAGTAACTTTACTCTTATCGTTGTTATCTAAACTTGTATAGTTAATCTAGGTATATAACACAAATACGTAAAAATAATCTATTTCGCTATGTCGTGATAGCCCAGAGCGCAACGAACTTGTCTCAAACTTATAAGGCCCCATAGGGCCATGGTTCGAATCCCGGCGTGTACCAATGAGTTTTTCTGACTTAAGTACACAATATCACTGACACCGTGCTTCGGAGGGCGCGTTAAGCAGTCGGTCCCAGACGCTGTCAATAGATGGCGGTCGTTACAGTTCCCAACTCGCAGTGGAGCAGCGTGGTGGACTTAAGCTCCAAGCCCCCCTCCTCACCCTGGGGGAGGCCTAAGCCCCTGCAGTGGGGTAAAAATGGGCTGATTATGATGATGATGATGATGAATCTATTTCGCTCTTATTTTTGCTTCGTTTTGGTTTCACATATTAAAACCATATTTCTGTTAATAATATTCTATCACCTTTCTAATGCTATATGAAAAATGAAAAAAGTTTATTTTACAGCAGATTAGCGATCTACAATTATTTAAAAGAGCAGTAAAATACATCAGCAAGAGGTTTGTTAATAGCAGAAAAGTTAATATAACAACAGAAATAAGCAGCATGCTTGTATCGTGAGGACCCAATACGGTATACCAATATAATTTAGCTAATGGCAATAAGTCGAACTCTTTAAATTAATAATATGACTACAACAAATATTATATGACTAACAGACCCAAAATACATATTCAGTCACATACAATACACACAATGCATACATATTGATATATACATACATATACATACATAATAATAATAATAATAATAACACACACAATCACAACAACGTCTAGGTCCCAAATTAAGCATTAGCTTGTATTTTGGGTACCAAGCGAAGACACCACATACATACATATAACAACCAAGACCCGGTGCCAGTATTAATATTCATCATATAAATACTGACCCGAACTGGGATTCGAACCCGGGACCTCCAGCTTCGCAGGCAGGGTCGCTGCCCACTAGGCTAAGCGGTCGTCAATACATACGCATACACATGAAACAAAAACAGTTATTTACGCATATGGTTGATGTTGCTATATATTACATTATCAAGTAAGCAACCCATGTCTGTCTGTACATTGAATTCCAAATAATACATGCATACAATAAACAAAGCAAACAAGGAGCATTACAATTGCCCAGAATACAAAAAAAAAAACAGGATTATAAATTACTAATAAAAAATATTAACAATAATACTACTACAAGTTAACTCAATTTAATTAAGAAGCGGCTACCCAATCATCAAGTAATATAATATTGATTGAATATTTAACACGTCTTCGGTGCGATCATAACTTAGTGTAGACAGCCACTTACGAATTATCCTTTTGGCTTCGTACACTGGCTTTTATTTTAGGCAACAATGTCTACCTACAGACTTATAAACATGCGCTCGAATAAACTGACCAAAACGATGGGCGAAAGAAGACCTCGCGATATAAATAGATAAATGAAATAAATAACTATATAAAAATATTCTACATCAGTACGACAAGTGTTTTGTGTGATGACGAGCGTATACATTCTTCCATATCAAAAATTCGTCTAATCGTGGATTTGGCCCCATCTTTATCTCACTGTCGATGTACAAAAACTTCAGTTCCGTATTTGTACTTGGTTCCCATTTAACTGGCAACTCGCTTGTGATTTCAGGTGTAGGATTGCTGAAAAAATTATAACATCGGTTTTCATCGGTTTACTTATGAAGCTAACTTTGTTTTCTATAAAACACAATAATGATATATACTCACTCGTATTTTGCGAAATTAGTCCACATTTTGGTCATTCGTTTTATCATCATTCGGTCCTGATAAGTTAGAAAAAGTGGCCATACTCTGGCATCAAACAAATAAAACAATTCGTCTCCATGTGCCGCTCCTTTTTCGTGTCCATATCTATTTATGAGTTTAACCACATTTCTCCATCCATCATACTTGAAAATGTAATTGTATACTCTACATTTAGTATTGTCATTTGAACACATCGCTTCACTTTCTAACATTTGTGGAACAGCGAAACTTATACCAGTGTGTACTTCCGCCATTTTCAAGCGATCGTTTATACCTATGGGTTCCTTTCCAAAATAGAATTCTTTAATTTTATTCGATATTGCAACAGCTTCTTCATTCGTTTCAAACTGTATATCAGAAGCAAAGAGGTAACCATCGTTTCTTTTTCTCATGGATTCGTCAGTTTCTCTACTCAATAAAAATAAACCTTCTCTATCATTAAAACCTATTATGACACTAATATTTTTTCGTCTAGATGATTCCAAAAGTTTGTAGGGTAGATCAGGAATAATTGTATCAATTCCGTTGAAAGGTTTTTCGACACATGGTAAATGAATAAGGGCTGTTTCAAAGTATTTATTCCATGGCTTTGTGATTCTTTTGCTTGCCAGCGCGTTGTATGGTATGCTTTTCAAAATATGATAAAGTTCATGAGGATCTTTAGTATTGAATCCGAATTCTTTTGCTAGCATACTTGATGCTGAAACCGGATCTCTATTTATTCCCCAATTCGTTACAAACGATCCACTTTGTATAATTACTCGATTAAACAAGCCTTCTGTGGTGTTTGACATAACCAAAATCGACGTAGATGTTGCACCAGCGCTTTCGCCAAACAAAGTTACATTATCTGGATCACCTCCGAATGCAGCAATGTTTTGCTTTACCCATTTTAAAGCAGCTATTTGATCTCTGAGGCCAGCATTACCGGGTGCTTCCTTAATTCCTAAACATACAAATCCTAAAGCACCTAGTCTATAATTAATCGTAATCACTATCACATTATGTTTTACTAAGAATTCTGGACCGTAAACAAGTTTACTTCCACTTCCAATCAAGAAAGCACCTCCGTGTATATAAACCATTACTGGAAGTGGTTTTTCAGCTTTTGCCGGTACATAAACGTTAAGTTTCAAACAATCCTCGTTGCCAATCAATATTCCCCCTACAGTCAATTGAGGACATGTGTAGTGCTCGTCCACTGCTCTGTACACGCCATCCCAGGAAGGAGGTGGTAATGGTGGCTGTGAAAAAAATGGATAAAATTATGTACAGTGCAATAAAGTTAATTAAATGTTTTCAATTCTATTCTATTTAATTATTTTTTTGAAAATGATATTTCGCCATGGTGATACTATATGAGCTTAAAAAGTTTGTTTTCAGTATCATACAAACGTTTTAATAATTTTACATATTTTTTACATTAAATACGTATAAAATTTTATAAGAATACTTGTATGTGATCCATTTTTGAAGCAACTAAATATGCAAATGACGAATTTTGACTGTGGTATTTTTTTTTTGTATTCCAAGGTGGATTTAAAGTTTGAAAATAGCAAATATAATTTATTTTAGAATTTGATTGAAATATTGCTTTAGCCAGTAGTAATTCATGGAACTGGCGTAAAAGCAATGTTGTCCTTAATTCATGTCAAAAGTTATTTATTTCGATAGTGTAAAATGCCTTTCCTAATTTCGCTTTAAGTATTTAACTAGGTATAATTTAGAAATTTGCAATAACTCACCTGAAACCTGTTTTCCTCATTGGTAGTGGCATAAGGAATACCCAGAAATTCAAAGAAATCCCCATTTTTACTGATCCGACCATTTAATCGACCTTGTGGTATTTTAATTTCTGGTGTCGGTTGTTCCACCAAGTTTGCTGCTATAAAAGTAAATAAAAATAATTTCTTTCTTCCACGTAATAGGGTCATTGTGAATCGATAAGATAGCCAGTAGGCAACAACGGTGTTATTATCTATCGACGTTGGCAAAGATAGGTGATTCGCATGTAATGTAACATAAACTTATATAGACATTTCATTGAATCAAAGGATGTTATCACTTGCAGTTGTTACTAAAGCAATCATTAATCAAGCAAGCAATATTTAAGTTTACATGTTTTGTTTATCATGCACTTGACTCACTGTCACATTACAAAACACATCGAAATTTAAACACAAAACGGACCAATAACACAATTTTTTTCAACTTTCCATGTTTTGTTTAATTCTCACTTGTTAGATTCGTAAATATGCTAGCTCAGTAAAGAATGAAGTTGTAATACCGGCTTGCGCACGGGCTGCGTGACTGCTGATGACACACTAGTGCCAAAGTACGAATCAAACCGGTGCGATGGTATGGCCTCGAAACGACTATGACAATCGTGTGCCTCATTTGATTACGATTACGTGATTAATGCACGTATTACTTAATCGGTTTAGTAGATTTATAACGTTGTGATAATTTTTTGTATTTTTCGAAGCGAAGATGTTTTTTATACTATGAAGTGTTTTGCTTTTGACAATAATTAAAAATAATTAATGTGTATCATGCTATAATTTTAATTTTGTACTCTATGTTTTTGCATGTTTCATTTTATGTTTTTTTTTTATTTATCCATGCGTTCATTATCTACACGGAACGATGAAATCGATCACAGTCAATGACATGGCAAGTTCGTTAATGATATGCAGTTGAATTCGTTGTCGAATTCTCTTTTTAAATTGTCTAATGTGTTTTTAATTTTAATTGTTGTGATCTATTGTATACTATTACTAAACTTGTACTTGTTGTACTAATGATGGAATATTTTTAGTTCAATTATTAAATAACAATCAATATTTGAAAATACCTCAGATCGCAAGTACATAAGAAAAGTCAAATAAGGTTTTTGTAATGAAATCACAACAGTACCTAGTGTAATCTTTCTGAAAAATTTCAAAAGACATCCTCGTCCCGGGTAGTACGTTACCGGGATATTGTGTAGGAGGCCTGCTGCGTCTCCTTAAAGCCTTTCAGAACGATAGAAAGCGATACGACTGCGTCTGTCGTGTCGCGCCTTTGTCTCTGCTCCGCGTCCAAACAAGATATTTTACAGGCATTACTGGCTTTTCCAAGAAATTCATTGTAATTTACAAGCTACTAACAACGTAAATACAAATTTTAAATTTAGTTTTTAACTCCATAAGACCTTGTCTATATCAGGTTTTCGGCTGAACGTAGTCCAAACTTATAGAACGTGTAAAACTTACCGAACTAAACAGAATGTTTCAAAAAAAACGAAAAAGTTAAGTGATACAAAAATGAAATGTCATGTTCTGCTAGGTAACCGTTAGTTTGCGTTATCTGTTAACTTTAGACTTTTTGGTTTGCTCGGTAAACTCTAGACGCCATAAAAATTTTACCTACCTCTAACCGCGAACACGCGATATAGAGCTTATCAAGTTAAACGAAAAAAAAAAATTGAAAGTATTTAAAAAATGCATGTTTAAACAGTTTTTTTCGGTAACCGTAATTTTGCGCCGTCTGTTCCTTTCAATCGTTTTGTTTAGGCCGGTCAGCTCTACATACTCTATAAATCTGGACAGTGTTCGGCCGAACATGCTATATTATTGACGTGAAATTGGCTCAAATAGCGCTCTATGTGATTCAGCTAAAATCGTGGTCTAAAGTATGAACTGAAGTCATCGTCACGTAAGTGTTTATTTTCGTTTTTGGTGGCTGAATGCGAAACAAACAGACAAACTCTATGTCGATGCATGTTGGCAGCGTTCTTACTTTCTGATGTATACGTTCGACATATTTGCAAAGGCATGGCGTTAATATGAATTGTGCAGATTCCTAAAACTTTGCTGCACGTTAATCAATCAAAAGTAATGTATTAAATTGGTATTTCCAATACCCAGTGCAAAAAGATGACATTTTTTTTTTACCCAAAATCCGTCGTTCGTAGTTCAGAAAATGACAACAGGTTGTATTTTCTAAAATAAGAAATTTAAAAAATTATTATGTAGCATTTCTAAAGCTTGTCGGAAATTTAAATATGACTCATATAAAATTTTCAATAGTTTATGAAAAAAAAACCGAATACACATAAATAAAGATGATGATGGCATTGGTATCCTATCCAAGCTGAACGCTCCATGACATAAAAGCTTTATGAAGTCATAACATACAAATAATAATAATAATATCTGGGGCATCCCACACAGCGCCTTCTAGTCCCAAAGTAAGCAAGTATTGTGCTTGTATTATTAAGTACTAGATAACTGATATATAAACATAAATATTTTTATAATATATACTTATACCATCGACATATTTACAATTTATACAAATACTTTTACACCCAGACACGGAGCAAATAGACATGTTCATGTAAATAAATGTTTGTCTCGGGCGGTAATCGAACCCGCGACCCTTGGCTCCACAGTTAGGGTCTCTAACCACTCGACCAATCGGTTAGTCAGATATAAACATCAATCAAATCTTAACTTTCAAAACGTAAAATAATTCATATGACAAAGGCAAAAGAGATACAAATGACGTCATTTGGTAGTTATGATCTTTCGGACTTTAAATTCGCTTGAACAATTAGAAAATTTTGTCTTTTGAAAAATGATAAATATGGGTTCCTTCCTCATTTTTGTTTCTAGTTCCAAATAAACCAATAAGTAGTAGGGGTTACAATTTGAAATGCTGTCAATTGACAGTTGTGACGATGAATAGGATTAAAATCGCACATATGGTTGCAGATAAGGAAACACAGTAAAAGCTGCGAAACGGAAACGAATCTTGAACGAAACTTTCAGTCAACGTCACACCTCACCATTCTATTTTCCTAAACACTAGTTTAGAAATTTGTTTTGTTAGAAATGATTTGTTGCTTTAACAAAAGCAACAAATTCGGTGATCTGCAGGTATAATCAGTTATATCAAATAAAATGTTTTTTTTAAATATTTTTCGGTCCACCGATTTTTATTTCATTTGTTACAATATTCAATTAAATTTTAATCAAAAAAGATTTATATCCAAACGCGAGTCTGACTCGCGTCGTGAGGAATCCACAGGTACTGTCATACAATTTATTTAAAGCTATTCACAGACAGATGGCACAAAAATGCATATCAGTTGAAATATATACATTATTTTTTTATTTAATATAACTACAATAACTATTTTCGGATATCATTCTTTGTTAGTGTTGTGAGACTTTTCTTTTTACCAATTTTCATGAATTCACTATAGTCAAAAGTATCCTTTAGGTTTTGATTCATTTGCGAGTGTCAAAATATAATACAATAACGGCTGTATTTTTTGGCTTGATTTTTTACAACTCCAAGGCACTATAAACCTAAAAATTTATTATCAATTTCAACTTAATACCTCACTCCACACATTCCTAATAAGAAGGGTCTTGATAGACAGGCAACCAAGTAATCCTATAAGGGATCCTTTTTTCCCTTTGAGATACGAAATCCTAAAAATTACCAATTTCTTTCTATTGGAATAAGTTTTTCTAAACTTGTTTCCAATGACAAATAATACTTATTATGACTTGAAGTGGTCGGATACTGATAAAGCTATATTTATTATGAGATTTATAAAGGTTGTATATTTAGAATAAATAACCTTTACCTTAACGCTTGACTTGTGGCTTAAAAGATAATATTCGTTGGCGTGACGTGCTCACTGTTGCTTAGCTCTCAAGGGTCCTAGCTGAACTTGCCGCTTTTACTAAAGACGGCTTTGTCGTTTACTGAAGAGACTCACTGTAGTCAACTATCTCTAAATTGTTTTGATAGTGTTATGACTAGGTTGGTCATAAGTAGTAACTCTGTTCTGATACATGTTAATCATTTTTAAGTAAACACACAGGATTTCTTAAAGGAGCTTATGAAGAAAAAATTACATGATTGTACATTGCGCGTACTAGCGAAACATTAGAAATGTACTCTATTTAAATTCGTATTTGCGTTTCATTTCGCACGTTTAAATGACGTCGTCAGTTTACGCTCACTTTCTTAACGGTTTAACGTGTCATGCGTGTTTCGCGTTTCGCCATTTTATACATGACGCTGTTCTAGCGATTTATTTTGGTATCTTAATTCTATCTACTTAAGCATTTCTAATTTTAAAATACGAGAAATTACTTGAGGCTACGATTTCACATTCCATGCACAAGCGTAGTCACTTTAAAATTTTATTTAATTCGTTAACCGAAAAACTGTGATAATTCACTACACTTCGTTTTAAGTAACAATATAAACAGTGCATTATGGCTGACACCGTAGTCAGGCCCTCGACTTTAATAGCTGCTAACTCAAAAGTATTTGAATGAAAAAATCTAAAAAATATATATGTTATTCTTTCATTTTTCTTGCAGTAAATTAAATAGTATTATTAAGAAAAACAAATGTTATCATATTAAAAAAATAAATTTTCAAAACGTTTTCTCGCCTTGCAATGCGGATATCTTGCCATAACTCTTATAAATATTATTTATATTTTTTTTTTCTTTAAGAAGATGTTATCATTTTCTAGTGAATTTATTAGTATCAAGTGGTTATCTTGAAAATTAAAAAATATATAAATCAAATGATGCCTCCGCGGCTGAAATACGCCCGCAGCTCAGTTTCACAAACAAAGTTTCAAAGACACAGATGGACAACAATATCATCCGGGATCTTAACTGGTTCTTATTCGAAAAAATCCAATTATTATTTTCGTGTGTACACACCCGTTATACGATATTTCCAATTCCACCAGTCCTTTAGTCCATTGCATAGGTTAGGCCTCCTCTCAGAGTAGAGAGCTTGAAGCTTGGAGCTTAATCTACCACGCTGCTCCTGTGCGAGTTGGTGAATTTTAACGACTGCCATCTGTAGAGGGCAACCGCGATCGATGGCTTAACGTGCTCTACGAGGTACGGAGTCAGTGATAGTTATGTACTTAAGTCAGAAAAAGTCTGGTTAATCAGAAAAAGTCGGCCTGCCTGCGCAGAGTGATTGCGTTAACTCTATGTGGCGCTTGAGAAACTAGTTATAATGGCCAAAAAAACATATGGTAAGTGGTTGAATTTGATACAAAATTTTATTAAGAAAGAAAGAAATATTTAATCACCGCTACGGATACACAATACACAGCAGACCAATACAACTGACAAAACACAAAAAGAAGTTCTCCGCAACCAGACTATGAGCTGACTCGGCACACGCTGCAGGTGTGTGTGACCACGCCCACATCAGTGATTTTCAGTTAGTCCCTACGCGAGTCCGCCGCACATTAAGTACCTACTAGCTGCACGTTAATGAAAACCATAAAACCTGACCAAATATTCGGTTGCGTTATTCAGCAATACATGTTCAAAGTTGTTTTATTGTTACAAAAAAAACCATAAGGTAAGTGACTGAACTTTTGAACAGCATTAAATACTAGTTGCACGTTAAAAAAAACCATAAGAATAGACCAAATATTCGGTTGCGTTATTCAGCAATCTTCCTTCGATGATGCTTTATTGTGACCAAAAAAAAACTATAAAGTAAGTGGCTGAATTTTATACAGAACTATGTAGTAGTTGCATGTTAATGAATAACATAAAAACTGACCAAATATTCGGTTGCGTTGCTGACTAACGCTAATCAAATTCAGCCACTTACTTTATCGTTTTTTTTTTTTAAATTATAACAAAACTTCTTTGAACGAGAGTTGCTGATTGAAGCAACAGAATATTTGGTCAGTTTTTATGATTTTGATTAACGTGCAACTAATACTTTCTGTATCAATTTCAGCTACTGAACTTATGGTTCTTTTTTTGGTTACAATAAAGAATCTTTGAAGACGATTGCTGAATAATGCATCCCAATATTTGGTCAGCTTTTATGTTATTCAATGACATGCAACTAGCACTAAATTCTGTATCAAATTTAGTCATTTTGCTTACCTTGTTTTTTTAGTTTTTTCAAGCTCCATATACAGTTAACGCAACCACTCTGCGCAGGCAGACTGACATATTTGGCATCAAAGAGTTGCCCTCTATCGTGTCCACTCAGGCTAGGCCACTTTAGATATTGTTACCAGATCTGTCATGGCCTCCTAGACTAAAAGCTAGAAGCGGGTTTGCTGCGCTTAGGTTATCACAACAATATAAATTTTTTTGCCGTTAATCGAATTTTAAGCACACACAAACATTTTATGTTACGTAATATCTTTAAATAAAATTACTGGTTTGGAAGTATGTATGAGAACCAAAAAGACAAGTAAATGTTTGTAATCAAATTTTAATTATTCGAAATTCATATAAACAATTATTTTTTTGTTAGCATGAAACAATGACAACGATCATTAAATTATTTATTAAATATTAGATAAGTGCCGCCTCCAAGTTATTATTCAGTCTATGAATCATGCTAAGACAACGTGGTTCGCGAAACAGAAGCAAAGAAAGCGTTTAGCGATCCAAGCGCTCCCCTCGCCGCATTGTCGTTTTTAATATTTTCTGAGGCCCGCCTGACCCCTAATTAAATAACTGCATACCGCACTTCACACATACATACGTATCCGAGAAAGTTTTACAGAATGAACTGCCAGATCAATGAAAAGAGCACATAGACGCGATTCAAAAGTTAAATGAAAGCGAGAACAAAAACTAAGTACTTGTTAAAAGGGTTAATGTTAAAATCAAGTCGACTCGTTGTTTCTGCGTCATGTCGAGCCAGCGGGTTTCCTTGTACTTTTAAGATACGTACAGATTATGTCTCCTCGGTTTTGCCATGGAAAATATTGTTATTCATTTTAATAAATATTTTTTACAATTTCTTTACTTTGGAACTGTTAATTATATTGCAAAACGTTGTTCATTCTAAAATATCTTTTTGTACTTTTATTTCTAATCACTTTAAAAGAACTCATAGATTTTTTTTATATTAGGTCTTAACATATGAATTTGCCGTTCTGCAGTACTGGTCATTTGGAACAAAAATGTTACCAACAAAACAATATTGGACCATTTGCGACAAATTGCCAAGTAAAAAAGCTTGATAGATGGGTACCCCACGAAGTTAACGATCGCCTGCGCAATGTACGTGTCAAGACCTGCCTCGCGTTGCTCAACAGGCACATAAACGGAAAAAATTTGAACCGGATTGTTACCTATGATGAAAATTGGATTCTGTTCGACAAACGAAAGTACTCAGCAACTTGGTTAGATCCAAACCAAAGCAATGTGTTAAAAAAAATAACCCCTAAGAAGGTCACTGTTTGGTGGTCTAGTGCCGGTGTGATTGATCGCTGCTTTTTACAATATGGCATGAGCATTACTGCAGATGTGTACTGTGAAGAAGTAAAGACAATATTGGAGAAGTTCGCACGTCTACGACCAGTTTTGGTCAATCGGTGGTCCCCATTGCTCCTTCACGACAACGCGCGACCCCATACTGCACAACAAACAGTCTCCACGCTGATAGAGTTGGAGTTGGAAGTTCTCCCTCATTTGCCATACTCACCAGACCTTGCACCTACCGACTATTACTTTTTCAAAATTTGGACAACTTTTAACTGGAAAAACATTCAATTCCCGAGAGACAGTACAGAATTACTTTGAAGAGTTTGTTGCCTCCCGTCCATTTGATTTTTGCAAAAAGGGCATCAATAAACTGCCACTGCGTTGGCAAAGATGCATCAAATGCACGGGTGATTACTTTGAATAACAGAAATAAAGATGTTTGAAAAAAAAATACTTTAACTTATTTCATACAAAACGGCCACTTCATAGGTTAAGACCTAATATAATGGAGCTTAATTTCGGCATAAATCAAATCATTTTCTGATTGACACCTAAACATAGCGCTTTATATAACGAGCACATTCATTTCTTGACACTGAGCAAACTTTCGTACTTGCGTACTTTACCTTACAACAAGAGCTCTTCTTTGAAGTTTAACATTTTTTTTAATTTTTTAGAGCATCGGTAACAATATGTACCAGGTACTTGAACTGTTGTACCCTCCTAAAAGGAGCACCGTTTAAGTTGATCACGGGAACTTATCAAACCCTTCATCATTGGCCTTAAATACCATGAGAATATTTTTCTTGGCATTATTCGTGAGCCATGAGAAGCAACGGATGCTTCACATCGTCTTAGCATCTGTCTCAGCATTGGGCTCAATAACGCCATGATAAAATACTTTCAACACGAACACGAGAAAGAGGTCCACCTTTAGGTGTCCCTGTAAACGCTTGTTCTCGAAAGCCTTAATCACTATTTAATTACGCGCAACTTCAGTCCTTCACTCGTGCGGAAAGAGGCGAAGTTACATAATTACCAGATGTTTTTGTTGCCGATGTCGGCGTGTTGTTCACTTCCAATCGTTCCCTTTTTGAAGAAAGCAGCTTCCGAACGAAAGTGTGACAATAACTAAAACATCCTTATTAATAATAACTAAAATCAAAATGTGAACGTTTGTTTACTTGTCATTCTACACGTATCATATGACATAATTTCAACAAAATATGTTGAAAGGGACGCAGAATAAATTAAGCTATATGTTTTAAGTTATATTGTAAGTTAAGATTCGGTATGAATAAGGAGCGAAAGCAGGAAAAGAAATGTTTGTCGAGGCAAAACTCAAAAATAAAAGTAGAAGAAGCGAAATAGTTGATATGCATGTCCACGCAGGCGGGCTGTCCATTGAAACTAGTTTTGTAAGTTTTGCAGTAACTTTCTAGTTTTGTGTTTGTAGTGTTACTACAACTATTATCTCTGTGCCCCACGACACATTTAAGTGGTTAAGCAACGACGTCGCGTCCACACGTGCAGCGTCGGTCGGCCGGTCCCGCACATCCCCTCCAGGAAACAATAAAGGCGGCGACGCTCGCAAGAAACATATTTCTCGTCCGCTTACTTACGCAAAAAATATGTGCTGGAATTGGTCGGGGCGCTCGAAAACCGCGGGTCATTATTTTTATTTTATGACGTGGGAACACGATACGGCACTTGTACTTTTTATTACATGGAAAAATATTTTTTCTGCCGGTCCAAAGGTACCCGCGCAGGGAAGAAATATCGTGTTATCATATAAATAAGGATTTAAGGCGATATAAAATAAATTCCCTTGAGATGTGCGTAAAGCTTGCTGTATTATTTTTTTGTGCAATTTGTTGTTTTTATTATTCCTTGCGGCGGTGAAATTTGCATAAATAATAGCGCTCGAGACGCGCTCATCTGGCCGCGCGCTAATGTGGCCGAATAATTAACGAGAACAACGTCAAAATATTCAAATGAATCACACTCATGTGCCTATGACTTACAAATTAAAATGCAAATACCTTCGCTGAGCGGTAACGCCTACTTAAGCGTAACTAAATAGAGCCTGATATAAATTGTTTTAATGGATTTTGGAGTGAAATAGTAGGAATAAAAGGCACATAGTTTATAATTATTGATCATGGAATACTTTCATATAAAATCTATATATTTACTGGATAGTATGAAATAACTGATAATGAGAAATTGTGCTTTAACCGTTGTAATCTAAACATGTAAGTAATTTATGTACATGAGCTATGAAATCCTGGAAGTGATTTCGTCGAACTGGCTCCAGCGCAGCCCCCTCTAGGCGTCGTCGGGAAGCTTTTGATAGACTTGCGATCGTCTAATTACGCACATTA
This sequence comes from Luffia ferchaultella, assembly GCA_949709985.1. Lineage (NCBI taxonomy): Eukaryota > Metazoa > Arthropoda > Insecta > Lepidoptera > Psychidae > Luffia > Luffia ferchaultella. Next base: position 723,744 of record OX453247.1, on the reverse strand, counting down.
AGAAGCCTTGATTGATTTGCGACGTTACCTAGCGATCCCCGTTCCAAATTCGATTAATCACTCTAATACTTAATACTGCCTCGGCATAAAATTCACTGTACGAGTATATCCTACGTCTAACTTGGATCTTGACGTCCAAGGAGGAACTTGATTTACCTGGTGCCGTCACTTTGCTGATTAACTTAATTGTTGTCTATTATGTTAATAAGAGATAATTTTTTGACATTTGATGTTGACATCTGCGAATCAAATGTAATGTTAGTGATGAACCTAGCAATGTGCAAAAGGTACTCAAAAGTATTTGTGGCATAAATCCAAGTTCTACGACAACATTTGGCAGCAAGCGGATATGAAAGCTTCATATCATCGATCCTTTTGATTATTTACATATCTAGATAGATAGTCGCCGATAAAAATATCACCTAACAATTCCGGGCAATTGCCTCTGGCCACCTTAACGCAAAATTTGCCATCAGGGAGTACTAACCTAAACAGTTATAATGACAAAGTTTACAATAGACAAATGTAGGAAACGCATAAGCAGATTGAACATATGCTAGAAAGTCACGTACCACCGATAAGTTAAAAATCTTATGTATTAAATATGTCTTCAGAACAAGCAAAGTTTTTGTGTTCAAAATAATTAACTTTAATTAATGCCATTTTTGTAAAGAGTTTCATACGGTCCTGAGGTATTCAGTCCTTTATGCCTTTTTTTACCTATACCATTTTGTTGAGTGTTGCTAGTGATGAAATTCGAAATCCCAAGGTTGTAGATTAAAAAATGTTTGTAAAACTATTTGTAATATGTGCCATAGTAAATCAGGGGTTGTACTGGTGGTGGTTATACTGTTCTTCATAGATGTCCTTCTACTTTGAAATCCACCAATGGAATTTCACGATACATGTATGTAAAATAATCGAACTTTAATGTTTTAAGATTACTTCAATTAGGAGACATTATATCTATTATGATATTGAATGCTTCTGGTACAGAGGACGTACATAAAGAGTCAAAGAAGACCTCTGGACAGCAATTATGAAGTGAGCAACCCACTATCTTCAGTAGCAAGAACCCTGCTGTAAAAGTTTATTGTATTCACGAATACCATTATATAAATTTTAAATACATATTTATTACTATTATTTTCACCAAGGTACCGGACAACATAGGTACATATTTTAATTCACATCTGTTACGACATCATAGCTATACAGTATAAAAATATTCCAACCAAATATTCCTTCCGCATTACCTTCCAAAATATCAACGAGCACCATTTACCGGCACGCTCAATTAAAAACTACAACGCACTCGTCGCGACGTGGACGCATCGGAACACACAGAAAGAACATCAAAAATGGCTTCCGTGCACTGAGCCTTCTCGTATTAAAATTATTAAAATTAACCAAATCGATCGAATCAAGTGATAAACTAAAGAAAGAAGTAAAGCAGGGCGCGCCCGCAGTAGAGTGATACCTGGCAGCTCCTCCGGTGGTAAGTCCTTTCTCTTTTTCCTCACTTTCCGCTATTCTGTTCTAGCGGTCTTTCCTTTCGCTTTTGGTCAAGGTAGAAATGAACCAAGCCATCGTTTCCAAAATTTAATAACCGACGACGACGTAGCATAAAAGGATCAATTTCCCAACAACATCACATTTATTCATTATTAGGTATATTATTGTATTTTTTTATATATTAATTTTTATATCACATCGGTATAGGTTAATTTTTCGGATTCCTTGTTGGGGTCTAAAATCTAACACATTGAACCCCCTCCGATTTATGTAACTTATATATCCGGCCACTTCCTAGTTACATGTTAGACCTGGTTTTCAATATTGAATAGCTTTGTGGTCGGCGGTCTTCATATTTTGAAGCTTGATGAAGTAGTTTAAGTAAATCCGTTGATCAGTGTTGTTTTATTAAACTCGCATTCTTGATGAAGAATGCGAGTTTAATGGTTGGTCAGTCCAACCGCTTTCTTGTCTAGGCGTTTATTGTACATTATCTTCATCTGTATTATATATATTTTTCTATTGAGAAATCAACGTCAAATATATAGTTTCCTTGTTATCCCCTTAACTTTCGTTTCTATCGATCAAATCTTTTTCACAGTCGCAGCCGAAGCAATTTAAATAATAAAGAACATCATACGCCTTCGCAAATCACAGACGTCCGTGAAAAAGGGTTATTCTTATGTTGGCCCTAAAAAAAGGATTTTTATGGACGTTTCCCGGTTGCACTATAATAACATATTGTTGATGAAACTGAGATTCGTTGGGGGGCTAGAATACGAGCAATGTGTATTATTTATATATTTTCATATACCATAGCTGAAAGGATCCCCGTAAAAACGAGGCTGACTAGAAATAAAACGACATGGTACGTGTGGAACTCGTGCGATAAGTCATTTGTACCAACTGGACAAGAGCAGATCAATATTTATTCATTCGGGTTATATTCATGTGATATATTATGTGTCCGATTTACGACTTATACGTAGAAGTTGTGAATGGTATACACGTCGGAGCGTCGTCCTAATAACGACGTGCAGCTCAACAACCCCTAGAGATCCTGAACAAATCTCATTGCAGCAACCTTGGGTGGGCCATAGCGACAGATCAAGGAAAGAACCCAAAGAGAGCTCAAACTACAAGGTGTCTGAAAATAATTCTTGGACTAGCCACCGACTTGTGATTCGCTCTGTAATTGTCGTTTTTTTTTTAAATTTATTATCCTACAAATTATATATCTAATCCGAAAACAACTACGTTCTAAATAGATGCGAAATTCGATGATTGAGTTCGGATCACTCAAGTACCACACAAATGGCAATGCCCTATACAATCGCTTCATTATTTCATGCCAACATGACAAAACTTCTATAACAAATAGTCTACTGCAACTGCAACTAATAATCATAACGCGTTCTAATCTAATCTAGTCTGATCTAATCTAATCTAGAAGTTTTCTAGATAATCTAATCTAAAATTAGTTTAGTTTATTCGGAACAAAGTATTTTTTAGATAAGCTTTTAACTGTTACAATTATCTTAAAGTTTGTAATTATCTACTAAAATTAAATAGACTTTGAACCAAATTCCCACGGGATAGGCCAACGAGATCCTCGACAGTCGATTACTTACCGCACAGCGCCCGGGCCGCAGCTGCCGCTAATGTCCTCAACTTTTGATAAAGCCGTCTCGCGGATGAAGTGGTATTTTGACATCGGACCCCTTTTTCATTCTATATACCACACATAAAACGAAAAAAAGGCTTACGTTAATATACGTTTATTTTAGCATTAGCCAATGTTTGCCGTTGACTATATTTCCAAATTAATTCAATAGTAAGAACCCCTGTCAATATCTTGTGCTCTTAAAAGTTAATTTCCATATTTTATTAAAAATTATGCTTTAATAACACAAAAAATTATATACAGTATCCGGCAATAAATATTGCACATCAGCAATAATCGCATTTCCGAATTCAAACGAATGCCAATATCCATCAATTATTAGATTTATCGTTTATCAGAATTTGAATTCAGAACTAAATACTTTATTGTTGTTTAGTTTTAATTTCCGCGTGAACTTTAAAGAGCTGTAAAAATACTTCCTTTTTAAGTAATATTTACTCTTTTCGACACGTATAGTATAGCAACGAAATCAATAAAAATGAAAACAAAATAAAAGACATCTTCAACCGATTTCCAAAACCAAACAAATCTTCTAAAAATGAGGTTCTTATTTTCGACAATCAGGTATGTAACTAAAATGAATATTTATCTGACGACTGACGAAGTTTGCCCCGAGATATTAAGAAAATAAAAGCACTGTAATGTAATTGCATTTCTGTTTTATCTTTTGAGCGAAGCGTATTTATTTTGTAAATATACGTTATATTATTACTTTTACCTAGTAGTATGTTTATAGTGTAAATAAAATAATTAATTTCTGTTTTTAGGTCGGGGAAAACTAAAATATACAAAAAGAATAAAAAATATGTCTATATTAAGTTGTAATCAGAAAAACTCTCAATCCCTTCCATTTCACCATCTGTGGTCTCATTAAGGTCAATAGCACTGTCATTATCAGCCGTATTTATTACTAGTCTGTCAATGTAATCGTTTACACTGTGTTGAATTTTTCGATTTTCATTCTCACATTTTATTGCATGATCGCAAACCTTTTTTCACTCTTCAGCCCCGAGCATGTTTACTTTTTCAGTCATTTTTTTTTTATTTTTTTATTGAAGTCAAATTCATGTCCACGTTCCTAGCAGCTACATAGCCTTTCAGTTAAGACAATATATATAATTTTCAATGGGATTAAAATCCGGAGGGTATGGTGACAATAGCAACACAGTGTGCTCATGTTCGGCAAGTATTTTGTCCACGGAAAATTCTGTAAACCTCTCCTTGTGCTTGCATATAATAGCGTATATCTGGGGTATCGTCAATTTTGGATCAACTGGAATTTCAAGTCTTTTTAACCATTTGATCACTTCCTGTTCATTGGTGTTGGAATTGGGGTCTTCCAACATATTTATTGTAATAGGGTGCATTGTCGACAACGAGAACAGCATCACTGGGTATATTTGGGATTAATTGATTAACCCGCCATTTCTCGTAGTTATCGTTATTCATTTCTTTATAATAATCACCGGTAGTGTCCGTGGATTTGTACGTTAAAAAGGCTCCAGGTACAAAGCCATTTTCGTTTCCTACATGAACTATTATCATATGCTGACCTTTTGAAATGCGTTTTTTTACTCTTTTTTCCTTGTCATCACTCAAAGTTGTGCCTTTAGTGTGGAATGTATGTATGTAGGACTCATCCTTATAGATTATATTTTTTCTTATTCGCAAAATTCGCGTATTTTATCAATTCGTTTGAGTTGTACATCGTGCTTTTCCATAAGAACTTTTCGAATATCTCTCATTTCAGTGAACTGAAATCCCATCTCATGTAGCATTTTTCTCGACGTCTTTTCAGACCCATTATAATTAATAGCCTCAGATAATTTAGCTTTTAATGATTTTACTGTCGGCAGTTTCTTAAAACGTAATTGAAAATCGTACACCATTCTTCGAACAACATCATTATCAAAATCATCCATATCTAAACTAAATTGTTTTTTGGTCTCCTTTTTTTCGGAGAGCTGAACTTAATAGCACTGGAATGTATTTCAGTACTTATTTTGTTTAATATATTGTTCAAAGTTGTTCTTGAAATTCCAGTGGCACTTGCAACTTTCTCTTGAACCTTCTTAAAATAATTACTTACGATGTCATCCTCATTTTTTTAAATTTGTCAGCTTTGCTTACAAAATATTTATAAACATTGTAGATAATTTCGCGTGACTGGCCTCTTAAAAATTTCCCTTTTTTTCCTATAGATACCATCGTACAACTTAAAATGGTTTATAGTTTGGAGTTTTAGCAACTCTATATGTATATATATTTTTAACTGGACGCGGCCACAATCTATTACATTTAAACTACGACTGCTACGACTAACAAACGTCATATTATAGGTAGTGTGCAATAGAGATATCACTATCAGAAGCCGAAATTAGCCGATTGTTTCTTTTCAAAGGTCCACGTGCAATATTTACCGCCAGGTAATGTACAGAAATGAAGATTTTTAATACAGACAAAAAGTGTATCAATATTTTTTAATGTTGCTTTTTAAGTAATTAGTCATAAAACAATATCATTTAATTTTTGCATTTCAATAAATGAACGCACACCATATTGCATACATATTTATTTATTAAATTAATATTAACATTTTATTATAAATAATATTTATTAGAAATGTTATCGTAAAAGATGTGAATGATTATATGATCTATTATTAATTTCCCTTATAACATCTATATCTAATTTTCTTTAAAGGGCAAAAATGTGTACTCTCATTATGTTATGCTTAAATTCCTTTATTTAGAATGATAGATGGTTATAATCGAAATTGATGAAATCGGTTTAAAGTTTTTCTTTTCCAATTTTGTTTATTTTCACATAAGTCTGTTATCATCTATACGTTATCAAGGTTTATCAGCGTCCGGTTAAAGATAAGATGAAAAAATAATCTTTTTAGTGACTGTTCTGTTATCAATAGATGTAGACAACAAAAATGTTATAAATTTATCTTCCATTTGAGTTTTTTTTTTTTTTTTTTTTTTTTTTTTTTTTTTTTTTTTTTTTTTTTTTTTTTTTTTTTTTTTTGTTTAGTGAGGGCCGAATCTGCTTACAGACATCTGCGCGCCCGACCTACCGCGCAGATAGTGCCGGGTTGGGATTTCTACACAGAAGGTGCAGCCCGACCGGCTAAACGACTCCTCAACCTATACTCCGGAGAGCGTATAGGATTTGACATGAACGACGACCGGACGCATTGAGGATGCTTCGGTGCGTTAGTGCCTATTGGCGGGCGGTGCCTTAAGGGTGCCGTCTCGTAGGCTTATGATTAAAATTAAAATTAAGAATTAAAAATTCGGCAATGGAGGGCAGTTCGAGCTGGACGGCCCGACTGTGAACAAACAAGGCTCAGATGCCATTCGAACAGATTTGCTACGTTAACTAGGTAATATCTGGCGCTAAGTACTGTTCGCCTATGTCAGACTGAAGGTCTGATCTGCCTGCATTCCTGAGACTCTCAACCTCGGTGGTGAGATCGTCAGGAGGATCTGTTAGTGCATTCCGTGGACGTCTGAGAAAGTGGGTGGCGGGCGGGGGCTCGTAAGAGGCCGCTGCCGAAAGTAGCGGGTTGGGGTGCGCGACCGCAGCGGCGAAGAAGCGCTCTGACGCGTCCTTCATGTATTTTGAAAGAGTTGGTAAGTCGAAATCGCTGTGAAGTATACTATTTCGAACGTACCAAGGAGAAGATTTCATTTGAGATTCGGTTGATCTATATATAAGAGAACGTTCAGCATCCCTCCAAGTTAGATTCTTTTGTTTTATTGCTACAGTAATACATTTCAATTGCACAATCATGAAAGTTAAATTGTATATAGCATTATTTTTCATATCATTCTGTATAATATTATCTAACGGCAAAGATCTAAATGTTGGTACAAGTGTGAATGGAGTTCTAGCCTATACTGAGGATGTCAAACTTTCTGCTATACCTTTGACGACTCGGACCAAGAATGTATTCTACAATGATGAGAAAAATCCTAATCTCGTCATAAAGGTTAATACCAATAGAACAAAGTTTTGTACTATAATAGTAGTTTAGATGAACAATATCTCATTGAAGTAAATTCAATGTGAATTTATTGTTTAAAAAAAGTGAAGCTAATTATATTTTATGAAATATTTTTTACAGTGCTATTAATATACAAGGTGAGATTTTAGTAACCGGCCAAAATTTTTCTAGATGTTAGGTATCACCAATAGACCTCATTGCGTAAATAAAAAATATGGGTTACATTTTCATAATAAATTATTTTATCTACAGTGTTATTTTATAACGTTTGGTTGCCTTCTTAACTCCATAGTAAACGTACGCACCCGAGGCCTTGAAACTGAATGGAGCAGCGTGCATAAATGGTGACTAAGAGTTATTGGTTTTTTCGGGAAAGGTTTGTGTAGTCATATCTCAATATTTTTCTATAGAACGATACTTGAAACGAAACAAGACAGCTATCGGTTTTCTGCCAAAGATTAATATATTAAAATTTGGCTGGTAATTAAAACCTCAACCTTATCATCATCATCATCAGCCCATTTTTACCCCACTGCAGGGGCTTAGGCTTCCCCCAGGGTGAGGAGGGGGGCTTGGAGCTTAAGTCCACCACGCTGCTCCACTGCGGGTTGGAAACTGTAACGACCGCCATCTATTGATAGCGTCCGGGACCGACTTCTTAACGTGCCCTCCGAAGCACGGTGTCAGTGATATTGTGTACTTAAGTCAGAAAAACTCATTGGTACACGCCCGGATCGAACCATGGCCCTATGGGGCCTTATAAATTTGAGACAGGTTCGTTGCGCTCTGGGCTATCACGACACTATACCTCAACCTCAAAACCTCAACCTGTATATGTAAAACATTTTTCACCTCATTAATTCAAAAAGCGGGCTTTTGGCTTTTGTTCCTTAAAACCAGTAAACAAAAGTAATTTAGCTCATTCTAATAATACTGATACCTCAGACATCCCACACAGCGCCATCTAGTTCCAAACTAAGCAAAGCTTGTACTGTGGATACAATTCAACTCAAATAAATACTTATGTAAATAATCTTTATAATATTTACATATATAGACAATTTTTACACCCAGACAAGGAACAAATAGACATGTTCATGCACACAAATATTTGTTCCGGGCGGTAATCGAACCCGCGACCCTTTTAGGTTAGGGTATCTAATTAGTCGGCCAACCAGGCATCAAATTCAGTGGAAGAAAGTGTTTTGAAATTAGCATAAAAATATGAATTAGCTAGAAGCCCTCTTCTGTGCTTACCATCTAACCACTGATACTCTAGCTAGCTGGTGTGTACCCCTTGCGAGATGGCGTGTTTCAATTCGAGTGTAGTCCGCGAGGTTCCCGTGCGCCAGCTTTCACCCCCGCGAAATTGCGTTTGACATTTTCTATGTTATGAATTGACATTTCTGACTCTATTAAAACCAAACGCTACTATCAAATTTATTTACTGTACAGAATTTAGAAAGCTACGAATTTAAGAAGCTCCATATCACTACATATTATAAAATAAAGTCCCCCGCCGCGTCTGTCTGTCTAAACGCAATAAACTCAAAAACTATCAAACGAATTGGCATTTGGGTGACACCAATGGACGGAGTGATTCAAGAGGAAGGTTTACGTGTATAATTTATTAATGTTTTATGGAAATTTGTTGAAATATGACGATTATTGTGGAAGAAGTCGGAAAAAAATCTTGTTTGGGAGTTTTCATCGGAAACACTGCCTAATCCTTTTGAGATATAGCAAAATAATTTATGGAGGAACTGTTTCTCTTTTATAGAACTAAAGAAAAGTCTGTGGTGGCATATGTCTATCTTTTATGGATAGCTTCCTATGCCTATTTTTATGGTTAAAATAAATGGTGTCACACAATGATGTGATTAAAAAGCAATTTATACGAATACAGTATTAATCTTTATCATATCATGGCCCGCAGCCCGTTCATGACGCCAGACGTTCGCAAACTAAATTATTTAATGTTCCTATATGTAAAACTAACTACTTACAAAATTCTATTCTAATCAGACTGCCTAGAACTTATAATGAATTATTTTCGGAAATCGACATATTCTCGACTTTGAGATGCACATTCAGAAGCAAAGTAATTCAATTAATAGAATCTAAAGCGCGAATCATTGCCTAAGCGTAATGGATAGGTACCACAGGTGGATACACAACTACATTTTATATTGCACACACACCCTCATACACTCACACACACTCTCACATACCCTCGCAAACTACACACTCTATAAAACACATCACTTAAAAAATTATCGTAAAACTGTAAATATGAGTCATGGTCGGGCCCGTTTATATATTCTTATTAACTGTTTTGTAGTTTAAGTCTAAATATAATAAAACGCTAAAGAAAATTGTGTTAATTCGTACAACATAATAATAATGTAAATTTATGTAACTGTAATAAGTTAATAATATGTGTATGTACTGTGAATTATTCAAATAAAAAAAAAACCTTGCAATAATATCGCTTATATATCAGAATAACATACAGGTTATAAATTATAAAGATACTAGCTTTCCGGCCGTGTATATACAGTTGTACCGGGATCGCTATGATTGTTTGCATAGATAGGTATATGTAGTTTATAAGCTGAAGAGTGCCATAGACTACTTTTAGCCCGGGAAAAAGAGTCCTGGTACAACTGTGTAGTTCACGCGAGCGGGATGGCGGGCGCAAAGCTAGTCAATAAATAATTGTTAAAAGCGCAATGACCTGTTCGAAAACCTTTTTATGTCTTATTTTTTAATTTCGTTATAATAACTTTTCTTGCGTGTATTCTCTCGCTAGTAAGATGAAAATATCTAAAAGTCAAACGAGAGCAAAGTATTTTGTTCTTGTGCTTTTGAATTTCTCGCTACGCTCATGATTGTAAGTAACTAAGAATGACTCGCTACGCTAGTGATTCAATTGTGGACTCTTTCGCTTGCTCTGGGATTCAAACTCAGCACTCGCAACAAAAACGAACTTTGCTCTTTTCTTACGCAAATAAATATTCTCAATTTCAATAGGTTTTTTACACGAAAGATATGGCCATACCATTCAGTTTTATGCACATACTTCGATGTAAGTTTGTAAATTTTGTATATTGTACTGATATGTTAAATATTAAATTAAAAAAAATAGCATTTTTGAACAGTACCTAAATACATGTCAGAGAGCGGTCAGTGGTCAGCTTGATTACAACAATTACTTATCCTTTAATAATAATAATAATAATAATAATAATAATAATAATAATAATAATAATAATACCAACAACAACAACGACGACGACGACAACAACAACAATAATAAAATAATAATAACGTATACATGACAACAACGTCTAGGCCTCAAACTATAAGCATTAGCTTGTGTTTTGGGTACCTAGCGAAGACACCACATAAATATAACAACCATGACCCGGTACCAGTATCCATATTCATCATATAAATACTGACCCGACCTGGGATTCGAACCCGGGACCTCCAGCTTCGCAGGCAGGGTCGCTACCCACTAGGCTAAGTGGTCGTCCTATACATTTAACTATCACTATAGTAATAAACATTACTGCAAACTGTAGACACTACTATCCTTAACTCTCTCAGGCTTACAACCCTACTCTAGTTGTATCTATCATTACACGGTAATTATCTTCAAATTAAAAATACGATCAAAATTATTAATACGATACGCAAATGATCTTGGGACACGACCACGTCTCGCCACGCACAGAGCTCTCTCTATGTGCTCTGTCCTATGGCTTTGGGTCTCGTATATTCGTCGCTCCTTTGCGATATACGTGCATACACCTTACAAGGTTGCTACCCGGTAAATCATAATGAACGCATTATTTAATATATCATTATAAAAACAGGCGCACTGCGACAGACAAATTATATAAAATATTATATAACCTATATTATATAAAATAGTAACAGCAAATTTCAAAATAACAAGTTGCCAAGTAATTGTTAAAAGTAGAATACCTAATTGTAATTTAAATTTTTACTAGGAGTTGTTCACAAATAGTGTAATCAATACACCGAGTTAAGAAACATTATCTCAATAGAGTACACAACTTTATGTGAACAGTTCATCTATTAAAGTAAATAATAGCAGTTAAAACTTATTTTATAAAAATAATATTTATTTATTTACAAGCATAATAGGGTATAACGATTTGTTAACAAGTGACGATTGTGGTACGTTCTATACAGTTCGGAGGACTTAAAGCAGTGACCTCCACTCGTAAGTGCAAAAGTAATAATAAAAAAATTTCCACAGGGTGTGTCAGCAATAGATCTGGACAATTCGAGCGCTACGGCGATAATAACTGCTGGTGGCGTTGGTACCAACTACGTCAATATACGCATCAGAAGTGAACGCGGGAATGGTCTCAACTATCACGTACAAATATTTGTTTGACTACTTATTAAAGCAACACTCCAACCACTGGAGATTGGCAGCCACTTCTTAAACTACCGTCAATAAAACATACAATACCATTCTAAAATTTATTTTTGAAAATGGATAGTGATTTACCGTCATCTTTAACTATGAATTTTTTATGAAATCGAATTATGTCAAATAAATTTGTGTGTTTTGAAAATTAAATGAAATTTTGTATTCAAAACGTTATTAACGATTTTTTTTTTCAATAAACTTGTACCAGTTAACCTAATACTATTATTTCAACTGACACTGACATCCAAGATCTCTGCGTAGTATGACATGAGTGATATTTGAAAGCGTTTTTGAAAGATATTTTTAAAAATAGGTATGTAGTGACAAATTAGTAAAAGTTAACGTTGAGGCGTTTTGCCCATATGAAAAAGATAAAGAACTAAAGTGACGAAAAAGCTCTATATAGCGCAGAGCTCTATATAGAGCACACACACATCGGATCCTCTATCCCTCCCTTGGGAATGAGTACAACCAACAAACACGGGCCTCTCTAAAATTATCAACGTCGTTACGTGGGACGGGTTTCATACTTTCGACTAAACAACTCGTGTTAGTTAGTTGGCCTATCTTTCAGATATTCCGTTTTGTGTTTGAAATGAGAAAATTAAAATAGAAAACACAGAGGTTCTGCACTAATTACGCGTTTGGCAAATACAAAACGGCCGAGGCGGGGTAACATTGTAATGATTACATTTTGTAGCGTGCCGCCTCGCAAATGGCTGGCGTGAGTTGAAACTAAAACAAAGTACTGTAAAATGTGTCCTGCAACACGTGGCGAACGCGAAACGGCCACTCTGCCGTTATGTTCCTGTGCTGGATTAGAAATTGAGAATAAAACAATTTATTGCACCTATTAGGAACGAAAATTTCTAAAAATAACGAACAACACCAAACATATACATATACAGGTGATATGATTTGAGTCACTAGAGGCCGCTGCAATAAATACATTTCTGTAAAACGTCTGGGAGGGTCTTTACGCGGTTCTTTGCGTTATAAACGGATCACTTAAGAACATGTTCTTAGATAAAAGTTTGCGGACATGACCCACCAGGGGGAATTGCGATACCAAGTTTTTATAAAACAATTCTGAGGATCTTGAAACGGTTTTTTGTGTTACATAGATATCACCTAAGAGCAGGTTTTGATTGCGGCCATGAACAACCAGGGGGCGGTGCAATAAATACGTTTCTCCAAAACGGCTGGATCTGTAAATGGTTTTTGCGTAATATAAATATCATCTAAGAGCGTGTTCTTCGATAAGGTTTGCGGTCATGGGCCACCAGGAGGCACTGCAATTGATATGTTTCTCTAAAACGGTTGAAAGGATTTTGACGTAATGTTTCGCTTTACATAGATAAGATAAGGATTGTGGTTGTGGGCTACGTTCTGAAGCGATACAAAGTTCGCCGGGTTAACTATATTATACAAGTTAATATGTACGTCGAGAAAGTGTAATTTATTTAATTAATTTTAATTAATGGGAAAGGGAAGAACGGGAATAAGTTAAGACTGAGATAAAAAAGTTATTCTTGATGAGATTGGAAACGAAAACAAAATGACACCAGGGCCAAGAAAGGAAACAATATAGTATTTTTGCGATGGGAACGAAGACGGGAAAGTAAGAACGGGAATGAGATAAGACTAACATGAAAAAAGTAGATCTCATGAGAAACGAACACTACCCATGCGAAGTCGAGACGGGCCGCTAGTTTATATATACGGATTATGTGGATTAGTATCATATAAAATGAGTTGATCAGATTCAGATATGGATTTAAACGTCTTTTTTACTTTCCTTATATTCGTAATGAAAAGCAGAATGTTTACCTCGGGTGAAAGACCTCATTAGGCACTCGAACTATTAGCGCTCTCCTCCTTACGCTCGTGCGCTAAACCATCTCGTGCCTAAATAGGTCCCTTTCACCCCTTGTGTAACAATTTACTATTATACAATGACAAAATTTATAAACAAAATTTTATTCCCTTGAAAAATATGGAAATTATAAGCTATTAAAAAAATATTAGTGTCTCTTTCTTGCAAAACGGAATTTAATATTATTTTAAATGGCCTGACGTGACGCTGACGTGCCGTGCCGTATTGCCCGTTCTGTCTAACTAACAGGATGTTTTGAACGTTCATAAATTTGTCACTGTTATTGTATATTTAACTCCTTCATATAAGATTATTAAACAGAATAGTCGAATAGCTTATTCTCTGTGCATAAACTTACGAGCTCGAAGAATCTACATTTGAAATAAAATGTAAAAAAAATATTTCAGTCTAAGTTGGTTTTCATATAAATTTGTTACGGGCGTTTCTTAAAATGTGGATCTGTAACATGTTATCAATACGTAGGTTATTTAATGGATTTTCTTATCATAAATAAGTACGTCAAGTACAGAAAGCACTCTTTTCTAAGTGTTATTAATTTATTTATTTATTGTATGCGTTTACGTGATATTCTGGCAATGAGTAATGATAAACGATAAATGTATGTTTATAACTTTATGAAATCTTTAGAGAGTGAGTTCGACTCGCATTTGGCTGCTTTTTTAAATGTTAGTGTGATATATCTTACAAATTAAACACTAATTAAAAATTAAAAATATCTACAAATAAAAAATATCATCTAAATATATTTTTTTTATTGAATTTTTTTTTATTCCTAATGCCCAGAAAAAGTTTTTGTAAAGAAGTCGTTTAGAAAGTAACGAAACAATCTCCGAGTGTAAATAAGAAATATTTTGTACAAATTGTCTGAATTATGACAATGTTTGTCTAATAAATAAAAAAAACTTACCTCTTGAACACCTCCCTGGCGTGCGCTGCTTAAATTGTTTAAGTTAAATCGCAGTGCTGTAAGGAGGAATTGTTCCTGTAAAATATGTCTAAAGAAAATTGAGGAACATTGAGTGTCTGCTTATTAAGACAAGATACACGATAAAAAACTCAATGATTTGCCATGAAAAGCCAGATTTTACCTAATCTGAAATAAAAAAATAAAAAATATTGTTTTGTACATAAACCAAAATATGAAAACGTACTACTAGGGAACAAGGACTTTGTTATATCTCTATCTTTAGTAAAAGATGGTTAGTTATTAAGTAAGTAGGAACGTTAATGAGAAATGCCTCACATTCCATCTTCGAGTATTTGGTGTCCAAGGGTCCATAAAAGTATGTTTATCTGTAGTAGCAGGACCGTTTAAGGATTAATCCAGGTATTTAATTGTTTTACACTTAACTGCAATGGTAGGTTTTCCAAGTTTAGTCGTTAGCGCTGAAAGTAGATGGCGCTGCAAGTCATTAGGCATTTACGGTTGTTATTCGGTTGATTAGATTGAAATCTACCATCCATTTGATTTTCGCCACAGCTGTTTAACAATTTAAAGGTTTTAACAGCAATATTTTATTTGTTTCAAGTGTTTTTATGAATTTCTCTAATTCTGCTTTTTATTCTATAAGCAACAGTAAAAAGTAAAACGTGACCTTCTCCAAAACCCTTTAGCACTAGAACTATTTACTCAAATTAAATTATGCTTACGTTATAATTTCTATTTTAACTAACAAAGAAGATACATATAAACTTATGATTAACCAAAAGATAGTTGTAAAATGTAAAATATTTAAAAAAAGGACAAATCTAATTATATCACTAGCATTTTTACATTACATAACATGTCGACACAACAATAAATTTAAGTGAAAAAATAAATGCTTAAAACTCAAAAATGTAGCAATTAAAATATAAATATGTATTTTAAAAGTTTAAATATAATAAAACAATTTGCAAGTAAAATTGCTTATGACGTTTGACGAAGTTATCTGAAGAGGGATTCAAGATTTACCTAACAAGAACTACCTAAATTTCTTACACAATAACTAGAATTTTTTTTTTCTTCCACCATCCACAGACACTGTAGCGTAAAAAGATCTACGGGTTAGAGACGCCACAGCCTGTCTTTATTCTAAATAATTTACCATGTCCCTGACTCTTTAAAATATTAAGTCTTACTAAATTTTCGAAATTAAGGTGTTTTATGGTCCGCAATTCAAAATGTTAAAAGAACTTAACCCTTATTTATAGCATCACTTTTTTGTCCATCTGTCTGTCCGTCTATCAACATATTTTTCCACGAGTTTGGGTAGAGGTATTTCTTTGAAAATAATATGAAATACAACGTGCAGCCCCGTAGTTCTATAAAAATGACAGGTTTCTAAGTCAATGGCTTTTGGTCAAGTATTTACACACCAAATGTCGCGTTATCAAAACTTATAGGATATATTTCCCGTTGGCTTGGTAACATGAAATTTGAATGAAGAACAGTGTCAGAGCACAACTAGAAGAAAATTACCAACTTTTAAAATTATAACTGAATTTTCGTATAATTTTTAAACATATTATGCGTTTTCGTTTGTCTACCTGTCTGTCTATCTATCTGCCTATTTTTCTATTTGGTGATAGATTGTGATGAATGCGTTAAATACGTTATATAAAGTAGCACGGAACCCACAGAGCGTGAGCTTGAGACCTTCACTTAGCTGGTTTTTCAATGTGATAAACGACTTCCAAATTACCGACGGAATACACATTAGAATCGGAGTGCCTACATTTATTTACCCTCTATTTACGACATAGCTTTTAGATGTTACTAACAGACTAGACATATTGACAGATAGACAACAAAATCACGACATAATATAGTTTTTGGTACAGAATTTGTTGCAAGCTAATAAGCTATAATTTAGCTATTAACTTGGCATTACAATTCTAAAAGAAATACGTCACACCTCGTCTATAAAAACGTTTAATCGTATGGTCCTTAATTTAAAAGATGTAATTGTTTATCATAACAACCACACAAACCAATGTAAAATCAGAATTTCCTCTTACCATCAACTAGGCCATCTTTTCCGCACTGACAGGTCTTATTTTCATCAAACTTAGAACGTAGATACGTCAATAACTAGCTCTTTTCACAAAATCAAGTTATTCCTCGCTTGTTTTATACTAAACTCTTTGGAACAAAACTAGTGATGGGGACACATCAATAATAGATATCCAGCGTGTGTACGTACAAATATTACATAATATAACATTTAACAAAAGGTAGTTACTTCTTAAACGTAGTATTAAAATGTAGGTATTATTTATATAATGCAATGCATAATTCAATGCGTAAATCATACAGCATAGTTTGTAAGCAGGTATTTTATATACTGTTATTACACTTTGGCATGAACGATTTGTTGCATGAACAACAATACGGTTTCACAAGGAGTCGTTCGACGACAGATGCTGGGATCTCCTTAATACGATATATTCTTGAGGCTTGGGAGGAGTCGCAGAATGCTATGGGTGTGTTTTGCGATTTATTCAAGGCCTTTTGTTGACCACGCAACTCTACTGATGAAACTTAAACACTATGGTTTAGATGTGATGGCACTAAATTTGATGGGGTCATATGTGGAGAACAGGATTCAAAGGGTGCAGATAAATGGTGTGAAATCAGCTGGTGCTCTAGTCAAAATGGGAGTCCCTCAAGGGTCTATACTGGGCCCGTTGTTATTTCTGGTGTACATGAATGACCTGCCATATATGTTACAGAATCTTTGTAATGTTGTATTAGTTGCTGATGACACATCCTTAATTTTTAAAGTAGACAGTAACAAACATGATTATAAGGATGTTAATAACACATTATCGCTAGTCCACAAATAGTTCAGTGAGAACAACTTAGTTCTTAATGCAGGAAAGACTAAATATGTAAAATTTGTATTGCCAAACGTATCTAGAACTATCGATGTTCTTGGTCTCAATGACGAGGTTTTGGACGTTGTCCATAGTACAGTGTTCTTAGGCATCACTATAGATAATAATTTGCAGTGGGAAACACATATAGACAAATAAGCAGCAAGGCTTAGTTCAGCTGCTTACGCGGTGAGAAAATTTAGACAAATCAGTGATGTTAACACCGCCAGAATTGACTACTTTAGTTATTTCCATACCTTGTTGTCATATGGGATTTTGTTGTGGGGAAAAGCGGCTGACGAGAATTCCATATTTGTTCTTCAAAAGCGGGCTGTGAGAAGTATTTACAATCTTAGATGTCGAGATTCTCTTCGTAAACTTTTTAAAAAATAGGTATTATGACGGTCCCCGGTCAGTCCATTTTTGAAAATCTTATGTATGTTCAAAAAAAAAAATACATTTAAAAAAAACCACGACATACATTCCCACAATTCTAGAAATAGAAACATGTTAGTAATCTCTAAATTTAGGTTAAGTAAAACTACTAAGTCATTTGTGAGACTTGGTTTAAAGTTTTACAATAAATTACCAGAAAGTATTATTGGTCTTTCCATAAAGAAGTTTAAAAATACTATAAAAAAAATTTTATGTGATAAGGCTTACTATAGGATTGACGACTACTTGTATGATGATGGAGTGTCGACGACGTTTGGAGAGATATAGCTTTTTTAGCCAATAAGCTTATAATTATAAAGTATTAATTTTTATTCACCTTTGACATGTTTTTTAATTCGTTATTTTAATATTTAATTGTATAATTATTTTTAATTTATTGTTTGTAATTATTATTGTACTTAGTATAGGCTATTGACAATGCCCCTTTACAGCAGCTGAAATCCAATTTCAACTAGATGCTCTTTGACATTGTAAGTTTCGACATTGTGTATTAGTTTTATAATCTGTAGTCCTATAGATTGAATTTTTAATAATACATATTTCTGATTGTGCAGTACTAATCTGGTGTACCGCTTTTACATGTTAATACTTATTAAATGATGAAGCTAAGTGTATGTGATGTACCTACAGTCTGATTAAATGAATTGAATTGAATTTTATATTAAACCACTTATTTAATCGTAAATATTATTATAAATGCGAAAGTTTGTTTGTTTGTATTTTTCTTACGCTTTCACGCCTTAACTCCTCAACTGATCATTATAAAATTTGCAAACACGTTGTCAGGGATACAGAAAATAAAATTACGATACATTTCATTCAGAAAAAAATTCATTCAGAGGGACAGAAAAATAACATTTAGACGATCGTCCGGTATAACAACTTTGCCTACAGATGAGGGCTGGGGGAGGGAAGCGAAAGGGCCCGTTCGAAACGGAGTCGGGACGCAACAGGATATACTTGTGAAATGGTAATGCGAGTGGAAATGAGAGCAGGAAAGAATCAGTATATATTATTACAGAGAGACGGAAGCGGGATTCAGATGAGAGTAAAAGTGTGAGAGAGAATAAGAACAATGGTGAGAGCGGAAAACGACTATGAGTACGATACGTGCCACCGATGTAAAAGGCCGCCGGCTGTACACTTCTCTTTTACACGCATAGCGCTGCCTCTGGCGTTCTTTATGGGCGCTCGCCTCCTATCGGCGAGTGTGTACAGCCGGCGTCCTTTTACATCGGTGGAGCGTATTTTACAAGGGCGTAACGTCTGTTGGCGTGGGCTAAGCTGTGGTCGGAAGCTAGTACTTACATAAATGAGTTTGTGGATAGAGACGATAATAATTTTTTTTTACTCTTACATTACAGTGTCGTTGCAGTGTACGGTTTCCCCCAAAATGCGTGAAATCTCAAACAAATTGATGGGATGAATTTAATCTAAATAAATGTAGTCGCGTGATTACAAGCAGACAGATGACCAATCGGAAGACTGATCGGGTGCGCAGTCAGTTGTCCGCGTCGTCTGTCGCGTCTTGCCGTGAATAGCTCGTTTGACAATAAACATCTCCGGCTAATGCTTCCTTTGTGCTTCCGTACTTAAGGAGGGTTTTTTCTCACAAATGAAATGCGCAGATGAAAGTGCTCGTATTTATAATACACGAGTATTTGTAATACTTCCACCCTCACAATTCGTTTGTAAAGGATATAATTTACAAATAAATATGAGTAATACAAACGTTCCGAAAATATTAAGAAAGTATATTAAAACTGGCTTCTGGTTTTACATGCTAATCAGCCATTTTTGATTTTGTACATTTTATTTTTCCTATGCCTTTGTTCCTACTTCAACTCCAGCTACATACAATCTAGTTTCATCCCATATCATTCCTCTTTTACTTTAATCTATGCTTTCGCTCTTCTATATCGCATTAGCCAATATTTGGACATTGGAACTAAAAAATTTAATAGAGTATATTTTTAGGTATTTCCGAGTATATTTGAAAGTGATGTTTGTCTAACCTACGATCTTTACGTAATATGTTAAAACAAAATTTTACTATAGTTTAACTATTGCGATTGTCTCACAGGTTATTATTATCACTCTTGTCAATATCTGACTGTACGAAAAAAATAAATTTTAAAAGTAAGGCGATAAAAAACCATAAAAGCAAATTATAACATTGATAGGTTAATATTTCCATCATCTACTAAGGTTTAACATTAGGTATATTTGGAAAAAAATACGTGTAAAAAGATGTGCGTGTTTCTTATAATATAAGAATTATTGTGTCGGTTGGGCACCATCGGCGGGATGCCCTTTTCGCTATACGGACGTTCGCCTTTCGCGTGCGTAATATTTATGTTTGAATTAGTAACCACGCTGTTTCAACATAATTCTTTCATGAAAACTATTTTGAAAATATGACCTAAATATTATTTTTCCTATAATTATATTTTTATATGACACCGCCTAGTAAAAAGTGATTGTAATTACATAATGTTTAAAATTATATACAGGAGTACATCATACCAAACATTATATAATCACAAAACTCGGTAATATATATATATAACTATTTAACATATTACAACTAAGAAACATAGAGTTCATAGAGTAAACAGACTGGAAGTTGGCAAAAGTTTGTCTGAGCTAACAAATGGCACAACAAGCAATATCGACTCCGATTGTAGGGCACTAGAAACTATGCAAATCGGCTGGCGAATGCGTCCCCGAGGGCTCGCATAATGTGAGCGAGTGTTTGCCCCTTTTCCTCTCTGAACACCCCGAACCATACCCACGAAAGACCAACGCCGAGAAACGAAAACAGATACATAGAACGATAGGACGATATTAAACCCAAATATCATAAAGAGGTAATACTTGTAACACTGTAAGTTTAGGTGTAAGAGGTAATGAATCTCCGAAACTATTCATCTGATTTGAAAAGTTCTTTCACCTATACTTAGAACGTATATGCTTATTATATATGCTTAATAATACCGCGTTCAATAAAAGTAATTTTCGTGAAGACTGATTTCGAAAGGTAAGTCGATAAAAGAACGGTCGATCGAATGCAATTCTCGCAAACCTGGGTCAATGATAAGGCCTTAATGATTTAGAAATGCTTTCTACAGAAAAAATGTAGAGCTTAAAGACAAGTCTGTGACTACATGTATCTACATGTAAAGTTAATTCACAAATTGCAAAATGTAGTATGTCTGTGATATCAAAATAAAGGTTTTTTTTATGGTATGAGCTTATTTATTGCGAGATTTCAGGTTTGAAAGTAATAAATATAAGAGAGGACGAAAAGAAATAGATATACGCCTTACCCTAATAAGAAGTGATAAAATTGTACGAAAATATAGGGTTTACTCGTTTTCAGTAGTACTGGACCCGCAAAGTAAATTTTTAAATTTCTTAATGCTCAATGAAACAAAGTGTCTCAAAATCTTTGAGGGTGATTTAAAAATATAAGTGACTGACTTTTTTTAGTGATTTACTATTTTTAAAACTTCCTCATTTCATTGGCTATTCACCCTTAAGTTTCAATGAGACATCTTTATAATATCTTTTTTTAAATTTAGAATACGTTGAAATGAACTAAAGCCAAACCTCTTTAGACTTAGTTCAATTTTTTGTAAGGAGTGCACGAAACATATTTGAAAATCGAATTTGGTTTCTGAAATTTTTTTCGAAATAATATAATTTTAAAGTTCATATTACATCCATGTGCTCCTGGTAACGTTACAGTACTTATTACTTCGTAGTGAGCATTGAATATGCAGTGATGGGCGTGGCGTGAACTCTTGTAAGCCTTTGTTTGTCCGCGGGAGCCGATATTGGATCCGCTCAGTTCGTCACCAGTTTGCCGAGCCAACCGACTGGCCGCTGTCCGCCTGTGTGGACTTATGCATATTTTATCCAGTAAAAACCTTACAATTTTAGATATAAACAATGTGCTTTTATTGGCGGACCTTACTGACACAAATAATTACTAACAAATTATTTTTATAAAGAATATGACGACGAGTCGACGATCGGGTGGTCTATTTGACCATTTACCAATCCGCTACCTCAACGAGGAATCAGTTTAGCGCCAATTTCGGTCTGTTTGTTGCAAACAGTAATTTAATCGAAACTTATATTAATAATATGATCAACAGGCTTTAAAGACTTCACTGATGGATCTTAACATGTAGTTATATAGTCATAAATAGTCGTACACAAATTAATTACATTAGAAACAGTTGGTACATAATTTAAACAACATTTGCAAACATTAACAGAGTGATCGGTCCAGTCTATTGCGGGTGTAATAAAGAATTTCCAAGCATCTGACTCTATTGGCTCCGAAAAAAATATTCGTTAGAAGTACTAAATTCATCGCACAATTGCAGACTAGTCCAATCGGCTGCACGCCAAGCGTTACACTCTAGATTTATGATTAAAGCAAAGCTTATATATGCAAAGGAAAGTCATCTATACACACCAAGTCATAAATGTTGTTAAACGTTATAGGTGTATATTGATATCCCTATATATCAGCTAGAGCGTTACCAAATTTTTATAATGTTAGTCCACAGAGTATAGTGTCTGCGAGAAGACTTCTGACCTCTACAAATACTATTCCCGTGCATTAGAGTAATCATCATAAAGTAAACGTATTTCCCGAATGATGTGAGATAATCGGTGTTAATCGGGCAAAGGTTAGCCGAAAGCAGCGCGCAATTGCTTAGAGCCGGCGCGGGCCGAGTTAACGACAATTTGATTGCTTCGTTAATTCCGTTAACTGAGACCTAACGCTTACTCACTGTTTGGCAAAAATTGTAAACTATTGATAATGATGGTTTAATTATTAATATACAAACAAATGACGTGTTTTAAAGAAGACGGATTTTCAAACATATGTTTATACAATCAGATACACATACAATCACTTTGATAGGATTGATCTGATTGTAGCTTTGAGTCCAATAATTTTAGTATATATATATAAATGTTATATTATTATTGTAATATTTTATCTATAATATTTTACGTATACCATTTAAGATATGAAATAAAGATTATCAACATAATTCTTAGATATTTAGATTCGTACTAAAATCATTCTATTTAAAGTATTAAATTCAAATATTGAAGAGCGAGACAACGGCGCGATCAAATTGTAGTGACCGCCTTTTTTTATTCCTCAACGACTCATATCTGTTTCGGACACAGAAAATTAACACTTCCCTACAAACGGACCATGGCGGACAAAGGATTGCATACATATATCAAATTTTTTAATCGATTTTAGCATTATTGTTGTCCTATCTTTATCGCCCCGTGTAAAAAACCCTTCATCTGTTGAATTTGCACTAGTTTGAGAGCATTAAGACGCTTTTAGCGAATAGCTGTTGAATACTATACCATACCATCAGCCCGTTAATGCCCCACTGCAGGCGCTTAGGCTTCCTCTCGGGATGAAGGGGTTTGGAGCTTAAACCACCACGCTGCTCCAGCGCAGGTAGGTGAATGACTACACTGACAATGTATTGAAAACATCAATACGATGCTAAATTTGCTTTAGAATTTATTGACTTTTGCAAATGAATATATTCAGTATATTCAGGAATTTGTAGGTAGGTAAAATTTTATGAACGCTATTAAACTGTACGTAATTAGTTACTTTAAACAAAATATAAAAAAAGGATTACATAAATCCTGTCTTACACGACACAATAAAACTACTCAGTTTGCCTGTGGTATAAAGATAAGATGTAAGTGATTTGCATAGGGTCAAAATTTTACAGTTGTTGTACCTGTACGGATAATTAGCGACCTGTATGCTTGATCATCCGTCGTGTAAACTAAATTTGACTGCAAGGGTCGTACCGCTGACGTGTAGGAGATTTAGCTGCGCAGGCGACTTACTTCTTTTGCTTTACATTTGGAGTTGATTCATTGTTTTGTGGTTACGAGAAACTTTAGAAAGCTTTACAGACTTTTATAAAAGTAAACAATACTTGTAAACGTAAAAATGAAGGATTATCGTATTAGAAATAAAGACAACTCAAACTATGAATAAATGATAGACAAATTATAGAAATCGATGCCGATATTAATCACGAAAATGTCGTTAAGAATATCAGTAGGTAGTCTAAGAAGTAATTACAAGAAGAAACCGGACAAGGTGTAATATTTAAAAAAGTCAATACAGCTTTTAATGACTTATATATACCACATTTATGGTATCATAACATGTTACACAGCTTGAATAAGGAAATCTCACGTGAATCACAGTCTAAAAATTAACACACCAAAAAAAGAGGTACATATAAAATATCTATACTAATATTATAAAGCTGAAGAGTTTGTTTGTTTGTTCATTTGTTCGTTCGTTTGTTTGTTGTTTGTTTGTTTGTTTGTTTGTTTGTTTGTTTGTTTGTTTGTTTGTTTGTTTGTTTGTTTGTTTGTTTGTTTGTTTGTTTGTTTGTTTGACTGTTTAAACGCGCAAATCTCAGGAACCACTGGTTCATATTGTAAAATTCTTTTTTTGTGTTGGATAGTCCATTTATCGAGGAAGGCTATAGGCTATACTACATCACGCTACGACCAATAGGAGTGGAGCATTCATGAAAAATGTTGCAAAACCGGGATAAATTATTCCTTTTGAGAGCTTCCGTCGCACGCGCTGCGTAAATGGTTGATGTTAAGCAAAAATCATGTATTACGGAATTGTTCCCCTTTAAAAGTTCTAACCGAAAGTCCGCGTCAGCATTTGTGTATCTTTTAAGGTTAACTTACTATAACCTTTTTTATGACAATAAAATTTGTTCTAACATAATGTACTATTTGCGAAGATTTTTTTAAAACATGATATTAATCCTTATCAAATGAAATATGTTAGTTGTCTTAAGCATTTCATGCATATTATAATCGCCCTTTACACCATAGAATTTAAATTAATATCTTAGCAGTTTTAATCGAAATATTAAAATTATAGCGGAAGAAAATAAATTCGCTGTCTGCCTCTGTTCGTTATCTTCTTACTTCCAAACCACGCAATGGACTTTGATACGGCTTTCTGTAATATCTTATTATTACATAATCTATTAATCTATATATTAGAAATCTTATCTTACTCATTATAAAGCTGAAAAGTTTGTTTGTTTGTTTGAACGCGCTAATCTCTAAAACTACCAGTCGGATTTGAAAAATTCTGTTTGACTTTGATAGTCTAAATCTAGTGGAGGGTTATAGGATATATATATATATATACAATCAAACTGTCTGTCTATTCGAGCAAATTTCCAAAACGGCTTAACCGATTTTGATAAAAATTTACACACATACAACTACATATGTGTAAAAGTGACACACGCAACTTTTTGTATGTCTGTCTGTACGTCCATGTGTCTAAACCGATTTTAATGAAACATCACAAGTATGAAAAGAAGGTGGTTAAAACTAACATACGTTACTTTTTGTCCGCCTGTCTGTCTGTACGTCTATCTGTCTATTCGAGCCAATCTCCAAAACGGCTAAACAGATTTTAAGGAAACTTTGTAGACGAGAAAGAAGGTTGTCAAGAGTGACATAAGCTACTTTTTGTCCGTCTGTCTGTCTGTCTGTACGTATACGTATCTATTCGAGCTAATTTCCAAAACGGCTGAACGGATTTTAATGAAAATTTGCAGACGTGGAAAAAGGTTGTCAAGAGTATCATAAGCTATATTTTGTGTTTGTCTGGCTGTCTATCTGTCAGTCGTTTGTCCTCACTGACCTATAACTAACTACAAAGTCTAGGAAGCTTAAATTTGGAACATAGGTTTATTTTATAACGTGAGTATTAAGTTAAGAAAGGCTTTTTTAGAAATTTCAAACTTAACGGTGGGAATGGAGGGACTTAAATAATGACGTGTTTCAAGGTTTTTAGATTTCTGCATTTTAAGGGTGGGAAACGGGAGGTGGAAAATTATATCGGTTTTCTTAAAGGATGGAAGGGGAATGAAGATTGAAAGTTTGAATGGGTGTAACCAAAATTGGTTCCAGCAAAAAGTACGTATAAACCATCTCGAACGTTAATAGTACCTATAACAGGAATTTGTAGTCTACGCAATCGAAGCTGCGGGCTGTCGCTAGTATTATAATAAAAATATACATTATACATTTCTAAAATTATTTTACTGGGTATTTGGTTATTATTTATGAATGAATCTATGATTTTGTTCTTTACTTTCTTAGGCAACATCTTCTGTAGAATTTCTTCTATATGCAACAGTTACATTAACCTTATTATTATTATTAAAGTGAAAGTGAATAATTCCTTGGATTGTGCTATGCTTCAAGCTGACTTAGACCGACTAAGTAAATATTATGAGAAAAATCGTATAGGACTTAATGTTAGTAAGTGTCATTATGTTTCATTCACGCGGAAAAGGTACCCTATTAAATATAATTATCAAATAAGTAACAATATTATAAATAAAAAAGAACTGGTGCGGGACTTAGGTGTATTGCTGGATGAGAAAATGACATACTCTGAACACATTGAATCTATTATAAATAAGTCTTGCAAGAGTCTTGGTTTCATTATGCGCGTAAGTAGACCTTTTTCTAACATAGCATGTTTGAAAACTCTTTATTATTCATACGTAAGAAGTATTCTTGATTACTGTAGCATTATTTGGAACCCGAGTTATATAAAATATATCAATAAATTAGAAGAAATTCAGCAAAAGTTTGTGAAATATTTAAATTACAAAATACAGAAAAATGATCTAAATTATGAAGATTCATGCAGGCACCATCATTTGACAAACCTAAAAGACCGACGGACTTTAACGGACATGATGTTTCTACATGGAGTATGTAATGGATACATTGATTGTTCGGACTTGAGTGTAAAATTTTTACGTTTTTCGGCTCCCAAAATTCGTACCAGACATACAAAGCTATTCGCTGTACCTCGCTCATCTACTAACTATGCGCAGCACTCGATAACGATTCGGCTACAAAGTACCTTTAACAATAAGTTTAATTCTATTGATATTTTTTACTGTGGCATTACTTATAAAAAGCATGTATTGAAGGTCTTAAGTGAGTTCAATTAATATAGGTTGCACACACAAACACACACACACACACACACACACACACACACACACGCACGCACAAACGCATTTTGGTGATATTTTTTATAATATTTGAATTTCTACTTGCTGATTGGCTGTCTTAAAAATTTTAATTTTCTATAAAATGTAAATCCATTATTGGCCTTAAGTTTCGTATTATAATAATAATAAAAATTATGTTAGTTTTAAGGGCTGTGGATTTTGTATTAAATAAATAAATAAATAAATAAATTCGAGAAGAAACCCATCATAGCCATTCCGTTTTCCGAATTCTGGATATGAAAAAAATATATGGAAGCATGATGACTTGGAAAATAGTTGTGCAGTAATACCAAAGATTTAGTAATAGACAACAACACATCACTGCACTGTGTTATAGAGATGAAACGGAATTGGTGTGTAAAAAAATTCTAACCATGCCGCAATGTATTTCTTTCTTTCAATATGTTGGCTTTTAAAATTAAAGAGTATCAAATTTATTCTTTTGTCATATCATTATATCATTGCATCATTATCATATCCTGCCTACGAAGCTGGAGGTCCCGGGTTCGAATCCCAGGTCGGATCAGTATTTATATGATGAATATTGATACTGGTACCGGGTCTTGGCTGTTATATGTATGTGTTGTCTTCGCTTGGTACCCAAAACACAAGCTAATGCTTAGTTTGGGGCCTAGACGTTGTTGTCATGTATACGTTATTTATTTTGTATTTCACCGTACTTTCTGCATCCAAACTAGTAATTGATGAAGTGTCGCTCAAAAACACATTGGATAACTGATTAAATCTTATGATCGTATCGAGTTTTTAATATTGATGTATTATATCGACATTTTGTCGATGTTTGTCTGAAAGTCAGTACAGAGCTCAGTCACACGAAGCCGTGGGTGAAGAGTCATCAAATCAACCGTCCGCGCCGTCACGGACGGCCGGGCAATCAGCAGACGTGCGTCCGGAATAACAATGTCAGTTGGCACAATCTATCCATCCATCAAGGATTTCAACAAGCGTTGTTGCGGTGACCTAAAATTTTAATATTTTTTCTGAAATTATTATATTTAGAGAGAGTTTCTCTGGATTATTAAAAATATGACCATGTTCGTATGTTTGTTCGTTTTTTCTTAATGCCGTTACCGCAACGAAGCAATGAAATGGAACGGCGCGTTTTTAGAATGGATGTGGTTGAAGTTGATAGGACAGAAAATAAAATAGGTTATTTATCCTGTTTTAAAGTTTATATGAGATACATTATAGGTAATCAAATTTTGAAATGAGTAACAAGCTGTGAAATGGATTAGTGTTACAAGTAGGCCGCAAAAACTAAATATAAAATGGTACGGTTTTGGAACGAGCAGGGGAAAATTTAGTTATATGGACGTTGTATATGTGTACGCGGACAAAACTGCGGACTGACGCTTAGTACAGCCCTTGCGGTAATTGTTGGAAATTCCCTCACTGACATAACTAAGTCAAATAAAGACATACTACCTAGGATCTGATATAAAATTAACTATGATAATGGTCAATCATATAATATTTATTTTTACCTTTAATCTTGGTCTCCGAAATCAAGATTTCAACTCCGCTGTACTACGCTTATTAATATTCTTTCACAAAAACTAAAAAGTAACATACAGTTAAAGCGTGGATCGTATCTGGCTTATAGCAAATACAAAAAAAACCCAACCAATGAAATCTTGAATGTTTATCGCAGACGCAAGGATTTCTGTAAATCTATATTCTTAAAAAGACTAACTTATGTTATGGGAACTTTGAATTATTAAAGCCAACGAAAACTAATAATAAAAATTCATAGATAGTAATCATAATAAAACCAATTTGAAACTTAAAGCAATCATTTCGCAAGACCTCTTAAATTTAATATTTTAATATTATTCCCGAATGAGTCAATGAATAATGTAAAATCTTGCGATGCTTGAAAAGTAGTGATTAACAACACTCAGGTGCTGATTATAGAGAATTTGCTAGAAAATTTTCACAAGTGTAAACAAATACATTTTTTACACTTTAGTTACTGATAGCAACCAACATTATGTTTCATTCGTATCAATGGAATCAAATGACATGGCAATTATGCTCTTGATAGAGACCCCAAAAACTAATTGTGCAGTCAGTCTGGACTGTATTGTTTTTAAAATATTAAAGGTGAATAAGCATACCTTTCTAAAACGCATAACTTATGTCTACCATCTGAGCTTTTATTTTTATTTATTTATTTGAAAATATTTACATGGCCTTATTCGGTTTGTTGGATCTTAATCAAATGAGCTCGATTGGTTGGAGAGAACTGGTCTAAAATTCAGTTGTAAGATTGGACCACATACTAACACGGCGAATTAAATAAAAGCCTGCAATAATGTTATTATTTTTAACTATATTGTTTTAAATTAAGATTTGCTACGGATGTCCATAAACAAGAAATATAAATTTCTCAAGCCAAGCTTTCTCAGGGGGATAACTCCTTTAGGATAGTTTTTACACCAATTTTTTTATAGTCATAACTAGCTTGTAATATGTGTATGAATAATTCAAGGCCTTCACTTCATCAGCCCATTTTTACCCCACTGCAGGGGCTTAGCCCTCCCCTGGTGTGAGGGGGGCTTGGAGTTTAAATCCACCACGCTGCTCCATTGCGAGTTGGGGATTGTAACGACTGCCATCTATCGACAGCGTCCGGGACCGACTGCTTAATGTGCTCTCCGAGGCACGAAGTCAGTGATGGTGATGTACTTAAGTCAGAAAAACTCATTGGTACTCGCCCGGATGCGAACGATGGCCCTATGGCCATATAAATTTGAGACAGGTTCGTTGCGCTTTGGGCTATCACGACACATTTTTTCATTCAAAGCCTAAAAGTTATAAATTTTAAGTTATTTCGCCTCTAATTTGCAGCTGAAGAAGTAATAAAAATTTCTTATCTCTTTTAAATAGACACAATATCGTTAATGTTACAAGTAGGTGAACCTATAGATAGATCCACGTGCTATTTAATATTTAAAAAAATAATCAACAGAGTCCAAATGTAAACTAATTCGATCAACTTAATACTCTTTTTGTAATCAAAAATATACAGATTGTATAGCTTATAGCTATAGTAAGAGTATTAAGTTGATGAAAATTAGTTTATTTTTTGACCCTGTTGATTATTTTTTTAAATGGCACGTGGTTCTATTTATAGGTTCACCTTCCCTAGGTGATGTCGAGCGACATAGAAGCTTGTGGTTAGAGCTGTAATGCCAAGCTGAGTCCCCCAGCGGCTGCGGATGTCACTTTTAGCTTTGAGGCCGTCTTAAATTGTCACTGTGAAATGTTCATAAACTTATTACTATATTATACAACATTTATTCTGTATGTACAGCTGTCTACCTTCTGTCCTTTTGTTTCTTTAGGCTCTATAGATTAGGTTATATATTAAGAACTTAAATTAAATATCACACCGTTTGTTTGTTTTAAAAATCGTAGGCATAATATCGCCATTTTTAGTGCAAGTAAAGATTAATGTTAGTAAAAGTATTTTGCTGAAGCAGCAAAATAAAGGTCATTTGCAATTTTTATTCGCATGGAAAGAGTTTCTTACTATAACCATCGTAATACTTGCTAGGGTTTTTTTCACATCTGTGCTTACATAGCAACCACTAAAAGAATTGAACATATTGCCGGTAAAATTGAGCAAAACACTTTATACGCATTTTTTCTACACGTATTATATTCCGTTTCTTGCGAGAATTTCAAGACTTGGAAATTTCGTTTAAGTTTCCTGTAAGTAATGAGTAAAGCTGTATATTCGGTATCAAAAATTTTATACTTAGTAGTTTCGTGGGTAAGGAATGAATTACTCTGAAACTAAATATGCACTTTAAAATAATTTTAATAAATATTAGAATTTTTTTATTTAACATGTCACATGATGCTTATGATAAAAGTTTTTTTTTTTAAATTTTAAATTTGTTGCCTAATATTAGTCACTGAAGTAAAAATTCCGTCTATTGTGCTCGTTTAGCAGTGTCCTTGTTAATTGGGTTTTTCCCCAACGTTTTAGTAGGTATTTGTTTTATGCCCGCTGTTACTAAAAGTTGTTTAAAGTCCCTCGTTATATTATAGTATGTAAACTAGAGATATAAAAGCATTAGTCGAAAGGCCACACACCTGACATCACAATATTGCAAAAAACGTTCTCGTTTATAATAGTGTGTGCCCTTTGGTTGATCTATACGTCAAATAATCTGCTTGGTAATATCCCAAGGTTTTGATTTCTTCATCTAACAGTTAAGGAAGGTAAGATGAGTAGATTCTGTAACCGAAGTTGCAGATTGATGGTTTCCCATAATCGTTCGTGGATCAAGTTTTTCTCTTTTAGGAATTGGAATTAGGATATGTTTCCACTTACTTTAGTGGAAGATAATGTCTTCACATTTTTTCTTTGTCATTTATGTAACCTGTTCTTGAATACTTCAATCGTATGTTCCATTCCATCAATTCCATCAGCCTATTATACCCTAAGCGTATATTGATATAATTTAATCACCATTTGGTACGTGCCTGGCACTGTGCCTCTTTTCGTTCCTTTTATAACTTCTCATATGTCTTCTTAAATGGGGGTTCAATGGCCTGTTTGTCATGTGTTGGAATAGTGAATTTAAAGCTTTTAAATTATTACAGTATTTACTAAACCGATATAAACTATTTTGACAGTGTCGTAATAGTCCGGGCTTAGTGAACCTGTTTGGAATTTACAAGGCCGTGGTTCGAAACCAGGCGTGTACCAGTGAGTTTTTCTGACTTAAGTACATGATTATCACTGACTTCGTGCCTCGGACAGCACTTTAAGCTGTAGGTCCCGCGTGTCATCAATAGATGGCAGTCGTCAAAATCCACCAAACCGCACTAGAACAGCGTGGTAGATTAAGCTCCAAATCCCTCTCACCCTGAGGGGAGGCCTAAGCCCCTGTCGTTGGGCATGATGGGCTGGTGAATGGAAAAAATAAACCGTTTTGTTAATTTTCTTCTGACTTGTTCTTGAAATTCCAAAAAAAATCGTATGTCGTCTTAAGCTATCGAGATGTGCTTTCTCTGTGCATGTGTTCAAAAAATTATAAGTTATTAATTGAAATAAACATATTTGAATGCAACTGTGCAACATATGAAGATGGCACCACATGTATATGCTTCAAAATAAGATGTCTCGAAAACGCTTCCTTCTTAAAAAACCTTTAAAAAAAACAACTTTTTAATGGCATATGTTTCAGTTTGATTCAATTTATGGCCACGTTAAAACAACATGGGTTCATTGCACATGGCACAATTTGGAAAAATCATCATCGCACTGTTTTGTTACTATGATTTCAGCACAATAGATGATTTGAATTGGCTTTATGAATCGTTTGATGTATTTCTGTCTAGCGAATGCTTTTCGTTGATAAGAATTACGTAAGAAGGAAAACTGTTCGACGTACACTCAAAACATAAAACCAGAAGATAAAGATACAGAGATAGAAAGGGTCTGGCTAAACTTGAGACACCACATGTTGGCGTTCGCACAGAATTCTCTAGGTAGGTATCATTTTTAATAAATATTGTAATTTCAGAAATCTGTACCTTTCGACATCTAGGAATTGAGTACCAAGAACATTTTCGCATTGACAATCATACCTGTTATGTTGGGTAGTATCTGAAAGTTTAGGTACAATATAGTGTTATGTCAATACTATATCCATGTTAGAGCCATGGACGTCATAATTTTTTACTATGTGTCCTCGAGTTCATAGAACTAAATAAATTGTACCATGAAACATATGTACCATGTATACAAATCTCAAATATACGACGCACACAAATCGCACTGCTACGAACTTGAATAAAACTACAGTTCGTATTCAAGAGACCGCTCGAGTTATGCTTAAAACTCACAAACGAAAAATATGTTATCATGCATCCGCACATTTCTATTCACTTTATTGTTTTTAGATTTTACATTTTTGCATCATATTTCGCCGTCGGAATGAAAAGTAAAAACATTGCATCTTTCCTTATTCCCCACTGTACGAAGATGAACTCTAGGGTGAAAGGCGTAAGGTGGGAATCGCAGTGATCACCGCTCCCCTAGCTGGCGAAGAAGCGAGTGCTTGAATTGAGGCGGAACTTGAAGTAGGAAATAAAAGTGACGAGGCAGAACTTGAAAGAAATAAACGTGAAGTGAACATCGCGCGTGGATGCGGGCTTTTTGCCACGTTTTTTGCATTTGACGTCTGCATTTGGTGTTTGCGATCACTACTTTGTGAGAAATACATAATTTTATAAAACGATCTATATTTTTAGCGAGTGATATTCATATGTAGACACGTGACTTTCGTACTTCACTAATGAAAACTTTTGCATAACACAAGAAACACATTTCCTGAACGCACTACGAACAAATTATTTTGGTCTCCGATCCTAGCGAAACTAACCGAAAACCAGTAATTTAACTTGCACCACATGGCGTATAACTTTCCTTTATAATATTCATGACTTATAGTTATTTTACTTTTGCATGTTATCAAAATGATTGCAGTTGAAGGTTGTTTAATCAATCTCAGTTCGGTATGCCGATTTGATTTGGTTTACGGAGACTGGACGGTGGACAAAATACCGTAATTCCAGAGCGCGAACGTTGTAATGAATGTTTGGCATTTTGGTCGCATCACAACGTGCTCGATAGCTCCGGCAAATCTGTAAATCAATCATTGCATCCACAATGAAAGGCGACGCTATGGGATGAATGCGATATCGTGCCGTGTCAGAGTAGTATTGTATTACAAAACTAATTTGAATCAATATGTGCTGGTTTATTTCACAGAAATATGTAATTGTAATTGGAGGAAACGTTGTATGAGCTATATACCTATATCGTAATATGCCCTACCGCTCACAAATACGTTGTCAGCGCCCAAATATATGTTTATTGGTGATTTCATTATAAATACTCGTATCATAATCAACTAAAAAATGTCATCAAAAAATTTTTCAGCGAAAAATATTCCTTGTCTTAGTTTTAATAACGAAACTCTCAAGTTAATGTAATTAATTAATTTGGAGGCGGCGCCAAACAAACAACGACGAACGATGATTTTATCACTAAACCGTACATCTCGCTGCCATCATTCTATAGTAACGTAAATAATATTAGCTTCTTATCAAGCATATAACGACGACATATAATGACGACCGCTTAGCCTAGTGGGTAGCGACCCTGTCTATGAAGCTGGAGGTCCCGGGTTCGAATCCCAGGTCGGGTCAGTATTTATATGATGAATATTGATACTGGTACCGGGTCTTGGTTGTTATATGTATGTGGTGTCTTCGCAAAAATATTTATATATGTATATATTGTATGTATTGTACTAAAGTTGTCGACATAGCCGAAGCGATCAGCAGGCTGAAGTGGCAATGGGCCGGTCATATTTGCCGTAGAACTGATAACCGATGGGGTAGACGAGTTCTCGAATGGAGGCCACGTACCGGAAAGCGAAGCGTTGGACGCCCCCCGGCCAGGTGGACAGATGACCTGAAGCGCCATACCGGGGGTAGTTGGATGCGAAAGGCGGAGGACCGTGTGTGGTGGCGAGCCTTGGGAGAGGCCTATATCCTGCAGTGGAGAGACACGGGCTGATGATGATGATGATCATGATATTGTAAAGAATATTTAAGTATGTATATCAGTTGTCTAGTAACCATAACACAAGCATAATACTTGCTTACTT
Source organism: Luffia ferchaultella (assembly GCA_949709985.1). NCBI lineage: Eukaryota > Metazoa > Arthropoda > Insecta > Lepidoptera > Psychidae > Luffia > Luffia ferchaultella. Next base: position 688,969 of record OX453247.1, on the reverse strand, counting down.
TGGGACTAGATGGCGCCGTGTGGGAAGTCCCATGTATTATTATATTATTATTATTTTTTTTATTATTACTATTATTATATAAACCTCACTACACTGTTAAAAGTTATGACCAAATACACATCTAATTCTACGTGCTTTATTTCTGTTGACATATATTTGACATCTCTATGGTTTTCATACATCTCTATTTTTATTTACGAACTTGTGTACAGTCGCAAAATAATAATTTTTAATTTCGAATGGACAATTAAATGGTCTAGTTTGTAACGTGACAATATGTATGTGTAGTCACCCGGTTGGTCTGCTGCTGGCCCGAGGGGCAAAAACGAATATGAGGACAAACCGAACAGTATATTCCTCCACACTTGCTCGAATGTGTAGAATCTAACCTATGTGTACTCACTCTAAGTTTTTCATCAGTTTTTTCCTACTTCACTGAAAGGTTAAGTTACATTTATTTACAGGATAAGTATATATAAGATGTTAACATGTTCTATTAATATCCTGATTGTCCAAAATAAATAAATAATTCCTATAGTTGCCTCCGCTTACGACAACACCCGCATTATTTTCACGATTCGTAGAAGACAAAATAGAAATGACGAAATAATGTCGTCTTAAATCAACATTTACAAAAACAAGTGTATATATTTATTTTGTGATAGCTCGCACTATCTGCTTCAAAAGAAAACATTGCGATGTATTTGCCTTGTAACGGGTGGCGTTTTGAGAAATCCTAATATTTTATATCGAGTACAAGCATCCAGTGACATACTAGTATGTCTCATCGCTATTGGTAAAACCGATTTGTTGAATTGCGTTATAATTTTTAAATATATATAGTATAGGTAAGTATAACAGTAATATTGTTACTCTAATAAATAGGACTCTCTTGATGCATCAACAATAGATGCATCTCGTCGCCGCAATGTCAATATCTTCAGTTTCGGAGCACTCGGTTCGAAAACTTTTCAATCGAGTTAATCTGCGGAGTGCGCGTACGTCAAGTCACGTATCAGTTTTACTGCCGCCTCAGCTGCGCGCCAGACGGATCGGAAAAAAACTCTATTTAATATTTCATCGTCGCTCGCCCTAGCCACCTATCGGATAACGTAGAGCGGGATAAGTTGCATCTGTACCTACTGTACATTTTAGATCAGAGAAATCGCGCTGACGAATTTATTGACCGGTGAAGGCACGCGCCGGTTACGTCCGAACGCTAGTTGTATATGTGAAACTTCACGCCTGTTCCCCATAGGAGCTTATTTACCGTGAACTGGCCGGTGCGAGCGCGGTGTCGGGCGGCTGCGGCTCGTGCTGGGCGATCACAGTAGGCTGCCAGGGTTTGTGAGGAAACCTCGCAACGTAATGGTCTAGCCAGAGTTTAATACCAATGGACGCAAGTCAAACTGGTTGATCTTACATGACGTACTGCATCGTTACTTCGGTATAGCACACACAAGAGGCAATATAGGTTTTTTGGTTTTTTATATTATCACAAGCTCGTTCCGTGTGCTGTCCGCCAGCCCAGTCTTGAATTCCACCGCATCCGTGACTTAGAGACAAATATCTAATAGAAAAATAAAGGTTTGATATTTCATAATCGCACTCACGATTGCACCAGCCAGAAACCTTACACAAGCACTAAGAGGTGGCCGAGAACCATGGATCTTGGCAAGTCTTCGAGGTACAAGGTACCATATCACTCCAGTCAGATCGGAGCCTCCAGTAGAGAATGTAACGTTCCAAACGAAACGCATTGCCGTGTTAGACTTGACTCGACACTGCAAATGTTTTTTGCTATAGAATTAACTATACGTAGCTCGTATATACAATTGGTATGCCCTAAAGGTTCTTTGGCACACCACCTTGCAACTGTTGGCACAAAGAAGCATTTGCAAACACGCTGGGCTTTCAGTTAAATGCACACTCAGTTTTTTAACGTATATATTTTTTTCCAGCACCCCGCAGCATAATATTGTAAACTAGTTCATCTAACCACGCCCATTTATGAAATCAGCAGTTGTTTAGATATTGATACTTCTGTCGGTTAATTTTCTTTCTTTCTACTATAAACTTAATATTTCCTTTGATGTTATTTCTCACTTTTGACAAATTTCACTCGAATCGACTATCGACTCGAGTAAACTAACTGACTTTCGCGTCGGTCAGTCAAAAGCGCCATGTAATATGAATTGAATTTACAGGTTATAAAAATGGCCGTGGTCCGGATTTGATTACAGCTAAAGTAGTGATGAAGAATTCTTCATATCGATGCCAGATATGTGCACAATTATATTTAACACTATTCTTTATAATTTCATTACCAGTCGCCACTTCTCTTTTAAGTTCGTTCCTTACAAAATATTTAAAGTTCGATAGATTGCACTACTAGCATAGGCACAAAACATAGGTAATTTATCACCAATATATCGATTTGAAATTTTCGGAATGTTCGAGGTGGTTTAAAATGTTGCCAGATTTTAGTATATCTACATTCTATTTCCCAGTTGAAGCATGAAATAGCGACGAACACATTTTATTTATTATTAATTCGGTAGATTTTAGTAAGATTAACCATTTCACGCCGCATCACACCGCAGCGAACAATATGCATAATAAATTTCATATCGGCTCACTGCACACGAAGTGCACGCAACAAGTAAAATATGCAAAGCCGCTCGCTAAACATTTGTTGGCGCTCGGCGGCTGTTGTGGACGCGACGGAGGAATTCTAATCAGCCAGCGGGTGCAATAGCGCACACGCACTTCATTATGCAAGGAGCGGGGCTGCTGGGGGTTGCATAGTACACGCCAGATAAACATAATTAACTTTCTTAGACGTCTAAATTGTTCTAGTTCACATCTCCTGCAAATAGGATTGCAATAAGGGATTTTGTTATGTATTTCTCATGTTACCAACAATTTCTATTATTTCCATAGAGGTTTTCTCCAAAGGTTCCGATAGTTCTTTTTGTTTGCATGCTTGTATGGCAATAAAATATTTCATTTCAAAATATTTCATTTCGTTTCAATGTAGAGTGCAACACCGGGTCGCGTGTAGTCATTACGGACCATCGATTGCCGTCAGCTCTCAGTCGAATCACGAAATTGTTCATTTCGCTACCAATTTATTACATACCTGCCCGTTCCTTGTCGTCTCGTTAAGCTATTACCACTAAAAGAAACTAATATTCCACTTGAATGCCTATAATGCTTATAAAAAAACCGACTAAATGTAAATCGGAATTTCACACGAAGGGTTCCGTAGCACCGTAAAATATTAAAAAAAAGTTTCGTGTATGGGGACCCCTTTAAATTTTAATTTTTTATTTTTTATTTCTTGTTATAGCGGCCATAGTAGAACACACTTCTTGAAAATTTCAAGTGTAAACAATGATCTCAAAACCACCAATCATTAAAAAAGTAAAGAAAAAACACGTTTCTTGTATGGGAGCCCAAGGAGCCCAATTAGTTTGTAACTATTGTAACTTTATTTATACTATATAGTTTGTTATAGCGCCCATAGTGAGACACACTCTGTGAAATTTTCAAGAGTCTACTTATTACGGTTCAGACAATACAGCCCTGTGACAGACAGACAGACGGACGGACGGACAACGAAGTTTTTGTAATAGGGTTCCCGGTGTTACCCTTTGAGTATCGAATCCTCAAAAAAATCATACATAAAAGTAGCGTTACAATGTTTTTGCAAAAACTATTTTTTTGTGAAAAGTATAGTTCGTATATATCAGAGAAAATAAAGAATACATCGTTCTATTATTAACGGTTATTTACCGCTTCGAGCTGAAGGTATATTATGGCGGTAACGAGAAATTCTCAACTGACATTGCGAAGGGATGCACGTACTGCAACCGCGATGCACTTAGAGCGGAGACGGCTGAGAAGTTTTCCATCACAGAAAGTACGTATAACAAGGACGAGAGAAACCGAAATTGATCTCTATTTATTTGGTCTATAAGGGAGTTAATCCTTTGTATACTAAATACGAGTAAGATATTCGAGTGAACCTCAAATGAACAGCGTTTCTAGACTAAACTGCGGGATGTCGGGCGAAACGTGGCCGAATACGATGTAAGTAAAGGAATTCTTTTATTTTTCAATTAAGTGTAATGAAAGCTTGAGGCACGCCGACCATCGAAACGCTGGAGGTTATTTCTAGATAGCGGTTAATCAGTTCAATTGGTTCCGTGGACGGCTTTGACGTTTCGTTGTTTCCGTTTCGTAAAACGAGCGGTCAGCAAAATCTGGGCATTTTCCGGAATCGAAAATATCGACGTCGTGACAAGTATTATATATCCTTGGATTTGCGATACACTTTTGCCACGAGAAGTGGTGCTAAATTAGCTTGCAAGATTTGACCTAAACATTGTACCTATATAACAAACCAGTGCATTGTGTAAAAATTTTTTTTTGTTCGCTTGTATTTTGGGATGCGAAGGATCGATAGATTTACCTTCAGTTCCGAAACGTTTAATTTTGAAGTTCAAGTTAGAAAAAAAATATTAAAAACCTAATTTCGCTGAACGGTTTAAGTGGAAAGGTGTTTTGGGGGAACACTGATTATTAATGTTAATCAAACATATGATAGCTATGCATCAAATGTTAGATAGCCACGTACATAAAGACGGGACGATACATACAGCGTTAGTATCTAATAATAATATTAATACTTTGAGCATCCCACACGACGCCATCGATTTCCAAAATATGCAAGTATATGCTTTCATTATTGGTACTAGACTGATATACCTACTTAAATATTCTTTGTTTTACAATATATACATATATTTTACACCCAGCCACGGAACAAAGAGACATGTTTCTGAACACAAATATTTATCCCGGGCAGAATTCAAACCCGCGACCTTTGATTCTGTAATTAGGGTCTCAAACCACTCGACAAATCAGTCAGTCGAGTACTTATTTTTAAAAGTATCTCATTAAGGTCATTAAGGTAAATCATTACATTTGTGCCCTTAATACAAGATATTCTAATTTGAATTGGATTATACTATACATCTGCTGTAGTTCAATGTCTGTGTTTCATAGACTGTAAACCTTAATGTGTTAACCAAGTGCATGCCGAGGACATTGAAATGGTTCTGAGTCATTCGGAATGCATTTATATACATCCAATACAATAAATACATTTATACATTTATATACATTTAGGAAGGCACAAAGTTATCTTTGTCCAAATCCTTCCACATGTGTGACATTTTCCAACTGTTCCGCACGTACCTTACGTTACGTGAAACGGTAAGTTATGGACATCAAAAAAAAAAAACTGTTCTTTCCAATTATTTATATAATATTATGAATAGAAACCTGGTCACTGTTTTTACACAGTTTAATTGAAAAAAAAGTACGTGTGTGGCCTAACACAAGTGTGTCACAACATTGTTACAAAACGATGGAAATAACATGTCGTATATTGTAGCCCATGCTGTGAGTTAACAAGCACAGCACTGTGTTACTCATGTCTACCTCAAATTATCAATCACTTTACTCTAATTGCCGTTCGCCCTATACGCAACATTTGTTTTCAGAATGAGTACTATACAATCATACTTTCACACACACACACGAACCTTATCTGAAACCAAACTCGTCTTTACGCGCCAATTGGATGTTTCACAACAATGAATGAGTGATCAACTAATAATATAAAAATCTAAAACTTTGAAAGGCAAGCGTTAGCTTCATGCGCCACTATTTATTTATTTTCTTTATTGGAGATAATACAGAAACCATAAATTCGCAATATATGCTGTTATAAACTAGGGCATTATATTTACAATTGTTTTGTACGTACTTTAAAATTAATAATCGAGAGATGCACTCAGTGCAGTGCAAGCGCAAGACAAGCACCAACCCCTTAAACAACGTTGAGTAATGTAATGCGCCGCTGTCATGATTGTGGAAGAGCGCGCAATAAAAACACCCGAAAGTCGTGCACAGCGTACAAAAAGTTCATTTGTGGGGACTTTCGTAGATCATATGTCTTTCCTGCGCAGAAAATATTATATGTAATCAATTTTTAATAATTAGTTTATGGGGATCTCAATTAGAGCGAATCCTGTGATTTCTATGTCAATTTAGAGAAATCATTTTTTTCTTTTTAAATTAGTACACAGAGGTTGTGATTCCTTTTGGTTGATTTTATCGTGTGAAAAAAACTGTACTGATTACCTATATTTCCATAAGTGAAATAAAGAAATATTGCTTAAATATTTTTTTATTTCAATTTAAAAATGGACTACGTATGTAATCCGCGCGACTGCTGCATCACCCAAAGATCAAAAATAGGAGTTCAATAGAGAAGTTTGGATTACCACCTCTCGATTGGCATCAGTGAATCCCAAAAATATGATAAGATTGTGGAAATATGTACGTATTCAAAATCTTAGACCCCCGTCATCAAATCCATGTCAAAATCTTTCAAATCCGTTAGGTCCACAACTCGAATAACCCCAGATCCGGAAATATTTTTTTTTCCTACCCTGACAAAAAAGTTTCACTTCAAGAAGAAAAGTATTGAAGACCAATAAGATAGAGCATCTACCAAACTCTTGTTTTATTTTGTTATAAATATTTATCGCTTAAATTGAATTCAATACGCTTAGGGACGTTTGACTTGTCGGTTGTCACGTACGTCTTCGAATGTTGACGCAGTTATTTTCAACTGTAAGAAGTTTGATACTTTATCTCTTTGGTGTTCATAACCAAACCTTTTTTTGCCTATCTATGTAAAAATTATGATACTTATTTACCCATAATACAAAACACTAAACAGTAATTGGTCTGGGAAGGCAAATAAGTTTACTTTTTACTTTTGTTTTGTATCTCATAAGTTTTTAATATATTTTATTGATTGATAAACAACTAAGAAGCCTTCACGACCATTGTATGGAGAATATAGCTGCTTTACACTTGTATTGAAAAAATCAGAAATACCTATTCAAGGAGAGTGATGCTAGATCTAAACACATTTTTTTATATTAAATATTTTTTACTCTTCGTAGTCAGGGACAATTATCTTTTACCCTTGAAGAACTCACTTCCTGGTGGTGTCACAATTTTGAAGCAACAGTTGATATAAGTCATTTAATAACAATTTAGGGCCCGTTTCGAAGGCGCGCCGCGCGAAGTTTAGATTTTTAGCGCTACTCTCACAACGATCGAGGTTCGCGCACCGCACACCCACATATGTAGGCATACACAGTGGGTCGTCTGACTTTGACTCTCCAACAAAACTGTAACATTGGATTTTGTTATCATATATAAAAATTGTTATATTAAATGTAAACTGCTGCCCACGACTTTGTTTGCGTGGACACGTTTTTCCGTAAGAATCAGGTGGGAATATTATCCCGCGGTTAAATGTGGTACATTTCGATCGCCTCAGTAGACTCCCAATTTCAGCCAGAGTGAGACATCGCCCTGGTCTCGGGAGTTTTGGGGCTACGTGAATGGTCTAGGTTTGAGAAGATGCGTCTTGGGCTACAATATGATAAATTTTTTTTTGACAAGTCAAAAACTTTTCTCAAAATTAGCAAAAACGTAAAAATATGTTGCATTTTTTCGGTATCTTTGCGCACTAAATAGACAATTTATCGAAAACGAAAAGCGATATCGAAAAAATGAAAAAAACCCTCGAAGTATTGAGTTGGGCTACATTTAAAAAAAATCTGGACCTCTCTATCTCTTAATACGCTTTACATAAATAAGAATAATTTGTTTTCTATAGTTTACGTGCCGTGATAGCTCAAACGCAGCGAACCAGATAAGGCCATGTGGCCATGGTCCGAATCTGAGCTGTACTAATGAGTTTTTTTCTGACTTAAGTACATTAACTATCACTGACTTCGTGCCTCGGAGAGCAAGTTAAACAGTCGGTCCCGGCTGCTGTCAATAGATGGCGGTCGTTACAATTCACCAACCCGCATTGGAGCAGCGTGGTGGATTAAAGCTCCAAGCCTCTCATATTGAGTGGAGGCCTAAGACCCTGCAGTGGGGTACAAAAAAGGTTAATGGAATGGAATAGTTTTCTATTGGCAACCAGATATGCAAGGATTTTTTTTTTCAAGAAATACAGAGATGTACCTATTCAATAGAATGATTCGTTACAGAGTTCTTGAGACCACCTTCCTTCTCTATCGTCAGAACATCCCCATGTTACCATAATATTACATTGTCATCGAAGTTACATATGTACCTATTCTAAATTTCAACTCAATCGAATGCTTCGTAATTTACCTTCGTACTTTTTAGTACTCATTTTATTCCTACTAAGCTCAGGTGTGGTCCCACTACGTACTGATTTTGTGTAAGTACACGGTACGATCGCGTTCTGTCAATGTGACGCAAAGTGACGTGTTCTCACTATAAAGGCGCGTAGCCGATTGCGCTGAACTCCGCCGAAGCGACCGCTTGCTCGTACTATTTTGTATTCGATCCGCTAATTTATATGAAGATTTGGAGCGTAAAAATTGGGCATATTATTACACACAATACAAATATATTTATTAAGAAATGAAGATTCCAAGGACTTCCTTATAGTTTTAACTTTATTATTTCATAAAATTCATTTAATAAGTCTTGATATTTACGACTCAGTTATTACAATACGGGAGTGCGATTTACACGTTTTTAGTGACTCCCTGATTTTTTTTGAACAATTATCTATGAGCATTATCTTAAATTCGAATGTTTCAAAGACAAGTAACATTCATTGGCTAGCTGTGTGTTTTGTTTTTCAAGGTCGTGGAACATCGTTTTATATAATTCTCTTACATTCTTACATTCTTACACCCGATTCTCGAAAGAGCCCCTTGACAACTCACCGGATATTTATCTAACCTGTAAGACGTACAAATTGGGATTATAATTTATTTATAATGAATGTAAATAATTTTTAGATTGATTTATTAGAGTTTTACACAATAATCAATTATCATCAGATATATCTGCGTATAAGAAAATTCAAGCTAATTACACAGAACACTCACAAAACTTCAAATCAGAGAATGTTACAGATTTAGAACATCATACGTACTTTCCAAATATTATTTCACATCAAAAATGGTGCAAGTTATTTGTTTAATAATTACTTAATAATAAGTGCGGTGTAAGTGCGTAAATTATAATTCATAGAAATTGTTTGAATAACGCAACGTTACATAAAAAAGTCTGTGTATGCGGCGATAACGATAATAAGACTTTGGAACTAAATAACAGTGCCAATTGACCCATGTAACTGCTGGCACTAAATGGTGCCAGTTGTCTCATCCTGGGACTACACAATGGGACTAATGGGATAGACCGTTAAATTGTTTTGTTTCTGAAAGGATTAATCTATTATTCTAGTGACAACATCCGTTCTTTTTACGTTTTTTTTTACGTTTTCACAGGTGCAGTGCTATTAATTACTTGGATTGGAATTTTTGAGTCTTGCAAACTAATCGCCGTCGAAGGCTGCTCATTGTCAACTGGTCATGAAGTATGAACAGCCGTATTTAATTAAATACTTCATTCATTGTAAGAATGAAACTACAATAATTTAAATAACTTAGTAGATATTGTAAAAAGGGTCTAATGAAATTTACTATATGGTCATTCTTTTTAAACCATTCTTCATATTATACGTATCAGACCGTGTCAAAGGAGAACGTCCGGAGGTCTTCGCGACTGATCAGCTCGGTCGTTCGTTCGGATCGGTCACTCGATACTTACAATACATGTCGATCGATCGATCTAATACTTACTTGTAATTCAGATTCTAAACTGAACTTGTTGGTAGACTGGTTGCTAGACAAAATCAGTTGCGGAGGAGAATATATCGGTCGATGCATTCTCTGATATAAATATGTAATGCTTCGTATAGGACAAGGAAATTGGAAAATGGGAAGGGTATCGCGCATAAAGCCGAGTTAAAATTAACCATCTACTAATTCATAGTGTATGTTTTAAATTTATTTACATAGGGAAACTTACTATGGTGTCGTAATAGCCGAGTGCTATTACGACATTATATTATTATTATTATAATAATTATATTATTATTATTATAAATTGAATCGTATTAGAGTATAAATATTAGTTAATTTAAACATTCACAGGTGAAATGTGACTTCGTCAGACTTTTTGTTTGATTTTATGTTGTTAGTGCACAGTTTCACTACGCATGAAGGAATTTTTTTTAGTTGTGTACTTTGCGACTCCCAGGTATATACTAAAAGCGCGTGAGCTTATTTTTTGTGTAAATGTGTGCGTCTTTTCATGTATGTACACAAAATGTGCTTACTTTTCTTCTTATTTGTGGACACACCACAAAATATGGCCGTGTCTAATCTATATATTCCTATATCAGTGGGCATAACATTCAATTCACGTCAAAACTGTTATATATTAAAGTTAATACCTATTTTTTCCGTGTAGCACCTTATTAAGTATTACATACGGAAATAATCGGAATTTTTTGATCAATTATAGATAACCGATTTTAAATTACAATAATTATTAAAATTAAAAGTAAAGCCAACGAGAATTAATAAATAATGTAAACAAACTTTCGCAGTTTAAAAAAATATTTGCTGGCAATTAATAAATAGTTATCAAAAAAAATTGAGCTCAAACACAGTATGCATGCCTATAAGTATTTGAAAGTTTTCCTTTGATTTTCCTGGGGGATTATCAAATTCTAATTTGGGAATGATGGGAACCACCTCATTGATGGCAACCGTTTCAAACAAAAAAAAGTTTATGATTTTCTAAATCAGCCTACAATTGACGAAGATATTGTTAGACATACATAAAAAAACATACAGACGTACATAGAACCTCCTCTTCTTTGAAAAGTACTTTTTTTGCGTCAGAGAAAAAAGGGGCGTGATGTCCAGCACCCCTGCTGCGAAAATTAAAAAATGCTATTATATTTCGCTGTTGGAAGTTGGTTCAAACTATTTTTATATATTGTCGCTCATACCGCTAGTTTTTTGCTGAATTCAATCATTATATTCTGAACCAATAAAAAAACTGCCTGAAGCGACTCGGCGACTTCGGCTGCTGTAAAAGGCAGCGAAGCTGAAAATGTCGATTTTAGCCGCCTGCACTCGCCATATTGGTACGAGCTGGTTTCATTTTTCTGAGTTTCTTTATTTCTTAAACGATGTGCATGTATTCTCTCCGTTCCTGTTCTGTTCTGTGGCAAACGGGATTCAGCCCTTTTATTTCTCTATTTTTTGTTTTCAGATTCGGTCTTTTGATTTGCAACTGACGTTTTAAATCTATTTGTCCAGCGAAATAGTTAACATTTTTTCAGCTTACGGTATTTATTCTGTTCTTTAAAATATATTGATTTTGTCGAAATCTGTCTAATAGTTTTGATACTAGCTAACTTTTGACTGAACAACGACTGCGTGATACTTAATTTTCAGTAGTCTTCAGTGCAACCTGTGACGTGGCGAAGAGAAAAGGAGCAGACTTTAGCACGTATTTTTCGATCGATGTCAAACGATTTTTACTAAAGTATTACTGATTATTTAAACTTTAAGCACACGAAGCTTTCGAACATGTATGTTTTTGGTGTCGCAATTTTTCTGACGTGGCCGCCTGACCGTCGAGTAAGTCGTTTATCGGATCCAAGTCAAAAATAAGCGTACTCACCTGATATATTGGTATTCTTTAACCGGAACTGAGGAAAAGTAGAAAGTATTTATTATACGATCTTCTAGATTGTTTTCTTATTTTCAGTTTTAATTAAACGTACAGTATCCGATATTATAATATTATTACAACAAATATGACATAAATATCACTACAAGTCAAACCTGACTCTTGCTTGTGTTACAGGTGGTCTAGTACCCATAATACAAGAAAACTTTGCTTTATTTGAGACTGGATAGCGCTGTATGGGATGTCAGTTATTATTATCAATATTATTAATGAAACTTTTGTTTGAGGATTTGTTTACAAAATGTATCTTCAATGGTTAGCTTTCCTTAAGAGATGTTAATTATGATGAAAATATTTTCTAGTATTTTCTTACAGATTGTATCTCGCAGCGTAATTCTGTCTGAAACGAAATATCAAATGCTGGAAAGAGCGCGGCGTAGTGTCGTTACATAAAGAGATTCCATCGCAGATACGACGAGACAAGTTTAAGGAGCTTTGTTATATGTAAACTCGCTCGATAACGCTGAAAGCGGGGAGATGCAGCGGCGATAGCAGCGCAATTAACTACTGACCTAGAACGCAAACTCTCTCACGGAGACTATACCGATTACATATTTTCGTGAACATATAATTCTGTACACATAAAAATTATTAAGATTACTGAAAAGTGCATACATCAAAGCAATATTGTGATTATAAATGGCCATATCATATAAGTAGGTACTTGGGTGGCAGAATAATTTTAAAAAAATCGCCTAACGCTTTGTTGTCCATCTGGCCTCCGCTCGTACCGCCCACACCATGATCGTATGGTTGCAAGCGATAAGGATTCGTGAACCATCATGTATAAGCGTGCTCACCCTTTCGGGAGAACCACGCTTGAAAGTGCACTTACTCGTTTGTACTTGATACGGGGTAACGGGATCGTCTGAGTAATGACAAGCTGAACATCTCGACACTACAGCCAAGATTTTGCATTCACAAAAGTGCAATTTTTCATACTTTTTTTTTCGCAGCCCGCTCTGTGAATTATTAATCATCAGTGTCGTGTTTATCCTGACTTATGAAATTCGCTGTGTGGTAAAAACATACTAGTGTATGTTGAGTGTACCTATGCGACTGAAATTTCACAGTTATGGACTTTAGCAATTATGCAATTTTTTTAAATAAAAATTAATCTATTAGGACGTCCGTACATAGGCGTCCGTAATTCACCTGTGCACCTGTAACACGCCTGTGGGTGAATTACGGATGACTAGAATAAAAGGGATATAAAAACAATACTATACATGTTAATTTGCTTTATTTATATAGAAATATTTATGTAAGCCAGCGGCCGCCGGTAGGATACTCCTACCTGCTACATTTGCGGACGCTCTTTTCTCATACATAATATTTAGTTTGATTAAGTAAGCCCTGTGTATCGATATTGTTTCGAGAAAAACATTTCATTGTGAAAATTAGGCTTATATATATAATTTTTCTTTAATCTAGACTCTTTGGAAGGTAAAGAGAAATCACCTGTATAGAGAGTAAATCTTTATTTATTAGATATTAGATTGCCTAAAATATTAAGAAAGTCAACAAAATCATCAAACTACACTTTTGTTATCCATGTTTATTTATCTAATGGTTTGAAGGGCCCTAAAATATGTTAACGAAGAAGTCAATGCTACAAACATAGTCAAAGACAGCACTAACGGTACGGTGTCACTATGGTAGTATGTATAGGCTTAAAAAGAAAAAAAAACTTTAAAAGTACCCAGTGAGTGCGAACCCCCACTCCCATTGGATTTTAAGCTTATGGCTATAGTGTACCAATTACTTTTTAAATATTGTTACTTATTACGTTTTAATTGTTTTTAAGTAATTGATATCGAAATACTTACATATTAAAAATTTTTAGATTTTAATTTTCGTAATGTAAGGTTTAACATGACGCACATCTATTCCCAATTTCAAGTTCCTGCGTCAAACCGTTTCTGAGATAAATACTTGTGACAAACAGATGGACAACCAAACAGTTGAGTGATCATAAAGGGATTCCGTTTTTGCTTTGAAATCATTCACGTGTTAAGTAGGCTGCATATAACTATACAAAACAGGTTTATAGTTTAGAATGTTTATCGCACAATAACAGTTTTGAAATACGGTGGCGCTGTGTCCACAAAAAGTTGGAAATCCCTCGCGTGGATCGGCCAAATGCTGGGGATTCCCGCGTCACGCCAACTTCCCAATGGACTTTATTCCATACTTCGTGAACGAAAATTGTTTTGTCTTTTGGGTTAAAGGGCGACGCCGCTTCATTTTTTGCAAAGATAGTGTACAGGGCTCGAGACCCGGGCCTCAGTTTTGCTCGTTTATGACTTCAAATTCTAAGGTGTTCAAGCATTTGTTTTCGATATTACATTTATGAAAAAAAAATGTGCTTACTGCAAATCATAGACAACCAAAGAATAAACGTTAAAAATAAGAAAAAAGTGATTATTTAAAGATCGATATTTTTTTATGTAAAACTGACTTTTATTCTTATTTCCGCTGTAATATCTCTATATTGTGTTACTTTGCGTAAAATTAAATAACATTCTAAAATGCGCTAAAAAATTATCTAGCAATCAATAGTAATTTTATCGATTTAACTCCCATTGAAACAATATTTAATATCAAAATCTCTATTTTAAATGCACAAATGTAATTGACAAATATTTCACAATGGTATTGGTGGCCTTAAATAGTCTTATTTCTTAGCTTAAAGTAAACCTAAAATAAACTCAGTATTTATTTAAATATCTATTCTAAATGAATTAGTACAATAGGTTGTAAAAACACGAATCTTTGGGAAATTTACCACTGTCGTAACTATCAACCAGAGTATGGAGCACGCAATATTTCACATATTTTGTACACTTATTCGCTACACGAAGACTGCATGACTCGCTAACGAGCTCTATATTTAAAGGAAGCGACTTCATTCAGTCTGAAGCCAGGATATTCAGCCTTTATGCTAGGTCAGTCGGGGCAATGGTATCTGCAGGTAGGGGAAGGATCGTTGCTATACAAGCCATTCAAATTCAGTGGAGAGTTACGCGATGCTGAACGTAATCTTGCTAATGTCGCCCGTGTCAAACCCTAACTTACGTAGTGCTTGTACGAGTAAATACTAGATCAGTGCTCTACCAATATTCCAAACTTTTAATTTACTTCCGGCACGGCAAATGGTAATTGTCAGTCAACTAAATAAAATAATGTTCAGAGGGAATGAACACAATTCATTCAATTATAGATTTTAAAACGTCTTAGTATCACGCCATGGCGACGTTAGATTACATTCAGTAGTTTTTCAATCAGCCCAATCGATAACTTCAAGTCAACCAACTGTCTGAAACTAATGTGATTGAAAAGCCAAATCACTATAAAAGGCGTAACGCCGGCTGGCTAAAAACTGCTTACTTTGAGCTAACGCGGCTGTACCTTTAGGCTTAGTCGATAAATGGATGCAAGGATATTGATTGAAAGAGTAATACTTATTTGTGTATCAAACTATAGCGTTGCTTCGATTAGGCAAATCACTTTGATCCTAAGTTGTACGAGCGCGGCGCTATGATGTTAGTTTCGATTAAATATCTAATGGAAGGTAATCAACGTCAAATCCATGTGGAAATTCCATGATTTTGCCGTTAAGAAATTGACGAATTAAATGGTAATGTGCTTTCAAAACTAAATTGAATTTGAGCTTCGCTAACGACTAATGGTAATTGACTGTCAACGAAGCTTTATTCTCTAAAGTACAAAAATGTGCCTCTCACAATTATTGTTGCATATTCTTAGTTTAGATTACGTTGTAGAAAAAAACTTGCTGGTAATTATTATTAGTTACAGACGTTTCACAAAAACCATCTGAAAACGTTATTCTGCACCGAAAAACCTGCGCTTGCACCTCCTTCAGCGCCCGTTGTACATCCTATGCTAATCCTATCCTTCTTTTTCATGCTTTTAATATCATATTTTTTTCCTGTTTTTTATCGCACTCCAAGGCTTCACGTAGTTAATACAATAGATATACACTTATATTAACGTCATTAAGGTATACACTTGTGATAACGGAGTGGTAACAAGCCCGCTTCTTATTTAAAAGGCCGTGTTTCTACTTATGTTCATAACCATCATTGATTTTGTGCCTCGCGTAACAATCCACCGACCCGTACTGGAGCAGCATAGTGGATTAAGCTCCAAGCCCTCTCACCTCGACGGGAGGCTTAAGCCATTGCAGTGGAGCATTAATGGGCTGATGGTATGGTATGTTCTATATACTAAATTAAAGTACACAGCAAAAGAAACCGCAGATATACCTTAATCCAGTTCAGCAAAATTAATATTTGTTGAAGAAGATGAAGTTAAAAATTCATCGAACTTTTGTGTAAAACGCCAAGAATATAATTATATTAAGTTTATTTTTCTTTTATCAAGAAAAGCTTTAGTTGTTCTTTTGACTCACACAGTTCTATGTTATTTTTTATGTACTGATGTTTGTGTGTAGGTATTGAAATTTGTAATTTTTATGCGTTCCCTTAGTTCATACCTGTAGAGATGGATTCCATTTTTTTATTGAATACAAATGTTTGAGAAATGGTTCTTAGATATATTTAATCTGTCTTGTCCAATAAAGTGTGTTAGAGTTCACACAAATGTTTAAAAAATTGTCTAATAAAAATTTACTTTATAACATATTGAGTATTTAAACAATATATAATTTAACTATGTGTTTTTTATTTATATTTTTTAAATGCAACAAACGTTGTGGAGGTTATTTAAAATAGTTAACTTAAACAATTGAAAAAGTTGCCAGATTCATATAAATCTAAAAATTAAATTACAAACGCAGATGGTTTGAATTATTCGCTTTTAAAAGTAAGCCAATCTCATAATAATTGATTTTTAAGTGTTTTGGTACTGCAGACGAGTACTTTTTATTTACATACAAATATATTTTTTTTATTCTATTCTTTTGTTTGATGTGTCATTAAAGACAATCGATTTGATACTATTAATGTCTACTTCTTGAACACTTTTAATCAGTTTTATGAGGATTACAAAAATATATTTTTTTTTATTTTTCGTATGTTTATATCCTATGATTGTCGCGAGTTAAATTCAATTTGAATGGCTACTTAAAAATATCCCCTTGTTTCAGGCAGAAGTTTTCTTTGTATTACCTGTATCAAATTTATAGAAAGCGAGGCCCATAATCTCGTTAATATCACCGGGAAAATTCTTAAGAAAACGAAACGTTGCGGGTAATTCAATCGTGCAATTTCCACCCGGCTCGGGACGAGGCAATAGCGGCGTCGCGAAACAAACGCAATTACCGCACATAACCGAGACGTCGACGGCTCAGAAAAAAATTTAATAGAGATTGGGTAAAATTAGCCCCGGACGGGAATCGAGAAAAATTAACCCCACGGACGGACGGCGATGCGTCGTTGCAGCTGCAGGAGTTGAACGACCGCGGCGCGCGCAACCCCTCTCACTTCTCTAGTGTCCCGTCCGCCCATGGCGCCTAACCTCTTTTCTGCATCTTAACTACGATCAAAATTCGATCTTACGGTGTAACAGAGTGGAGGTGGTTTGGGCGGGCGGCCAGTTGACGCGTGCCGCCGCTCATGGTTGGTCGTGTTTGTCCCGTAGTCCGCTCGACGCAGTACAACTTTGCGAAAGTTTCCCAAGTGCGGCACGACATCAATTATTCATATAACATTGAACAGTGAGTGACGCTTTCAGTGCTCTGTGTCAAAACTAAAGGATTACATGAATGAAGTCTTCAAGGTACGTTTAGGTGGACATGATTGTTTTCGTTAACATTTCGTTTATAAAGTAATCAATTTTCAACTTTTGCTGTATAATATTTTTGAAAGTAATTTGGAAAGCTGCTAAAAGTATATTGAAAATGGAAGTATATTTTTTGTTATTGTATTAATAACATTTACTACTATTTATGAAATATTTGTTATAAGGACGCAGTAACTAAAAATCGGACTGCTGGTTGCATAAGCGACTTGTTTCAAATACATTTAATTTCTTTTTGACATATGGTTAGTTAGTAACAATTAAGAACTAAAACTAATGAAATATTCTGAATAAGGGTATCAGATTGGGCTGTTATACATTTATTAACTTACTAAACAAACATTTCCTTTACATACATGATTATGTAAATATAATATTACCTTTTGTTTTATCATTGGTAATAAATAAGTGATATTTTTTATTCCGATCCAAGTAATTCGAAATTCGTCTATTCGACCGGCAAGCAATTTGCAAGTCAGGAATTAATTTAAGCTGCGGTTTACCACCCATTTATTATGGTTTTGTAACATCTGGAATTTATATAATTAATTCGGTACAACTCGAAATCCTCTTAATGACTTGGAATTGGGACACCATGCTGTTATACTCGTTTAACTGAGTTGTGTCGTACAATAATACACCAACTCACAAAAAGATCTTTCAGAGTCTACGCTCAACAAATTTACGATGGTAAATGCAATATTATTTTGAACACAAAGAAGGACAGCTGTGCACAAAATAAATGTTACGATGAGCTGCGTCGTTGATGTCTAATATAGGGAACGTGTTGTCGCAAAATGTGTTAACATACATAACTTATTGGTTACGTATTTTGTTGACCATTGTTTTTATTGTACTTACCCGGTATAACTTCACGCGTCAGTCCCACTTTCCCCCTCTCCTTCATTGTCAACAACGATTTCGGTTACAGTCCCAGTCCGTTCCAGTTCCCACGCAACATCGCTCGCGAGATAACATTTTTTTAATTGCTCATTCTTACTTAAAAGAACTATATTATTAAGACTGTGTCAAATCTAAAGATATTAAAGGATAAAATGTTATAAAAAAATAATATTTCAGCCCTAGAAGGAATGGTTGAGTATCAATGGGGCTAAAAAAGTACCTATAATTTTTATTTAATTTAAAAGAAATGTTATTTTAAAAAGTTTGGAGCCGAACTTCCTTGAAATAAAATCAAAGAGGTTTTTTTTTATTTTGTCAGCAGAATACTTCCTTGTCGGGACTAACTATTTTTCAAAATTGACGCATAACCGAAAAATGGTTTTTATTTCTTAGTAATCTTGGGACATCCCACACAGCGCCATCTAGTCTTAAAGTAAACAAGTATTATGCTTGTGTTATGGGTATCTACATAACTGATATAAATACTTAAATATTCTTGATTTTTAATAATACATATATGTATAGATACTTTAACACCCAAACACGGAAAAAATAAACTTGTTCATGCACACTATTATTTGTCCCGGGCGGGAATTTAACCCGCTACCCTTGGCTCCGCAGTTAAGGTCTTTAATCACTCGGCCAATCGGTCGGTATAATTTATGTAATGCTTCAGTAGGGCTTTATTTGCCTACACGATCCCACCAGGAGTCTACGGTAGTCCTTCCGAATTTATGTCCTAGTTAATTATTGGTATTGATTCAATTGCATGCCGATGACTCCATCTTCAATTACGGTGGCATAGAAAATTTGGAAATATAGTATCGTCATAATTTAGTTTGGTTTCCATGTGCCGGACGTATGACGCTTTTCTTATCAGAAAATGAAATTATTTTAGCATTTGCTTTGTTTAAACATTTGCAATTATTTAATTATTTATCATCATAATCAATATCAATTTGAAACATATGAAGCATATATACATAGTAGCCAAACAAATATTTCATTTTAATGGTTTACAGGTAGATGTACAGTAAAATGAAGTCAAGTTGATCTTTCATCAAGAAAGTTATAAATAATTATGTAGAATGCGTTTTTTCATTATTTTTTAAGCAAGATTAATCTTTTTTTTTTATTTAGATTCTAGTCCATATCCGCTGCTACTCTCCTATCGATATTCCTACATCTTTCGATTCATGTTTTCCCATTTGCATTTTATCATAAAAAATGTAATTCTACTATTCGCAGTTTCGGTTTATCCACGAGAAACTGGTCAAAATTCTGAATACTTGATAAATCTACATTACTTAATATCCTAAAAAAACTCTATAATTCTCAAAGAGTGGGAAATGTCAAATTTTTTGTCAATTAGTTTGTTTAAATGTAAAAATTTCCTCAAAATCTTGGAAGTTCATAGAGATAGCATGTAGTGACAACAAAAATGTGAACAATAAATATACTACATTGAACAAATATACAACAGTTGATGTTTTGAAATATTCACTATGAAAGATAATTTGTACTGGAAAAGAAAATAAAAATTCTGAAATTACATTCCCCGTATAATTTATCAATATGTTTGATTAAAACAATGTTAATGACGTATAGTCTGTCTAATCACTGAATCTAACATTTTTCTCACGTTTTCGAACCTTTCCATGTATGAGACCGCTACATCCTAATTATTGCACTATCTAAGATCAAAATATATTTAGTTCTTGAATTAGGAGCATTCAAATATCGCTCCTTTAAAGTTATATGTATGGTTTAATATAATAAGCAGTGCCCATTATTCATCGTATATAGAAACGTGGATCACACGTTGTATTAGATAGGTGCTAGGTATCCCATCCTTCACACGACAATGGCCCTCCGCATAATATCTGAGGCTGTTGCACGTGAGAGCTTGAATTATACTGCGTTTAAGCACGCACTCTACCTAAAAATAAAAATTTGGTAGATCCTGTTGAAATATTCTCAAATGTATATAGCTAGTGTTTGTTTTAAAATAAATATAACAGAACACTTATTGATATTATTATGCCACTTGTGATAGAAAGCACAACCTTTTTTAATAAAAAATAAAAATTTGTTATTCAAGTTGGTACTACTCAAAATAAACCTAACGCAAAGACACGATACGACAAAGCACACACCGTCAACCTTTCACCTTAAATGCATGCACCATTCTCTATTCCGTCGGGATCTATTTCTACGAATTCTTTAAACTCAATGTAGAGAAAGGGCAGTACTCCATCAGTGTAGGTGTGAAAGCCACAAGAAAAATACGGTGTCCGCGTATTACGAGTGTACGATATCTTTAGAACGCGTCGTAGGATTTTGATATTTTTGGCGCCAATCGATGCAGTTTTTTATGTACAAAAACGTATATAAGGTTTGAAGTAAGTTTGGAAAATCTTAAAGTTATTTAAAAAAACGTTAAATATTATTTTTATTTTTTGCATATTTTGAATATTATATTGTGAATCTTAATAGGTTCATCCGTTCTCAAGATATCGTTCGACAAAAAAAAGTTACACACATACGGATGTCCAGCGGGAAATTGTCAGAATGGCTTCGCAGGACCTCAAAACGTGGAGATCTTATAAAAACTCGATTTTCGAAAATCGGACCCAAATCAATAACTTCCCTCAGACAGCAGGAAGTTAAAAAATACATTTCTTCACATTGTTAGAAATACGTCGATTACGTGTATCATCGCGTGTTCTTTTAATGAAATCAACTTCATATAGTTTCGACAGTTTGATTTACTTTACAATTTGAAATATATCTCCAACAAAATAAGGCTACGTGAAATCCTAAAATCATTAATTTATTTATCACTGTAAACACTTCAGATACTTATTCAAATATAATAACAAACGTAAAATATTATCTTGGATCCGTAACGTTGTTGTTGTGCACACACAAGAGCGCTAAATAACAGGCACGTATTCAGTCGACTCAATAAGTTGGGGACAGATGAGGAACAAAGCGGCGTGCCCGTCTCTACCAACGAGACGAGACGGCGCAGTTACAATGGTCGGTAATCCTTCGGGCCCCTCTCCCCCTTCCCTATTCCACCTGACAATTGTTACGCAAATGTGCCGAACCCACCCGTTACAGTGTTAACGTTACCCGGCTTATAAACGTGTGTATCCGCCGATTGTTTTCCGAAACCGCGGACCGGGCCAGAGATACGGATCGGAATACGACGGCACGCTAGTCCCAGTGGTATAAGAGTTATTGATAGTTTGCAAATTTAGCTAAAATATAGAAATAGTCCGGGAGCCCGTGACCATAAGTTGGGATTTTGTAAGGTGATATTACTGTAGTTAGTCAACAAGGTAGGTACGGGTGCGGTATGGAGCAGGGCACTTTAAAAGGGGTATTGTTCAAAATTTTGCAACATGGTCTAAAATATTTGTTTTTATAGGAATAGGTGTTCTTCTACAACTAATACAATATAATATTTTTGGAGACATAGTAACAGTTACAAAAAAAACCTGATAAATTATTGTGACTTCACTACTACAAGCGATGGTCGACGGCTGTATAAAAAAGTGCAATACGTAGAACTATAATTGGTAGTAGTACGGACAAAACAGAAAGCTTAAAACAATTCTCCAAAAGCTGGTGAAAATGGCCGCGTTTACGTAAAAACTAGCAGAATAAAAAAATAGGTCTGAAAAATGTCTTGTTATTTATTATAAATTTTTATTACGCAAGCGGTGCGTATCTCTAGTGCGCCGGATGCGAAGCAGTCTTAATACTATCCTGGCGATGATATCAAAAAGGTATGATTGTTCTTTTATTGGTCGCTGTTGCTGCCTTCATACAGTGTGAACTGGTCGCTTGGGAGAGGGTCCATGAAAAAAATTGCATCACTTACTAAATTTTGTGAAAATTGTGATTTGTTGTGACTTGTGTTCTTTCTCGGATAGCCATTTCATATAGGGTAGATATAGTATTGACATCTTGTGTATGACTCAGTAGTTGATTTGTAGTTTGTTTTAATTTTAACTGGTATATTATGTTACTAACATTTAGGTTGTAATGTAGGTGTTTTACTAATAAACGAGTCTTTGTTATTTGATATGAAATAATAAATAAATAAATCACATCATCGCAAGAGGACCGCATCTTAAGATATACATACTAGTTCACTGACTGCAATTCATGAATCAGCACTCTAAGTTACCACCAGAAATTCAGCCGTTAAAGTAACCATTTTGGGCTCTTGAACTAAAAGGTTCGGGATTATGCCCAAGTGACACAAATCATGCAGCTTAACCTAAATATGATTAATATATTTAAAGCTGAATATAAACATAGTTTTGTTGTGAAAAAAATTGAATAGTGTGGAAATTAATTACGCTCAGTCGTAAGCGCACAGTGGCACTGTCAGCCGCACTCCGCCGCTAAAAACAACAATGGCTGACGGAATTGTATGAACTATCGCAGCCTATGACGACATTATACCCATATGTTAGCAGTTTTAATTTATGATCCACAAAATTTTTATTTTACGAAAGAACAAATGAAAATGGGAAATAGGTAATGGAGGACAGATATATATGACGACCGCTTGGCCTAGTGGGTAGCCACCCTGCCTACGAAGCTGGGGGTCTCGGGTTCAAATCCCAGGTCAGGTCAGTATTTATATGATGAATATTGATACTGGTACCGGGTCTTGGTTGTTATATTATATGTATGTGGTGTCTTCGCTTGGTACCCAAAACACAAACTAATGCTTAGTTTGAGGCTTAGACGTTGTTGTGATGCATGTGATGTATATAAAAAAAAATTAATGAAGCTAAAAAGTATGGGTATGGAATCAACTCAAAAACGTGGCCAATAGGCGGTTTTGTAAGTAAATAACATTAAAAAGTAAAGAATACTAAAAGACAATCCTAAATTTGTATGGCGATATTTCCTGAACTTAAAATATTACGTAGAGAGTTAACATTATTATTAATCTACTAATCAACCACAAAATGATTTAGTGGTAAAAGCTTCCTGAATTTAAATATAGGCAACAAAATTATTTGTAACTGCCATAAAAATATCCTATAAAAATATATTCATTTAAGGTTAAAGATATACAAAATTCATCATTATTATCAAATTAAATGTCACTTTGTTAATTTATATGCAATAATAATTTTGTAATTGCAGAGTTCATTGTTTTTTTCTGAGAATCTTTATTTATGTACCAAAATCACAGAGTACAATAAACCACAAACAATCACAGTACGTACATTTACGTTACGCTCATCCAGCCTAATGTCAATCACAATGACTATTAAATTTCAATCTCAAAATATAATCCATTTATCAGCTTAGAAAAAAATAATGCATTCAAAATTTCTCGTAAATTAGTTATATAATTCATCGTAATTAATTATAGAATACATTTTAATATAAAATACTATATAAAACAAAAGAAAAATAAAAGAAAGAAAGGGGACTCGACCCCCGTTCCGGTTCCTTCCTGGTGCAAAGAATTGCCATTGCAATTCAACGCGGCAATGCGATGAGCGTCATGAGCACATTTGCGTCGGGGGCGACGAGGGGTGGATTATTGGATTAGTTTTATTTTTTATTATTATTATTGGACTAATTTTTAAATAAATCAGTTTTGTCTAAAAGTTATTGCTCCCAGAAATTATATTATCAAATGAAAATTCTAATAAAAGCATACAATATTGATCATTCCATATCACATATACCTCCCTCCAAGATAATACAATAACTTTTATTTAGAATTAAAAAAAATCTTCAGGGCGCTATTCTGAATACTCACATTCACAGTGTGTTTGACCACACAAAGAAAACTATAATCAAGTAGCTTAAGAATTTATATCCAGCTTACACTAATTTTAGAATACGGTCTGCTATACCTAAAATATCATCTTGGTATTGTTTTCATCGCGTTATTCAAGTTTCAATACGTTTTAATTACTATTCTTCACTGCAATGATTTCATGATACAAAAGAATATATAATAATCAGGATTAATTCTAATATTTTTTTTATAGATAGCTTGAATTATTGGACGGTCGGACGGACGGTTGAAATAAATGGTCAAAGGACTAAATTTAAAGGTGTACAGTTTTTCTTATACGGTTCAATCGTTTTCCGTTTTTGTAAAACAACGTGAACCGAGTTGGACAATTAAACATTTCAATTGTGAGAGCGCAAACTGAATTGGAAACACCGCACCGCTGAGTGCAGCGAGCGGCGCCGGGGAAAAAATTAATTAAATTGAGTCGAGATGGACCGTTGCGGACCGGCAAAAGAATAAAACCCTCTAGATAAATTAGTGAGCTTCATTTTTCCGGGATAAAATCAAATTGTGTTAATGTAGAACATTTGTTCGCTGTCTTCGAAAACTCGGGGCGCGCGAAATCTGCACCTTGAAAAATGGAAAACGTTTTCTTTTTAACGTCCCGCTTGATGGATTCCTCTGCCGCGGCTCGTTACGACGCCGCGGTGCCGCTCCTCTTTATTTACGAAATATTAAGTTTGGTTATAACATGGCAAAGACAGTATTTTATTTAGAATATAAATAACGAATTCAGGAAAAATGGCTGTTACAGCACAGTTCGTAAATAAACAATAACAACAAATTCACGCGTATTAGAAGTGAAACCTTCAAGAATTTTGGTTTCAAATAGTGAGACGAATGTAAAATTTCAGAAAAAGGATAATTGTAGGTTTTATTAATGATCATAGTGATGCAAAGTTAGATAATTTTAATCTTGTTTTCCTTTTTTTTCGATAATCGCGATAATATTCTCCATTCATTTTCTGCATATTTGAAGAATTTTATTATAAATAATACGTACACGTATATTTTATCCTACGTTCAATCTTATGAATTTATGTGTCTGTCTCTTTTTACTATTGCTTTTTCGTTTCGTCGACTTTCAAATCACAAGGACGCTAAAGAAGTTTTCACTTCAATAAATAAATACACATTTATTTCAGACTAGAATCCATAATTTGTTCTTTACAATATTCTTAAAGCTAATGTAAATACATAATTAAATAATCTGATATTACAAAATTAAACAAATAAAAGGTATTATTATTAGAAAGTATAGGAAAACGAAATTGCCTCATATTATTTAATCAGACCAATAGCTGTCCCCACCTAGTATTTTTTGAAATAAGTTAAATTTCTTTTAATTTAATTATATTAATTAATGAAATAATTTATTTGAAAGAACTTTATTCATTTACATAATAATACACATATAATCAATCATTCATTCATTGACTGACCAATTGGCCGAGTGGTAAGGACCCGAACTGCAGAACCAAAGATCGCGTGGTTCGATTCCCGTCCGATATACATATTTGTGTCCATGAACATGTCTTTGTGCCGTGTCTGGGTGTAAAAGATGTCTGTATAATATGTGTATATTATGAAAAATATATAAGTATGTATATTAATTGTCTAGTACTCATGATACAGGCATAATACTTTTGACTAGATGGCGCTGTGTGAGATGTCGAAAGTATAATTTTTATTTTTATATCTAAGAACAGAGGATGAGAAAAACATAATGTAAAGCATAAGGCCATAAGGTAATAAATAAGGAGTTACACACAAGAAAGCAATTTGCGAAAAAAGCTGTTTGTCTTAACATGTGTAAATATACGTAAACAGTTATTTAAATTAAAAACTGAATAGTTACGAATCTTGGAAATCACAACCAAATCAGAAGTGAAAGCAATTAGCTTCTGGTATTATATATAAATTTATATTTAAAATTCGATTTTTTTTTGAACTAAATTAGATAGTTTTTAATATTCATAAAGATAAGTAGGTATGCAGTAAAATCGGATATAGGTCATAGTCACCGTTGTTTTCATTCAAGCTTGTATATTAAAGGAATGGTTAAGCAAAGGTGATGAATGAATTCTCTTTAAGATCTTCCTCGTAATGCCCCAATGAAGATTTTAAGTAATAAATTCTCGCGAAATCTGACATCGGGCGTCGCATCCAGTTCGACCCAGATGCATTGGATAAAAACTCTTTGCTTGGAGACAATAACCGACGTCTCTGACGGAAAGGTAAAGAAATTGGCTCGCGTTTGTTGGGGCAATAATACGGACACGACCTTTATATATCAGTCTGCATTGCATAGGTATATTCATTAAAAACATGTATTACTGAAATGAATAGGAAACGTGCAATGTAAATTTTTAATAAATCTATGTAGATAGGTAGGTAATGACAAAAACTTTAAAAAAGTATTAAAATATCATAACATATCAAAATAACGTAATGCAAGTCCTTTTTTAATATATTCCTACACTGAAAAAAGTGGATAACGAAACTGGTTGTGTTACCATGAAAATAGCAAAACTTTGATAATTTTTAAACAAAGTTAGTTAAAATGTAAGCTACTGGTTGATTAGCTGGTACAAAAGAGTTTGACTACTTATAGCTATAGTTATGTCGTCACTATTTTTAGGTAACTAGTAATCAAATTTTTGTTATTTATAACTAAAAACTTTTTTCTGTGTAGAACGTTCTCCGTTAAATGTTATGACAAAACATTTATTTAAAAAAGTATAACTGAATCTGGTAGGTGTTTTTAGAGTTCCGTACATCCGAGATGAAAAAAAGAACCTTCGTAGGGTTACTGTGGTGTTTGTCTCTCCGTCTATCACAGCCTATTTTATCTGAACGTACTGGACGCAAAAGTTTAAATTCGGTACATATACTTATTAACCCCATCACGGTCGTAAAGCATAATAAACGAATGTTTATTTATTTTAAGGATAAATTTTGGAGATCAAAGAAAAATTTAAAAACCTTTTCTAAGGTGTATCATGTGACAAATCAAATAAAAATGCTTATTCTGAGAATTTCAAATATGATTTTAAAATTTTAAAATGCACGGTTTAAAAGATATTAAAGAAACATTAAAAATAAAAATTGACCATTCTTCTTACTCGTATTTCCAAAACGAATTACTCTAAAATTTTGAAAGAGAATAGGATAAACTAAGCAATAAACAAATTCTCATTTTCGGTGAAAATTAGAAACAACAAAACATTCAAGTGCATCATCTAATATAATCAACTGAAAATGCTCGTCATGAGAAATACAAGTTCATTGTATTTATAATTTTAAAATGATTGGGTTGATATAGATATTTAAAAAACATATGAAAGTCGACTATAGTGCCCCTTATCTTCGAACTACTGAGCCTAAATCAATATATATATATAAGGCTTCACTTATAGTGGACAGGAAAATAGAAACAGGAATCCTATATTTTAAATTCTGACGGGGAACGGAAAATAGCCGTGAAGAGAATATGCGTATAAAATGAGTTGTTTAATTTCACTAAGAACTAACAATTGATCACTATTCTAAATGGTTACTATGGTAGCCTACTTAAGAGAAAAAGTCAGGTTCAACTTCTAACCGAAATTAATTCAGATTTTTTTTTATGTTAAATTCTTTAATTATGTTATAACTTCTGACTTCTAATCTTATGAAACAAAGATACCAATGGTTTAGTAATTAAAATTGTTTAATTAATTTACTCGGCATTTGCGGCTTTAAGAAATGAAATGACTTTGTCATTGAAACTGATTTTTAATTTTTATTTCATATTATTATTTCCAGCATATTTTAAATATATTTTTATTTATTTCGTTTAAATAGCAAATGAAAAAAAACTTATCCATAAGCTTGTGTGTAATGGTTATCCGCTAATGATGGAATTGAATTTCAAAAATAGAAGTTTAAATTTTTTTTGGAGTATTGCAGAATATCGTAAATTAAAAATGAGGAATGAAATAAATATGTGCCAAAAATTAATATTACTAAAAAGTCATAATTGCAAATAAGTATTTATTTAGTGAATAGGTTTATTACATAATAATAGTAATTATTGTCGCCGCCAAAATTATAGTCGGCTTCAAAATCCTTAATATATCCTTTCCAAAATTATTACCTTACTATCTCCTACCCTAAAGTTCCGGAACCCAAGACAACTCACACAATCAAAATAAAAACAATATACCCGCGCTACAAAAAAACATTCGCAAAACCGCTATCACTTGAAATAAGAGGAACGGAATTTTTTTGGTGCAACGTGTGTAATATCGCAGAACTTTACTAAATAATAATAAATAATAAAATATCAAAAACTGCATTTTGTGTTGTGAAGACGGCACCAGTACTGGACTTTGGAGTGACAGCGCTGCTTATAACAAGTTAGTGGGTTGTCGATTTCCTTTCTTTTCCAATGGCCCTGTAAAAACTTTCGCCAGGTCCCCCGAAGTTAATTTTACGTTGACCAAAAGGTGAATTATAAATATAAAGGTGATAAGTGCGCATGGACATCATTGTAATAATTGTAAGCAATTTTAAAAAAAAAACAGCTAAGAAAAACATATATTTAAATAAAATCATTGTAATAGTTGTAAGCATTTTAAATTATAAAAAAATAATGAATTAAGAGAAACACATATTTAAATAAAATAAACAGGGAGGAGTTTCTTGCCGGTTCTTCTCCTTCTAATTTTGGAACCGGTACCTAAACAATTAATTTTGACTTTTAATAAGTGTGTGTAAACATTTTATATTGAATTGAAATATTGAATAGTTGAAAAACTTTTTGAATTTGAATTTGAACTGCAACACCTGGGATACCGTATATATTGCCGCTTAATTTACAAATCAAATTTCGAAATTCTTATAAGCCTTACAACCTATCACACTTCTGTCCAAACACAAGTTTTAATTCTCTTATATAATTAGTTTGAATTTAAAAGAAAACCAGTTTTCTCCCTTTAAAAGTAAAATTTATGTAATTGGTTTTGTACATAATTCATGTTGTACTTGTTTGCGTCTTTTCAAAGACACACGTTCGACGTCATGACATTCGATGAGCTTTAATACTGCAGTACACGACGTAAGTACTTTACCGCGGAGCATAATGCGTACTGCGGCAAACAAACAACACCGTTACGTAGGCCGCGTACGCACTCGGAGTCTGGCAGACGACTGCGGCCCAAGTTAAATCAAGTGCGGTGTCGCGGCTTGTTCATTTGTGAACGTAACTTCGTGTGAGAGAAAACTTTGTTCTCTTGATATGATTAGCTGGAGCGCCGCGTCTCGGTTTGAGCTCGAGTTTAATTTGATGAACACAAATACACCTGTGAACTTAACTTGTTCATGTAAATTGCCGGCGGCTTGCTAGGCAAAAGGATTTTGATTATTTTGCGGTTTCATTTTATACAACGTCCAAAATGTAGTCAACGCGCAACTTAGCGAAACGATTTGAAGCCTTTCTGTTAACTTTCGTCAGGACTAAAAAAATCGATTCGTTTATAGTACTATTATGTGATATTCAATTACTTTATATTTTCATATTTAATTATTATTATACGAAATAACATCGCTATCATCATTCGGACCGATTCATTTATGAATTTTCAATATTGACGTACAAAACTCGTAGTCGTATCGTAGGTTCTACGAATGTTTGGTTTCTTTAGGTGTACAATGAAAAATTAAAAAAAAAAAAACATAAATTTACGGTGTCTCTGTGACGTTTATTGAAACTCGTATTTAAAATATTAACATTTAGTCAAATGTCATTTAGTCAAATGTCATTTATTTTTTTTTTGAAATGACTCTGAAAACGAGATATTCTCTAAAGTTCAATTGAAGTCTGGTCCAATGAACTACCTTTATGTACACATCACCTTGCGACACACCGACAACTCGCCGACGCAACTATACGCCACACTCGTATACGGAAATTTCTTTCGTGGTATCAGTCTCACACTGCATGATTAAGAACGATAGAAAAAAATCGGTTGACCCTGCAGGCCATCCCTGAAGCTTCCCGCTATTTTCGAGATCAAAGCGCTCGAAAATATTCCTATTAGAAAGCTATTGAGCTTGAAAGCTATTGCTCGAGCTCTAAATATCGATGTTCATGATTTCTTGAGCTCTGCGACCTCACAATATTTATTTTGTGAGCTCTCTAAGCTTACGAATAGAATTTCTATAAATTTAGAGTTCTTCGGGCTCAAAAAACAAGAATATATTAAAGAAAACGTTATTTTGGAAATATTTTGAACGCTTCGCTTCATTTAAATGCAATTTACGGCATTCTATGCAATTTTGTAAGCAAGTACAAAGTATATAAAGTACAGTACAGTAGTATATTTTTTGTATAAAGTCAAAAATCGATTGGTCGTAAAATCGCAAATTTATGTTAAAAAAAACTTTTTCGGAAATTTATAAACTACGATATTTTTTCCACGCGTCGTGCGATTTTCATTTTTTTGACGGAATCCAACGCAGTTTTTTATGCACGATTACATATATTTTTAATTTTAAATTAAATTATAAATATTAAAATAAATAAAGTTAAAGAAAATTATACACAAAAATTTCAAGTAGATCGGTTGGAAAATCTCAGAGTTATCTAAAAAAAATAAGAGTTTTATATATATCTATATTTTTGAATATTTTTAACCAGCTCGACCGATTGACTTCAAAATCTAATCAGATCTAAACCTCGATAAACCCTTTCAAATGCCGTCATACACACACATACGGACGTCCAGCCGGAAATGGTCAGAATGGCTTCCCAGGACTTCAAAACGTGGAGATCTGTTGAAAACTCGATTTTCTAAAATTGGACCAAAACCAATAACTTCCCTTGGATAGCGGGAAGTTAAAAAAATCGCCATCACCAGTTATCAATTACCTATGCGTCCGTAAAAACAAAACAACAATTATCAAATGGTCGCACAGGAGCGGTAAAGACAAAAGAAACCTATCGCTGAATGACGTTTCGCTGATTTGGCGTCCAGGTGAGGTTAACATCCCGTCGACCGGCGTCGACCCACGTCTATCCGTAATCGAGTAACCCGTCCTAGCTGTTATTTCGGGGCTTAGCTAGACAATAAAAATTACTTACACATTAAACTTGAATAAGATAGTTGTCGAAGGACTATTGTGAACTAAATTCGGTAAATACATCACTTTACCTTTGTAAAATAGCACCTCTGTGATGCTACTTGTTTTGTAATGGTACAATAGTACAAGTTGCTCGGTATCGGGTTTGTGCTCTCTTATAGATAGATGGTGATTAGGGTCTGATAGTGAAGCAGGAAAGAGAAGTGAGGATAAATTGGTGAGCGATTCTAAGCTACATTCACTCGTTCAATATTTATGAAATTTTGATATACAATGTGGTACCGTTGTGTCAAATTAGTGAATGAATGTATGAAATGAATGAAAGAATTAGTGAGTTAATGGGATTGAGTGAATGAATAAACTCGATTTATTATGATATACTCGGTATAGGTTTGGACGAATATCAAAATTTTTCGATTGGTACTGAATTCAGAACTCCAAATTAAATTAAATAGGTCCAAAATAAAATTTTAAGTCTTGTCCAAATGACGTTTGAAAACCTATTTTTTTTTATTCGTTATAAAAATTGTAATGTGGAATTCGTGAGGTTGTCAGTGCCGTCTTGCGCCAACTCCGCTTTAATTCGCCACACTAATTGCACAACATGCTAATGACGCGCTATACAGTCGTGGTAAGATCTTGACGAAGATATGTGAATAGACCCATATATTGTATATCGTAACGTGGGGGATGACAGGCTCGTCGACTTTAATATGTCGCCCCGTCTGTGGTATGGACTGGCCTGAAATTTCACTAGTAATGTACACAAGTGTTAGCGGTACTGAACGAGGCTATTTTGATAGAGGTGCGAGTTTGTTTTAGAGACTAACTTCCAGTGGCCCTGCAGCGCAGGCGCAGCGGCCCTTCAGTGTAGATCGCAAAGTCGTCTTGCGGTAGTAAAGCGAATCATTTCACCCTATCGAGGCGGCGGTATTTCATCTCTCGCCCGCCGACATCTCGACCAAAGATCGACCCTTAGCGGCGCTTCGCGACTCCTTTATTGGACTTTAGTTTTGTAGATGCTTATTTAAATATGCAGAGTAGTTCAGGGTTTTAATTAAGGCTGAGAAGAAATGAAATCTAGCAGGCTACTTTCTTTAATTACGCCAATTGAGTCCACGCTCCGAGATAATATTTAATTCTTACAAAGCGGGATGAATAAGTGTACTCCTCGTTTTCGTTCGTAATTTTTCATAGCAGAGCGGCTCGTTATAACGGCTTCAGATATTCTAGAGCCACTCACTAAAATAAATTGACTGCTGTCTGATATTTTGAAAATAATTGAATTAATTATTTTATTGCAAAAAGTCTGTTACGTTGAGAATTATATATTTCATATTAAGAAAGTTATTTTCTCGGGGACGTTATTTACAGAAAGGAAATAAACTATTCAGAAATTATTGATCAAACGTTGATTAAGTATTTTATTATGAACATAATCTTATCTATCATCTTGCTGTTTAAGGAAACATGCAGCTACACAATAAAGATAATACAACTCGGGTCAAATATCAGTACACAAAAATAGCCCAAAACTTTGCTGTGTATACTAATTATATTCAATTGCTAGAGAAGAAAGAAACATTCTGTAGTCTGAATACCCCTTTTACTCTCGCATTAATTAGTTATACATATGATTCAAAACAATTAAGTGACATTGAGTAGCAAGTACACAACAAGTGTTTGTTACTTCACGTCACGACAGAAGCCATAACTCGGGCGGCGACGTTTACATTTTTAATACTTCCTCCAAATTATACTACACGGAACTCCCCTCTGCGC
Organism: Luffia ferchaultella; assembly: GCA_949709985.1. NCBI lineage: Eukaryota > Metazoa > Arthropoda > Insecta > Lepidoptera > Psychidae > Luffia > Luffia ferchaultella. Next base: position 655,767 of record OX453247.1, on the reverse strand, counting down.
TGTTATCCACCATTATTTTCCTGCGGCAATTACGCAGCGCCGAATAAAGACATTTTGAGAGCAATATTCAAGTAGAAGGAAGGCAAATAAAAAATGATCGTCACCTCATTCCGTCCCGCGGGCTTCGAGCTGGAATAAAAAAGTGAGTCGTGAGTAATTTTTTTACAAGCTTTACACATAGCGGCAATAAAGAATCGCGGACATTTCGCTGCGGGGGTGAGAAAGGAGCCTTTTTGGCGCGTCTTTCGGTAAGCTGCGATAATATTGAAAACAGAATAGTTTTACTTAAAATTACTCCGCTTAAGTCGTCTCAATAATGTGTAAATGCAAACCACAGAATAACAAGAAATAGGTAACCAAATATAAAATGCGATCGTCGCAATATGTATCTGCTCCCATGGATTGAATTTTGACTAACAGCGACGCAATATAGATGCACATTTTTTTTCATATTCACTCTGACGGCATCTAATCTGTGAATAGATCAGTCGTGAATCAGGTCGAAGATAATATTTTCCGCATGAAGGCGGTATATACTACCTTTGTTCCCCATTACTGAGCTAACAGGTCATAGGGGCGCGGGATGAGCGGGAGACTCACTTCGCCTGTCTGTGACACTCGAAATGAAAGTTTAAATGCCATCTGAAAATAATGTGGATTACGTGCAGGGAAACTCGAACAGAGCCTAGAAGAAGTCAGTGCTGACGCTAAATAGTAGATACCTTAACCCGGGTGGGGTGAGATCTACCTAATTTCAGTCCTCACAAAAAAAAATGCACAGCATCAATGTCTCCACGGGAAAACTTACGCATAAGAAAAAAATAAACAGTGAGGTGGCTCTTTCCTCGCGTTCTTGTCCAATTTTTTTTATTTCCGGTGGGGTGTAGCAAAATTCACTCTTGCCTTTATTATTTCCTACCAGATATTTACCTGTAAGAAAACAAAACCTCTGTGCTCGAGATGACAGCCTTATATTCGCGTTTAATAAACAATGTTTCTAGAAATGGTGTTTAAAATTTTCTGTATAAGCATGGTTTATCTTCGTATACCGCAGACTAGAGAGAGATATTAGTTATCGGGGAAAAAGACTCAAGGCTATAAAAACATAACTGAGCACTTGCTGTGTATGTAAGAACTTGTACATTACATTATTACTTATTTGTAGAAAACGGATAACTGCCGCTTCAAAGTAACGATAATGACAGCATAACTGCAGCTATATCCTCTCAACCTACTAATCTCGATTATAAAGAACAAATTACATTAAAACAACGAATAGAAACAAAATTAAAAATGTTGATCACCAAAGCTGATTTTATTTTTACAAGACAATGCCCTAGACGTAGTTAATTAATTTAGGTCTTCAAAAACGTCTTGTAATGATTTAAGTGTCAGCATATCTGCGAGCCGAGGTCGAGTGGTGCAGGGTGCGGGCTGTTCCTGCCGCCGATTTAATATTAAGATGATGAGCAAAATCTTCTTAGTCACGTTCCCTTATTACACCGGAAAGGTTTAAGATTTTTCATTTAAAACGTATAATAATGGCTTAGCTGAAATATTGGATATCCATTAAATATTTCCTCAGAAAGGGAAACTGGAAAAATTCGCTGACGAAACTATCGAAGTGTTATTATAAGTAAAGTCGGAAAATAAAAATAATATTTTAGTCACTGTATTTATTCCTCGAAGGTTCGGGTAAAGCCAAACATGTTGTCAAATAACGAATACCCACCAGGGACGTTCTTGACGCTCTTATTTCGTTTGTGAATGTTATTTTCTTCTTATATTGGCCAAGAGAATACAGTCGTATGCTTAACTTTGGGAGGATGTTTTGTTATTAATTTAAAAAGTCAATACGCCGCGTAACGACGCACCCTGGCCCGCGGCCGCACTTTGTCGGCGAAGCGAACGCCCGCGGCCGCTACCTCGAATCCGACCTGCCTCTTTTAACCTTACTTCAAACAACGGTTTTTTCTCAAATCAAACCCAATTCTTTTTTACATTCCCACTTATAATCCTAGGCCCTTCACAAACCTTTTCTTTTAACGATGCCAAATGTAAAGTCTTTATATTTTATGTATATGTATTTCTTTATACATAAACGAACCTTATTAGGAAATATGGAACTCAACTTGAATTTCTTAGAATAGGCGCGGCCATGCGCATTGTGTAATTAATGCATGCACAGTTTTGGCTGTACAGTGGGACGGTGCAAGCAAACATAGGTCTGTGTGTGAAACAATTGAAGTGCAGATATCTTCCCTGCACAGGCAACCTGACGACGACGGTTCAACCGTACATGCAAAACCGAACGTGTGTGCAAATCTCTATACTATGGTTGTAACACTACGGGTTTCCTTACACCTCTCTTACTTTATGAAACTGTTATTCTTAACATACCATAACATATTGGACAGTTTCATGATTTCATATGCGTTTTGAAAATGAATTTAAAGTTAAGTGTATTCGGGGTGTTCGATTGACCGTAGTGCAAACCTATAGAGCATGTAGACTAAACTAAACACAAAGTTTAAAAAAAGTGTAAAAACTGAAAATTTGAAAAAAATTAAAGCGTGCTTTTTCTCGGTAACTGTTAGTTTGCGTCACCTGCTCACTTAAAATTTTTGTTTAGTTTGGTGAGCTTTGCACGCTTTATAAATTTCGACTCCGTTCAGCCGAACACTCCGTATAAAACAAATGAACTCAACAGTCAGGTATTAAGTGGCTCGCGTCTACCCTACGAACGGGTTTTTTTTCGTTTGAAAATCGAATTGCTGTCTTCAGAGCTAACGGGGAGAATCCGGTTAAGTAACGTCATAGTAACGCTGTTGGGCTGAGGACGATGTTTGTTTTTGTTTCCGCTGTGAGCGCAAGCGGGGTGGTGCGGAGAGGGAGCGCCGGGCGCCGGCCGCGGGCCCCAAACGCGATTTGCGAACGCTTTAGATTCAATTTACCCTCAAACAGTGGCATTTCGCGTTCGACTTGAGGTTATTTGAAAATAATTTCGCTTTTATTGACTTCGACCACTGTGCGAGGGGAATTCACAAGTGTTTACTCTGCGGCCCGCCGAGATCGTCTTCTCGACAGAGTCCGCCCTCTAAGAGGGTTTTTAAACTTACCTTAAAGAATATTGTTTACTTTGTATTGTTCTACTGTTGTAACACAAATTTTACTTCTCTCATATACCTATATTATAATATGTGTTTGAACTGTAGGACCCTGGATCTTTTCATGTTATTGCTTAAAGCCAACAAAAGTTTGCCTGTTCTCCAAATCGAATCAGTTACTTAATCAAAACAAAATTCTTGTCATAACATTTTTTTTAAATATACGTTAAAGAAAAAAACTTTTCCATATCCACCTAAATATCTGTAATTTATAAGAAACATGTGTGAATAATACATTTCAAGTACTTGTAGGACTATGGCGCATCGCTCGCTATGTACATGTCGTGGCCGTACCGTAGAATTGATCATTTCATGAAATGGTCGCAATTCAAGATGTGGGCAACAAAATTGACCAGATCATTAAATCGTCGACCTTTCGCGATTTTGTCGTCCACGATTGGCCATATCGTAGAAATGATCATTTTATGATGTGTTCACTTTTGTGTCATGGCCAGATCATAAAATTAATTACTTCATGATGTGTTCGACTTTAACAATGTTCATTTTCTGGGTGGCTCGTTGCTCCGCTCCGCTTCGCTCCTCGCATTGATATGATCATACCTAACCTAACCTAATCTATTGATTTAGAAATGGTAGACTAATAACCTATCTTGGCCGAATTTCGAATAAATCCCAAAGCGAACACATCATGAAATGATCGTTTCTAAGATCTGCGGACACATCATATCTTTTTCGCTGCGAGAAACAATATTGTTGTCAGGAGCCGCCATGTCGTCACATAAACAAAGCGCTTCTAGCGCCTCTATCGGTAATTTGTGTAACTATAGTACGATATAATTAAATAATCTTGACCATTTCATGAAGTAGCAGCGTTTTTAGTTGACCATATTGACAAACAAACTCTTTTCATTGATCTGGTCAAGGCGCATCATGATATGGCCAATAGACAATGAAATATTTCATGAAATGCGACCATTTCTCTCAATCTCTCAATTCTCGAGCATTTCATGATTTGGATAATTCTATAATAAGGCCACGACATATATAGGTAACATGCAGTACGGCGATCAAACATTGCTTATCGATTCGATCTCGACGAATTTGCTAGATAGAAATACCGGTAGACTAAAAATAGTAGCATACCAGATGAAGCATTTCAATTCAGTCCAATATAATAGTTTTTTAGAAATATTAAAATGTAACACTTCTTTACAAAAAGGGATTTTACATTTTTTATGATTTTATATTTTTCGTAATGTTGTTAAAAAAACCGACTATGTAAAAAATAAATAAATGAAAAGGGAGTAACAAGTTCCTCCTTAAAATGTTGTTTGAGCAATGCACCAGGTCATGTTTTTTTGATCGATACAATAAATAATAAAATGTCCTGTAATTTAATAGTGCATTATGATGCAAGTACGGTAAGCTGAATATTATAGTCGAGGTGTTTACCGAGACTACAATAGCCAGCTTACTGAGTACGAGCATCATACGACATTTTTCAATACATTTGCGATAAAAATAATTGAAATGATACTTCAAACGTTGCTTTTTGCGGTTTACGCATGGGTCACAAACAGAATGCTCGTTTGAGATTGGTGTAAAGTAAAAAAGCCTAGTACTGTAAAATACAACATTACGGTATAAGTTTCGATATCATAAAGACCGTATTAATAGCATATGTATTGAAAAGAATGTTATAAAGTTATTTCTTGCAAGCAGTGACACAAAAAATTACAAAACGTATTTGTTGTAAAAATTAAAATAGTTTTTCACTTAAAAACCAGCATCAAACTTATTTTGGTTTTTGGTGTTATCTCTATAATACTTTATAACACTCATGCATCATGAATCCGTGCATCAAAGAGTACATATCTCACGGTAAACATGGTTGAACTTATACTAATAGTAAAATAATTTATTTTGAAACTAAGTTTAAACTTAATTTTTAAAATTGTAAAGAAAATGAACTAAGGGGGAACAGGAAGATAGAATAGTGAGGACAATCTTTAAAATATAGTATAAAAATAAGACCAGTTTCCTAGGTAAGTAGGTCATTCATCTAATAACTCTCAAGCTAGTAAGAAAAAAGGGAAAACTCCTCTCCGCTGACCTCAAAAGAAAGTGTCTTTTCTTTGGACCAAGCCAACGCCGCGCCGTGCCAAATAGGCCATGTTATCATGCCATTGCACCTGAAAACAATAATAATATTGTAACATACCATAACGTAGCGTAATCTAACGTGACGTGTATAAAAATATACTCTTATTCAATACAAGATAATATTTTATTCCAGACAATTTTTTTTTAAAAGTTTGATAAGGAGTTTTCCTTGATTTTATCTCTTCAGATTTTTAAATCATATGGTTAAAAACCACACGTTGTCAACAAATTGAAGCTTTGAAATTTTTTTCTTTCTTCTTTCAAACATTCACGTCAGTGAACAAGTCACTGAAGTCAATTCATTGCATTTTCAAATATCTGTTCAGCGATACCTATTCCATACGGTGGGGAGTGCGAAAAAAATATTTTAATCTCTTAAATTCAACACGACATTGTAAGAGTTCCATTTTTGCCATTCGCTGGAGATTGAGAGTGAGACATTGTTATTATATGCATTGTATTTTTATATCTAATGATAATTTGTTAATAGGAAATTGTACTTTCCTACAGGGCTGTGCAACTATGAAGCGAAAATTGAACCAGTGGACGTACAGAGCAGCGTTATGCGGTGACAGACCTCGCCTACGACTGACTTCTTTGTGAATATGAGAAAGATGCGAGATATATAAAACACAATATGTCCCGCAGAAAAGGACCTTGCAGGGGCTTTGCTATTAGCGTCATTCAAATCATTACCATAATATGCCAAGGTTAGTAAGAATTAAATAGTTGTATTATCACTGGCGTATGCTTGCGGTTCCGCTCAAAAATCAAGAATACACAGCGGTACACGTTTATGTGTAACGTATTAGCACCACTGCTTGAAGTTTGTAGTGGTTTAGTACTCGCATAGCGTCTCAAACGCTTTTTTGTTTTATGCTTACGATATATAGAAAGAAGAATCCGTGCTTCGGAGGGCACGTTAAGCAGTCGGTCCCGGACGCTATCAATAGATGGCGGTCGTTACAGTTCCCAACCCGCAGTGGAGCAGCGTGGTGGACTTAAGCTCCAAGCCCCCCTCCTCACCCTGGTGGAGGCCTAAGCCCCTGCAGTGGGGTAAAAAATGGGCTGATGATGATGATGATATAGAAAGAAAGAAAGAAAATATATTTATTCGTAGGAACGACGATAGCGAACCCAACAGTGACAATAACCTATAAACAAAAATAACTTTAAAACTAAAATACACATATATGTATGTTTTGTATCCCACGAAAGGGGCCACAACTCAGCTCAGTACTGCGACTCGCGTCGCAGCGCTGGTTTTTAGTTGTGCCCCAAAGTCCCACTCCGCAGCGTGCGTACGTCCATCCATGCCCAACACACCGAACACTCCCATCACCCAAACAACACTGTCACAACTCACGCCTTCCACACCCCGAAATTCATGCCTCAAGAAATGGAGACTGCACTGCGATCAGCAGCCCCGAATCACGACAACGAGGGGTGGGATTCGATATATCAGATGACGGTGAATGCACTATTAAGCTTTTCTTTCAAAGCCATTTGGCGAACGATCTAATCAACTGCAGTGTGAAATCTGGGTTGTATCGGATAAATTAAGATTGGCTACGTCAGACCAGTCTACAAAACAGACGACCGAAAGGACGGTAATTCTAATTTAATTCGTCTTATTCTTATGATACTGAATTTACTGAAGGAGATAGAGATTAAGGTCAGTTTATTTATTTATTGTTTTTCTGTCGAGTAGGTGGACCACGGCTAAGTTATTTATATTAATTATATAGGAAACTCTAAGTCTATATTAAGTTATTTTGTATGAACATAGATATAAATGACTGTTTGTTTCTAAATAAATTTAAAAAAATACCTCACCATTTTATCTTTTGTAGATAAAATGGTGACAAAAAGTACCTACTTGTTAACAAATACAACTAATTCTACGGGAAACAAGATGTACTAGTTATAAGTACATCTTGTTTCCCGTAGAATTAGTTGTACCAGAATCAGTTCAATCAAGAAACAACAATTTTTTTATCAAGTTTTACTAATAAAGTCAATGGTCATCCTAATCAGTAAAAATATGTAGGAATTTGTTACGAAAATCTAATATATAAAATTCTCGTGTCACAGTTTTCGTTGCCATACTCCTCCGAAACGGCTTGACCGATTTCGATGAAATTTTTTGTGCTTATCCGGTATCTATGAGAATCGGCCAACATCTATTTTTCATCCCTAAATGTTAGGGGTAGTCCACCCCTAAATTTTTTTTTTTTTTTTAGACAAAATTTTTAATTTCTATTTTTTTATGATACAACATACAAAAATACATACAATCCTTTATTTTCACCTTTCTACGATCAACCCTTATTTTTTAATAGCCATTTTAGTAATCACAGTTTTCGTTGCCATACTCCTCCGAAACGGCTTGACCGATTTCGATGAAATTTTTTGTGCTTATCCGGTATCTATGAGAATCGGCCAACATCTATTTTTCATCCCTAAATGTTAGGGGTAGTCCACCCCTAAATTTTTTTTTTTTTTTTAGACAATATTTTTTATTTCTATTTTTTATGATACAACATACAAAAATACATACAATCCTCAATTTTCACCTTTCTACGATCAACCCTTATTTTTTAATAGCCATTTTAGTAATTTAATAATTGCATAACTAAATATTATTTCGCAAAAGTGTAATTTATTTAATTAAGACTGACAGAAATTATTGAAACGATAAATATTTGTGTTACGGGAACGAAAACGGGAAAGGGAAGAACGGGAAAGAGTTAAGACTGAAATAAAAAAGTTGTACTTGATGAGAATGGAAACAAAAAGGAAATGAGACCAGGGCCAGGAACGGAAACGATAAAATATTTATGCGATGGGAACAAAAACGGGAAAGGGAAGAACGGGAATGAGTTAAGACGGAGATAAAAAAGTTATTTTTGATGAGAATGGAAACGAAAACGAAGCTACACTAGGGCCAAAAACAGAAATAATAAAGTATTTTTGCGATGGGAACGAAAAAATGAAAGGAAGAACGGGAATGAGACAAGACTGAGATAAAAAAAGTGATTCTTATGAGAAACGAATACTACCCGTGCGAAGCCGGGACGGGCCGCTAGTAACCTATAAAGTCAAGTATTCACTATGAAAGTAATAATAATAATAATAATACATGGGACTTCCCACACAGCGCCATCTAGTCCCAAAGTAAGCAAGTATTATGCTTGTGTTAAGGGTTACTAGACAACTGATATATATACATACTTAAATATTCTTTATAATATATACTTATATAAATATTTTTTTTTTTATATATATAACAACCAAGACCCGGTACCAGTATCAATATTCATCACATTAATACTGACCCGACCTGGGATTCGAACCCGGGACCTCTAGCCCCGTAGGCAGGGTCGCTACCCACTAGGCTAAGCGGTCGTCAAAAGTAAACTAATACATTTGGTAGACCCATACCAGTAATAGAGGGTACGGCACAATCCGTATTGGGGCCTCTGCGTTTTCTCTTCTACGAGAACAATATGTATAATTATTTAAAAAGCTACATGTTACTACTAAACCGATTTCAATGAGTCTCCCCGACATAAAAGGAGGTTATCAGGAGTGACATAGCTTGCATTTTGGTTGCGTGTTTGTCTCTCTATTTGTTTGTCAGTGCTAATCTCCGAAACGGCTGACCTGATTTTAATGAAAAATTTAGAATAGAGATTTTTTAGGTAGTTAAATTTCAGAATTTTCTAGAAAGTCTCACAACGTAGAAGCGTCGCGTCCCATTGGCTGCCCGGTACAACACCGACACACAGGCGAAGCCGTGGGCAGAAAGCTAGTAATAAAAAAACCGTAATGTCTGTCTGTCTTTTTCGGCTAATCTTCGAAATAGTTGAACTGATTTCAATGAAACTTTGCAGACATACAGAAAGCACCATTGAAGGTGACATCGATTACTTGTTGTCTGTCATTCCGTCTGTTTGAACTTATCTCCGAAACGGCTAAACCAATTTTAATGAAACTTCTCAGACGTGATAAAAAGGTTAGGAGTAATTACGGTACTTTTTGCTTGTCTGTCTGCCCGTCTGTGTGCTTGTTCGAACTAAACTCAAAAACAGTTAAATGATTTTAATGAAACATCGCAAACCTGAAAAATAAAAATGTGAGGAATGAAATACGTTACTTTTTGTTTGTCAGTCTGTCTATCTGCCTGTTCGAGCTATACTTCTAAAAGGTTGAACCGATTTTAATGAAACACTGCAGACATTAGAAATAGGTTGTCAGGAGTGATGTAGGTAAATTTTTGTTTGTGTTTTTGTCTGTTTATACCGATCAATATCCAAAACAACTAAAATATTTTAATGAATCTTCGCCGACATAAAAAGGAGATTTTCAAGAGTGGCATTAGTTGGCTGTAATTTTGCAAACATAAAGAGAGCGTTGTCAGGAATGACAAACAATTTATACTATATATATAAAATCGTAGTGTCTGTTAGTTTGTCTATCCGTTCCGATTAATATCTAAAACGGCTGTCCGATTTTTAGGACCGACCTTTGGGATAGCTATTCTTCATGCTGAAATGGCTAAATCCATTTTAATGTAGAGATATCTTGAAAGAATTGAAGTTTCAGAATGTTCTAGACAGTGTCACAATGTTTTGGAGCGTCGCTTCTCTTTAGCTATCGTGGTAAAACTGTGTAGTCTACGCGGGCAAAGCCGCGGGCAGAAAGCTAGTTTACAATATGGATTTAGCAGTTGTAGCTGCACGTCTAAAATACATCTGAAATAAACATTTAAAGATCAAATTAAAGTTGAAATTACCACCTGAAATTAAATATAATCATAATCATGAAGATGAAAATAAGCTTTTTAAACACAGTGGACTTTAACCAGTACCTACTCAATTGTGGTTATGGGCTGCGTTTAAAAAAAAAATTATGATATAGGACCGACATCAAACAACCTGATATAGGTGGACTGCCGCTCAAAAACAGTTAGATACGGTAAACAATACATACGGCGAGCGGACTGTTTGGTTGCTAGATTAATAAACAATTTACCAATTGATTTACCGGACAACATAACACTAAATGTTCATTCCGTAACGAGAATCTTATGCAAATACCTTTTTTTTTCATTTAATAACAAATTATTGGCTGTGAATTATTCAATAATTTTATGGTGATCTGTATATTTCATTATTTTCAATCATCAGCAGACAATATTGTCTTGAGATTATTTTTTATGAGTGAAAGCAAATCAAAAGCGCTCCACGTTTTTATTTTAGTCTGTTAAAAACCCAGGTTATTAATTGCTTACTCAATTACGAGAAAACAGCACTGCACGTATTGCAAGATTCACTCACTCACCAGACGTCAGAATCTTGAAAAAGTTTAAATTCTGGTAATAATTATTTTCTAGTTTTTGAAATAGCTGTCGATTTAAAATAAAATCATTTAACTTTAAAGTTTTTTTGTTTTTTTTTATTCTCTAGTTTTTTTTTTAATTTGAGATCCACTTTACTTCTCCTGCCTCCACCATCAGAGCTTCATAACCAAATACTATTTATGGAAGTTGTCAGAACCAACCAAATGAGCCAAAACTTGAAGAAGTCAACTCGAAGGTCCAAACTCGTTACCAAGTTGAAATTATCATAATTTTGTATTGTGATGGGAACTCAATATGTATGCAAAGTTTCATATAAGTCGGTCTAGTAGAAGTAGTTAAAAAGCTGTCGCAATATAAGACTCATAGATATAAATATACGGGGTCAAGCTAAATAAAACCGTTTGATAAAAACAAAAATGCAATCAGAATTTAACCTGGCTGTTGTTCCAACTGGCACATCTGTTCTCAACTCTGAAAGTGAATTTTAGTTTATTAAATAAATAAAAGCATACATAAATAAGCTATATTCCAACACATTCTGATACGGGCACCTTGTGATCTCACAAGATGCCCGTTCGTACATCTTTTAATGATTAATGGTTTTCATACTTATAGTACAAAATGAACTGTTTGCGAGATTTCTTTTACAAACAAAGACAGATAGTAGTTTAATAGAATTTTGGAAGGCCAACTTTCGGAAGAAGAACTAGCTTTTCAAGTTTAAGATCTGTGTAACATTAATTTTGCAATATCAACAAATATAAAGAGATGATGTTTTTTTACATGCACGAATAAGTATCTAATTTATACCGCATCGCTTTTATTGTTTTCGTTTGAAAAGTAACTCTCAAAACCTGTTTTTATCAAATGAACTCCGGTCTCTTTTATGAAATACCGCATTCGCTTTACAAAAGCTACATAGGGGCCTCCTAGAATGAAAAATAAATAATTAATTATTTAATACACATTGTGGTTAATTGGTGGTCTTGCTTACTAATAGATTACACGGATACCACATCGTTTTGAAAATAGTCTCTCAACCTGTTCTCTCATCACAGTAAACGATTGAAAAAATTCAACTTTAAAAGTATCATTTGCGACAACTACAACATCATCTGTCGTTGTGATATCTTTATCAATAGTAAAAATTTCAATTACAAAGACTCCTTATCATCTTTTTAATAAATTTAAGAACAAGTATCTCAAAAACTACCCAACCTCGTATTTCTCATTCAAACCAATTTCCGTTAAAAGTGTTTTTTATGTTATTCTTACTTACTTAATTTCGTTCATAATTTTTCACCCCAAAGTTAAAAAGTTAAAGGAGAGGGGGGACACTTTTTAGAACTTTAAAAGCGCATTTTGTAGCGACCTAACCCCATATAAATGTATAGTCGTAAATTCGCTATACCATCGTATAGATTACACTTGCCTTCCAGATTTCATCTACGTAGTACTAAATAATAGTCATCGAGTAAGATGGTTGTAAAAAACTGACAGACAGACAGACCGACACGACGCCGACGGACCGAATAAGTGTTTCGTGTTCAGTAATTAAGCTACTGAATCCTAAAATAAAATAGGTACCGATTTGTTCGAAATGTCAACTAGTTTGGTACTTGGATTTCAAGTTTTGATGCAAACTATTTTCCAAAATATAATGTGCTATTCGTCAGAATTTATTTACAATGTCTCAAAACGATAAAACGTTTTTGATATTTAATCAGACAAGTCGACGGCGCACAGTGAAGTATTGTCTTCATTAAAAGCGTTCCCTTTGTGGCGGAACTCCTTTTATTTGAAAAGTTTCATGGTTAATTTATGAAAGCCGGTAACTTTTGAATACTTGCGTTTGTGATGTCATATTACGCCTGTGGGTGCTTGTGTTAAGAAAGTTATAATGCCGCATTTTTCATTGCATCACAATAACGTATCTAGGAAAAAATGTAACTTATTTTAATATCCGACATACTTATTATTCTATCCCATTGAGTAAATAAATTTCACAACAGCGTTTGGTTTTAATAGAGTCATAAATGCCACTTCACAGTATCGTAAATGTCAAACGCAATTTCGCGGGGCTGAAAACCGGTGCGCGGGGACCTCGCGGACTGAAACTCGTCATCTTGCACCAGCTAGCTGGAATATGAGTGGTTCGACGGTAAGTGCAGAAGAGGGCTTCTAGTCAATTCGTACTTTTATATTCTATCCTGCAACTGCAAGATAAGAATTGAACTTTTGGAGTACGCTTTTTATACATACCTATTCGTACATTAGGGTTATCATCACTTTGAAAGCTGTTAATTTATAAGCGTTTGAACAAAAAATTAGAAAAATAAAAAAAAATTTATAGAAATTTTTCACCTATATATTTCTTATTTTTAAACCCTAACGTCGAAAACGAGGAGTATTGTAATTTTAGATGCTTATGTCTGTCCTAATTTTTTTTATTTGTTAATTTAATTTAAAAAAAAATTTAAATATGTAGGGTAAATAAGCCAGAATAAAAAATTATATTAATTAAAAAATCAAGAATTAAAAATTCTGACATGTTTTCAAACTACTTTTGATTAAAGCGTTGGGACCGCTATGTAATATGTAATTTTCTTTGTGATGTGACGTAAGATTATAGTAAGGTTATGTTGCTGACGTCCATAATAATAAAAAAACAGTAAAAACTTAATATACCTGTACTATTCCAGACTTTAAATTTTGTTTTTTTAGTGTCGACGATTTTTAAAATAAGTTAGGTTTTTTTTCGAAACCAAGTAGATTTTTTCAAGTTGCCAATTCTTTTCGTCTATTTTTTTCAACTATTCTTTGTAAAAATCAAGTATTTATTCGAATGTTTTTTTTTTTAATTCTTGTAGTAGTAACTGCAACCGCGTCACCACCGATGTCCTGTTTTATTTTCTCATCAAATTGAGATATGTAAACTGTACAAAAACGTACTTGTGTTGGTAAATGAATATTGCCGTGCCCATTGTGTAAACTAAAATACACTTAATTATGTATTAGAACGAGAATAAGTTTTCTTTTCTAACAATGAATTCTTGATATCGCAAGAGAAGAATCTCAGTCTCTGATTTCAGAGGGGGATATACTGTTTCATATATTTCAATTAGTATTTTTCAGTAGTCGGGTTTTAGTTTTCTATCATTTTAAAGTTTTTTTTTTATACTAATTTTAAGCATAATATCGAAGAGGTATTATTTTAAATTTAATTTTTCGTTCTTCTTATTTCCAATTTCATACTTATTAGTTACACACTGAAAGTTATGGCTTATTCTTACATTAATTTTGTAACAACTTAAATGTATTTGCATATACTTATATAATATACATATAAATATTATACATATTTTAAATCTGCTATTCAATAGTTTTAGATTTAGTGAGTATTGATAAACTCTGTAAACACTAAACAAGCGGAATGTAAATACGCGTCGCCATATTTGCCAAAATATTTATAATATTAGTCAGCATTTGTGCAATGCTTGTATTACAGGTTGATGGCGCCAATAGAATTATGAATTTTCTAGGCCTCATTTCGCTCGCTCGTGCCTTTCACTCGTACAGTACGTTTTTCATGAGTAACTTATTAAATACTAGCGACCCGGCCCGGCTTCGCACGGGTAGCAGAGCATATAAGCCGTAATGTTTTTTCTGTCGTAGTATTATATCAGCTTGTGGCGTCGAACATGTGGATTGGATTTAATTACCTTTAAATGTGACGTAAGTTCATCCTACTTGAAGTATTTTTAAAGTATTTCATTTCCAATTCTATAAATATTTGAAAAAGTAAATATTACATATAACCTAACCTAACTATGCGTGTCGCGTCGTCCCGTATGGGACGTCGTCGCCGCCCCGTCCGCTGGTCGCGCGATATTTATATTTCGCAATAGCTCCTAAGATATAAATTTAAATTGTACAGTGTAAAGGACAATCATAATGTGTTATACAGTATCCGTATAAATTGCTTTCCAATTACCTCATCATATGACACCATTTTTTTTAAACATAAAAATAGGTATAGTAAGCTATCCATGAATGATAAACATATGCCATGGCGGACTTTTCTTTAGTCCTATATAAAATACACAATTCCTCTATACATTATTTCGTTATATCTCAAAAGTATTAGGCAGCGTTTTCGATGAAAGATCTCAGCCGGCTTAATTTTTTTCCGACTTCTTCAACAATAATCGTCATATTTCAACAAATTTGCACAAAACATTAATAAATTATACACGTAAACCTTCCTGCTGAAGCATCCTGTCCATTGGTGTCAACAATATGCCAAGCCGTTCGGTAGTTTTTGAGTTTATTGAGTTCAGACAGATAGACAGACAGACAGACAGACAAACGCGGCGGGGGACTTTATTTTATAATATGTAGTGAAGGGTGAATTGACGGTACAACATGTTGAATATTATTTAAAAACCCGCCTTCACACCCTACAGTCGAATCATTTTATTTTATTTAGGTAAAACAGGCCGTACCTTTAATTGTATCGTACTCAACGTACGCGCGGCAGTTATATTTTATCAATTTAAAATTAAAAACCGTTCTTCGCCCTTTCCCCGATGGAAAAAATCAGTCACCAGTCAAAATCAGTAGGTACTTGTTTGATTAGTTATTTGTTAAATAGTTTTTGCAAGACGTACCTAAAGTAAATACGCAAGTTGTTCTTGGTTTTTCTTTAAAAAAACTAACTCTGTTTATCACCCCTTAGGGTGTCAATTTTGGTTATAATGGCTTGGGTTATGTGTTGATATATCAGTCTGTCTATCAGTTGATTAGTTAATTTGTCAGTTTTTTATTGTATAAACGTAGAGTACAGGGTTTTTGCTTAAATTCAAGCTGCTGTAAAAAAATATTATTTTGAAATAAAACTTCTTATTAGGTGGTAGAAAAAAAAATTGTGGTTATGAATTTTCAATCTGAAATTACGTCATCTCTCTACGTCGGGATTGGTCTCAAACTAGGATTCCAAGTAGCCTTATACGACACAAACATTTGCCAAAGAAAATACCCCGACACCTAGAATCGGGAATATTTTAACACGATTTCATGATCAGAACGTAACGTATCTATTTCGTACAGGTAAAACAGCGTTAGGGGTCGGGGAATCTTTCCTCTCATAAAGTAATTACCGCTCATACGTTACAATTAAGCGTGACGTGTAAGCCAGCGGTCGTTAGGGGGATCGCAGGCCCCTCCGTCAGGCCCTAAGGCCCCCTAATGACCCGCCCCGCAAAACACGACTTCAAAGCGCAACTTCTCAACTTTGCGCTTGATTAAAAATTCAAACTTTGTGAACAATCGTCGCCGTGTATCCGGCGCCGGGAAATATCCTTTTGAATTATTTATTTTAATCTTGCTAATGACATCGTGCCGAGAGAAGACACCCAGGCTTACGTACAAACAGGCCCGTTCTATTTCTACACGCGGTTTCGAACCCGAATAATATTGAGGTGATCACAAAATAATACATTCAAAAATAGTACATTCAAAACTTGAGGCAAAAGGAACCACTCTTTAAAAAAAATCCGTTTGAAAATAACGACGCCCCGCGAATAGCAAGTCGCCAAATTGGCGAATTCCGCGAAATAGCAAGCGATTTTCATGTGGGGCCCCAAAGGGGGGGCGCGCGTGCTTCTTAACCTATTTTCTGAATTTTAATGTATGAAACGTTATTGAGTGTTATATATTGCTGAAAACTAGATTAAATTTGCTAAAAAGTTATTTATATTTCACATCGTTTGGCCAAGAAAAAAATACGCCGCTGTTTATTTAAAAAAAAAGTAGGCGAAAAATAAGCGAAATTCGCAAAAAAAAAAACTATAAACAATTTTATCGTCGGAATTGTGTTATATTTGTAGTATTAGCTATGTTATTACATATAAAAACATAAAATAGGAAGCAATAGAAAGTATTCACACAATTTTGTTACAAGAAAAAAAAAGCAATAAAAAAGCAATTTAAAAAAAAATGTCGACGGTCCTCCTGAAATAACTATTCAATTTTTTAAATTTTTTTTTCTTTAATATGGCTAGTATTTTATCATACCTTCTATTAAAACCATTCTGTAACATCTACAATGAGATTGGCATTTCAAAATGCTCGAAGCGCAAGCACCCAAAAAACGTATTAGAAATCGTCCCTTTTTGGGCTCTTGCTATTCCGGGCCAAAACGCCAAGTCGCCGATTTGACGACTTGCTATTCGCGGGGTTTAGAGCGCGAACGAATGGATCAACTACCATTGCTAAATGGGTCGATTGCGGCGACAGAATGGATTCGATAGTATTGTTTAGAACCTGTGTATAATCAATTTTATTAATAGTATTGCTCACCGAGTTGATAATAATCGATTGTTTTAAACTTTGTGGAAAAATATATACGGAATGGTAACACTAAACTATGGTTTCGACAGGTTCACCATTGGTTTCATCCTGTTTCATCGGTTTCATGAATAGTTCCTTTGCCGTCACTTTGGCAGCACTGACTGTCAGCATAAATGCATGCTGGTGATTGGTGCAGATTAAAAAATGTTCAAATGTACACTAATCACCAACATGTAGGTATTTGTGCTGACGGCCAGTGCTGACAAAGTGACAAAAAAGAAACTATTCAAAACTATTTGTTGAAACGCACAATACCAAAAGTCAATTACATTTCTAATTAAAATTAATTTTTTACTCCGCTTGCCTCAGCTAAGACGATAACTTGAAAAAACGTAAATATCTATAATGTTAATTTTGTAATGTCTTCGATAATTGAATTGGATCACTCTGGTATGGATGGATCATAACACACTGAAACTTACATTGCTATTTGATTTATGTACTTTACCATCCCATAAATTTACCTATCCACTATACATGTATTCATACAATATTTTTTATTTATAAACTAAAAGATATTTACGTAGTAACTTCTTGCTTTTGCTGGTGTTGTCGATTTATTCAAGGCTTACACAATTATTGTAATTTTTTTTATATCGGCTATCTATTATTATATATCATATAGATGTTTTACCAATTGTCACAAATGACTTCACTAAATATTTGCTACCAGAATGTAAGGGGACTTCGTACTAAAACGAATACATTTTTGAGAAATCAGTGTATAAATTTATATGACGTCATTGCACTCATTGAAACTTGGTTAATTGATGGTATTGAGAATGAGGAACTGTTCGATAATAAGTACTTGACATGGAGACGAGACCGCGACTATCTATGGGAGGTGGGGTCTTAATTGCTGTTCGTAGAGAACTTGTTGTTGACGAGATGATTGAGTGCCAGTCCACTGCTGAGGATCTCTGGGTCACTATCGTTTTTAAGAGTTGCAAATTGCACATATGTGTGGTTTATTTGTGTACACAGGGTCTTGGTCTCTCTTTGTCATCCCAGCTACATAATTTCACTAGTAAACTTTGTGACATTGTACAACTATATGCACTTGATAAATTCATCTTGCTGGGTGACTTTAATCTACCTAATATAAACTGGCTTAGTCAAGACGATGATTACTCGGTTTTGGTTCCCTCTATCATCTCCGGTATAGATGAAATCCGTTTTGTCGATTCAATTAATCTATGTAATTTTAATCAGATCAACTATATAAAAAATAATAACTTAAAAATTCTCGATTTAGTTTTGTCTAATGACATTGTTTTCGTCAACATAAGTAATAATCCATTGGTTCCAGAGGATAGTCATCATCCTTCCCAAATAAAACATGTAGATTTTATTCAACTCAATACCCTTTCTACTAATCCTCGCTCGAAATATTTATACAATTTATTATTATAATTAGGTGATTATGATAATATTGTCTCACAAATGGAAAGTATTGATTGGCATAATCATTTACAACGAGGAACAATAGATGATGCGGTAAATTCTTTCTAGATGATACTTTAAATAATCTCCGTGATAAATAAATCCCTACAAAAATTTTTTTTTCCAATATAAGATTTCCGCCAAGGTATAGCCCAGCATTGAAAAAAGTATTAACGGAAAAAGCTAAATATCACCCTAAATACCATACTTATAACGACGTATCTGACTATGAATCTTTTTCACTCTTGAAAGCGAGGCAAAGTTCTTGAACGTTATTTCTTCACGACATATATCGAAGGCACAGAAAATCTTATTGCAACCAATCCTAGGGCATTCTGGTCATTCGTGAAAAGCAATTACAGTTCTTCCAATTTTCCTTCGAAGATGACGTATGGCCTGCTATCTTCGGATACTGGCAAGGAAATCTGTCAGTTATTCGCGTCCTACTTTTAGTCTAACTACCTGGAGCAGTCTTCGAGTAATAACGACGTTAACAACTTTATGTCTCTTTTTGAAAATACCTGTGATATATCATCTATAGTGGTTCAATTTGATAAGGTCACTAAATTGCTTGAGACATTGGACATCAAAAAATCTGCCTGTTCCGATGATCTGCCACCTATATTCTTGCTTAAATGTTCTTTGGGACTGAGTATCCCACTTACTATTCCAACGTTCGTTGCATAATGGCATCGTTCCTGCCTGCTGGAAGTCAGCTTTTGTTTCTCTTATTTACAAGTAAGGCTCAAAGAACTCTGTATTTAATTATAGACCAGTCTCTAAATTGTATGTCCTTAGTAAAATATTTGAAAAAAAAATAGCATCTAATCAATTATATGCCTCGTTCAAAAATTCGTTCACTGAATGTCAACAGGAATCCTTGCGAGGTCGATCTACAGTGTCTAATTTATTGTTTTGTAATGATTATGTTACCCGTAATATTAGCTCCTTGGCGCAAGTTGATATTATTTACACGTATTACAGCAAAGCGTTCGATAGGATAGATATGCCATGCTTTTAAAGAAACTATACTCTGCTAGTATTCATGGCAGCCTGTACAGGTGGGTGTTCATATATTATGAATAGATCACAAGCGGTGGTATTGTTTAACCAATAAACTTGACCTAAATGTCTCTAAATGTTATAAGCTGCATTCGTAGAAGATTATCCCTCCATTATGATTATGTTCATAAAGATCAAGTGATTACTAGAACTACTATAATAAATGACCTGGGTGTAACTTAAGATTCCAGATTACTTTTTAATGACCATATTAATAAAATTGTATGAAAGGCGTACAAGGCGTTGGGTTTTATTATAAGATTTTCCAAGAAACTTTCAAATATTAAAACATTAAAAATATAATATACTGTGCATACGTCTGCAGTCATTTGGAATATGCTTCGCAGATTTACAACCCAATGTATGATGTATACATTCCACGTATCGAGATGGTCCAAAAGAAGTTTTTGCGATTATTACAGTTCAGAAGTGGTTGTGTTGATGACCACTATGAATCTCGGTGCAAGAGGCAGTATTTACTACCCCTGTTGGTACGCAGAAACATTGCAGATATTACATATCTTGTTAGAATTGCTCATGGGTTGATTGACTGTCCGGAGTTATTGAGCCTCGTCTCCTTGCGTGCACAGAATAGATCTACGAGGATGCCACAACTTTTATTTGTCCCACATGCTGGTAGCAACTATAGGCAAAATAGTTATCTATTTATAACATGTAATAGTTTCAACATAATTAGCTGTGACATTGATATTGATCTGTATTGTACAAGTACAGCAATGATAAGACGTCTACTGTCTAACCATTTCTTTGGCGAGGGGAGGAACATGGATACTGATGAGTGATCCAATTCAAAATAAGTTATATAATTCAAAATAGGTCATATATTATTGACTATTGCTATGGATTACCTGGTTTGTGTTTTCATGTGTTCATTCATTTTTGCCTTTTTTTTGAGTCTTGGTTTGTGTACTTATTTTATTGTTATGTGCAGGTTCTACATAGTCTTAATTTGTGGAAAATTGTGTTGGCTTGTTTCAACATAATTAATGCTCATATTTTAGTTGTAATTAGCTGTACGTTTTCCTTAAAAATATTAAAATAAAAATAAAAGATATTGAAAGAATCAAACATGTATATAAGTCACTTCTAGATGCTCAACTTTGATCAAATAAGATTTCGCCGTTGTTCTTTAGCACTTGTAGCACGAACTGCTAAGATGCAGCATAGTAACACTTCGCTTCTCTCTCCGCGCCCTCGTCGTCGTGTGCTTACCACACACTACTGCTTCTTTAGAATATATTTAGCGTATTAATTAATTTTAGTATATTTTGGCACAATTGCGGTAAAAAAATTGATAATGGTCATTATTATGTTTTAATTATGGCAAAACTTTTGTGATTTATTTGAAAACAATCTGGATATCGTTTTAAATATCCTACACCCTACATCCACCAGTAGTGCCAGGAGGCGCTACATACTAAATTTTATACACGTTATCTTGGTGATTTTTATTAAATCTTAAAGTAATATTTTTACTTGAAATCAACTTCAAATCCACATTTCGAAATACAAGATGTATTTTAAAATGAACGAAAAATCATCAAAATGATACATTTAAATTAGGTACACCAGCCTCCGAATAACATTAACAAGTGATCTTTTTAATGTTATTCGGAGGCTGGTGTACCTAATTTAAATGTATCATTTTTGTATCCAATTTGTGAAATAAAACACAAATGCGCAAGCTGAAAATCATTTCAGCTTGCGCATTTGTGTTTTATTTCTTTATTATATATTATACGTGTAACTCATATTTCATAAAAAAAAGTAGTAGGTACATAAGTTGTTTAAAAATATAGTGGACATAAACAAACTATACAAAGCCCAAAAAAGCCTTAGTTAAACTCCAATACAGTGTGATTGCAAATTTATAATAATTAACAGTTGGAGTATATTTTCAACTATGTGTATTTATTACTGTCCAGTGATGACGGAGGAACCGCGGTTCGCCGAACCGATCCCCAACGTGACAGTGGCGTTGGGCCGCGACGCCAGCCTGCCTTGCGTCGTCGAACACCTTGGCACCTACAAGGTATTTGATTGTATCCAGTTATAAGTACAGATTCTTTTTCTTTATTATGAACATTATGAATAAGTTATTTATTTTTTTAAATATGAAAAATTTATATATTTTTTTAATTTGATACAGGATTCTATCTAACTCGTTAGGTACATGAACATTGAAGTCAAGCTTGTTTTGACAAATAAAACCAAAGTTATCACATTGAGCCATAAAATGAAGGAGGGAGACGGGCGGGACGCAAGTATAGCCCACGCGATGGGTTACTTAGATGTTATGTTGTGTCTAGGTATTGATGTATTACCCGTAATAACCAGTTACAGACTATTGAATAAAAAGCAAATACGGTAAAAAAAATTAAAGCAAATAAGTTGACAAAATTTGTCGACTTTGATTCGTCAAGTTTAGCAAACGTACGTCTTCTAGTCTGTTACATTCAAAATTTGGTAGCATATGGACTTTGTCTGAAATAAATAAAAACTAGTATTATTATACAAAATACCACTAGCTGGTGGTAAACTTTTGACAGATTGCAATAATGAAAAATAAGATTAGTGCCTTAACGAAATAAATTAAAGCAACATAAAACATTCTTTAAATAATATAATAAACTTTATTAACAATATTCACTGTCATTATAATTTTTTAGTAACTAATGAATGCAAACTATTAAAGTGCTTGTACATTAAAAGAAACGTTTATATTTTATATCATGATTTACTTATTTTCCTTAATTGAGTTTTTAAAAGAAAATGTTCACATCATGTGCAAAATTATTTTTTCTCTGTTGGCCTCGGATTTTTCGTAACGCTGTGAATTTAATATTGCACCTCGCTCACAATACATATTTTGCATCTTGTTTAACAATGCACTATTACCGGATCACAGAAAAAATGTTTTAAATTTTTCACGCAAACAAACTCATACGAGCTCACTAGTTTTTGTTTAAATTAGCGGTAAAATCACGCAAGAAACAGCTGCCGTTGCCCTATTACCCACCCAGAAATATAAAGGTCACGAGGTGGGGTCGATTGAATCCAAACGAAGGTCTCTCGGCCCGATAGATCGGAAATTGTTTGGTTTCCGCGGCTACGCGACCCCATAAACCATCTCACCTGAGCCCACCCGCACTTGTTACACCAACATATGTGAGCCTTTTCATATAAATTATGCTGCGTGTACGGGTATATACCTAACTCTAGGCAGTATCGATTGCATTCATTGTTCTGTGTTAGGCAAAAACGTTGATCCACCAATTTCACTTATGTACAAATAAGTCGCGTAATTATACTTAACTAACTAGCACAAGTTTAAGTGTGTGTTGAAAAACAATAATCAATCTTCCTTACAGAAATGACACGAATCAGAGATTTTCAAATCAGATTCAATTAGGTGTTATCATTCATCGTCTTCATATCATAGATCAATCGCTCGGGTCAAATCAAGATCCTTGTGTATAAAATTATCACTAGCTAGGGATGTGCCCACTGATAAGGTTATAAATATACAGCAAATTGTTAATAATAGGCAATCGGTAAAAATATTTCTCGCTGGAGCGCACTCGAAGAGCAGGTTAAGGCGTCGGTCTGCCGGTCGGTCGGTCGGTCGGTAAGTCGGTCGGTTGCCATCATCAGGTAACATTCGTTAAAATCCACCCACCAGCAGTAGAGCCGCGTGGTAGATAAAGCTGCAAGCACCTTTATCCCGAAGGGAGCCCTAAGCTCCTACAGTGGGACATAGAGAGCTGATATGGATGGATGATTTCTCACTGGAAAATGAATTTTACATTATTTAATTTGACGTTAATGTATTTTTCTGTTCAAAGTATTTTTTAAAAAGTACTTATATGTCGTGGTTCAAGGCTCTTTACAAGTACCCTTCAAGTTTTTATTTCTTTAGGTACGAAATTCCATGTACGCTCTTCAATGCTAGTGCTGCAATACATATTGAACTTACTCTTTTAATTTATTAAATGTAACTACATGAAGAAAAAAAAATAGGTAGGGTAATTTTCACATTGAAATATCATCCACGCAAATATTATCGATAAATACTATGCACCAGAAAGAGGCAACCGCAGGTGTAATGGGGATGAGTATTGCCCCGGCGACCGCTGAAAGAAGCAATTGTCAGTCGCCCGCGCATCCCCACAGTAATACAATACGTTTGTGGTGCCATATCTCACTGTTTCAATACAGAGTAATACGAAAACAAAAAAAAAAATTTTATTATTTTCACCAAAGATCATAAAATTGGAAGATGGGGTAAAAACCTCATATATTATTTTACCCTTCTAGACATGGCGTCACGGAAACAAAATATTTTATAGACTAAAAATTTTTATACTTAACGTAATATAAGGACTCAAAACCATATAGGTAAATAAGTCTTATATATAAAAATGAAATGAAGCTTTTTACATATCTCGCTAAAACTCAAAAACGGCTGGACCGCTTTGGTTAATTTTAGTTTTGAAATATTTCTGGAAGTCCAAGGAAGGTTTAAAAGGTGAGGAAATATGAGGAAAATGGCATGGAAAAACTACAGTATGGTAAAAACAACTTCTTTTTCCCATACAAACTGCTCGTACCCTGTCAAACAGGTTGCCAAAACATGGACTCTCACGGCAGGACTGGTCCACAAATAAAAAATCGCTCAGCGTGCTGTGGAACGGGCTATGCTCAGTATTTCTTTGATGGACAAAATCAGGAATACTGAAATCCGTCGAAGAACTAAAGTTGTCGACATAGCCGAAGTAATTAGCAAGCTGAAGTGGCAATGGGCTGGTCATATTTGCCGTAGAACCGACAATGGGGTAGACGAGTTCTCGAGTGGAGGCCACGTACCGGGAAGCGGAGCGCTGGACGCCCCCCGATCAGAAGGACTGATAACATAAAGCACCATACCGGGGGTAATTGGATGCGGAAGGCGGAAGACCGTGTGTGGTGGCGAGCCTTGGAAAAGGCCTATATCCTGCAGTGGAGAGACACGGGCTGATGACGATGATGATGAAATAGTGTGCATTGAAAAATCAATTTCTTTACTCTTTATAGGCTATCTAATTATTTATATAAAATTTTGTATTTGGATAGATAACATTACAAAACAGGTTTCTAAATAGGTTTTATGGTTATTAAGCACCAGGGGGCGCTGCAGTAAATATCCGAGTACAGTCTCGTGCTCATGAGTCCGAAAGGAATGGACTGATTTTGATTCAGTTTTTTGCATTACATGAGTATCACCTGCTAATAGAGAACTAAATAAGTTGTGCAGTTATGGGCCACCAGGGGACGCTGCAATAGATATGTATCTTCAAAACCGCTGGGACGATCTTGACGCGGTTTTTTATGTTACATAGATATCACCTAAGAATAGGTTCTTAGACAAAGATTGCGGATACGAGCCACTAGGGGGCGCTGCAATGAGTAACATTTCTATAAAACGGCTGGGAAGATCTCTACGCGGTTTTTTGCGTTATAAACATTTCACCTTAGATCATGTTCTTAGATAAAAGTTTGTGGTCGTGGGCCACCAAAGGGCATTGGGATAGCAAGTTTTTATAAAACATGCCTGAGGATCATGATGCGGTTTTTTGTGTTACATAAATATCACCTACGAGTAAGGGCAGGTTCTTAGATAATGATTGTGGCTGTGAGCCACCAGGGGCGCTGCAATGAAAACGTTTCTACAAAACGGCTGGATCTGTAAGTGGTTTTTGCGTTATATAGAAATCTAAGAGCGTGTTCCTCGATAAGATTTGCGGTCATGGGCCACCAGAGGGCACTGCAATGGATATGTTTCTCAAAAATGTTTGGGAGGATTTTCACGTGGTTTTTCGCTTTACATTGATATCACGCAAAAACAAGTTCTTAGATAAGGATTATTGTTATGGGCTATCAAGGGCCATACCACAATATAGCTACAATACATATACGTTTTAAATTATTCTGAGTTCTGAGGCTCGCCGGGTCAGCTAGTAAACTATTTAATAATAAGAGGGTTTCAAATAAAAGGTGGCGGAATATTTTTTTATGGCATGTGGAATATTTTTGCCTAAAACGCATAAATTAAAACAGAATTATTAAAACCACAATCTTAAAAAAAAAATTTTCAAATTTTTCGGTTTTATTCAGGTATGATACTACTTTTTGTAAATATCAAACACAATTATACTGTGTGGTAATATGAAACCTTCGGTGTGCAAGTTCGACTCACGCTGTGCCAGTGTTTTATTTCATTTCAGTTTGGTCAAAAACAGTTATTTGGCACAACTTTGGCATCCATTTTGTATCAAACTACAGCTTTCTTAACTTTCTCAATCGACACGGGCTTCTCTCGGCCGGTTCGGTTAAATATCAATAGCGGACAGTCAAGACCGTGGATTGAAAATATGTTTAAGTTGTACTAAATAATCTGAAACCTTAACAGTGTGACTTTACTATAATGAAAAAGTGGACTTAATTTAAAGTTGTAAAAAATATTGATTGAAATAGCTTATTTTTAGGTATTTTTTATAGTCCTATGAAATTGTAAGCGTTTCGTCGTGTACGTAAAAATTGGAAATAATACAAAGCTTTTGCTCATTCTCTTGTCATTAAATAGGCCTTATAAAATAGAATCTAACATATCATATGACATTTTATGTTTTGACGCTTCAGTTTAAGTTCGCTAAGTGTATGCCATCTTTTGATTTGGAACCGATAGATCTAAAAATATTCACAATAAAATTGTGAACGTAGCCTATACTGAATGTTTTAAACAATGTCAAGGAAAAACTTGTGTTCGTCAAAAAAATTGGTTATGGAATGACGAAATGGAACACTCATGATTCTATTTCATTAGAAGCTCGCGGTATTCATCGTATAATATGTCTATAAACTATTTTTTCTCATAGCAAACACTTATTGAAAGAGTATTTTTATAATATTGCTATAATTTTATTTTTTAATATTTTTTTTTTTTATTTGGAATACCTACAGCATTTATATATTTAGTAATAAAAATTGACATAAACGTAGCTATTAATATTAACTATAGCCGACGTGTTAGTGGGTTATTTATAATATTGTTATTTAGCCGCATATGATGGAATACTTTTTAATGAGGTCTACCTCATCATTATTAGTCCATACCTTATCAATCCGACTCTCACTGTCAGCGTTGAATCCTCTCTGATATTTTTTGCAAAACATCTGCGAAAGTACCGTAAATTACCAAAAAAAGTTCGGCAAGTAGTAATAAAGTAAACTTGTATTTACATCAGTTACGGCCGCGACACACCGACAAGTGTCGACCGGGCAGACGCTTAGCGGCCACAAGTCCAGAAAGTTGCCACAAAGCTCTCCACTTGAGAACTAGTTTGTTGGCGGGACGGTCCATTGACAGCACGGGACGCGACACTAGTCCCCTGGATACTCCCGTGGGAAATCTACGTGCCCCCTTTTCACCCTTCTTTCCCGTCACGGTCGCGTTTGATTGGACGCGTCTACAAATCGCCGCGTTCAAGTCCTCGATATAGGTATAAAATTTTGTATTTTGAATGCAATGAATAATAATTTGATTGATCGAATTTTTATACGGAAAATTATAAAATAAAATTAAATAATAAATTATAAAATAAAATTAAATAATAAATTATAAGTTTAGATCAATTACGACCATTATTAGTTATCCTCATGCAATCAAATAGGAAAGGATGAAAAATAAGCTGTCGTCAGTTTTGTTATTAGATTATAAAAAAAAACAATACATCAAAACGTGATTAATTTCCCAACTCTTATAAAACGTACCTACTTAAAAATAAAAAGTATAAAACTTAAAAATTTAAATTCACTAAAATATATTATTAATTAAGAAAGATCATAAGTAGAAAGGCAAATTCACTAAGTGGCAAAAATGGAACGCATATAATTAATGCAAAAATTCAAATATAAGAATAAATAATAGTTCTTTTAAAAGCATAGAAATAAAAAAAGAATGTAACTGAATACCAAGTAGTTGTAATTGTTTCGAATTAAAAAGAAATATTGGTGTTACTCTCCAGTAATCCTCAAAGCGATACTAAGTAATATATTGTTGTTCCATGGGCAAAATATATCGTGTAACAGGTCGAAAATACCGTACGGTCGACCTATTCATGAATAAGTTAATAGGGTGGCCGTCGTCGGCCGACGCGCATTTCCACGTCGTCACACTTAATTACTGCGGTCGGCGACTGCGCGCTTAATTGGAACTACTCCACTCATATGAATTTGGCTACTAATTCACACCCCGCGCTATCGGCTCGCAAGGACCGGCAATGAACTTGCGCTGAGGGTAATGTAATATCTCAAAGGTTTATGAACAGAGTCTGAGTTACCGACAAATCTCCGCGAATCAGCTCTGAATATCCATTTCACACTACTTTGTCATGTAATCGAAGCGCGTAGGTTCCTCAGATTATTGTTGATATAATAAGGTGTTATTGTCACTTCCCTAGTTTTACGTACCAAATAAAAAAACCTTATGAATCATAATAATAAACGCAAATAAATTATGTGCAAGAAAACATTTTCGTAGATAAAAATTTCCATAACAGGGCAGGGTAATCGTGAAGTAACGCGTGTGTTTGCGTTAGACGCCACTCTGCTCGCTCCGCGACTCGCTCGTAAAGTCTTTTTTCAAGCGATTCAAACAAATTACATTTCATCCCAGTCGGCGAGTGCGGCCGCTGGCGTACGTGTAATTACATACGCCCGCTTTGTCCGCCTTTTCCTATGTATATATTCATGTGTTTTTTTAATACATCACCTGTGAATATTATTCCAATAAATATATGGAAACAAGTTTTTTACATTTTCGTACTCTCAAAAACCTTTATACTTACTATGAATGGTATTCTCTCGTGTGATTCACTACATACGATCATGTAGTGAATGTAGTGAATCATGTTCATTCTCTTATCCATATCAGCCCATTATGCCCCACTGCAGAGGTGTAGGCCTCCCCTCGGGATAAGGGTGCTTGAAGTTTAATCCATCACCCTGCTCCAGTGCGGATTGGTGGATTTTAACGACTGCCATCTGTTTAAAGTCAACCGGGACCGACGGCTTGGCGTGCTCTCCGAGGTACAAGGACGAGGAGTCAGTAATAGTTATGTATTTAAGTCAGAAAATACTGGTACATGCCGGTTTTTACGATTTGAACCACGACCTTCTAAATTTGAAGCGGACTCGCCACCCCTCGGCTATCATGACGCTAACATCTTCATTTAGTTGTAATCTACTTTAGTTGTAATTAGTAATAGGCATGATGACAGTAATTGAAAATCACTGAAATTATATATTTATTTAATGAAACTTGAGTCATGGAATGCGAAACACGCATTTATTTTTCTATTAATAGCGAAATTAATAATTATTTTGATGAAATAAAACTACGAAATACGAAAGTCCGCCATGATATATTGAACACCAATCAGAGCGAATGATGTCACTTTTGAATAAACAAATAAACGAACTCGAAGGAACGCTGTGTTTTTTTCATTTAATATTCAATTTTGTTTATTCCGTCCGTATTATTTAAACCAAACGAAAATGAAATAACGCGAGTCAAGAATCAACAAGGATTTATAATTATAATAATATTCTTTATTGTACACCAAAAATTAGAACAAAAATAAATAACATAGGTATCTCTTATAACTATAGTTTGGTACAATGGGCGGTCTTATCACTAAAAGCAATCTCTTCCAGACAACTTATTACTAACAAAGATTTACTAAGACAAACAGTGATAATTTGCCTAAAATTGATGTGTTAATGCTGGGAGAATTTTTAGCATCAAGTAAAGATTTTTGTTCAGCAGAATTTAGAAACGTCAAAACCTTTATGTACATTATTATTTAACAAACATACCGAATAATTTTAATTTTAAATAAAATACCTATTAAGACAACAGTAGTGGTGCAAGGTTAAACCTAACCTAGAAAAAGATTGTTTTTATTTTAATTTTAGGCCTCAAACAAGACATATACTATTTTAGAAACTTCAAAGTAAATGAAATACGTCGAAATGATCTTCACAAAAATGAAGGTGAGTACTAGGCAACATTGCTGTTGGATCTCGTCTTGTCAGTTTAAGCCACTTGTCTCGTATCGTTTTCTTTTGTGTAACGAACATGAATAACTTATCAGGCGTTTTTATTGATGTGTTATCACACTGAGGGACCGCACACCACCTGTACACTTTAGAATTCATATTTAATAAAACTAAATTGTTCAATGAGGGTATAAGGAACGTCAGTGTTTACAAATACGTTTTGTTTGGTTTTTTTTTTTTTGCCCTTGCGACGGGAAGGCGGATAAAACTACTGAGCTTCCGCGCGCCCGGGCGCGCGGGGTATGTGGGACTTGCACCCACTAGACAAACGCCTGAAGCAGAATAGGGACGCGTCTCGTTAGCCCGAAAGCTCCTACGACTTCATCGAAGCGGCCAGACGGCACACTAGGGTGTCGCCGGCGAATTTTGTTTGGTTTTGTTTACTCGAAGTTTACTCAAACATTACGTCATTAGCGACGCCATGACACTGACAAGCGTTTTGGCGCGAATTTTAAATCTAAAAACTAAAATGTAATTTTTTCCTCCTAAATCTTTATTATAAGTAGAAATATGTTATCCATTGTAACTAATATACGTTTCCGAACACTTTGGAACAGTTTTTCAAAATCTGTCATCATGCTTATTTCACCTATCTAACTCCCTACAATAGTTTAGATATAACGATACCGTCTTTGTTTTGTAATTTTATATTCCCAAACACTCTAAAGCCGCTCGGATAGAGCTTTAAATAAAACTTGAATTTTAACAGTTTATAGTAATCGAATTAAAGGATCAAAGTGAATAGTACAGAAAATTTTGACAGGTACAAACAGTAGACACTTAAAGTTTTTGGTTACGTAGCTTCTTAAAATGTAAATAAATTAATTTATGTTCATCGTTTATCTTCGTGGTGTAAAATTAATTTCATGGCTTCATTTCCTATGAAACATCAAGTGAATTACATAATTTGCATAAAGCTGTTGGGCGACCTTACACTGTACAAGTTTTAAAGCAGCCCGCTGGAATCAGTTTAGTCCACACTTTGTTGCAATTTCCTTTATCGCACTCGTCAAACTACATAATAGGACAATGTAGCAAATTATATGAGTATTTCGTTTTTACAATCACAAATTACAGTCATCATACCCCTTTGCATTTTCATAATAGTCACAAATACACAAATACAAACAAGAATTATTATTCACAAGCAAAGCATTTTTTAAATTCAGTCAAAGAGAAAATTTAAAAAATGTCGATGGGCAATATTTGTGAACACGGCGCGTCGTCGTCTCAAACTTGGCTTTCTCGATTTTTCGCGCTGCGCGCAAAGCCACAGTAAGCCGCTTTAGCATCCCTTTTATTTTTCTTTCACATACTTAGCGGCAATTTCAACTACACGGGCCGCGTCTCCCTCCTCCTCCGCCTCCCTATGTGGATATAAATGCTCCCGCGATATATGCCTTCGCAAACTTTCCACAAATTTAAGATATTGTGAAAATATTTTCAATGACGAAAGTTTGTCAGAGTAAAACGAAGGCGTCGTCGACCGGGGAAAGGAGGTCGGTGGTATCTTTGACGTCCTCGATGACCTAGGCTGGGCGTGTTTCGTTCTTTGCCATACGTATTAGGTTCCACATCAGCCCATTATACACCACTGCTATGGCTTAAGCCTCCTCTTGGGATGAGAGTGTTTGGAGCTTAATCCCCTGGCTGCTCCAGTGCGGGCTGGTGGATTTTTCGTCGGTAACATACTGTCTGAATTACAGGTTCAATGATAGTTATGTACTTAAGTCAGAAAAAACTCATTCGAGTTCCTGGGATACGAACCACTACTTTCTAAATAAGAAACGGATTCAAACCACTTCTTTCTAAATAAGAAACGGATTCAAACCACTTCTTTCTAAATAAGAAACGGTTTCGCCACTACACGGCTATGACGAGACTAAATTAATGTTTCTATTATAAATGCGACACTCAAAATATTACTCCAAACATTTTGACATACCATAACGTTTATTAGTTTTTAATTATAACTACTTATTATTTATCCGGTAAATGGTCATTGGGTCATAGATTTGTCCAGAATGTACGACATAGCTTTTTTTGTTTAGGCACATACAATTACTTGCCGCGCTTTGAAACACTAGTATTTTTTTTTTTGGTTCAAACAGTAGTAAAGTTTTGAAACTCTACTAACTTTTTGGTATACCAAAAACTACTGTTATGCTATCGCATTTTGACAAGTATATTGCCTAAGGTGGACCTTGAATTCAACTTCACTTTTTCAGTAATCACATGTTTGAACGGTTATATTCAATGGGCTAACAAACTGAAATGGAGTAAAAATCGCTGTAATTCACATCCGCCTTGACGGGTTTTTAATGATCGTTGGGTCAACCGGGTGCAAGCCTGTCCAGCGAGTCAGCCGGATATGTAGCGGGAGCGATAGCGGCTCCTATATTTGGTTACACCCGCACTAACCTTGTCGCATTTCACCAAAATTGAAATTTCAACTAAAATTATCTCAAAACACGTTTTTCCTTTCTTATTATATATTCAATTAGGGAATGGTTTTGAATTTAACTATCTTATATTTTTGAGATAAAATCTATACTAATATTATAAAGCTGAAGAGTTTGTTTGTTTTTTTGAACGCGCAAATCTCAGGAACTACTAGTTCGAATTGAAAAATTATTCTTTTGTTGGATAGTCCATTTATCGAGGAAGGCTATAGGCTATACTACATCACGCTACGACCAATAGGAGTGGAGCATCAATGAAAAATGTTGCAAAAACAGGAAAAATTATTCCTTTTGAGAGCTTCCGTCGCACGCGCTGCGTAAACGGTTGATGTTAAGCAAAAATCATGTATTACGGAATTGTACCCCTTTGAAAGTTCTAACCAAAAGTCCGCGACAGCATTTGTGTATCTTTTAAGGTTAACTTACTATGACCTTTTTTATGACAATCAAATTTGTTCAAAATAATGTACTATTTGCGAAGATGTTTATTAAACGTGATATTAATCCTTATCAAATTAAATACGTTAGTTGTCTTAAGCATTTCATGCATATTATAATTGCCCTTTATATCATACAATTTAAATTAATATCTTAACAGTTTTTATTGAAATTTAAAAACTATAGCGGGAGAAAATAAATTCGCTGTCTGCCTCTGTTCGTTAACTTTTTACTTCCAAACCAATAGACTTTGATACAGTTTTTAGTAATATCTTATTATCTTATAATCTATTAATCTATATAATAGAAATACTTATTATAAAGCTGAAGAGTTTGTTTGTTTGTTTGTTTGATAGATTGATTGATTGATTGATTGATTGATTGATTGTTTGATTGATTGATTGATTGTTTGTTTGTTTGTTTGTTTGTTTGTTTGTTTGTTTGTTTGTTTGTTGGTTGGTTAGTTGGCTTGTTCGTTCGTTCGTTTGTTTGTTTAAACGCGCAAATCTCAGGAAATACTGGTTCAAATTAAAAAAATATTTTTGTGTTGGATAGTCCATTTATCGAGGAAAGCTATAGGCTGTACTACATCACGCTACGAACAATAGGAGTGGAGCATCAATGAAAAATGTTGCAAAACGGGAAAAATTATTCCTTTTGAGAGCTTCCGTCGCGCGCGCTGATTGATTGATTGATTGAATGATTGATTGATTGATTGTTTGTTTGTTTGTTTGTTGGTTGGTTGGTTGGTTGGTTGGTTCGTTCGTTCGTTCGTTCGTTCGTTCGTTCGTTTGTTTGTTGAATTTGTTAATCTCTGAAACTACCAGCGTCGGATTTGAAAAATTCTTTTTGCCTTTGATAGCCTGATTCTAGCGGAGAGTTATAGGCTATATACATGAAAACGAACTGTCTGTCTATTCGAGCAAATCGGCTTCGGCCAAAACGGCTTAACCGATTTGATGAAACTTTACACATATAACAGGATGTAATCTTTTGACTACACCCTTTCCATATGTGACATACAGAACTTTTTGTATGTCTGTCTGTACGTCCATATGTCTAAACCTATTTAAATGAAACATCAATGAATATGAAAAGAAGGTCGTTAAAACTAACAAATGTTGCTTTTTGTCCGTCTGTCTGTCTGTACGTGTATCTGTCTATTTGAGCTAATCTCCAAAACGGCTAAACAGATTTTAAGGAAACTTTGCAGACGGGAAAGTAGGTTGTCAAGATATTTGACATAAGCTACTTTTTGTCCGTCTGTTTGTCTGTACGTCTATTCAATTCAATTTTATCTATTCGAGCTAATTTCCAATGCGGCTGAACAGATTTTAATGAAACTTTGCAGACGTGAAAGAAGGTTGTCAAGAGTGTCATAAGCTACTTTTTGTGTTTGTCTGTCTGTCTATCTGTCTGTCGTTTGTCCTCACTGATCTAGCAACGTACAGCCGAAAGTACTAAGTCTAGGAAGCTTAAATTTGGAACATAAGTTTATTTTATAACGTGAGCATTATAAAGTTAAGAAAGGTTTTTTTAGAAATTTCAAACTTAAGGATGGGAATGGAAGGACTAAAATAATGACGTGTTTCAGAGTTTTTAGATTTTCACATTTTAAGAGTGGGAAACGGGAGATGAAAAATTGTATCGGTTTTTTAAAGGGTGGAAGGGGAATGAAGATTGAAAGTTTGAATGGGTGTTACCAAAATTGGTTCCAGCAAAAAGTACGTGTAAACCATCTCGAACGTTAATAGTACCTATAACAGGAATTTGTAGTCTACGCAAGCGAAGCTGCGGGCGGTCGCTAGTTACATAATATTTGAAGCAAGTTTACCAAAAAAATTTAGACGCACTTTGAATACAAATGCAAATTGACTAGATGCCCTCTTCTGCGCTTACTATCTAACCACTCATACTCTAGCTAGCTGGAGATGGCGAGTTTCAGGCCGAGTTTAGTTCGCGAGGTCCCCGCTTGCCGGACTTCACCCCGCAAAATTGCGTTTGACATTTTCGATACTGTGAAGTGACATTTATGTCTGCTGGTGTCATTATATTTCTTTGCCCTGTTTACTCACTAAATTTGCCCTGATAAATTAATAAATGACTGACCGGTTGGTCGAATGATTGAAGACCCTAAATGCAGAACCAAAGATCGTGGGTTGTGGGAAGTAGTAATCACTCGGGGCAAATATTTATGTGCCTGAACAAGTATATTCGTTCCGTGTCTGGGTGTAAAAGAATCTGTATATGCATATATTAAAAAAAAAAGAATATTTAAGTATGTATATCAGTTTTGTAGTACCCCACAATACAAGCATAATATTTGCTTACTCTGAGACTAGACGGCACTGTG
The DNA here is from genome assembly GCA_949709985.1 of Luffia ferchaultella. Taxonomy (NCBI): domain Eukaryota; kingdom Metazoa; phylum Arthropoda; class Insecta; order Lepidoptera; family Psychidae; genus Luffia; species Luffia ferchaultella. The sequence goes on along the minus strand of OX453247.1, from coordinate 620,763 downwards.
TGGGATGTCCCAGATATTATTATTATTATTCTTAAGAAAATTAACCTATCACAGCATAAAACTGGGAAAACTACATTTACGAGCGCAAGCCAAGTAAGTGCAGTGTGTGTGTAATTTTGTTCTAAGCGGGTGTGTGTCATTGATATTATTATAAATACTTTAATAAATGTGCACATTCCTTTCACATCATCAAAAGGACAGTAGCGAATAGTGGTCTAAACGTATTTATTAAAACATTTTTAGAGAGCCGCGTATTAAAAAAAAAGATTTAACAAATATGTTTTACAGTCCCATATTAGGTATGTTCAATCAACTGAAACGTAGAAACGTGGTCAATAAAAAAAAACCATTTCTTCGTGTGGTGGCTCCACTTATTATTATATAGCCCTACTAGACAAGCAGCCTTACCTTAACATGAAAATGGAATAAGAAGACATAAATTCTCACGTTAAAATTTTTATTAAACTTCTTATAGAAAATTTATTAACAAATATAACGATAAAGGTGATCTAACAGACTGTTGTAACAAAAACAGATGTGTCAACACTAATTATTTATACTTTATAGATTAATCTTTACAATACGAAAAAGAAAAATATTTTTAAACTTATTCAATTCCTTCTCTTTGAAACTTTACGGACTACCAATTTATTTGCCTGATATTAAATGAATTATATTGAATTATAGCAACTAATTCGATATCAGTTTATTTCGCTGCATGTTTTGGATGCTTAATCGGCTCCATCGCAATTTCACCGCTTTTTTTTAGAGTTTATCAAACCCTACTAAATATATAATCACAAAATCGAAATTAATCATATTTTCGCGTAACGTTATTTTTAAAATTAATTTCTTAAGGGGCGATTGTTACGACATCGTAGCTATCCAATATAAAATAATATTCCATCCAAAATATTCGTTCCGCATTACCTTCCAAAACAACAACGAGTGCCATCTACCGGCACGCTCAATCAAAAACACCGACGCCGCGCCGTCGTCGCGACGCGGACGGTGCGCGGACGCATCAGAACAACAAAAAATGGCTCCCGTGCACTTAATCTTCTCGTATAAAAATTATTAAAAATGCTTAAACCGATCGAATCAAGTGAAAAACTAAAGAAAGAAGAGAAGCAGGGCGCCGCCGCAGTAAAATGAGACCTGGCAGCTCCTCCCGTGGTAAGTCCTTTCTCTTTTCCCTTATTTTCCGCTATTCTGTTCTAACGTTTTCCCTTTCGCTTTCGGTCAAGGTAGTAACGCACCAAGCCATCGTTTCTAAAATTTAGTAACCGACGACGACGTAGTATTAAAGGGTAAATTTCCCAACATTTTTAATTTTTAAACCAGTAATCAATAGTGTGGATCAATACTGAACTTTATTATTTAAGTGTCGGCGTTAAATTTACTAATTTATAAAATTAACGCATGTTATTATTACAACGTTCAAATAAAGTTAATTAAATAACAAAAATGTCGTGAATGGATCCCTACAGCAATTCCTTAGGAAACATTTTCTCAATTATTTAAAGCTAAAAACATTAAAATACCGTCATAATATATTACAATCGATGATTTCTTTCTAATGACACCTAAATTATATTCATTTCGATTAATCGCTCAACTTACAATTTCAGATCCAAATAATACATAATCTGTGAAAAATTTTAAAATGTTATTTATCCCGTTTCTAAACTTGAAACGTCTGAAGACGAACGAACACTGTAACGACAAGTCCGGCTTCATTTAACGCTTATTTATTAGTAAAAAACCCTAAAATCTGACTTTAAATTGATAAAGTTTGTCTGACATATTTTATAGCTTAAACTTAAATCAATATAAATGGACGTAATTAACTATAGAGTCCTGTTTAAGGTGAGGTCTGACACCGATTTGGCTGTTGCTTTTTCTTCTATTTCAGTATAATGATACTCGTAGTAACAAACGACTGAATTTTATAATACAAGTAAACGAACACATGTTCATTCTTATATTTCTCCAGATCTGCTAAATAATTTTTCGTGTGTGACGCTGCCTATATTATTACGCGTACTATGCCATTTGGCTGGAGTTGGAACATTCAAGACAGCAGACATCGCGACCGGCTCATAAAATATGCGCTCGCTATCGACTGCGCTGCAGGTTGCGGCGTTCTGCGGTGCGACAGGGTTCTCAGGCTTCTCGACCGTGGCAGTGTTTACAATTTTACTTGATAGAAGGCTGTACGAGAAAAGTATTCGGCGGTTCATACGTGCAAACAGAGAATAAGATATTTGACTACTATTAAATATATTATTTTTATCAAGAAAATATGAAAATAAACTTTATACGACAACAAACACTTTATTTACAAAATTACATTCGGTCGAAGAATACGGTAGTTTTAAGCTATTAAATTTTCAACTCTGTCTCTTTCTTTCAAAAGGAAATTCAACATTATTGTAAATTGCCTCACGTCATACATAGGTACGCCGTGCGGTATTGCCCTCTCTGTCTAACAGGACATTTTAAACATTCATAACTTTGTTAATAATGATTTTTTTTTAAATTTTTTTTTACTGTCATGATATGTTTAGGAAACTCTTTTCCACTACTTCATCAATATGGGTATCAAATGAAAGAACTTGACTAGTAGAATAATGTTCACTATATTGAAAGGGAATGAGGAATATTAATTAACGAAATGAAAACTAAAAACTTGAAAATTATTTTTTTGTCTGATCATGAATGAATTAGTTTAACTAAATAACTAACTTTAAAAATTTTGAAATAAAAATTAAATTAAAAATATTTTTTTTTAATTTCAAAATTTATTGTTGTTTAATTATTATAAACGTATAAAAGTTTAAACGATGGTTTTCCAAAGTACTCAAAGTAAAAAAAATTACGCCGTATAATAGTCTTTTTGAAAGTTATCGTGTCTTTGAAATCTCTGACAACATTTTGACAGAGCCTGTTTTTTGACATTTTTTTAAAATCAATTTATGGTTGAATCGACTTAAAAAAAATTCAAAAGTACTCCTCCTTTTGTACGGTCACAGCTACATAAAATAAGTAAAAACTCTAATAATGTCGAAATTTCAGCTCGAGATAAGTTCAACGGAAAAAAATATAATATTTTATATTCAGAATCTCTTTCACTTTTCAACAATTCTACACTTAACTTTGGTCCGATCCCTCAGTTAATAATATATTTTCTTGTACTAATTTAAATGACATTCCAACGAATCAACACTTTTGAGAATATCAAATTACCATATAACAAACAGAATACTAATTTAAGTGAAAACTTAGGCATATCAAACATCAAACACGATTCATGACGCCTACCCAGTTTATCTATATTGTTCTTATATATATTTTATCTCTATCTGTTTATCTATATTGTTCATATTATGAGGGTGGCTAGTAAACTGAGCTCTGCTGTTTTTGCAATTAGGTAAATAAGAAAACTAACCGATGTGCCTACAGCGAGGCTGGTTTATTTTAGCTACTTTCATAGCATAATGTCATATGGCATTCTGCTATGGGGAAAGGCCGCTGACATTCAAACAATATTTGTTCTGCAGAAAAGGGCTATTCGAGCTATATATAAATTAAAATCTAGAGATAGTGTAAAGGCTCATTTTAGAGAAGGTAATATTTTGACAGTCCCTTGTCAGTATATTTATGAAAATATAATTTATGTACATAAAAACATAAATGCTTTCTCTAGGGTGGGTGATGGCCACAACTTAAATACAAGACATAAGCATATGTTATCAATTCCCAGGTTCAGGCTCTCAAAGGTTAATAATTCTTTCATGGGAAATTGTATCCGTTTTTATAATAAAATTCCAAAAGAAATGTTAGACTTGAATTCTAATCAATTTATTAAGCGAGTTAAAGTCCAACTCATGAAAAAAGCTTACTATTGTATTACCGAGTATTTAAATGATAAGTGCGCATGGACATCATCGTAATAGTTGTAAGACTTTAAATTAAAAAAAAAAACAATTAAGAAAAACATATATTTAAATAAAATAAACAGAGAGAAGTTTCTTGCCGGTTCTTCTCCTCCTAGTTTTTGAACCGGTACCTAATCAATTTTTACGACTTTCAATAAGTGTGTGCAAATTATATTGAATAAAAACTTTTTGAATTTGAATTTGAATTTGAATATGTAAAAATCTATTTTGGTCTGTTCGTCTTCTATGTGTCCACGCACTGTTAATCCGATCGCTGGTGAATCGACCCAGAATGGGACGATGCACATCGTCGGTCAGTCCCGCGCACATTTTGTAGAATGGTTGATGGGTGGTTTTCATTACAACTTGTTATGACAGCACATTAATTTAAAAAAATCGAAAAAATATAATAAATAATTTAGTTGGAGCGTCGAGATTTTAAAGGCGTAATGAATGAAATATTTTATTTTTTGTCTTGTGAAAAAAATTTATGAAATGTTTCTATTTTTTTTTTTTTTTGATAAATATTAGCACATGGCTACCTAAAAAACGCAATTCCGTACAAATTTTTTAAAAGTTTTTTTATTCATTGAAATATGCTGTTTACGTATATTTGTTTCTGGGCCTAATGATCTGTAATATAGATGACTTTTTTGCAAATTTAATTTAATTTTTTAGCAGTGTATAACACTCAATGCCTGTCTATACAATAAAGTGCAGCAATTTGAGTCAGTAGTGTCCACGTACAAGCCGGGCGCGCTTAGGGACCCCGCGGGAGACCTTGGTTATCTAGGATATACGTTGTGCATGCGCTTGTTACCACTTTAAATTAACAAACTAGAGTCATATTCGTTATTGAAATTATCTTTTTAACTGTTTATTTTCATTTAATATACATATTTAACTTACACCTAATTAATTTTAATAGAGAGCAGTGTCAATGTAATTTTGATGGAATTTTGATTAAAACCAAATGCACCATTACTAAATCTAAACTAACTAAGATGTTTCATTTTAAAAATGAACATTTCACCAAGTGGCTCCAAAGTTATATTATTACCGTGAGCGAGATATCTTTTTCCGCTGTACCGGATGTCACTCCTTTGTGCTACCTGTGTTTATGTTTGACTTATTTATTTATTTAATCATAATCGCATTAGTCATAACGATAATGTTTTCGGGAAAATATTTAATTGTGAAAATATGCCCTTTATTTTTTTTTTCATAAATAAAGTCTTTAGTTATTATAATAAAATACTGCTCAGAAAAAAATTATAAAAAAACCTTCTTATATACGTTTTGATATGAAATATCTAATGGCTCCCTGAGTAGGGTTAAAAACGAAACGTTACAACGAAAAATAAAACTGAAACTGAAACAGATCACGTTCCTCTCTGTATATGAATGTTTTGGACACACTCTCTGGAGGGTCACACTCTTGGGAGTGCCATAGGTGGACATTTTGCTAGTGACGGAGAATCCCCTTCCTCAGGATTACTCTCGCTCGCCCTCCCTCACTTTAACACAGCTCATTAGGTACCCCCTTTGAAAATCTGACATTTTTACCTGACCTTGATTATCTCTTTATAATTTAATATTATCATATTATAAGCTCTTTGAATCGTCGCGTGGAGAGCTACGCTCTGACCAATTTTTCCAAGTTTTCATACAATAATGATCGCATTATATTTGGTCCGATTCGTAATAACATCAAATTGCTGTGCAGTTAGGACATCCCTCTCTACAAGTCGAGGAACATTTAAACTGAAGGAAAGAGCTGCAGTGGGCATTAAGTAGTTACGCCACCACGTAAATTGTTTTTACGTTGGGTTACGATTTGTCTTGGTTGACGGTATTACTGTTGATGCACGACAGTGCTGCCCTTCGCATGTTGGCGCATCCTTTTTACAACACTTATGTACTTTTAATTACCGTATTTTAAGAGGAGTGTGTACTGACAAATTTCCATACAAACGGCATTAACTATTGCACCAAATTAAGCCTTAACAGATAGCCGCAAATAAATTATATAGTAATTGATGTTATCTGTGATTAATATTAAACCTAATATTTTTATTTTGATTAAGTACTTCCAGTTTCAGTTAGACTTTAATAAGTGAAATGCTTTTACAAGGTTTTTTTTACGTAATTATGTTTAAATTCTAGATACTTTAGGTTTATATTAATAATGTGTCGTTGTTTGCTTTAAATTTAATTTTAATAACTATTATATTATTTTGTTAAAGATTATTATTTTTATTGCTATCTTTTTGTACCATGTAAAGAACAATTAAATCTTCGTTATTATTAAAGAGTCATCTATTTAATATTTTTTTCCGTTCCATCAGCCCATTATACCCCACTGCAGGGGCTTAGGCATCCCTCCTAGGTAAGGAGGCTTGGAGCTTAAATCCACCACGCTGTTCCAGTGCGGGTTAGTGGATTGTAACGACCGCCATTTATTGACAGCAACCGGGACCGACTGCTTAACGTGCTTTCCGAAGCATGGAGTCGGTGATAGTTATCTACTTAAGTTTCGTCCGGATTCGAACCATGGCCTCACAGCCTTATAAATTTGAAACAGGCTCGCTACGCTCGGACTATCACGACTCTAATATCTAGAATTCTTTTTTCTTAAAATGTTCATCGTATAAACTATTATTTTATTATAATTATTCGACTCTGGCTTAACAAGCTTTGTTTACTTGATATCCTAAATAATATTTGTCTAGATTTAATTATGTGGCGTATGTATATTACGTGAAGTTGTTTAACCTTCAATGTTTAGTTTATAAAGTACACAAACTAGAGCGATTCTTGTGTATTCAAATTATATCCACAAGTCTATCGATCAGAGATATTTCAATGATTATTTACTCGTTAGTACTAAATCAGCTATCATATCACAATTTTCTTTGCCAAGTTTACTTTGGTACTTTAAATACTTATACCGTCTAATACTGTTTATAATCAAACTTTAATTTTATTTTTGTTATAATATTGAGTACTTAAAAAAATTAAATGAAGATATAGTATCGACGTAACTAAAATTAATTATCTTCGTTAGCAGAAAAGTTTCTGTCCAAAAACAAAATTTTCTTAGATTGACGAGACGAGAGAGATTAGATTGACGACCGCTTAGCCTAGTGGGTAGTGTTCCTGCCTACGAAGCTGGAGGTCCCGGGTTCGAATTCCAGGTCGGGTTAGTATTTATATGATGAATATTGATACTGATACCGGGTCATGGTTGTTATATTATATGTATGTGGTGTCTTCGCTTGGTACCCAAAACACAAGCTAATGCTTAGTTTGGGTCCTAGACGTTGTTGTGATGTATGCATTATTATTATTATTATTATTATTATTATTATTATTATCATTATTATTATTATTATTATTATTATTATTATTGTTATTATTATTAGATATAGAATCTAATACACTTACGATTTTTTTAACAAGAAGAAATTTTGCACGTAAATCAAGTAAAACAATAGAATGATACTGGTAGCCTTAATCGAAAAGTTATATATTATATCCTTTTATTCCAAACAATAATCTTCTTGATCAATATTCTTCCATATCTCATTGAACACGTATTTAAAAAAGTATATAATGTTCTAAAAAAAAACGAAGAAATACTCTGAGCTTTATATCTTTTTACGAAATGTTAAAATGTCTTCAAAAGAGAATATAACATTCTTATAAAAAATTTAAAACAAAATTCAAAAAGTTTGATAAGAGACTTTCATATTTTTAAACAAAATGTTAAGAATATTAATTACCCAAAATATATCTTCAAAAAAAATATCATATTCTTGAACAAAATGCGAAGAATATCTCTTCAAAGATGTCTTCAAAAGAAAATGTATTTTTTTTATTCGCTAGGATAGACCTGAAAAAGAAATAATAGATGGCGCGTGAAATATTTCAAAACACACAACTGACTCTACAAAATGTGAACATAAATCCTTTGTGGACAGTAGAAGAAGTCATAAAAACATATTAGAAATACAATCGTCCCGAGTTTATTATAAGCTTGTATAAATATATTAAAAATTATTTATTCAAATTATTATGTTAATAAGTGAGATGGTATTTATTTTTGAGATTCTAAAAATATAAAGAAACTAAAGTTTTATTTAACCTATTAAGGACATCATTCTGGGTGAAAGAAATATTTTCTCTCCGTCTATTCCAGTTATTAACATACCGTACAAAGCAATTTATGAAATCGAGTTCACTTTAGCCTTCCAAACTTTACAAAATTACAATTACGGTACAATTAATAGATTTTTACAAACGAATTTCGCATTATATTACCATGATAATGTGTGCTGATACTATAGGTGGCGTGGATCCACATCGATCGACAAATGATCCTGACGATCCACCGTCACGTGATTACGAGGTTGGCGAGGTTCAGCGTGTCACACGACAATGCCATGACGTGGCTGCTGCATGTCAGCCAGGTGCAGCAGGAGGACCGTGGCTACTACATGTGTCAAGTCAACACCAATCCAATGATCAGTCAAGTCGGATATCTACAAGTAGTTGGTGAGTTTTCATTACATGGGCTATAAAAATAAAATTATGTCACATTTGTGGTATTTTCAGCAACTTACCACAGAAATATAATATGTACAGTATGTAGACTTTCACTGCAATAAATTTAGTAGAAAATAAATAAAAGTGTTATAAAACTTCTAAGAACGATCAATGAACATTTAATTTTTTGCATAATTTAATAACATTTTTTTGAAAATTTTCGTAACCGAAATGCTGGGTATCACCCCCATTTTTCAAATGCAAAAATGTATTTTGTGACCTGTGTTTTAATTGTTTCATAAACACAATTTCAGCACACAATTCTAGAATTCTAAAAGGACTTTGATTTCAAAGTAATAATAACCATTAAGTGTTTGAAATGAAAATATTTTTTTAGTTTAAAAGAGGTTCGACGTGTTCCCAAATACATTCTGACAACATCTCATCATCAGAAAATATAATTCTACATCGGACAATTTATCCGATGTAGAATATAGTTTCCGCAAGATGAAGATTCGCCGATACTTATTTATTTATTTATATGTTATTTAGAATAAATCATCCCAAATATGCGGACTAGAAAGCTAGGTCCAATTGAACGGCCTCCAAAATATCCTAATCTTATTTTATGCATATTTTTATGGATTATATAGAAAAATAAAGTTTGTTTGACAAAACTTAATAATATCAATCAACGAAATCAGGCGAATTTCAGCAGAAATGCTAAATAATTTCAGAGATGAATTCTATCTTCGACTAAGATATTGTCACGGTGTAGTGGGGCACATATTGAACCTTTTGTGAATTAAAATATATCTACGTTTCAAAAACATAGTAATTATTATTTTGTCTTTTTCCTCCTTTCAAAATTTCAGATTGGTGTGCCGAATTCGTCTGCAAAAGACCTCTAAAATATGGGCCATAAAATACTTTCGTGCGTTTGAAAAAAATGAAGGGTGGCCTCTAGCACCTCGTTACGATGAGCACGTGAAGAAAATGAGGAAATTATAATAAAGAAAATGAGAGAGATGATAATTTAGAAACTGGAGTCGCCGACATAGCTTATCACATGATTAGAAAATTGAAATGTAAGGTTTGTTTCGCTCGCGGATGTTCCCTGAAGAAGAAACGTCTATGAATATGAACCGGATGAACCGGATGTCGTTGTAGCATGGGACGGTCATCCAGTAGCTGAACTGAAGATGTAGCTAAAGCCACAGATCACTGGTGGTTACAGGTGGCACAAGACTATTTGTCGTAAATATCTGAGCCCAATGGAAGGGGTATTAGCTCGAAGCTTGGTGACTCAGGTGATCCATGAAATTGTAAACAATGATTCCCTCTATATTTGTTGACGTAACGAGGAAATATTGTTTTTGCTCTTCAGGCAAAGTTTAGTTCTCATATGAGACATGTAAATGATACTCTAGGCCACATACGTTAATCGTAAATAATAAAGCGGTACAACCAAGGCGTACCTAAATCAGGTTAATTCAATCGCGTCACACGACCACCGTGCGTGTGCGGAATGTCATCTCGACCGCCTAATTTTCTAATGACACCGACATTGCTAGCTGTTGAATCAACGCGAGGAATACCCAAACTAGATTTACATTTCATTATTTGGTGATTAGCATGCCGCCTGCCGCATAATCACTTAACAAATAACATATGTTCAGATTAGACTATCTTAAAGAAATTCTTAACTTAAATGGACTCCAAGAAAAAAAAACCAGTAAAGGCAATTGAAAGAAATGACGAAGGTAACATAAAAGTCGTGAAATAAGAATCCTTCGGTTGTTTCTTAAAGTTCCTCGCCGCAAAACGGCACATATAAAGCGCTAAGTGCTTTTCGAATCGCCACGCGTGTCTGGGCGGGATGCGGGGCGGGCGGACACGCCCCTCCATTTGGGCGATCCGCCGGCGCCAGCACTCTCGCCATTACGACAATAAACCGTTGAATTAAAACAAGTGCTTCTACACAGCGATCAACCTCTTCCCGGTAATTGTGTGAAACGTTTGTTTTGTTATTTCCCCCTCGCGCCTTATTGGCTGCGCCGGAAGTATTTTCCATAACATTGAAATTAATTCGTTCCCCCTGCGGGTCTAAAAACATACTTTCATTGAATAAAACATTTATTGATGTTCTAGAAAATGTAAACAAATTCAATTTAAAAGTGAATTCTTGCGTACATTGGTAACGAAAATGGCATGCATGCTATACACAGATATAATTCTCTAATAAATTTCTTATTAAATCCGTGATGCTACTCGTCACTAATAGAAGTGACTGCTTAAATATATCCATAACTAATGTTTATTTATTAAGAACGGGCTATTTTCTATTTAATCAGTCTATTACACATAAAAGTACGAATTGACTAGAAGCCCTCTTCTGCGTTTACCGTCTAACCCCTCATACTATAGCTAGCTGGTGTAAGATGGGGAGTTTTAGTCCGAGTTTCAGTGCGCAAGATCCCCGCGCGCCGCTCTTCAGCTATTCTTTACCCCGAGGAATCAACGCGTGCTTGTTTCACCTCCCCAAAATTGCGCAATGTCATTTCGATACTGTGAACTGACATTTGTGACTCTATTAAAACCAAACGCTGTTATCAAATTAATCTACTCTATGCTATTCGATAAGAAATATCAGCACTAACCACCGAGCTAAGAAATATGGACATATCTTCACAGGATGAATGAAAATGAATCATTGCCCATCTATTACAAGTTATAAAGCGAATCACAAACCTAACTTATCGGGAAAGATTGCAATCCTTATTATATTCTCTAATTTAAACAGAACACAAATACTTTTGTAAAATGTCATTATTGACTAATAACACGTTTGATACTTACAGTGCCGCCCAACATTCTGGACGAGGAAAGCACACAGTCGGCGGTGGCGGTACGCGAAAACCAGAACATAAGCCTAGTCTGCAAGGCAGATGGTTTCCCGGCACCCAAGATCATGTGGCGTCGAGAAGATGGACAGCCCATCTCCGTAGACCGCAGGAAGAAAGGTTAATATTTGATTATTAACGCAATCGGTAATAGTATTTCCGTATAGAATTTAGTTTGTGTTACCTCCGCTAACGTGATGCTAAAATAATCATTTAATTTCTTGATAATTTCAAAAAAATAACGATTACCTTTAATATTACAAAAGTACGATGGAAGTTTTTACATAAAAAATTATTTAATTTAGCTGTTTTTGTGAGTTAGTCAGTATTTTATGTTCCATTTGATGTTTCTCCTTCGTGTGCTCATCCCATTCCCGGTCATATCCGTTCCGATCCACTTTAAAGTGCAATGTGTTTTATACTTTTTAATTTTTTTTACATATTTTGATCACAGCATGTTGAATATGAAACAAATTTAATTTTCATAAACGAGTAAATTAATGGTTATGCATCTATACTAATATTATAAAGCTGAAGAGTTTGTTTGTTTGTTTGTTTGTTTGTTTGTTTGAACGCGCAAAACTCAAGAACTACTGGTTCGAATTGAAAAATTATTTTTTTGTTGGATAGTCCATTTATCGAGGAAGGCTATAGGCTATACTACATCACGCTACGACCAATAGGAGTGGAGCATCAATGAAAAATGTTGCAAAAACGGGAAAAATTATTGCCTTTTGAGAGCTTCCGTCGCGCGCGCTGCGTAAACGGTTGATATTAAGCAAAAATCATGTATTACGGAATTGTACCTCTTTAAAAGTTCTAACCAAAAGTCTGCAACAGCATATGTGTATCTTTTAAGGTTAACTTACTATAACCATTTTTATGACAATCAAATTTGTTCTAACATAATGTACTATTTGCGAAGATGTTTTTTAAACGTGATATTAATCCTTATCAAATTAAATACGTTAGTTGTCTTAAGCATTTCATGCATATTATAATTGCCGTTTACATCATACAATTTAAATTAATATCTTAACAGTTTTTATTGAAATTTAAAAACTATAGCGGGAGAAAATAAATTCGCTGTCTGCCTCTGTTCGTTATTTTTTTACTTCCAAACCAATAGACTTTGATACGGTTTTTAGTAATATCTTATTTTCTTATTTTCTTATAATCTATTAATCTATATAATAGAAATACTTATTATAAATCTGAAGAGTTTGTTTGTTTGTTTGATAGATTGATTGATTGGTTGGTTGGTTGATTGATTGATTGATTGATTGATTGATTGATTGATTGATTGTTTGTTTGTTTGTTTGTTTGTTTGTTTGTTTGTTTGTTTGTTTGTTTGTTGGTTGGTTGGTTGGTTGGTTCGTTCATTCGTTCGTTCGTTTGTTTGTTTGTTTAAACGCGCAAATCTCAGGAACTACTGGTTCGAATTGAAAAATTATTTTTGTGTTGGATAGTCCATTTATCGAGGAAGGCTATAGGCTAGACTACATCACGCTACGACCAATAGGAGTGGAGCATCAATGAAAAATGTTGCAAAACGGGAAAAAATATTCCTTTTGAGAGCTTCCGTCGCGCGCGCTGATTGATTTGATGATTGATTGATTGATTGTTTGTTTGTTTGTTTGTTTGTTTGTTTGTTTGTTTGTTTGTTTGTTTGTTTGTTTGTTTGTTGGTTGGTTGGTTGTTTGGTTGGTTCGTTCGTTCGTTTGTTTGTTTGAATTTGTTAATCTCTGAAACTACCAGTCGGATTTGAAAAATTCTTTTTGCCTTTGATAGCCTGATTCTAGCGGAGAGTTATAGGCTATATACATGAAAACGAACTGTCTGTCTATTCGAGCAAATCGGCTTCGGCCAAAACGGCTTAACCGATTTTGATGAAACTTTACACATATAACAGGATGTAATCTTTCGACTACACCCTTTCCATATGTGACATACAGAACTTTTTGTATGTCTGTCTGTCCGTCCATTAGCCTAAATCTATTTAAATGAAACATCAATGAATATGAAAAGAAGGTCGTTAAAACTAACAAATGTTGCTTTTTGTCCGTCTGTCTGTCTGTACGTGTATCTGTCTATTTGAGTTAATCTCCAAAATGGCTAAACAGATTTTAAACAAACTTTGCAGACGGTAAAGAAGGTTGTCAAGATATTTGATATTAGCTACTTTTTGTCCGTCTGTTTGTCTGTACGTCTATTCAATTCAATTTTATCTATTCGAGCTAATTTCCAATACGGCTGAACAGATTTTAATGAAACTTTGCAGACGTGAAAGAAGGTTGTCAAGAGTGTCATAAGCTACTTTTTGTGTTTGTCTGTCTGTCTATCTGTCTGTCGTTTGTCCTCACTGATCTAGCAAAGTACCGCCAAAAGTACTAAGTCTAGGAAGCTTAAATTTGGAACATAAGTTTATTTTATAACGTGAGCATTATAAAGTTAAGAAAGGCTTTTTTAGAAATTTCAAACTTAAGGATGGGAATGGAGGGACTTAAATAATGACGTGTTTCAGGGTTTTTAGATTTTCACATTTTAAGAGTGGGAAACGGGAGATGAAAAATTGTATCGGTTTTTTAAAGGGTGGAAGGGGAATGAAGATTGAAAGTTTGAATGGATGTGACCAAAATTGGTTCCAGCAAAAAGTACGTATAAACCATCTCGAACGTTAATAGTACCTATAACAGGAATTTGTAGTCTACGCAAGCGAAGCTGCGGGCGGTCGCTAGTTTGATATAAAATATGAATAATCTCGCTGTAAATTCTTGTTCTTGGCGAAATAAATTTTTGGAGGACTATCCGTTACTTTTATTGAGCACACACAGAACCTGTGAAATCGTAATAATACTTTTATCGAAGCAAAAGCTTCACGTTTTCTAAAAATAACGTGAACGTGGATTAAAATCCATTTCTCTTCCTATTCAATTTATTATTCGCCATCATTTCAGTAGAGCCCGTCGTTACGTAATAGAGATTTTACGAAACTTCTAATTGACCCGCTGAAGACTGAATATATTTCATTGGTCCGATATATTGCCTCAGACATGATAGCTTTCGAGACTATACAATGACATGACCACAACGGCTAACTGACAGATAGGCCGGTCCAGCTGGCGCTCGGACGACCGACAAAGGGGTCTCGAAAAATGGGTTTAATTTTAAGAGTGATTTCCTAGTACGAGGGCGACCGGGAAATTAACGTGTGGTGTCGAGAGGCACTCGGTGCTAATTGTGTGTGACCCGGCACCGCCGCCCGTCCCTTTCACCCAGCCGACGTGTCACACGCATCTGCTATGATTATTTGGAAAGGACGTGAACCCCAAACCGTGTTCGAACAGATGTTTTAATTACGCCGCCGCGGCAAGGAAGAGCCTTTATAAAACCAAATTAAGCTAAGCTTTTGTTCCGATGGAATCGTTTCCCGGACACTTTTTGTCAAAATGCGTGTTGATTGGGATGGCACGCTCGGGTTTTTAATACCTCTTGCCGATTTCAATCATAAAAAGAATAAAGCGGGCTCTTCGGTCGGGCAGCGAGTGTGTTGTTGGCATTAATTATGTACGAGAGACATATCCTTACGTGGGACCACATCATTATTAACCGATATAGTCCGACCGACTATTGCTACCGACTATCGTTTTCAATTACATATGTCACTAAACTTGTGTGATTTTCTGGAAAAGTAAAGAATTAGTTCATGGCACTTTTTCACTACCTATGTATCAGCCCGACCACATAATAGACCAAAAGACTTTTATTGAACACAACTCTCAAAGTTTAATTAGATGCATTTTTATAGTTGGTCAAAATTGAATGCAGTTTCTATCAATATATGATCTTTTATCAATTTAGGTCCAAACGTACAGTTTCGATCAAGTGAGTCCGTATGTGGCTAGTTGGCTTAACGTAGTTTTATCAATCAAGTAAAGCCAAAAGCCAAGCATGAGCCTATATGTAGTCATTGTTGGGACTTGCCTTAAGAATGATAAAAAATTAAGAATGTGTTATATTTTAACTGTTTCAAGCGATGACCGGATCGCAGAATTTATTTTAAAGGGAATATTTGTTTATTTACTTGGAACGTTAATCTCAACAAAAAAATAAGCGAACTAATATTGAAGTTGTGACAGCGATACGAGCTAGTACGGCTGGTTACCTTCCAGCCGCATTTAGTGCTAGCACCGGCGCTGCTCGCAACACTACAATAAGCAACGCTCTGTAGCTCGCAATAGTTGTAGCGGTGGCGCTTGAGCGTGCTCGAGCGCACTGTGAGCAATAATTGCTTAATATATGCGGACGCCGCTCGCCGGTCATTACATTGATAGCAGTGGGGCGGGCGGAGGTGGCGCGATGTTCCCGCTATTATAAATACGGCAAGCTCATTTAGCCAGTTGACGGCGGCGAGTCGCCGGTACGTGCGCCGAAACTCTAATTGCAATGTCGTTTGCGAGCCTTTTTAGCTTTTTGTTGCGTACTCCCGTACGTGCCCGAGGAACGTCCTCGCAGCTGAACTTTTGAGAGGGTTCTGCTACTTACAATATCATTTTACATTCGTATATTCCGCACAATAATACCGTCTAAAATTTTATGTTTATAATTCGATATTCGGTATGTTTATTGCACACACTTATAGAAAGCTAAAATGAATTTAGTTTAGAAATAGGTATAAGAAGGAGTGAAAAAGTGACAAGAGAACCCTTTGATCTACTAGTAAAAGTTACACCGAGTAGTCATGTTACGTTTAATAAGCACACAAGTAGATGTCCTGTACATATACTTGAACTGTACTAATTAAAAATCGCCCGGATCTATGACGAGCACACGTTTGTCCATATTCCATGCTTTGGAATATGAACATACATTCGCCATATTATGAAATAATAATAATTTTTTATTTAATAATTTTCTTACAATTGCAATTATTATTGTAAAAGAAGGTTTTTTAATCTAATTACTATACTTATCGCTTGTTTTACGAATTTCTTGGAACAGACCAGTGATGGTAAAATATCGATAATCTATGTCAATAATGTGCACACTTAGATAGCAGAATCCTACAAATGAAGTGTCTCATACTTAGAATACGAGAGAGAGAGAGAGAGAGAGAACTCTCTCTCGTATTCTAAGTCTGAGACACTCGTTTTCGTCGTCGTTGTCGTCGACGTCGTCGTGAGACACTCATTTTTGACAGACATTTGAGACAAATATTTTGAACGTATTCTACTTTCAAAATACGAGACAAATGAGAGAGTAACAGAGGAACACAGTGTGCGAATGACATCCAGCTCTTTGCGGAAATCCTACATGCGAGAAAGAAATGCAAGAAAATCTGACATAAAACCTCTTTGAACACATTTAGTCTTCTTTACTCACTTGTCAAAATAAGGTCCAGCTTTGTTTTCTATTTTGTGTTATAATCGTTTTGAATTCTACAAAAATTAATTCTTGTGATAAAAATGGTGTAGTGTTCAGTTTTAAATTGCACTGTAACATATGTTAATAATCCAAATAAAGAGACATTTCACCGGTAAGTACTGCCAATAACATACTGTTATCTTAATGCTTATTTTTATAAAAAGCAATCCTAAATTTACTTGGTTATACATCAGTAGTATACGGTAAATACTTTATTTTGTAAATAATTTGTTATTTTAAACAATTATGTGTACGATACAAAAATATTGTGTAAAATTACAATCAAACAATGAAGCATAGGGATTGCACAAAATGTATCGATATGTCGATATTTTCAAATATAAATATTTTGTAAATTTGATATTACCTAATTGCACCTGTTCCACTGGAATGATGTCGTTAACTGTTTTTAAACATATTGTGAGGTTTATTTAGCCTAGCAGCACATTGTAAGGGAAAGTATGACATCTATACATATATACTACACATAGGGTATATATGTAAATACAAGACTTTTTCAAATGAAAATATAAGATATATACACAATTAATTTTAATCGTTATTTATTTATGATTTAAAATCTGATGCTCTATTTAATTTTAATCGTTATTTATTTATGATTTAAAGTCTGACGTTCTATCTGTTCTCTGATTATGAACGTCGTAAATACTTAAACTTTGAATGACAAAACTACTGTATACAATAGTTTAACCTCATTTTCCTCCAAGAAACTGCGGTGTTAAAAAATGCTTCCTGATAATGATGACTATTTCATAATATCCAGGTTTCCTGTAAACACGGTTAGCATAGAACAATGGAAAAAAATGTTAAATAGAACAGGTGGGACTCCTCGAAAACATTCTTTGGTTTGCAGTAGACATTTTACGGATAACTGTTTTGTCTAACTAAATCACCGACGACTTTTGAAGAAAGGATCTATACCTACTGAATTTGTGCCGTTAGGGGTTTCTTTTTTTTTCATATGTGCTTACTAAGTATATTAAGTAATATACTAATAATACTTAATATCTAAAGTCAGAGCATTTATGCCAACTGTAATTTCTGTACAGGTCAATCTGAAGACCAAGCGATCGGTGTCAGCGTACGTTTACCGGGATATGTCACCAGGACCTTCAACTTTAGAGCCTAAACCTTTATTTCAGCACTAATATAAAATGGATTTGAAGAAAAGTCCATCACAGTGAAAATATCAATTTTAGGCAAATTATCACTATGTCTTTTACAAAAACTTGTTCCTTTATATTCAAATAAAACTTAATTACCTATTACACAAAGAAACAAAAGATATTATAGACTAGTCCAAGGCATCCAAGGCATAATTTGTGGTGTAGTGAGACGACGCGACACTCAATCGAGTAGACAATGTGACGTCATGGGCAGTAAGAATCCACCAGTCAAACCGCACGAAAATACATAATAATAATAATAATAACGTGCACATTACAACGTCGTGGCCCCAAACTAAGCATTAGCTTGTGTTTTGCGTACCAAGCGAAGACATCACATACATATAACAACCAAGACCCGGTACCAGTATCGATATTCATCATATAAATACTGACCCGACCTGGGATTCGAACCCGGGACCTCCAGCTTCGTAGGCAGGGTCGCTACCCACTAGGCTAAGCGGTCGTCAAATTAATAAATACCAATAATTTATTTCTCAGTCATTTATTGACGAATTTGAAAAAAACTTTCACTGTTTTATTAGTTTTGGTTTATCTTTCAATTCTATCGAGTTAAATTGTATATTTTGAACATCATGAACTTCTCTATTGTAAATGTTTTTGTTTTGTACATTCTCATTTTTTTGTTTACAAAGAGTTAAAATTTTGTTGTTATGCGTTGCAACGTGACGTATTGTAATTAAAAATAAAAATCGTTTATTTATATTGTTTTATTTATTACTTGGCTTGTATTCAACTAAATATTAACATTTCCATAATGATGTTAACGCTTTCTTTACTTCTGCAAATTTTTTATTATCAACTGTTAACAAAAAAAAATATTTATTGTAGTAAAGGAAATGGCATTTGAATTGACTGATTGATGATTTGTCATTTTAAAAAACTAAAAGTTAGGAAAAGTAACTCAAAACAAAAATTATGTAGTATAGCAGATTCAAAATAATAAATAGGATTGCCGATTTCGACTTATGATATCGCGGTAAATTCAACGACACATTATCATGAAAGTACTACGTGCTATCGATAATATAAAAAACACCCATGTACATCACTAAAACTGGCTCAACCACATGTGAATTTTGCACACATACTCATTTCCGTTTCGGTCATGCGATGTTTAGATGTCAGTTGGTCTCCTACGCTAGTATATATATGTCTATGTGAGAGACGTAGAGATTAGTTAGGCCCATTAGGCCATACGTCCATAATATTGTTTTTAATATTTTGTTATATATTACACTTGAAATATGATTTCACAATCTTCATTTGCTTTTCCAGTACGCATCTCACATGTGTGTCACACCAATTTCTACTTCACAGTGAATATGTCGATAAATCATGTGGCGCATATTTAGTCTATGGCGTATACTTTTTGTTCACATTTTTGTGGTCACGGCGCAGTATCCCTATGATCATCCACGTAAAAAAAATATTATAAAACAAATTCTTTTGTATGCAGGTAACAAAACGCTGTGTATTGTATGTGTAGTGACGGTGTTCGAAGGCGAAACGCTGGCGCTGCAACGCATCAGCCGCACAGAGATGGGCGCATATCTGTGCATCGCTACCAACGCCGTGCCACCATCCGTTTCTAAGAGGATCATCGTCGACGTTGAATGTACGACCTGCTTATGCATATTTAGAAAAAGAGCTCACTGACCGGTCGATTGGTTGCAGGTTTGATCCCCGCCCGGAACCAATATTTGTGTGCACGAACACGTCGATTTGAATGAACGGTTCATGACAATTATATTTAATTTTTTTTATAAATTCATTGCATCTTACTCACCCCTAAATTTCTCTAAACGAGGAGCCTAATTTTATAATTCTAACCGTCAATGTTGTGCTGAACAAAATAATGGATTGCATGCATATCGCGACGTTACTATAATAAACAAAAAACTTTTGCCAGTGCAGCGCCGCAAAGTTTATGAAGTTTCTTCAGCAATATTGATCTTTAAAATACGACTAGATGACCTCTGTCAGATGTCCCAGATGTTAGTATTATTCGTTCTTATAAACTTAATGTATGCCTGCCTGACGCCTCCGTGCTGCATTCATATTAAAGGATAAGGCTCTGTTGACAAAGCTGCAAAAATCGCGCTTACGTCGTCGCTTTGCAGACACCATGAGCCCAACTTTTGTCTGTTACTTTGCTCACTTGGGTTTCTCTGGACTAATTTCTAAGTCTCCGATGTCTGTCCGTCCGTCCGTCCGTCTGTCACAGGGCTGTATCGCTTGAACCGTAATAGGGAAATACTTGAAATTTTCACAGCGTGTGTATTTCTACAGCGACTATAACAACAAATAATGAAAATTATATTATATCTAAAGTTATAAATCAAAGGGGGTTCTCATACAAGAAACATGTTTTTCTTTTATATTGAACGGTGGTAAGAAACCTTTCGTGTGCGAGTCGGACTTGCACTGGACCAGTTTTTATTTCTTATAATAGAAAATGAATTGTTTTTTTTAATATAATATCTATTTTGTGAAAAACTGCTCTGTTTTGCTCCTGGAAATAGTGTCATAGTATTATCATATATTTTCTTTACTGACAATTTACAATGCCTAAAATATAAAATAGAACATTATATATACTCGTGTACAGACTTAATTACATTTGTTCCCTTACAAAGTCTCACAGAGAACATAAAAGGAATTATGAAGTTAAAAGGAATTATAATATTAGATAGGTAACACGTACAAATCCCGTATGTTGAACCGTTACATATCTTCTATATAAATGTATTGTTTCGTGAAAATAACTTAAGTTTTATTTAAATAATAACGTTGAACTGAACGAAAAAATGTATTAATGATTTTTGCCTTCATCGACATTTTAAGGCTTTCATTATACTCATTGTTTATGTGTTTGCACCGTATATCCATATGTTTTATGACGCTGATGATGAGGGTCGGGGGCTGTTAACCTGCACCGTCACAGAAGTGACGATATCGGCGAAGCTTCAAATAATACCTGGGACGTACCACACAGCGCCATCCAGTCCCAAACTAAGCAAAACTTAGCAAACTAAGCTAAGCAAATATAAATTTGAATTAAGTTTAACAACAGTTTAAAAATTAATACACTTATGGCGGGAATCAAACCCATGACCTCCGTATCAAAGGTTATCATAGATTAGAAAGACCATATGGCATTGTAATTGTTATTTTTTACATTATGTTGTATTGCGCATGAAATGTATTTCAAACTTCATTTTTTTTCAAGTACGCTTTTACATAATCATTACATTAAATTCGACTCACAGTGCTACGTCTAAACACCAAGTGGCGTAGCTTTAGTCTGCGGCGTCCTTTTTTTGTTCAAATTTTTGTGGTCACGTTATCTTGATGTACATCTATGTGGTTATAGAAATAGAACACCAGGTAAACTGTAGGACTTTACATATCGTATAGACGGATCGTCTTCCCTATATCTTTTTAATTTCAGACAAAAATCCGTTTTAGAGTTTTCTTCACTTTGGATCGTTTATTGTGAACGTACCTTACCTCATATTTTTTTTGTCACAATAAACCATCTTTAAACAAGGATTGCTAAATAACGCAACCGAATATTTAGTCAGTATTTATGGTTTTCATTAACGTGCAACCAGTGCATAATTCTGTATCAAATTCAGCCATTTTGCTTATCAGGTTTTTCTTTGTCACTATAACTAGTTTTTCAAGCGCCATATAGAGTTAACGCAACCACTCTGTGCAGACAGACCAATTATTTTTTCTGACTTTAGTAAATAACTGGCATTGACTCCATGCCTCGTAGAGTACGTTAAGCCATCGGTCCCAGTTGCTATTGATAGATGGCAGTCGTTAAAATTCACCAACCCGCACTGGAGTAGCGTGGTAGAATAAGCTCCAAGCTCCCTTACCTGAGAGGAAGCATAACCTACGCAATGAGACATAAAGTACTGGCGAAATTGGAAGTGGAAATATTATATATCGGGTGTATAACGTAACACACAAAAATAATTGAATTTTTCGAATAAGAACCAGTTTTAGGATCCCCGATGACATTGTTGTCCATCTGTGTCTTTCGGTTCAAAAAGACGTTATTATGTTATCATGTTGTATTCACATCAGGAAGAGCATTGTGTACCACCCCATAGGTAGGAGTGTAAATTATTTTTGTTTATCAAAAAAGGACCGTACACGAAATAAAATAAAAATAACCGTTACAGACCAGAAACAATATCTACTTATAATTTTAGGTAGAAAAAAATGTTACAGTTAAGTATAATTATTTACTATATTTTCTTCATTTCGTTATTCTCACTATTCAGTTTTGTTCGTTTGGTTTTTGTGACGTTTAATATATCCTCTCCCTTTTCTGTCTCCGTTATTTCGTGTTCCTTTTCGATGTTTTGTTCTTCTTTTTTTTCTTGGCTGTTATTTTAAACTTTGTCTTTCGTACTTTCTCTTTGTCATTTTTTTTCCATTTGGGTCACGTGGTCACATAGATCTTGTTAAAACATTAAGTACCAACACGGTAGGTCTGCGCTTGATAATTTCGAAAAAAAAAGATTTTAAAAATTTGGTAATGTGGTCACATAGATCTCGATAAAACCTTAAGTTTTTCATGTCGGAACCTTTTTCTTTTTTGATTTTAATAATAGAATACTTGAACACTAAAACACAGAAAGAAAATAAATGTATATTATATTGAAATAATCGGCGATATCAATACCTATATCAATGACTTTGTAGATAAAACATCAAATAAATTTATTCGTTACATCCCTTATATCTTTTCAACATACAAGAGGAAATAAGCACAATTTTCGCCAAACAGAGATCTCCTCGTTCCCACCCCTAAAACCGTCTGCAGATGTTTGAATTTCACAATAGCATTAAATCTCTTTCCAGCTGTAATTACTTAGCCCAGCTGACTAAATAACCGCGAGACGGCGTCGCAGAACCGTACTAATTGAACAATAATATTTTTTCATGTCTCATTCGCAACTGAAACGGGCATATCTCTCCTTTCGCTCTAAAGAGGCAAACGAAATTAAACTCTCGTCTACAATCGGTAACAAAACTAAATGGTTCCTGATTTTTAAATAACACATCACGTCGCAATTTAATTTGACGTCACAGAATAGTTGTTTAAGCCCCTTTCTGTATTGTCGTACATTAAAACGAGACGAATTCAAATTCGTCGTGGAATATTAAAATATATGATGCTCCGTGAGTAATATTCCTTCTGAAAATTGCGACCATAAACTCAGAGAATGTGAATTACGTTCTCAAAGTGGGGATTTTATTATCTTGTGCGAAGTGAAAAATCGCCTGGCGCGGTGCGGCCCCCTCCTCACCCCGCCGATCGCCAGCGCCCACAATTCATCATAACCCACTTCCCTACTATAAATTAACTTTTTACCAACAATCTTCAATTCTTCATCTTTACCTCTGGATTCTTGCCGTCTACTTTCTAACGGGAAAAACGGGGTTTCAATTCCTCCTTACCAAAGAAAACGACTACGGTATTTGTGTACGTATTGTGTATGTCTATTATTTACTGTTCTTTCTGTTCTGTTTTCTCAATATCGGTAAATAACCAAAATGAAAAAAAAATATATAGATAAAACCGACTTTCCCTTCCATTTAAAACCGTTGAGTGCTCAATATGACCATTCTAAATATGTCTAACTAAACACGAGTATACACATACAGCATACTTTAAACATTGAGGTCATTTATATGGGTAAATACAATAACTATTGCAAAAAAGTTAAAATGACTTTTTTTTGTTTTACCCTTGCGATGGGAAAGCGGATTAACTACTACGCCGGCGATACCCTAGTGTGCCGCCTGGCCGCTCCCATGAAGTCGTAGGAGCTTTCGGGCTAACGACACGCGTCCGTATTCTGCTTCAGGCGGTTGTTTAGTGGGTAGTTTAGTGCAACTCCTAGATACCCTGCGCGCTCGGGGCGCGCGGAAGCTGTAGAGTTTAATCCGCCTTCCCATCGCAAGGGTAAAACAAAAATAAAATGCTCCTCGCATTTATATGGCTCGGATAGCTTGTGAAAAGAAGAAGAGGGCTCTGAGCGAGAGGCAAACATCTTCCTATATCGCTTGCTCTTCTAACACATTGTTTTTTACGCTTTTATTGCTTTCATTTACATGCGCCATAATTGTACCTGCCGTGCGTTATTTGAAATCGACTTTGAAAATAATCATGTCATATTTTTGGACTATTGGTTTTGCAATATGCTGATTATACCATTATATTGATGACAGTAATTAAATTTTTTGACTAGATTTATTTTGGGGTTTTTGTTTTAGTAAATAAGAGAAGTGCTTCGTGTGCATAACGCTGATCGAAATGATTAAGATAAACGTGAAGATAAACTGTACTTTAACATTAATTAAAATCCATGAAAATGTCCACCATCTTAGAGACCAGGCAGTGAGGGACTGAAAAGAGTGAGCAATTTTTACAGTATTCCTTGGATGGAGAATATAGTTAAACCCCTTAACTTTAGTGTTATGCTATATAATTAACTTTCATCGGCTTATGTCATACTTAAAAATTTGTTTCACAATGTATAAAAAATTGCTTCTCGATCCATCTATTTCCGACGTCTTATTTTTTGCATAAATTGAAAACTTATAAAACATCAAGGAAAATTATTTTCATTGCATACATACCTTTTACTAGTGTTTGGGGATTCAAATGTATTTTTATCAAAAACATACTGTACATAATTTATAATATTTTTTTTGTCACCACCGTGCTCATATCTATCATAGTCTTCTCTCATTTAAAGGTATTTAATGAACTATTTTTAATCGGTCTTAAATACAATATTTCATAGGAATGGGTCCAAAAAATATGGAATAAATTTTGATAATTACTAGTTTAAATCGTAATAAAAGCAGAAAGTCAAGGTCAAATACCTTTATTTCGTAATTATGTAACATAGTCTTGAAATACGTCACTAGAGTGAATTTATTACTTTGTGAAAAAACTTCACCACCAAGGCGCTTTCAAAGAAATGCTTATTTTTCTCAGGTTATAAACATTTTTTTACAATAAGGGTTTAAAGATTAATATTATTGAAACAAACTGATAGGCGAGCGGCTTACGGCCATGGATTTTTATCATCTAAGTAGTCTGATACTTTATAATAAGCTTTTGCATAAAGCTTTTGCATAAAGCTTTTGAATAAAGCTTTCTTTTTATTGTCTTGAATAATGATCTTGAATGTCAACTAGGATCTTAATCTAAAAGCGTACACTTTGCCCTTTAAAAGATTTTTTGATTTTATTGAGGTGGCTGACATGGTTAACAAATTCATTGTTGTTTCTTGTATTAATATTATGCCGATCACAATTTTTTTTAAACAATACAATTTTGTTTTACTTACATCATGTTTTCAAATATGTATTGATAACTCACTTTTATATTAAATACTTTGGCTTTCTATAATGAAAGGTGTTTTACTTTAACCAGTCTCGCCAATGATCTGGGTACCTAATCAGCTGGTGGGTGCACCGGCTGGCACTGACGTCACGGTGGACTGTCACACGGAAGCCCACCCACGCGCGATCTCCTACTGGGTCTACGACAATGTTATGGTACTGCCTACCAAGAAGTACGCCATCAACACAGACGAGAATTCGTACAGGTACCAAAAAATATTAGATGCAATGCGCAGTATCTATACATTAATATTCTTTCAAGCCAATTCATCAGCCCTTTTTTATACGCCACTTCTTAAATCCTCCACGCTGCTCCAATGCGGGTTAGCGGATTCTCACAACCACCATCTATTGACAGCGATCGGGATCGACTGCTTAACGTACTCTCCTAGGCACGGAGTCAGTGTAGTGAAAGCCCGAGCGTAGCGAACTTGTTTCAAATTTATAAGACTGAGGCCGTGGTTCGAATCCGGGCGTGTACCAATGAATTTTTTTCTGACTTAAGTACCTACATTAACTATTACATTAATATTGTTGGCTTTGAAATAGAAAAAATATTTAAATGAAAATTAAAACCATGTATTTTATTTTTCTTTGGCTTTGAACAAAGACAATGATATTAGTCAATCGCATCATAGGCCACATATAGTCATGTGGACCAATAATTAATCATGTGCAAGCGGACAAATGTTTATTAATGAATGATGTTTTGTTTCTAAACTGCGAAACAAGTTAAGTGATCATAATTTAACCCTAATTTTATTTTCATTTTTAGTTATCATTCACAAATTTTTTTACGAATGAATACTATTAATATACTATTAATTCTAAAAGCGATTTCTATTTAAGCAATCTCATTTTAAATGGGTATATTGGTATATGGGGCTATTGTTATGGGCCCCATAACATTATTGAAAGGCCATAGCTAAGCTCCGATATTATTTACAGCAAAACTTATTTTATAGATATGTTAGTTTTAAGTAGCGCTACAAAGTATAAGTAAAAAAACGATGGCCGCTAAAAAAACGAAGCCACTGGTCCATAAAAGGTTACTCGTACCCATTTATTGACGAAGCGTTGATAAGTTTAAGAATTAACAGAAAATGACATTTGCTATCATAATAATTTATATTGTATATATTGTATTAATGCCAAAAAAGTTTGATTTCCTCGTACGATGATTGAAATTTTATCGGTACTTTTTTAGCCATAATGGTGAAAGTATATAAGACTGTAACGCCTATCTACTCTCGCGACGACGTTATCGAACTCACTAGAAAAAGCATGACACCTATCTACAATAGTACAAAAACAGGTCATCGAACTTACGAGAAAAATTCCCACAGCCATTCAATAAAACCGAAAAGTCTAGACGAACAATTAATTTCACTAATTTAAATACAGAGGCGGCGTCGTTGAAAGGAATATTCGCGATATTTCTAAAAATCGATGGTCATTTCTTAACGCCACGGCGCCAACATTCCGTTCCCACGGTCCGAGAAATTAAAATGTAATTTATAAATTTCGAGAGATAGAATGTTCGAGACGGTGACTAGTGGAAGGGAGAGAGCTATATAAGGCGATGGTCCGCGGCGTCGAGCAAGTTGATTTTTGGAAGTACGCGATAAGTGTCAAGCGCGATAATTTGCGAAGTGCGGAGTGTTTTAACTGTGCAATTAGTGTTCGATATTGTTTGTTCGATATTGCTTTTGGATTATTTTGTGATTTGGAATTATAATAAAGTGAAGTGAACTAAAATCAGTGTTTCAGTGCATCGTCAATATTAGAACCGGTAGCCCGTAACATTTGGTGTCAGAAGTGCAATATTGAAGATGCCAACAACACCTAGGGATTCGTCTCAGTCAAGAAGACGTCACACGAGACAGGCGGCAGCGGATCAGCAGCACGAGGTCATGGACGACGTCAACGCTGAAAATGTAAGTGTGGACGCCGGGGCCGCTGCTGCTCAGACCTTCGACTTAAGCGCTCTTATGCGACTCATGGAGGAGCAGGCTCGTCGGCAGGAGGAACAATCACGTCGCCAGGAGGAGCAGGCTCGTCGACAGGAGGAGCAAGCTCGTCGCCAGGAGGAGCAAACACACCAACTCATGGAGGAGCAGGCTCGTCGACAGGAGGAGCAAGCTCGTCGCCAGGAGGAGCAAACACACCAACTCATGGAGGAGCAGGCTCGTCGGCAGGAGGAGCAAGCTCGTCGCCAGGAAGAACAAGCGCAGCGTATGGAGAAGCTGCTTGGAGAAACTTTAGGTAAAATAAACCTGGAGGTGAAGCAGCTCAAAGAAAACCTACGCGAGCATGAAGACAGGTTAGTCAGCTACGGGGATGAGATACTCCACGTTAAGTCCCGTTGCGACTCGCTCCAAAAAGAAGTACAGCATCTGAAACTGGTTGGGCCTAGTGGAACCAGCTACTCCGGCCCCCGGGTTAAGGTGCCGCCGTACGATGGTACCACTTCGTGGAGTGCCTACAAACGCCAGTTCCAGACCGTGGCATCGTCAAATGGGTGGACGGACGAACACTGTCTGACCGCCCTGACGGTGGCACTGCGAGGACAGGCGCTCTCGGTCCTCGAGGCATCACCAGACAGCGCTGAGAGTTACGGAAAACTACTGGAAGCGCTGGACTCCAGATATGGCGACAAACACCTAGAGCATGTCTACCGGGCTCAACTAAGGGACAGAACGCAGCGTGCCAGCGAGAGCTTACAGCAGTGGGCTTTGGAAATTGAGAAGATCGTAAGAAAGGCATACCCGTCGGCCGGCACTGATTTCGTCGACACGAATTTAGTACAAACATTCGTCGACGGAATAAAGGACCTGGAAGTAAGGGCAACCGTCAGACTTGGGCACCATAAAACTTTGAAGGACGCTTTGGCGCATGCCCTTGAAGTAGAAGCTGTGAGACAGGAGCCTCGCACACAACGAGAGAGGGAATTAGTGGAACCAGCCACTTTACCACCTAGGCGCCCATCCACGCCGCGCTGTTTCTACTGTCAGCAGTTCGGGCACATTCGGATTGACTGCCCGAAATTAAGGCAAAGGACAGAAGGCAACGAATCACCACAAGAAGGCAGGGCTCGAGTACAAGCTCTGCCCATCGAAGCTCAGGAAAACGAGTAATAGCCAGGACCGTGGGGCAGGTGCTGGCTGGTCGTGATACAGCCCCGAAAATTGTCATCTCACAAGTGTTCAACGGGAATAGTCTCATCATAGACGGCGAGGTAAATGGTACTCGGTGTCCAATCACAGTCGACACTGGGGCAACACGGACGGTAGTCAGACCACGACTAGTGAAGCAATCGGCACAGAGGATCCAGCGATCGACTCCACAGTTGAAGCTTGTCACGGCTACCGGCCAGCCGATACCTATCCACGGCGAGCTCACGGTGACTTTGAAGGTGGGAGAAGAGAAATACTCGCACACTGTCATCGTGGCGGATATCTCCGACGACTGCATTATCGGATTGGACTTCATGCAGCGGTTTCAGTGCAAAATCGACGTGACCAACGGCGTACTAAAATGCGGCCATAACGAAGTTTTCTTCAAAGGCGGACCTAGAGGTGTAGTACGCTGTGCTAAAGAAACGACGCTAGCGCCTTACACGCAAACCTTGGTCAACGTGAAACTACCACCATCGCCGAACGAAGGACCTATTAGAAGCGTTATCGTTGACCAGCTACCCCACAGCAAGAAGCGTAACTGGTTGACGGCCAGGACACTGCTAAGAAGCGGCGAGGGACATCCAATAATCAGGTTACTAAATTTCAGTAACGCACCTGTTGTCCTGCATGAAAATCAGGCCATTGCGAAATGTCAGGAAGTTTCTTGGATGAGAAGTTGTGTGCAAGTGGAGTCACCTACGGCGAGGAGTGGAGGCAAGAAAGTTCTCGAACAAGTGGACATCTGCAAGGACGACCTTACTCAAGTAGAATATGCGAAAGTAAAGGAAGTGCTGACTCGCTATTCCGACATTTTCTGCCTCAAGGAAGGTGACGTTGGCAGAACGTCACTAGTTAAACATAAAATAAACACAGGCGATGAACTACCTATTCGTCAAAGAGCTCGGCGAATACCCACGAGCAGAGAAGGAGAAGTAGAAGAGATGATTAATGACATGAGGAAGAATAATGTCATCGAATCTTCTTCAAGTCCTTGGTGTTCTCCTGTTGTCTTGGTCAAGAAGAAGGATGGTAGCATGCGATTCTGTGTGGATTATCGTCGGCTCAACAGCGTGACCAAAAAGGACAGCTATCCTCTACCTAGGATTGACGACACATTGGACAAGCTGCGAGGGAACCAGTGGTTTTCTACTCTTGACTTGAAGAGTGGATATTGGCAAGTAGAACTTGATCCAAAGGACAGGGAGAAAACTGCCTTTTCAACTGGAAAAGGGCTATGGCAGTTCAAGGTCATGCCGTTTGGTTTGTGCAATTCTCCCGCTACCTTCGAGAGACTGATGGAAGTAGTACTTGCCGACCTTCTCGGTGAAGCTTGCTTGGTCTATCTTGATGATGTGATCATTATGGGACGCGACTTCAACCAACATCTACAAAACCTGGTGCAAGTGTTTCAGAAACTAAGGGCCGCAAACCTAAAACTACATCCGAAGAAATGCAGCTACTTCAAAAAGCGGGTCAACTACTTGGGTCATGTGATCTCGACAGAAGGCGTGGAAACGGACCCTGCAAAGACCGAAGCAGTACGGGAATGGCCAACTCCAAGGAACAAAACGGAGGTGCGAGCATTCTTGGGGTTATGCTCGTACTACCGCCGTTTCGTGAAGGATTTTGCAGGAATAGCCAGACCTTTGCACAGGCTTACAGAAGATAAGACTGCATTCCTGTGGACTGAAGAATGCGAAAAATCTTTTACAGAACTTAAGCAACGACTCTGTGAAGCACCTATCCTTGGTTATCCAGATCAGACTGGAGAGTTCGTAGTCGACACCGACGCCAGCAACTTGGCAATCGGAGGAGTGCTATCACAGCGACAAGGCGACAAGGAAGTCGTGATAGCATACTTCAGCAAGGCCTTGTCAAGACCGTAAAGGAACTACTGCGTGACCAGAAGAGAGCTGTTAGCTGTAGTGAAGACGCTGCGCCACTTCAGTAAATACCTCTTGGGCAGGAAGTTCAAGCTCAGGACAGATCATGCCGCTCTCAAATGGTTGCTCCAGTTCAAGGACCCTGAAGGACAAGTGGCTCGGTGGATCGAACAACTTCAGGAATTTGAGCCTGAGATCGAGCACCGTAGTGGAAAATCACACGGAAACGCCGATGCTCTCTCGCGTAGGCCGTTCCCTGACGAGTGTAAACATTGCTCCAAACGAGAACAAAAAGAAGAAACAATTAAGGCCATCACCATCAATAACGTCAGTGATGAGTGGACCACCGATGCAATGAAGGAGGAGCAAAAGAAGGACAGTGGCCTAAGGGCCATCATAGACTGGAAAATACAAGGGAGTCCAAAACCACAATGGAACCAAGTTGCAGCCTTGAGCTCTGTTATGAAGAGTTATTGGGCTCAATGGGACAGTTTAGTGATGGTTGATGGACTGTTGTATCGCAAATGGGAAACCCCAAGTGGACGGGAGTCAACTATGCAGCTGGTCGTGCCAAGATCAAAAGTACGCGCAGTGTTGGAAGCCATGCACGATGGTACCTCAGGAGGGCATCTGGGCATGAAGAGAACCCTGGAGAAAATCAGGAAGCGATTTTATTGGGTCTACTGTCGGCAAGATGTCGAGGACTGGTGTCGAAGGTGCACTGTGTGTGCAGCCGTGAAAGGCCTGACGACGCGGAACAGAGGACGTCTCCAGTTGTACAACGTGGGAGCCCCTTGGGAAAGAATCGCAGTAGATGTAGCCGGACCTTTTCCTGTATCTAATGATGGCAACAAGTATTTCATGGTCGTGGTTGATTACTTTACGAGGTGGCCAGAGGTTTTCGCAATACCCAATCAGGAGGCAGTGACAGTGGCAACTAAACTGGTTGACGAAGTGTTTTGCAGATACGGACTGCCCTTGGAGATTCACTCGGACCAAGGTCGTAATTTTGAATCTCAGGTGTTCCAGGAGACGTGCCGTATCTTGGGTATAAATAAAACACGGACAACCCCATACCGCCCGCAATCAGACGGAATGGTCGAAAGATTTAACCGTACGCTGGAAAACCACCTCGCAAAATTAGTCGACGAACATCAAAAGGACTGGGACCGATATATTCCGTTGTTTATGCTCTCATATAGGACAGCGGAACATGAGAGCATAAAGGTCACACCAGCGTTTGCCAATTTTGGACGAGAACTAAGATTGCCGTTCGACCTGGTAACTGGCAGGCCGCCTGACGACCCACGACCAATATCGGATTATGTGTCGGACCTAAAAGAAAGGATGCATAACATTCATGAGCAAGTCAGAGAGAATGGTCTTCTGGCAAGCGAAAAGATGAAGACTAGATACGACCGAAGCGCCACCGCCACTGGCTTTGATGAAGGATCTCTTGTGTGGTTGCATAACCCGAGGCGCAGGAAAGGTAAATCCCCCAAACTACAAAACCGTTGGGAAGGACCGTACAAGGTGATAACCAGGATCAACGACGTGACGTACCGTATACAACGTGGTCTACGAGGAAAGCCTAAGATAGTGCACATCGATCGACTAGCTCCTTACCGAGGTTCGAATATTGCTCGGGACGAGCAAATCTAAGGAGGGGGTAGTGTAACGCCTATCTACTCTCGCGACGACGTTATCGAACTCACTAGAAAAAGCATGACACCTATCTACAATAGTACAAAAACAGGTCATCGAACTTACGAGAAAAATTCCCACAGCCATTCAATAAAACCGAAAAGTCTAGACGAACAATTAATTTCACTAATTTAAATACAGAGGCGGCGTCGTTGAAAGGAATATTCGCGATATTTCTAAAAATCGATGGTCATTTCTTAACGCCACGGCGCCAACATTCCGTTCCCACGGTCCGAGAAATTAAAATGTAATTTATAAATTTCGAGAGATAGAATGTTCGAGACGGTGACTAGTGGAAGGGAGAGAGCTATATAAGGCGATGGTCCGCGGCGTCGAGCAAGTTGATTTTTGGAAGTACGCGATAAGTGTCAAGCGCGATAATTTGCGAAGTGCGGAGTGTTTTAACTGTGCAATTAGTGTTCGATATTGTTTGTTCGATATTGCTTTTGGATTATTTTGTGATTTGGAATTATAATAAAGTGAAGTGAACTAAAATCAGTGTTTCAGTGCATCGTCAATATTAGAACCGGTAGCCCGTAACAATACACTAATTTTGTTTTATTTGCAAAAGTAGCAGATTATGCTTTACTGAAAATAACTGAATTTAGCGAATCTGTGTAAGCAAGAAGGAAACATCTCAATATAAAAGCAGCTTTTCATGACAATGAATCATTTAAGGGTGCTCCCAGTAGACGGGAAATCACTTACACTACTCTGATTCGGGGCAACAACGTCAAAACAATGAGAAAATGCTCGCCTCTATTTTTCCTCACTTTTCTCTGGAGTCTGCTCTATCGTGACGTATATTTATTTTCTAACAATATCCGCAACATCGCACTACACAAATAGCATTTTGACAAGGATTATTTTTATTTTTTAAAAAAAACGTAACAACTGCTCCAATTATATTTTCGCCAGTTACGTACAGAAAAAAATATTTTTTGTATAAGAGAATAACAGCTAGAGTGTTTCAAATAAAAACTTTATATTATCTTAATATTTTCTTATTATTAATAATTACTAATGAATAGTAGCATTACAAACAACCCTAAAATAAATAATTAAAAATCTTAACATAATATGACAAATTTGGAACAAATTATTAGCTAAATAAAAGATGTACAGTGAACTGAAATGTAACCACAACATTTGCAAATTTTGATTAAAATATCGATCCACTTTTATTAACGTAAGCATGCACTAAGCACTCTTGTCTTTATAGCGTACAAACATCCTCCAATTTATTATTTAATGAATACTATATAGGTATGTACAAGCCATGCCAATAAAGGAACTATTTTGAAAATATTTTGCACACTCATATGTGCAAGTCAAACAAAACGAAATCGTCTGCCAACGTACTCCATTTCGAAATTATTTCTTTGTTGGAACGGCTTACATGGTGTTTCTTAATAAAATTAATAAACTGTACATTTAACACACAGATAACATTTTGTGTTCATTTAAATTTTTTATGCGGCCTAACATAAGATTTTATTTTAACTAGACTATTAGAACACTTTAACTTAAACTTTAATTAAACTACTAGAATAAAAAACTAATTATTATATTATTTTGCAGGGCCCATATGAAACTGACTGTAAGAAACTTACAGAGCGGGGACTTCGGCAATTACCGATGTATATCCAAAAACTCGCTGGGCGAAACCGAAGGCTCGATAAGATTATATGGTAAGTTATGTAAAATATATGTTTCACTTCATACATAATATAAAAAAATATGAAATTTCAGTAATCACTAAAATTCTCCGTACATAAAATATATTTTGTAAAATTAGATCTGAATTTATAAGTAATAATTAAATACTTTACATTTTATGTTACGTAATATACACGACGAATATAAAAGACGGTAAAGTGCGAGTCAAACTCACGCAGAGAGGGTTCCGCACAGCAAAATAATGATTTAAAATGTTACATAAATGTATTGTTTTAGAAATACCAATGCCATCGACATCCCCTAAAGCAACCGAGATGAAGAGCAACACTGCAACTAGAGAAGGTACTCTAGAAGTCTGCCCCTGTTATCGTACACTAGGGCTGACTTCGGACTTTTATTTAATCATTTTTTACTCTATTTTTTCACTATCAACGCTACTTGTCCTATACCACCCGCGAAACTTTCCTGCTGCCTTTCCTGCTGCAGTTCTTTTGCCTTTGCAGTTTGGATCGAGGTCCGTATTTGTAGGCCCAAATTTTTTTATATAATTTTTTTACATTGTGTAAATGAAGCGATATCGATAATTATTTGAACTTAAAGAAAGTTTGTTATATTATTTATATAAATTGACTGTCGCTTCTGTTAACGCTAAAGCAATGAAAACAAACATTGCTAGCATGTCCTAAATTAAGTAATATATTTATTATTATTTCGAATTCCCCGTGTCCTTATTATTACACAACGTTCTTTAATCAATTTTTGCATTCGTCAAATTTTTATTCCTTCTCAAAATAAATTGTTAATTACAATCAAAATTCTACAATCTGACCGATTGGCCGAGTGGTTAGAAACCCTGACTGCGGAGCCAAGGGTCGCGGGTTCGATACCCGCCCGGGACAAATATTTGTGTGCGTGAACCTGTCTGTTTGTTCCGTGTCTGGGTGTGAAATATCTATACACGTACGTATATATTATAAAGAATATTTAAGTATGTATATCAGCTGTCTGGTACCCATAATACAAGCTCTGCTTAGTTTCAAACTAGATGGCGCCGTGTGGAATGTTCCAGGTATTATTATTTTTAATATTCTACTTTTGCTATTCTTAATACAAATTACACTATACACATTTCTTTTTCGGCTTTTTCTATTACATCTTATCAGAAATTAATCTCAGGTCTAATTTAGTATTTCGTGTCTTTATTTTAGAAAATTATTTACGATAATTAATTTCTAGAAATATTCAACTTAATCTAATATTATTCACGGATATATATACCCATTTTCAATTTCAATTACCTGGATTTTAAATAAACTAAATCTTCTGAGCAATCTAATTGATCTAATTAATTTTATCCAAAAGCTCTTGTTTTCGTGTCCCCAATTTATCTGCCCCGATTGTGGTCCAATTGGCGCTCTCGTTGGGTACCGGGTCACGTCTATGATAATGATTAATAGCACATGCCCATTCCCACTCGCTCCAAATTCGTTGAAAATTCAAATGTCAAGCTTTATAAGTCGTAACTGTTGTCATTACAGTAAATGCATTATATTGAAAAGTAACGGAAAACAAAAGTTTGATGACAGTAAGCGTCGCAGTACGAGTCGTGATAGCCCAAAGCGCAACGAACCTGTCTCAAATTTATAAGGCCACAGGGCCATGGTTCAAATCCGGGCGTGTACCAATGAGTTTTTCTGACTTATGTACATAACTATCACTGACTTCGTGCCTCGGAGAGCACGTTAAGCAGTCGGTCCCGAGCGCTCTCAATAGATGGCGGTCGGAGCAGCGTGGTGGATTTAAGCTCCAAGCCCCCATCACCCCGGGGGGCCTAAGCCTCTACAGTGGGGTAAAAATGAGCTGATGAAGTGAAGAAGTGAGGAAGCGTCGCAGTATTGAAAATATAGATCCGGCGATGTCCGATCAGCCCGAGTCAATAGTTGAATGTACAAACACGAGTTGCATAAGCTTAGCAAATCGGTACAGTTAGTTGGCAACAGTTGTACTCGCCCTTCAGCTATCTCTCTCACTCTGGACTTGCAATCCATCTCATACTCGAAAGATTTTAGAGTTATTTGCAAAATGGAATGGACATGTGGAAAATGACTCAAACGATCATATCGAACCGGAGGAATTTCATAGTGCGAAAATATCTGTGTATTGATGTGATTACTTTAATGTGTTAAAAATAGTTACACATTTCACTTTTCTATAATTGCGATCTTCCGAACCCGTCAATAGTACACCATAAAACGATTTCGTTCCAATGAAATAAGATTTTTTGGGCTCTTATGCTACGGTAAGAATATTTAAAAAAAAAAAAAAAATTGGTGGTAAATGCTTAATTTACCTCGTAACGTAACTTTTATCTTTTTTTGTACCCATGCGAAAGGAAGGCGGATAAACGTCTACAGTTCCCGTGCGCCCGTGCGTATGTGGGAGTCGCACCCACTAACAACCGCTTGAAGCATGATAGGGACGCATGTCATCGGAAAGCTGGTACCGAACAACACTAGTTAGTCCAGTTTTGCTGTACTTGAAATATATTGCTGCTGATTTTTCCGGATTTATCTCGATTCTCCAGAGGTGAAACCATCGTGTCCGCTCATCAATGGCTCTCTGAAGATAAGGAATTGTATAAATTGAGCTATGACTGCGTAAATAGAGTGCAGTATCATCCGCGAATAAGGAGAGTCAAACGCCGTTTGTGGGTTGGGGTATGTCATTAGTGTATGCCGCGTATAATAAGGGTGATAATGTTGAGCCTTGTGGAACTCTGACTCTGATTAATCTTATGGATGAAAAGGACTGTTCGTGTTTGAACATGAAATTTCTATTACTGAAGTAGCTATGAATAATTAGACTCCGTCTATCGGGGACATCTAGCGTGTATAACTTGTAGATGAGGCCAGCGTACCAAACTTTATCAAAAGCTTTGGCGACGTCGAAAAATATCGCGGTTGCTTTGTGCTTCCTTTTGAAGCCTTCAGAAATATCTTCTACAAGTCGGAAGGCTTGCTGAGGGCAAGAATGGTATGGGCGAAAGCCGAATTGTTCATTAAATATAAGGCCTTTGTCTAAAAGGTGGTCGCTTAAGCGCGAGTATATGATTTTTTCATAGAGCTTGCCCAGTCCCATGAGGAGGCTTATGGGGTGGTAGCTCCAAGGTAGATCTATGAGTTTGCCTGATTTGCGAATGCCGACGACTAAGGCTTCTTTCCAGGCGTCGGCAAAATGGCAGGTTTTCAAACATGTATTGAAAATTGCGGGTAAAAGCGTTATTATAAGAAATGGGAGGCAACTTTTATCTCAAACCTAATAACTTTTTTGGGTTACACGGGAAATTGAATTTTGAAATTCGCATCGTATTTGCCACTATAATGATCAGTAAAAAAGATTGTCGTACCAGGATATCTAATTAAAATAGAGTTTTCTATTCGTTTCTATTCTATTCTATTTCTTTTGCTAGCTATCGATTGACGTAGATAGCTGTCACATTTGTCACACAATGGACTTACTGTCACGTGCTATTTCAATTTTATTTTTTACATCTAAATTATATTTGTCACCAAATTTCTATTATTAATAATGTAAAATTATTTTTGTGTTCGGTAGTATTAAGTTAGTATTGCGTGAACGGTTTCTCTTTGTAATACAAATTATTAAGTACCTACCGAGTTATGTTAAGCCCGTTTCACATAAGGGCGAACAGTGAGTCAGCGTAGTGCGTCACGGTAGATCGCATTAATTTAACGTCTATAATCTAAACTCAACTTCAAAATTCCAGTCGCTATGAGTATATAGGAGAGAGTTTTTAACTGGCGTGTTATCAGCGATATTTCGGAGCTGCGTTCATTTACATGACAGTAGTCTTGAAAATTAGACGTCGTCAACATCAGATATATTATTTTACGTACTAAAATCTTAGAAACGTCATATAAGGCACTAATTTGTTTTTTTTTTTACATCTCTTTGGAAAGGCGACTGTCTTAGCACTATGCTGGTGTTGTATCTAATATTATATTTAGACCTTATGACTAGTTCTATTTAATTGTGCTGTTTCAAAAATATGTTTCACACGAAGCTAAAGGGTTCACTAATGTGCTACTTATTCTGTTGACTCGCTATTCACGAATTGTACCTTCGTGTGTGATGAAATGGGCTGTAAAAACGAAAAGGCTGCTGTGAAATTGAAATGTAACCAACGACTAGTTATTACACGTGATCTGACTCAGTATAACTAATATATATGTTTACATTAGCATCCGTTCACGCAGCTATTGTGGCATTGGATAGTGTGTGACGTGAGACGTGTCCAGGGTGGCGCGCGGTCGCGAGCGCAGGCGGCGGACGCGCCGACGGCTCCCGTCCGCCGTCACCGGCCACCGAGCGGCCCAGCGTAGTGCGCGCGCAGCATGAGCCCGAACGTGACGCCGCGCACCATGTCTATCGCGCGCACCACCCCCACCACGTCTCAGGTACCACACCAACATTACGTAATACGTCTTCATCAACTCTCGTTCACACAATTATAGATAATGTCTATCACAAATCATGTCATCATTTCACACCATACTGCATACTACTATTTAGACTACCAAATCCAACCATAATCGATCAGACGGCTTTATTGCCACGATACACGCTATACTTTTACTGAGAGACCATATTGATATCGATCTCAGAATGTCAACTGAAAATAGAAAAAAAATATCAATAGGCGGTAGCATGCACAATAATCTAGGTCAACAACAATTTTTTTACCTTGGGTGACCTATAATATAGTCAGTTACCGTTATGCGCCGGTGTCCTGAAATAAGCAGTAGTTATTTCAAAAAAAACTACCTATTTGGTTTTATAACATTTTTTTATACCACATTTTAATATGTTGTTGCTGGGTTACATAGCGTAGAACGCAGAAAACCTGTTTCAAATTTATAAAAGCATGCGGCCGTGTGATTCGAATTCGGGCGTGTACCAATAAGTTTTTGACTTAAGTACATAACTATCACTGACTCCGTGCCTCGGAGAGCACGTTAAGCAGTCGGTCCCGGGTGCTGTCAATAGATGGTAGTCGTTACAATTCACTGACCTGCACTGAAGCACCGTGATGGATTTAAGCTCCAAGCCCCCTCACCCTGGGGAGAGGCCTTAGCCCCTGCAGTGGGGTATAACGGGCTGATCGAATGGAATGGGTGACATAGTACCGCATGTTAAGTAAAAAAAAGGTTTTTTCCTAGCTCGAATTTGTTTCAAAATATGATTTCAATATTTTTTTCGAAAATATCAATATTTTCATAATTAAAGCTATTGTCTTGTTTGGAAGAATTTATCATAATATAAAGTACAGAAAACTTTTTAAAGTACAAGTTAATCGGACTGATGTTAAATATTACGTTAATCACATAGTTTTTTTTCTTTCCTATTTCTTCTGGGACTCCATCGGACATTATGGGAGGTTTTGATACATTGACTCTATCGTCGTTATTAATATGGTTCCTCAATAAAAGTACAGTGTAAATTATAGTAGATTCAACTTCAATCATCATCAACTCCACCTATTACTGTTATGAAGCTACGCCGTAGTTATAATACGTGCTACGAAGCTACTACGACAATATATTGCTACGTAGCTACGCCGTAGCGGAGCGGCCGGCGGGGCTGTGTTATATTAACTTCGTTAAGTCACCCATCATACTGAGTAAACGTGTACGTCATACTACTTTTCGCTTTAAGATATCACAATTCATCATATAATTAACAATTCA
Organism: Luffia ferchaultella; assembly: GCA_949709985.1. NCBI lineage: Eukaryota > Metazoa > Arthropoda > Insecta > Lepidoptera > Psychidae > Luffia > Luffia ferchaultella. The sequence continues at coordinate 581,082 of OX453247.1, read as the reverse complement.
TTAATACCTTTATATTATGAATTATTGATACTTATATTTTAACAGTTGAATTATAATAATTCCATTTATTTTACGGAGTTCTGTAGTCAGAACTTGTCGGAGTTCAACATCAATCTGGTTTTCACATCTATCCACATTGTGTTTTAATCATATAAACATGCATATAATTTTTGCTCGGTGTGTCAATAGATGTTAAAACCAGATTGTTGTTGATAATTTTAATTTAAACATTATGAAATTTCAAATTTTAATATTAAAAGTTCTAAGTTTTCACTTCTATCGAAAGTCCCTATAACTGCCAACCAGTTTTTTTTCTTTTTTTTAAATCCCTATAAAGAACACGAAATCAGTTCATAAAACATTTACATTATTTATTATTTATTATGACATTTATTGGCAGAGATTCGAAATCCATTTTCAATTTTGACATATGATTAAGCAGGTAATGTTGATGTTGCCTGATGTTGTATGTACTGTATTATTAAAACACTAGATGGCGCTATCATGAGCATGTCGTGACGCGAAGCATGTCATGACGAGAACCCATAAGATCGACCCCCTACCAAAAAGTGCCCAACGCGGCTAAAGAAGTTTTCAGTTCAAAAATATATTGTAAAGAACGAATTGAAATGCTTTGTCGTAAACAAACCTTCTTTTTGGGATGAGAAAACCAAATTCAATATTAAATGCATGCGCCGATTTATCCGCCGCGTTCGCCGCTCGGCGTGTCGCTCTTTGTCAGACTTTGCCCTGCATTATTAAAGGCGTCGCCGTGTTTCGGCCTCGAATAAAAAGTAAAATGTCTTCTTAAGTGCACGACTCGGTCCACGAATTGAGGCGAGGCCGTCTCACACTCAATACAAATGTGGCATCACAAAGCAGATATTTTTCGTACATGCAGGATCGAATTACAAAGTAAATACTTAAGTTCACCCACGACGTACGACATCTCTTTGATCTGCGAATCACAGCCTGCCATGTGCTTAAGTCACGATCATTTTACAAAACAAATAAACATAACGAGTAGGTACATAAGCCAACCTCATTGAGAACATATGAAATAATTGCCAAGGGACGGACATGTTTTTCGGAATAACAGTAATTATATAATAATATTTAATTGTTCATCATCATCATTGACTTTATTGTCCACTGCAGAATACACTCTCCAAATATTACCACCACACAAGGGTACCCCGTCTTCCGTGTCTAACCACTTCCAGGCAGGTTTTCAGGTCAATGACTCACCTGGTTGGAAACCTTAGTTTCGTTTTCCGAGTCGTCGTTTTCATTAAAAAACACGTCTACCCCATCGGTAGTCAGTTTTTCACAGGTGTGGCCGGTGTGCTTGTCACTTCAGTTTTCTAATTTTCTGACTTATGTCATTTCTGATCATATCGATCAGTAAGGCTCTTTATATAATCAACTGCATAGCTTAAATATTTCCCTCTAAATAACAAAATTGTAAGGTTCTTTTTATACATTAAATATGATGCGTCCGGGTGAGTACTCAATTCGGAACGTTCCCCACAGTGCGACGCCGATTAAATATATCTTGTCAATTTATAGTGGGGCAACCGTAGCAGGGGCATGTGCGGGGAGTGGCGGGTCTACACCGCTTCCAAATAGAGATTAAACATTCAAAGAGTTCGCATACACACTTAACCTTCATAAATATTCAGCGCACGGCGCACACAATCAATTCTAGGAGGTCGGTCGCGAGAGGGAAAAACTGTTTGAACACTCGGATAATATCAAATCAAATATGAAACCCTCCGCTATTTGAATAGGAATTGTCTGAGAGCCGAGGAGCGATCTCTTTAATACAAATTTAACTACTCGGAGATAAAAAATCTACGTTGCAATGCATTTATGGATGCCTATCTAAATGAGACAGCAGGTCTTACCTTCCTAATAAAGTTTTAAAATTGTGACCAGTACACATTAAACAAAAGCTTAGAACTTTTTTATATACAAAACAGTGCGTTCCATGCATAAAAAGACTTTTATATTCATTTTTATTTCCTATATTTTATTTTGATCATGCCGTTTTCAACAGTAATATTCCAGGATATTATAAAAATCGTTAAAAATTATAAGTTCAAAGACTTCACTATACTGACGAATTGAAAGTTCTGAAAATACGACGGCACAAGGAACGAACTTTTTCATCTCATTTGTTTTGTAAGGCTGCAGCCAAAAAATATCAAGTCATACATAGATATCTATCACGCAAAGAAACCGTACTTATTTTTTTAAATGAATTAGTTTTGTACTATGCAAAGACTAATATTTATTCAAAATCGTAATTAAAATCTGTCGCTTTGTACATATTAAATTGCTTGTAGGCTGGAGCGAGTTTCGGACTAAACGGGATGAGTTAGGGATGATAGATAAAGTTTGGTTGGCCAGTGACTGCCGACTCGGCCGAGCACGAGTGATAACGCCGCGGCCTAACGCGTATCAAATTCACAGAAATCGTAGTTACTATGACTGAATCAAGTACGCAGAATACGTAAACAATTTTCAGTAAATGTACATTTATTCGGAGTAATAAACTAAAACACATCTAAAGTAATGGTTATTTTTAACTTGTTTAGTTACGTTTACGGTCCTTTTTGTAAACAATAATTAAAATAGAAGGTCTATTATTTATTATTGACCCGCCTCGACTTCACAAGGATAGACAATTTTAAGTTGCTGTAAGTAAATACAGGTAGACCAACCGCCCATATTAGGGTTATGTATGAATTTTATTTCCATATTTCTATCTTTTACAAGAGCTGTGTAGAAAGTATGAGTACAAGCATTTCATTATCGATGTTTTCTTTATGTTGAGCCGTTGATATTTCTGAATTGGTTGGTTTTCTTTAATTGTACTAGTTGACCTAATTTATTAATACTTATGTTTTTTTTTTGGACGAATTTGCCTTATTTGTATTAGTAATAATATTTTTATTTCGGATTCCATATCCACACGAGTGAGGACAGTTAAACAAAAATTACAAATGTCAACAAAATAAAATAAATCAAAATAAAGAAAACTAAAAATTTCAATAAAAATAATTTAGATTAGTTAAGTAAATACAACTAAGCACACATAATATACCAAATAAATAAATAAAATCATAATTACAAAATAACTAAAATAATACGTAATCAACGGGTAGTAATGGCAAATTGCAAATCTTTGCAGTATAAACAGAGACGTGATTAGTATGTAGACTTGCCATAATTTTATTGTAAAAAGTTTAAAAACTGTTTCAATGAGAATTGCCAAAAAATAGAAATATTAAAATTTTCGGTTCAATAATTTCTGACATGCGCCATAGATTGTTTTTGGACCCTATTTTGAAATTTAATTTGAAATTGTAAATATTTTCTAGAATATTTGTAGAGAATAAATATGGAGATAGGAAGGATAGGTAGGAGATAGGAGACCGTGGAAGAGGAATTTCGATTCAAATCTAACATCAAACCGCTATACTGCCCGACTTATACAAACATGTACCGCGAGTAAATCCGGGATTCGAAGACGAGCTTGTCTGCTTTACATATTTCGTGGGTTTCTCCAATAGGTTAATCTTGACTTAAGCATTCCTGGAAAGTGCAACGAGTTTATCGACTAGACTAAGTCTGTCGTTTAGTTAACTTACCCGACAGAGCGATGGCCTGCATCACCGATCATAATATACTTTACGGTCCGCTTTACTTGGCGTCATGGGTTAGTAACATCGAACTCACTACAACACTATAGTTTTGAACGAGATCCCTTGCTCGAACGTTGGTTGGCTGCTGTCGTTTGGGCTCGTGAACTTCATCCGAGCAAAACCGCGTTTATAAGCGCTTTAAGACGCAAGTTCTTTGATTCTCCATCTTAGGTTTAACAAGTATTAATTGCACTATAAGTGCATCCTTCAGCCAATGGAGCAATGAGACGATAACTCGCAGATCGCTCGTCAAACAATCCTGTGATTGCTGTCAAACAAAGAAGATGCTGTGTAAACCGTGACTTATGAAAACGATCCGTCATCTTTGTTATTTTCGTAACTACACATGGGCGCAAAAGATATAAACTACAATTTGTTGACGTGAGAAAGCCTGCCTTCTTACATGTGTACACTTACAAAGTATCTTTTCAATGTGTCATCTTCGTTTCATCTTAGTTTTTGATGAATTTATATCATAAAAGTACGAATACGTTCGATGCATACGTTCGTGATGATGAATTTATTTTGATAACGACCAATATTTCTAACTGTTAAGTAAATAAGATCTGTCTGGTATGATTTTTTCAAACCTATGTTTTTTTGGAATAGTCGCTTGGGTTCTAGATAAAAATCTGCGATAATGCTGGACTTCACGTTAAACTCCTCATTTATAGTTCATGATTAGTTGATAAATGTATTTATGATTAATAAAAGAGCATAATTAGTAATCGTTTCTTTCTTAATAATTGTCAATCTTTTTTCTTTTTTTTAACATTTTAAAACTGTGACTTCAATATAAAAAATATAAATTTTACTTTTTGGTAAAAGTACTTAAATTCAAAATTTTTACCGTATATCATTTTACATATATGAAACCATTTAAAAAACAAAAACAAAGAAAATACTTTCATGTGGTAATTTTTTCTGACATCCTTGATAAAAACCATGATAACTTGATACTGTACTACTATAAAATAAACTATAAAATATGACTGATGCATTAATTGAGCATGCTAAACTTCTATGTTAAACAGCTAATCCATCATCGGTGAGAATTGGTATGAAATCAGCTCAATAATTTTCAAGGTTAGAACGTACAGAGAGATCTAAGCGGTGGTTGTTTTGTTTGATAATGTTGGAATTTTTAATTTTTTTTTTTTTAATTGAAGCATTTTAAAATATAGAAATATAACCGAAGCTTCTAAATATTGATAATATTTTCCTCTGTAGATCAATGGCTTATCTTTTGTCTGCAGGTAGCAGAAGGCTACGCTGGGCAGGCTCCTGCGTCGCACTGGTGCTGCTCGTCCAAGTGGACCTCATAGTCTGATCTCGAAGTTTATTTTCAAACGTGTTGAGTTAAAACACACACCTTTAGACTAAAAACAAATGCATCATTTGTTTATAACTTATTGATTTAATTGATGTTTAGATCAACCAGATGTAACCAAAGAGATAAGTGAATCAAACACGATTTACAGAGAGATTCACAACAAAAATAACATGTCGAGTGAACATATCAAAAATATATATATTAACATATTTCAAAAATGACAGAGATGGAATTTTTTCTGAGATAGTATATAAACACACTGTTATATAATATATACGTGTATAAGCACACGTAGACATAAACAATAATTTTCATTTTCTGTACTTAATATTTTTGTTTATAAAACTAGAACCCAAAATAGGAAAATCCCATAGTGTATATTACTTGATATTCTTATATAATATTATATTAAAATGTAAACTTTGTAAAGAATCATCTCGATTCTTACATATAGCATCACACATAACAATATCATATAAAAAACGGAGCTATGCTATAAGATGGACGTGTGACTAAAATAAAAGAAAAATATTTTAATCGTATTTGTTATTCATTTAGTCCAATTATTTCAAGTAATAAATACTTTATACGTATTTATTAAAACGACGACGTACGACGAGAATACGGGACGTGTGAGAGAATATTTGACATAATATATATTTGCCAGTGTGTTTTATGTATGTACGTCTATGTATCACAACACATATCAATTTAATATTGTTCTCGAATAAAAGAAAGTGAAATTTATATCATCATTAAATCTTCATTCCATATCTACAATATATTAGGTCTGGACCTATGAAATTGCCGTTCTTCAGTACCGGCCATTTCAAACAAAAAAAAAATTTGATTGGCTGTGAATTCTAAATTCAAATTAATTTTGTTTTACAAACATGACATTCTTTTCACAAAGTCAGTCTTTTGGTTATTGATTAGCGTTGTGTTGTCATTACATTTGAACATTTTCGTCATAATAGACACTTTAAAAATTCGTATAATTATGGAATATGAGTTATGTCGTGGCCCTAATGCGGCACAAACGGCACGTAACATCAACAACGTTTACGGAAAGAACTTAAAAAACGAACGCACAACCCATTATTGGTTTGCCCTCTTTTGTTCTGGAAATTATGACTTGAATAATGAATCTCGTGGTCGTCCGGACACTTTGGTCAACAATGATGAATTGAAGGCGATTGTGGAAGGTAGTGATGCTCAAACTAAAGCTGAACTAGCAGAAGCTTTTGATGTTACCATCAAAACAATATTGGACCATTGGCGACAAATTGCCAAGTAAAAAAGCTTGATAGATGGATACCCCACGAAGTTAACAATCGCCTGCACAATGTACGTGTCAAGACCTGCCTCGCGTTGCTCAACAGGCACATAAACGGAAAAATTTTGAACCGGATTGTTACCTATGATGAAAATTGGATTCTGTTCGACAAACGAAAGTACTCAGCAACTTGGTTAGATCCTGGTTCAGCACCAAAGCAATGTGTTAAAAAAATAACCCCTAAGAAGGTCACTGTTTGGTGGTTTAGTGCCGGTGTGATTGATCACTGCTTTTTACAATAAGGCATGAGCATTACTGCAGATGTGTACTGTGAAGACAATATTGGAGAAGTTCGCACGTCTACGACCAGTTTTGGTTAATCGGTCATCCCCATTGCTCCTTCACAACAACGCGCGACCTCATACTGCACAACAAACAGTCTCCAAGCTGCTAGAGTTGGGGTTGGAAGTTCTCCCTCATCTGCCATACTCACTTGACCTTGCACCTATTGCGACTATTACTTTTTTCAAAATTTGGACAACTTTTTAACGGGAAAAAAATTCAATTCCCGAGAGACAGCAAAAAATGCCTTTGAAGAGTTTGTTGCCTCCCGTTCAGTCGATTTTTACAAGAAAAGCATCAATGAACTGCCACTGCGTTGGCAAAGATGCGTCGATTGCATGGGTGATTACTTTGAATAACAGAAATAAAGATGTTTGAAAAAAAAATACTTTAACTTATTTCACATAAAACGGCAACTTCATAGGTTAAGACCTAATATACATATATATATATAGCACTTTGAGAATAGATACAAAGATCGTTAAACTAAAAGAAACAGTGGACAAATTAAACTGACATATTATTAAATATTGTGAAACCAGGGGGACGACTGGATAATCTTTCAGTCCAGTAATTTGCTCCACTACTGGAAAGGTGAAACTCTGTCTCAAGGTGGCGTCAGTCTTATTGTTCGCAAGTCCCCAGCCAAAAACGTAGTAAGATGGAAAGTGTCAAACAGGGTTTTCCTTATACTCTGAATTAACAACTGGTATTCGTTAAGGTCATACAAGTATTGATATTTTTTTCAACTTCTTCTTATCCTAACGTTGAAATTTAGCTTATGTATGAAGACATATCAAAAACCAAATATATTTTACTAACCCACTATACTGTAGAGATGGGAAACTTCTACGTGAAACTATGCAAACAAGATGGCGATGTGCTGAGCGTTCAGCAATTGGCTGATTTCATGGATAGGAAAGGACTCGATACTGAACTCTTTCTTTAGGAAACAGCCTCACAGGAAAAGGAACTGGATTAGCCCTGACGATTTCAGGAAAAATGAAATTGACTTCATAATGTCTTAGTGACCAACAGGGTGACAACCGATTGCGATCACCGAATGGTAAATAGTACCATAAATCTTAACGTATAGCTAGAGAGGTTCCGTCTAATGATGCTTACGTCCCAAGTACAACTGCACACATCCGATACTTCTAACACTTTAAACTCTAACTACGAAACTGTTTCGAATATCTAGTTGACTACGGAACTGTGGACGATATCAATGACAGGTAAGTGAAAACTGTTCTCGCGACCGGATTAAAAATTCTCTGACCAGATTTTAAAATGAATGACGCACCAACGAGAAAATTAAATAAGATTGTACTCTTAGCAGCCACGTCAGATTATAGATGTATCCATGAACAAATATCTAAGATCATATAACACGATATACTGCCCACACGTTATCCTGTACAAGATAAGCATTGCCCTCAAGCAACTCAAGAATAAAAAGAAAGGCGTCAGGTGGAGATGGAATTACGACGGAGCTTCTGAAAGAGGTTAAAATCCAGTACTCAAATCCAGTACTTTACTCGAAGACTTTTTGCTGAAAGCGTGGAGCGAAAATGTAGTGGTTCTGTTCTTTGAAAAAAAAAGAAGACTATAGCTTACTGAATAACCACGAATCCATTACACTTCTGAGTCACGTTTATAAATTGTTTTCTAGAGTAACCGCCGAACCGTCCGTGTCCAGGCTCGACGACCTTAAGCCAATCAAGATAAACTACATATTAAAGTTTTGTACCATGGATCACATCTGCATACTTCGCCAGATTATGTAGTTCGAAAATCCAAGTCCCAACAACATAGTCAACTGCTAATTTTATCGTTTATGGACTATCAGAAAGCAATAGAATAATCAAAACCTAAGCGTTGCTACAGTCCCTTCAGCGATGGGAAATCGTCTATCAATATGTGGAGGTGTTGAGATATTTGTACGATAGAGATATAATCTCAGTTCAAGTACAACGAAAGCACAAAACCGATCATATTACAGAGAGGTGTGAGACACGAAAAACAATCTCTCCCAAACCCTTCACCACAGTGACCACAGTGTCAGATAATGTCTTCAAGCTTTTAAGTTTTTCATGAATAGCATCAATATTGATCACGAGAACTTTCTGTTTGTCGACATTTTCATAATGACAGAATCCCTGGAGACTTACGGTGCTTTACCCAAAGACCTCAATAAATTTTCCCAACTAATGAGTTAAAAAATGAACATGAGCAAGACGAAAATCATGTCAACTGTCCAGGTTACACCCTCACAAGTGGTTGTTAAGGTCTTTACAATCGAAATTGTCGACGGATACATTTATTTGGAACAAACTGTCCATCCTTCGGAAAGGAGATATGGTCTCTAAATATTGTCCCCTTTAACAAGTTTAGAGTCGCTCAACGTGCTATGGATAGAGCCATGCTTAAAATTTCTCTTCGACATAGAATCCGCAACAAAGAAATACGCAGAAAGCCTGGAGTAACCGATATAGCTAACGGAATTAGAAAGTTCGAGTGGCAATGGGTAGACCACATTATTCACAGAAACAATGACCGCTGGGATGGAAAAGTTTTCAGGTGAAAACCAAAGACCGGAGATCATACTATTAGACGGCCCCTCACTAGTAGGATTGCCGACCTAGGAAAAAGAAAAGTGGCGGCCCAACGTTAGTTACGGGTGATCCAAGACCATGTGTTGTTGAGATCTAATACTCCAGTCAATCTAGCAAAGTTTGTTAGGAGCACATTGCATTAATTGCACTTTAGGGGATTATTTACAATATCATAAAGAAAATATTCACGGATAATAAATACATAATAATCCCTTATTTATGTTAATTAATTTTTATAGAATCAACCGATACGATTTAAATAATATATTTATGTGTGAACAAAAATTTAAAAACGGGTGATTTTCTATACGACAGCTTTTTTAAATACACTCTGTGTAAATTCAGAAGAATCCCCAGGTTTATTCACAATATGTGTTAGGCAATTATATATTTATATAAAATAAATGATAACTCCAAAACAATAATTTTTGGGTTAGCGATAATTTGACACTTCATGTAAATATGTACTGTATACAATATAGTAAATTATCACCTACGTGACTACATTACTTTTTTTTTGGTGAAAATTTATTTAATTTTTGGGTCCTAGCATTAATTGCACCTTAAATATTTTTGTATATTTATGCTCCAATAATTATCTTTAACTTTAATTAAAAGAAATCCCTTATCTATCTGTTGAGCGTTACAAGCTATTTTACAAAAATAATTATTAAAAACCTACTTGGTACGCGGCGGGCGGTGCGGTGTGGCGCGGGGCGGGTTACATCGAAGCAATATTTGCGGGCCGTCCGCCCGCACCGCACCTTGCTTTATTTAGTAACTTAACTAACTTTCCGCCCGCGGCTCCGCTCGCATGGACAACGCAGTCGTACCGGGACCCCTTTTTCCAGAATAAAAAGTAGCCTATGTAATTTTTCAGTTTATAAACTATATCTATGTGAAATATTGTAGCCGTTCCGGTACTACTGTGTAGTCCATACGAGCGGAGCCGCAGGCGGAAAGCTAGTTTGAGATTAAAATATAGCCCATGTTACTCACTTATAATGTAGCTTTTTATAGGTGAAAGAATTAAAAAAATCAGCGTGTAACTGTGTAGTCCACGCGAGTGGAGTGCACAGACAGAAAGCTAGTATCTTTATAAATTATAACCTATGTGTTATTCTGATGTATAAGCTATATTTTTTAAAGTTTCATTAAAATTCATTTAGTAGTTTTTGCGTGAAAGAGCAACAAACATCCAGACATCCATACATACAAACTTTTGCGTTTATAATATTAATGAGGTTTGAGCACAAAAAAGAGATCACCACGCTTTATGTTCCTCGAGACGCTTTGTTTTCGTGTGTAAAGAATGGCAAGTAAACATGTTTTAAGTAAATAGTACAATAGAGAGGTTTAAAAATTTTTTTTGTTCGCTATTATTAAAATTTAAGCTAAATAAAACAAAAGTGTGAATCATAAAAATATATCTACAAATAAAGAAGTTATAGGACATTAAAGTCGTCCTTGCAAAAATAATTTCACTATATATTTATACGAGTATGTATATATAAATATTTCGCAAATATCTATCTAACTAGCGACCGCCCGCAGCGTCGCTTGCGTAGACTACACATTCCTGTTTTAGGTAGTATTAACATTCGAAATGGTTTATACGTAGGTACTTTTTGCTGAAACTAATATTGGGTACACCCATTCAAACTTTCAATCTTCATTCTCCCCACTCCTTTAAGAAAACCGGTACTCCCATACTTTTCACCTCCTATTTACCACCCTTAAAATGTGAAAATCCAAAAATCCTGAAACACGTCATTATATATTTATTTTAAAATTTTTATGTTTCTAACTTTAAAGAACAAAGACTCATACAAAGCCCTTCCGTCCCTCCCTCCTTAAATTTGAAATTTCCAAATATTCCATTCATAAAAAATTGTAACGTTATAAAATAAACTACTGATCCAAATTTCGGTTTCCTAGACTTAGTAGTTTCGGCTTTATCTACGCTGATAGATCAGTGAGGACAAACGACAGACAGCCACAAAAAGTAACTGATGTCACTCTTGACAACCTTCTCTAACGTCTGCAAAGTTTCATTAAAATCTGTTCAGCCGTTTTGGAGATTAGCTCGAATAGATACATAGACGTACAGACAGACATACGGCCAAAAAGTAGTGTATGTGACTTTTGACCACCTCCTTTTCATACCCGTGAAATTTCATTAAAATCGGTTTAGCCGTTTTAGAGATTAGCTCAACAGCTAACAAACAAACAAACTCTTAAGCTTTATAATATTAAGTATAGATTAAGTCTCGTAAATAAAATTAACGTTTCGTTGTTGTTTAAAAAGAATGCAAAATATATTTTTAAAATATGTACTTACATATACATTGACGACCGCTTAGCCTAGTGGGTAGCGACCCTGCCTACGGGGCTAGAGGTCCCGGGTTCGAATCCCAGGTCGGGTCAGTATTAATATGATGAATATTGATACTGGTACCGGGTCTTGGTTGTTATATATAAAAAAAAAATTATATAAGTATATATTATAAAGAATATTTAAGTATGTATATCAGTTGTCTAGTAACCCATAACACAAGCATAATACTTGCTTACTTTGGGACTAGATGGCGCTGTGTGGGAAGTCCCATGTATTATTATTATTATTATTATTATTATTATTATTATTATTATATAAAGTCGGTGTTACATTATGTGTTGTATTTCTTTCAAATATTGAATTATGTCCCGTAAATTAACGTTTTGTTTTCGTGCGTAAAAAAATATTATAAGTATTTATATATATATATTAAATTTTTTTAAATTATATGTTTTCTATCCTAGCCAACAAAGACAGATCCTACCATTGGGTCTGACTCTAAACTTAGATTTGTTCAACGCATAAATAGGTACCATTGACTTTTGGAAAAAAAAATAACTTACAAAAAAATCTTAATGTTATCTAACTTTATTATTATTATTTTTATTACTCTAAAATTATACCAAAAGATAAATCAATGGTCCTTTGTAACTGTAAAAAAATCAACCGTTTACGTTAGAGCAATAAATAATACGGTCAAATATGTCGTATATTTTGACACTCGCAACTAAATCAAAACTTTACGATACTTTCCGTTGACCTACAATTGTGAAATCTTTCATTAGAAATCATATTACACAAAAAAAATACTTTTTGCCATTATTAATTTTTTTTTTTGTAATTACGTAAGAAAAATATATTGTGTGGCGGTAAGAAACAGTCGGTTTGCGAATTCGACTCGCACTTATCCGATTTTTTTAATGTATTATCGACGTTTTAGGCGATGTACCACACTAATTAATATTACTGCATACTACAGGTATAAAGGGAGTAAATTCAATAACCCAATAGGAAATTATTCTCCAATAATTGCTTTTATTGCCCTAAATCAATCCCAAATTTCAAGAAATTATTCATTATGTACTATTGACAAAAAATCACTATTTAACTAATACTGTCGGTTTCCTTGGTGACGGCGGCACGTGTGGCGGCTTTCTTTGTGAATTTTTTGTCTGAGTGAGGTGTCGGCGCGCGGCGTTTCAAAGGACCCTAAGTGCAATAGTTATATTCTTAACAATATACTTTTAACTAACATTAACGACAAACAAATTTTAGCACAAGAAATATGTGATATTGCAACTTTGATTTCACAATGTTAGCGCGATACGGTAGACGGCTAAGGTCATGCGTAAATAGTCACAGTTTAAAGGGCGTTACCTATACTGGATAGGTACTTTAGATTTATTCGTTTTTATGAATAACGCTTTTGACATAAATAAGGGACTATATCAATTTATGATGAAGAATAATAATAATGCAATATAAATAATACTTCTAACCAGAGATCGACATGCTTCTAATGTAACAAATAGCTCAAAAAAATACTTGATATGAGATATTGCCGTCCCTTTTTCTCAATGTTAGCGAGATGCAGCAGACGACCAAAGTCATGCGTAAATAGTCAGACTTTAAAGTACGTTACCTATCTTAGTGAGTAATTTAGAATTATTCGTTTTTATGAATAACGCTTTTGACATAAATAAGGGATTATATTAATTTATGATGAAGATTATTAAAACTGACTCATATTAAGTAAAATATTTAGAGTGTCTTTAATGCGCGTCATAAAAATTAATAAAAAAGACTTTTTTTAATGGTTGTTGAGAAGTCACATAGGTGATAATTTAATAAACTATTATGGCTTACATCTAGAGTATAAAAACAGAAAATCGCCAAAAGTGCGATTTTGTAAGTTTAACTTTTTTTTTAATTAAATAAAATCTCGTAATATTCAGTATTTATAACATGTATACTGGGGATTACTTCTAAATCAAATTCATATTGCTACCATAGATATACAGTTAATTTGTCACCTACCCACTATTTAATGTAAAGGGTGAAATTTAGACAAACACATCTTTAGGTATTTCTCAACATGCAACACTCATAATGCAACCAAAGCATAATGAGTGCATAACTATACAGCAGTATTACTATTGTAAAAAGAAATTTTTAAGGTGTCTTTAATGCAATCCAAAAATTTATTTTTACTGGACTATAAGGAGAACGCCTACTCCAGCAGTGGACGTGCAGCGACTAAAATAATTTTGATGATCTACATTAAAATACTACGCTTTTCTAATACGTTTAATACGTTGCACAAGAATGGTGAGTGAAAATCTGAAACTCAAAGCAAATTCTACAAGCACATATCCGTAGAGGCAGATCGACACAAACGTGTAACGCCATTAAGTGTAGTATCAATTGTTGTTTGTTGTGTGTACTTTCATATTGCCTAAGGCCGCACAACTAATGCGATAATTAACCATATTACACGTAAGGTTCGCCCCGTCATAATCAAAATAGTTTATATGAAGATTAGTTCGATGTGAGCTGTCGAATAACGATATGACGCTTCGCTTCATTAACACTTTAACTTGTAAAATATAATGTGCCAAATATTAACGTACGTGCTTACCAGGTCATATTGTTTTATTGACAGTTATATTTTGTTGTAATCATTGTTGAATAATGTTTTCTGAATTGTTTAACATCTACAGGTATCTTCTATTATTGTAAGTTAAAATAAAGTTATATCTTAAAATAAATATCAAGCTTGTCCCTTCACGCTCGTTGAAATGTACATATTAAAAATTATGCACATTAAGGATATTATAAAATAATAATGTTAAACTTACGACTGTTTGTTAACGACGACATAATCTTAGTACAATGTATATTCGTATCTTTTATTATAAATAAGAGATATATCTAAATTCGTATAAATTGATTGTACAGTGCAAACATTATTATGTGATCTCGTCGATGTAAATATAAAGTATTAAACAAATTAGTAAAACCAGTTTGTTTTTCTTTTTAGTGCCACGTCATAACCTTACCGTTTGTGTGCTGGAATATGAATTTCAGAATTTTTTTAACGAGATAGGAGCACTTTTTGGTAAACGTTAACACCTCATATAAATACATTAATTTAATGTGGCTCTATGTCTGTCTATCTGTCCATATGTAGGCATTTTCACGTGGAGCGCGAACTCAGGAAAGGAAAGATCTTGTAGCTGAAGGTTTGGAACGAATAGTTCTGTAGTAAACATTTAAACTAAAAAAAAATTTTACACTTTTGACTAGAGCTTTCAAGGAACATGTTCGCCAAAATTCGAGAGTAAGAGAAACATTTTGGTGGGACCAGGAGAATATGGCAATCACATTTTGGTATTCGGGAACTCTCGGTCAGTTTTAGCGAGAATGAATAACGTGTTTAACAAATCAAATCATAACATCCATACTATGTGATAAGTTAAATACAAGACAGATCACCAGCTATCATCGATTGCTCAGTGTTGGATCGGATCGCGCTGTGTTGAGTCCTTAAATGCATTTTTACTCTCGAGAACCACCGAACGAAATGCGATGTTTTTATGATATATTGATTGGAAAATATTTCCCGTGTTTGAAATTCTAATCAAACCATGATTCTACTTTTAGTACCTGACTACATCGTGACTATTTTTAATGCCATAATTAATTGACATTCTTAAGTGAAATTAAAATAAAAAAATAACTAATTCCTGTCATTTCTATGTTGTCTCACTTTGTTAAAATAATTGACAGTAACGAAGAAATTTGTTGTGGTTTATAGTTTATAATAAAACATATCCCAAAAAAATTACATTGTTTAAAGACCTAATGTAGTATACTATGTAAGGGTAGGTCAAAGTAGATAGTTTAAGTAGTTTAAGTACCCTGTTGCCGATTAAATAAATGCCCGGAGAAATGGAACAAGGCCGATACTTAATAGTCACAATATGATTGAGATATGATAACTAAATGTTATTATGTCCTTTTTAAAAGACTGGGTACATTAAAAAGCTCGATATTTATGTGACATAATCTTACGTATAGAAACTTCACGAACAGAAAAGTATCAAAATGGGATAGTTTTTGAGCGAATCAACCCGACAACATCAAACGGTTATGTTAGAAGAACGGACAAGCCTCACAAACTGTGACAAAACTCGACATAACACGAAACAATGTGTATGATGAGATCGAAAAGATATCGTTCAGCATGACATTTTACCGCTGAGTGAAACCATTAATTTTGACCTCTACTGCTGCAGCCAATGAAGGTAATACAAGTAATGGAAAGAAAATGGACCGAACTCATAAACAACTTCCAGCGTGATCGTAGCAGCTCACATATATTTTAGCCACAAGTTTGTACCTTTTTGGATCATTCAGAACACTTCTTACAAGTAGCATAAGGACAACTGTCAAAATGACTTGTGGTAATTTTTTTGGCTTAGCAAATTATAATGATTTGCTTTCATTTAAAAATAGAGCTTTGAAACTCTATTCTAATTACATAACTTTTTTTCAGATCTTACTAAGATGCTTATGGATAATGGTTTAAATGGTTAGGTGCATTAAAAAATAATTTTATAATGTATATATCATCTTATAATAAAAAAAAACACTTATATAAAAATTATTCTGAAAATGGTTAGTTCCCTTTGAATTAAGGCGAAATAGAGCAAATCAATTAATTATGACCTCTCTCACGATACCCTAATATTGGAATACGTCAAACACTAAATCCAAAGCACATTTGACTGTCGACGAGGAGGAAAGTATTGGCAATGAAGACAAAGTCAACAGTTACATTGGAATGCTTTCATTTGAAAATATAGACAATCTGGAGTATTGGAGTAATTTTTTTGCTGAATGGATTATCAAGGAATAATCGATTGTCAAAAATGTATAGCCAATGACGTCACTACTACTATTTCTATCTATGGTGTTCTGTGTATTGTACTTGTAAGTTGTAAGTTTCTTATATCTCTCTTATTATGCCTCCAAAAAAAATATATATTTTTTTCTTTTGATTGAAAATGCTTACTCCTATAAATACCTCCAATTTTTTTGGCTATGTTGCAAAATTTCGCACATTGCTCATTGTCTGCATCATGGTAACTGGATTTCAATATGACTTGCTCGTGGTACTACCAGCGTTGTACTACCAGTTGGTCCACAGAGGATTTTTTTACTTGTGTACCAACTATGTACAACGGGACAGTTTTTTACTTGCCCGTGGCACTATCCAGTCTTGAATTAGTTGAAAATTGTTACATGAAACTGATCCTATGGCCGTGGGATATACTATACTATACATGTAATTTTATATTATGATGATGAACCTAACCTAATAGATGACAATGGCTGCTATTTTCAACTAATTCAAGACTTTTTAGTGCCATGGGTAAGAGAAAAATGTCAATTTGTGCTACTAGTTGTACTAGTAGGTTCACGGGCAAAAAAATCCCTTCTGGGCTTCGAGGTATCTTAAATACAATTTTGCTTAATAAAGCCAGACAATTTCATTGACTGATTGGCCAAGTGGTTGAGATCCTAACTGTGGAGCAAAGGGTCGCGGGTTCGATTCCCGCCCAGGACGAATATTTGTGTGCATGAACATCTCTATTTATTCCGTGATTAGGTGTAAGATATCTATATGTATATATTCTAAAGAAAATTTAAATATGTAGAGGTATCAGTTGTCTAGTAGCCATAATACAAGCTTTGCTTATTTTGGGACTAGACGGTGCTGCGTGGGATGTCCCAGGTATTAGTATTATTATTAGTCCTTAGAACCCGTTACTAGTTTTTTAAGAAATACCAAATCCAATCTCTTTTTGCGCTATCTAGCTATATGATTTTAAAATGTTTTAATCTGTCTTCATATGAAAAGTGCACATTATACCCAGGCGACCAGACCACACTGCAAATATTCTTTGATCTAAATATCTAATTTTAGTTCTGATAATGAGCAGGAAAATGGTGTCTTCTTCTTCTAAGTATGCTTTACGTTAACAGATTATTAATGGATGACGCTATAATAGTCGAAAGTTTGAAATTTACTTAGGGTCTAATAACTCGCTTAATGGGTAGAGACGGCTACTTATTTGGGACATCAGCCAGGCGCGGTACGGGAATGATACAAGATAAATTGACTATTTTGATTTTTATAGTCTCTATTATAAAGTAACTTTTATTACAAGAGATCACATGTAATACGTGTGTGGTCACGTAGCGTAGTCGACTAATTCGTCGTGCACTCGTGCGGGTGGACGGAAGGCTTGTTGCTGCTTCCTCGTTACATTGATAACTTATATATGTCTATGTATATGTGTCGTTACAAATGTGAATTCAAATTCTTTCAAATTAACTTGTAAACTATTGAAGTTAGTAACTGTCGTACTTCAAAGCACTTTGTCGGCAACAGATAGGGTTTTTTTTATTAATACTGTTTTTTTATATTATTGTTAAAATAAATGTACAAACTGGCTGGCAGATATAGGCCGCAAAAAGGAAAAAAAAAATTGAATGGTTGTTAGGAGCAACAAGTTGTAAGATCGATTTGAGAGGAAAAAAGTACTTGCGAAGATTAGATAAAAACGTTTGTTAAAATTAGCGACTATATCTGCCGCCCAGTTGAATTTAAAATCAGTGCCTTTTTTTGAACTTTACAGTCCACATTCCCTGATACACTTCTTTGTTGATTTAACTTAACCCTTTTTTCAAAATTTTCTTTTAGAAGCACAAATTGTTTGGACTATTTGTGGTACCCATCGGGTCATCGGTGGTACATACCATTATGACACGTTAGAACAAAAGATTTTGTGTACGCCATCATTAGCACAATATGAATTCAAGTCACTGATTCAAGACGCTAAATCGATAATTAAGAGAAAGCAAAAATCTAAATTAAATGCAATCAACCAGTCTAAAAAACTGTACATATGACGTGAGAATTCCTAAAAGCAAATATAGAGCATCCTGAAAAACATAAATTTCTAGGTAGTTAGGTATTGAGTAAATAAACTGAAATAAACATCGCTAACAAACACTGAGTAAACATACACCATTACATTGATTACATCATACCATTATTAATCAGACAGAGAGAAGACCTACTCCAAACAAATTTTTTGTCAAGATAGTGCTGCCTACGTTAGACGTCCATTTTTTTTTCACATGGTATACATTACATATACATATCTCTTTTTTTCACAATTCGTAGGCAGCACTATCTTGACAATTTTGTTTGGAGTGTCACTCCCCATCTTGTGACAAATGCGTGACATTGACCAGAGACGCTGACAGTACTTGATTCTTCTTGATGATGATTCTTATTGATTTTTTTAAAGCCAGGCTATAGATGTAACATTAAATCTACCTGGGACGTCATTTCCGGTATATTTTCAAAAAAATATAAAATTAAAAGTACTCGTTCAAAATTAAAAATATTCAAATCAGTTCTTTAAATTGGTCTATATTTTCAGAAAAAAAAACTAAAAATCATATGTTCAAAAAATCGGACAATGCCCATTGGGGAGCTTAATAAACATAAAAAGAACTAGAACAATAATAGGAACTGATGGACAGAATAAATATAAATATTTTCGTGTGCTGAAACAGGCACGTTGTGACATATTTATTAGAACTCTTACGAACTTAAACTACTGTTAAAATGGAATTAATGACCATTAGCCGATAAGTTATATCGACAAAAAAACGCAGAATTAACGATAGTTGATAAGAAGCCGGAAAGTGGTTAAATGGGCTTTATTGTTGGCTCACAGTGGCAATACAGTGCGCTATCGTGGGGCACGCGGGCGGACACAATCTTATCTTTGGTATTTTCTCAATGCTGACAGACATTATCGAGTGGCAATCGATGGAGGCCTTTAATTGATTCTGGAGCGGGCCGGTCCGCCCCGGCGAGCGCCACTTCGTCTTTTTCTAATCGAAATTCAACGGCAGTCCGCTCCGCCGTCCGGCTCGCGGAATCTACTTAACTGCTCAAGAATTATTGCATCGAATCGATAAGACATCGTATGGTAGTCGGTATATATAAAGCACAACGTCTCCACTTGTTCTTTTCTGTAAAACTTTTGCTAAGGGATGACACGTTTTTTTTTGAGGTGTTGTCTTCAGCGAGTATTGCATTTGTTATATGTACAGTAACAAATAAAATATTAATTGTGAATATTCTTTCGTGTAATATATTTGCAAATATACAAACTCCCGTCTAGTTTGCAGAGGGGTGGTATATATATCAACGCACCTACAATTGGTATTTAAAAACTATAATATCCCTCATACTCATACCCTCATAATATCACAAAATCGCTTTGTTATTGAGTTTTCAGCATTAAAGGGAAGGACTTAATAATCATTTTAAAAGCCTTATTCCTCAAATGAGATACAAAAGCTTTACACGAAATGATGTAAAATTTACGTCGTTTTCTTGTATAAACCTAATTTTGTGTAAGCCTATAAAGCAAAAATATTATGGCAAACGCTTTTACAGAATAAGTAGCCACCACAAAAAGTAAATTATACAGCATTTAGAGAACTTTCTGTGATATAAGCCTTTGTCGATGAACTTTTTTGTTGGTTGTGAATAATGCATTAAAATTTAACTAACTTTTACGAATACAGTGATTTTGTTATCGATCCTTCCATTTTCTTTTAAATTAAATAAATAGTTTTTCGTTTCTAACTATATTTCGAGCTGTAATATTTTGTAGTCAAAATAGCTTCGTTTTCATACTCATAATACTATTATAAGACACAGTAGCTACTTTCAGCGGTTCGCAGTGTCGGGCAACGTCCGCTCTTTAGTTTAATTAACCCCGAGGCGGACAACTTGCGCTGCGCTGTGATGCTGGCTCTTGCCGATTTCAACAATAAAGTCGAGCCGCCGCCGTCGGGTACTTTACTAGAGCTACAGTGTACAAATATAGGCGATAGCCAGTTAAAATGCATTTGCTAAAACAAACAAGAAAATCTTTTATCAAACATTTGAATAGTTTTCTTTGATTATGTAAGTAAAATGTAGATAAGGCTTTACATTCGAAATGGTAGCGGATAGTTCTGAATCAATTTTGCTACCATTCTGTGAACTATTGAAAGCAAATATAAAGTAATATTACTAGATTTTTACGTGAAATCTAAGTGGTATGCTAGTTAATTAACTATACCGCTAGATCACATAAATTTAATTAGCAATGCCTGATCCGGTAATAATATCAGTGAAATTATGTCATTTAATTAAAATTAGCTGTTATAGCTTACATTTTGCAAGTAATTTTTGTAATTTCTTAATATCTATTAATAATCTAAAAAATGTAACTGACGCAAAATCCAACTTATATTGAAATCGTTTTAAATTACCGCCTCGAATAGTCTTCTGTGTGTATTAGTATTATCTAATGTATCCATTCGATAGAGCTCCAGTCGTTCGACGTCACTCCAGCTCGTTCGAAGAGTTCGTTTCCGGCTATCTGTTCATAATCAAGACGCCGTATCACATATTAAAATCAAAACGTCCACTCGATAGAGTCGGCAGAATAGTCGTATATAGCCCATAAAAGTGACACCGCCGGCCCGATAGGAGTCGCGTCGGTCGACCGTGAAATTTAACAAGGAGCGTCTATCCTTCGAACACTCACATAAAAGAAATTCATTGATTTTCCAGCAGAGATGTCAACTGTGAAAATTGTACGCATATTTAAGTGTCTTTGTATGCCATTAGCGATGCCGGTAGTGCATAGCACATAACAAAGTTGTTCATGAGTGTCGCTATCAACAGCCGTTGTAAGTTATTTTCAGCTCTGATAATTATATCAACGTCATCTCGTCGCCTTAGTGAGCGGACGTCTCTGTCTACCTACTACGACGGCGAAAAAAAAAATAATAATAAAAAATAATAATTTATAATTATTGTTAGTGTTTTATATTAGTGCCAAGTAACACGTAACATTACAATGGAGAATAAATGTGTTAGGTGTAATGATGTGGTTAATGACCCAGTTATTTGTAGCAGTTGTAAAGGCTTTTTTCATAGTATTTGCGCCGGCCTGAGTGAAAGTACCTACCGGAAAATGAGCGCGGATAAGAAGGCGTCGTGGCGGTGCATTCAGTGTCGAAACTGTCCGGGTTCGACGGGATCGTCTGGAATACCTAGTTCGGCTACACAAGAAGGAATAATAGAAGTATTGCGTGAGATTAAGGAGCTTCGTTCAGAGTTTATCGAGATTAAAAACGAGATGAAAACTACTTCTATGGGTATACAGAGCCTAAATACAAAGTGGGCTGAGATGGAATGTCGCTTTGCAGGATTTGAGGATCGGTTAACCGTTGTCGAAAACAAAATGACTACCGTGTCCAAACTACAATCGGATTTACGAACCGCGAATGACACCATAAATACCCTCAAAATTGAAAATAACATTCGCGATCAGTACTCACGGCAAAATAACGTCGAGATCTCTGGAATACCTATTAGCACTGGTGAAAACCTGAAAAATATCGTGCATTCTGTGTGTAACAAAGTCGGCATCGATTTGGATGATAGGCTTATAGATTCTGTGCACCGAGTGCGTCGCTTCAGCGCTTCGTTGAATGCCGGGCGTGATCAGGGCCCGACAATAACTCGTCCGCCTGCAATAGTCGTCAAGTTTACTAGTCGTCAAAGTAAAGACCAGTTACTGGCGGCGGTACGCGCGCGCCGAGGGCTTACCACCGCCGACATCAGCATTTCCGGACCGGCTTCTTATATATACCTTAGTGACCATCTTACGCCGTCAAACAAGCTACTTTTAAGACATGCCAGGCAGTTAAAAGTAGAACTTAATTATTCATACTTGTGGATACGCGACTGTAAGATCTTTATGCGAAAAAATGACAAGTCGAAGGTAGTGCGTATAAACAGTCAATTAGATTTATCAAAATTAAAGTGACTTTTTCGATATAATTCGAGTTGGTTCAATATAATTATTAAGATTAAAATAGAATTCCGTATTTTAATATTAGGTATTTTTATGCTACGGCAAGGAGTTTCTAAGTGTTCATATTTAAATAACTGTTATGGTAACTTGTA
Organism: Luffia ferchaultella; assembly: GCA_949709985.1. Classification (NCBI taxonomy): domain Eukaryota; kingdom Metazoa; phylum Arthropoda; class Insecta; order Lepidoptera; family Psychidae; genus Luffia; species Luffia ferchaultella. The sequence continues at coordinate 558,343 of OX453247.1, read as the reverse complement.
CGTTCATTCATTGAAAACTATTATTAAGATTAAAATTAAAATTCGTATGTTTATATTAGCTTTTTTTATACTGCGGCAAGGAATATCTACGTGTTCATATTTATATAATTATTATGGTAATTTGTACGTTTATTCATTAAAAATTATTATTAAGATTAAAGTTAAAATTCGTGTTTTTATATTGGCTATTTTTATGCTACGGCAAGAAGTTTCTATGTGTTTATATTTAGTATATAGCTATTGTGGTGATTTGTTTGTTTGTACAAATAGAAAGCGATTATTCATGATATATGTGTTATCTTCTAATCTGCGAGGAATATTAAAATCATTTGTTGCGAAAATCATTTTCTATGCTTACCGGTGCTCCATATATTAAATCGTTAATTTGTTATTACCAAAACACGAGGGGACTTCGTACAAAGACCCACGATTTCTTTTTACAAGTCACACAGTCAGACTATGATTTTATATGTATTACGGAGAGTTGGTTGACTTTAGATTTTTATGATAGAGAACTTTTCGATTATAGGTATATAGTTTATCGTAGTGATCGCTCCGCTGAAGATAGCGGGGCGGAGCGCGGCGGCGGGGTGACCCTAGCCGTGCGCGGCGAGCTGCAGCCCGTACGCCGCGACTGGCCGTGTCCGCCGCGCTCCTCCGCCGAATGTTTGTGGGTGTCTCTGCCACTCGCATCTAACAATGTATATCTAAACATAGCGTGTGTTTACATACCACGGGGACAGGGGTATCGTGACGCGTTGACTTCCTTTTTTGACACCGCGGGCAGCATCATAGTTGACCGACCTAATGATGTTTTTTTATTGACCGGCGATTTTAACATATGGGAAGCTATGTGGGATAATCCAGATTTTATCTCTAAGCAGAATTTCTTACAACTATTTCCTAGTGGTATTTTCTCGGTGCAGCTACTGGGCGAGTTTTTGTCTTTCTCAAATCTCAAACAATTCAATGGTAATTTTAATGCAAGTAACAATATCCTTGATTTAATTTTATGTAATAATTATACCGATTGTCGTGTGTCGCATTGTAATAACTCGCTTACTCCTGAAGACATTCACCATAAATCCCTAGTGATTGAGTTGTCCTTAAGTTATACTACACCTTTGAAGTCCGCTGATGTATGTGTTTATAATTTTATGTCTGCTGATTATGAGAAAATTAACAACTCATTAAATAAAATAGACTGGTACACGTTATTCAGCGATTTGGATATGGAGGCATGTGTGGCTAAGTTTTATTGCCTATTAAATGATATTATATCACAATACGTCCCTCGACGTACTTTGAAATCAAGTAGTTCAAGCCCTTTGTGGCACAGCAAGCCACTAAGAAAACTGTTAAATGAAAAGCGAAAATATCATAGCCGTTGGAAAAAATATAAGAATCCGTTAGATTATGAAAGTTTTAAAATATTGAGAAAGAGGGCTAAATTAATGACATTAGAATGTTTTAATTCATATATATCATATTCAGAAAATAAAATTAAACAACACTCTAAATATTTTTGGACATATGTCAAATCCATCTTCTCAGGCAATAGTTTGCCTCAGACAATGTATTATAAGGGATCAACTGTATGCGGCGGGGATGCAATTTTCTGTGCATTTAATGAGAACTTTCACTCCGTTTGTGCTCCAATGTGCTTCAGCACTGGTACTACCCATCACATTGTTATTTAATAAATCTCTTAGGGAAGGCTGCGTTCCGAAAATATGGAAGTTAGCCTGGGTCACTCCCATTCCTAAAGGTGCTGTCAGCCAGGATATTGCAAAGTATCGTCCTATATCAAAATTGTGTCAGTTTAGCAAAATTCTTGAAAAGATTGTTACAAATCAGATTTTTGACGCTGTCCGCCGCTTTATTATTCCAAATCAACATGGATTCGTGAGAGGTCGTAGTGTTGACACAAATTTATTGAGTTTTATCGATGTCATATTGGATGCTATGGACGATAATTGTCAAGTTGACGCCATGTATACCGATTTCGCTAAAGCGTTTGATAAAATCTGTCATAATACCTTGTTACTGAAACTTTGGCGACTAGGTATTCACGGTGATCTATTGCGATGGATTAAATCTTATGTAAGAAACAGAAGTCAGGCTGTGGTAATGGGTGGGTTTTCATCGCAATACAAAGATATCAGCTCTGGTGTTCCTCAAGGTTCGCATCTGGGTCCTCTATTGTTCACCCTGTACATTAATGACATAACTTCAGTAATTCGGAACTCTGATGTTCTTCTTTACGCTGACGACACTAAAATTTTTAGAATTATTCATGACCAGAAAGACTGTGCTCGTTTACAAACAGACCTAAATTCATTCGAACTGTTTTGCAGGTCAAACAACTTATTTTTAAACCCAGACAAATGTTTTACCATTAGTTTTACTAGAAAAAGAAATTTTATAAATTACTCTTATAATCTCTGTAACACGGTTCTCTCACGAGTTACACAAATCCGAGATCTGGGTGTTATCATGGACTCTAAATTAACATTTGTCCCACACATCGATAAAATTGTAGGAAAATCATATAAGCAGCTTGGTTTTATACTTCGTGTGGCCAAACCGTTCAGAAATCCTTCTACCTACAAAATTTTGTACAACAGCTATGTTCGCAGTCATCTTGAATTCGCATGCGCTGTCTGGCATCCTTTGTATGACATCCACAAAAGTAGGCTGGAGCGGATCCAGCGGATATTCGTTAAGTCCCTTGACTATAGAACAGGTTTTCACTATATTGATTATGAAACATCCGCTAATAGACATAGTATCCAGCTACTGGAGCATCGTCGTGACTGTGTTGACGCTGTAATACTTTACAAAATAGTTAATAACTTTGTGGATGTCCCCTCGTTGTTGGAAAACATTTTCTTTCGTGTTCCTCGCCGACGGGAGAGAAGTTGCCGTCAAAAAGCTTTTTTTTCAGTTACAAATTCTAGAACATGTTACGGTAATAATAGTTTCTTGAGGCGTGCTTGCCGGTTGTATAACAATAAATTATGTGATATCGATATTTTCAACTGCACTTTAATTAATCTAAAGAAACTGGTCTTGACAGTTTTGTCGAATGGAAATAGCAGTCAGCAGTACCTAACTGTTTAATTTGTATTACTCTATTTTATTATATTTAGTTTATATGTGTGATGTTACTGTAAATTTTTTGTTGGATGAACTTTTGTTTCTATTTTTTATATAATCTATTTTTTGTAATAAGATATGAGGCTCTAGGTCTATAAGAAATTAAATGTTTATATGTAAGTTATGTAAAAGACTGTTTGTCTCTAATAAATAAAATAAAATAAAAAAAAAATTATATTCAATATGTTTCTTCTGCAGAATAATATTTATCACAATGTGATCGAATTGACAAATTAAGTTCTGGCTTTAAGTGAGGCCTTGTAGTGCGTGCGGAGACTCTTTCAAAATGTGGATATCGAGCTTTAGTATAGAATTATTTTTTTTTATTTATGATATTTTAAGCAAAAACCGTTGGCTTGGTAATTATTTTTTTCAGGAAAGGAAGATCTCTATCCTCAAAAATATTATTGCAAAAAGTTAAAAATAATTCTGGTATTTTGACGTATTAGAATTAAAGTATGTAAAATAATTACATTTAGCACGTATTTTCTTGTTTTGAATATCTAGCAGATCCTGCCTCAATATAGTTTTTAACAATAAATTTTCAGTAAAAGTAAAAAAAATATGTAGGATATAATTTATGTTTTTTATCTCTTTCATGTCAAGTCCAATATTTAAATTTTTACTGATGATGATTTATCGAATAATTTTAGTGTAGTAAGTATAATTTAACTTGAAACTGAGAAAAAAAATATCCAGTATTTTTTTTCCAGTTTATGTTCACACAACTTAATCCTCTGTGAGTTGTCTGACAGCTACCTATAATATGACTAAGGATGTTAAATCGTTTGTTTATTTTCATTACTCAATTCACACAATATATTGAAAAAAGTATTTACAAACTTTTTGCCTTTTATATCTTGAAATTTAATATAAAAATATTTTAAATTATAAAGAATGCCGAATAAACAGTTCTTTATTTCGTAGTAAACTACTGTTTAAAGAAAGTATTTCCTACATTTTGAAAACGGTTCCCGGTCATACTATATGACAAATAGCCAAACTTTTGAATTCAATTATTTAAATATGTGCAAAAATAATTTATTTTTAAAACTAAGTTGGTATTTTCTATGAATATTATTTTTGTTTCTTGTAATGTATTAAAGGTGAGAGAAATGTAATACTAATCAATCTTAAATTAATTCATCTGTTTCTTCCTCTACTAAAAAGCTATTGAAAAGCTGAATTGATTTACTTCAAAATGTACATACCATGAACCAATGAACCAAAACTGTAAGTTTACCTACCTATACACTGCCGCGGAAAACTTCTCTTGTGTATGTGGAATCCGATCATATTATATTTATCTTCGAATGTGGTAAGTACCATGTACCATTTTACAGTTTCTAACTAACTGATTTCCTTTATTAATAGAAGTGTTTAAAAAACCTACAAATAGATGTATTATCGAATCGATTTATTTGAAAGGGTTCCCATTTTCTGTATAATAAAATACAAGGCGAAGCAGAAATAAGCGGTTATTTCACATTGTTTTAGGACATATTTCAAAATGGGGTTCTGAGAATAAAGTGTTTTTTCAGTGTCGCGTATGCATTTAATGTAAGCAATATCAATTCATTGTTCCCACAATGAAGACACATTGTATGATCCGCTCACGACCTCTGTAAAAGCATAAAAGTGACAAGGGTAAACCCCTTTTTCTTCATATACCCGCCCGCCACGATACGCCTTAGTATTTCATATTAAAAAAGGCTATATTATCTTTTGGAAAATGCATGACGTATTCTCCTTTTAGTTTAACGTCCTGTGTGAGCTCAGATGGGTTTAGATTATTCAACAAACATAATATTAATACACGCATACAGGTAAAATTTACTCTAGTCAGTTTTATACTTTTGACTGGTTTTATTAATGTTAAACTTAAACGAATATGCTTAGGCATTTTTACCTGCTAAAGTATTTGTGTTTACCCTAGAGCCTTTCTCGGGTTAGTTTAATGGACAGTATATATGTTTTATATGTTGTTTTTTTTTAAGATAAATAACTACAAACCCAACTAATTGCTTCATAGTAATTACTGGGTTTTTTCGTTTAGCTTCAAAATCCATAAAATTAAAGACATGACATAACTTATCATACATACCGATTTGTAAATAATGAAAAAATATCTTCACAGTTTTTAAATCATCTCAATTTTAATTTATCAGCTAAGTTGCATTCTACATTTCAAACAGAATTAGTAGCGAATCCTACACAAACAAATACTTAGAACATTTATACAATGTGTAGATGTTTCTGGTTACGGCAACAAGAAAGTTGTTGAAAATTTTTAAGATTGTATTATGTTCCAAAGCCCGAAGAGCCCCTCCACTATTGTGTTTTGATCGCCGGACCAGATGGTGGAACTCCTTTCACTGTATTCGCTTTAGTTATCATTTGTTAATATAAAGTTCAGTTCCGTGTGTTTTGTGGTATGATGTACACCAAGTATGAATAAATGGGTCGGCATTTTTTCGATAAAAAAATCTGTTTTGAACAATTCCCGCGCTTGTAAATTGAAACCTTACAGGACTCCTGTAAGAGTCCTGTAACGCTGGTTTTTAGCAGTTCACTCACTACTTACGTACTGTTTTTTGTTTCGACTCGTGCGTGGCGGCCCGGAACCGATCTCCTCACCCGCGCCAACTACTTCGTAGTAGAGTTACCGACAGCAGACACGAAGACCGTCAGTTTTAATTGATTTGTTTGGAGAAGTCCAAAATTCGTTATTTGTTTGATATTGTCAGCATAAGTGTAAACAAAATGAACATTGTAAGCACAGTGTATAAATAGGGTAAATTTTTTTTTAGTGATGTCTAGCAACGGAGTACGTTTGATTTTTAAGTGTCGGATCACAAAGATGAATAAACGCCACAGAGTCAAACGAAACACGTTGCTACGATTATATACGCTACCAGTGACATTGCGTTTTATAACAACTGGTGTGTATTTCCTAAAATTTGGTAATAGCTGCGTTTCAGCACTAAAGACGCAGATCTGATGAGCCCCTAAATAAAAAAGTTCAAAAATGAATCTTTGACAACTTTGCCTATTTGAACTAGGTCAAATGGGGTCATCGTGTCTTTATAGAGCTTCAGAGCACACTCACGGAAAAAAATAATTTTGTAATTTTTAAAGTGTTTTTTTAATCAGTTTACACGCAAATGGAAAATTAAAAATTTTGCGTTCATAAATTAATAATGTAATAAGTAAAAAAAATACCAATTAAACTAATGTATGTTTAAAATGGAATCCAAAATGAGTTTGAACTTACAAAAATATCGACATTTTAAAAGAAATTTAACAATTACCTTCGTCTTTGATTGTGTACTTTCACAAATTACCAATCTAATCAGTCATTTAGCGATCAGAAGAAACTGATCGAAAAACTCAGCTACATGACAATAGTCGAGTTTATTAGCTTATATGATCAATAAATGTATTTCAGAAGATAAAGTTGTCGTTTAGTACTCAATTTCAGTTTATTTTACCTGTGCTACTTGCCAGACGCTGGACAGTACACGTTAATTGGCTTCCTTTATTGACTTCACATACTAATTTGAAAAGCAACTTCATATAGGTTCATAAAATATGTACATTTTGAGGAGGAGGTGGGAAACAGCCTACATAGCGTGACAGTAGGTATATAGCGAGAGGAGAAGGGTTCAATTCAAACAGAAAGTTATGCAAAATTATTTATTTTTAATTAATCATATTGACAAATAACGATCTCTATTGATTGGTTTGTTATAGCACACAACAAACATAAAAGAGATCGACGTAGCGTGTAGCATTAGCGAAGAGGTCTACGAAAACGAGACAACGTGTTACGACGCAGAAGGATGACATCTGAAATACCTAAATCTTCGTGACGTGTTTTGTGGAAAGTCTCAAGAAAGCATCACTATTTGCAACATATAGGGCAATTTGTTTTCAGTTTTGGGACCGCGTTAAATATCAAACTATATAGATAGTAGGAACATGCTGTCGCTGTGAAGTGAGATGTCAGCCGCTCGTACATCACCCTCTATCGGATGTAAACAACGCATAGCAGCGGTAAATGTTATGTGTGATTTCATGTTTTTTCATTTAAAGTTAACTTTTCATCATTATTTATTTTGGGTAATGTCTACGTGTTATATTGTCTTTTTTAAGTTCGTCGAGTTTTATAATTTTATTACATTCTTTTTTTAAATTCTTACCAATTATTAGAAAATAGTTTCCAAGAGTATTTTAAACCTCTCTCTCATTTAGCAACTTTAAGGTATTTTAAGTATAAGCCTAAGTATAAAGGGTAAGTGTAAAATTAACTAGTATAATATTCACGCGTCTCGGTAATTAGTTTGTGCCGCTCGACGCCGGCAGAGTGGAGTCGTTCATCACACGCTTATCGCTATCCCCCTCCCCCCTTCCAACAACGGCCGAGTTTGCAAATGGTCAAACTCGATTTTACAACAAATCGACGATACCACGAAGCGAACTGTAGCTGCCTCCGTCACAGATAATACGTTGACAAAATATTTCCCATTTGTTATATTCGGACAACGGGTTTGAAACATTTCGATGGTTTCGACGCAATCGAAATCAAGCCTATGCGTATCAAATTTTAGAAAACAATCAGCTAATGGGGTCCTACCTACAATATTTTAACAGCAAACATAAACGATACGATATCGTTGAATTGGGGTAATGCCAAAATAACAGTCCTTGCTGCGCTAATTGGAGTCGGGGACAATATCCGATTCAATTTCAATTCCACTGAAAGCACCAACTCGTTGTGGAACTGCCACACCTACATATGTGTTACTCTTAACCATATGGAAAACACGCACATAAATTATGTTTGCCTGGTACATTCTACATTACCGTTTTACTTTGAAAAGATAGGCCCAACTAAATGAATTTTGAAGCTTAAGTGCATAAAAGACTAGTACGAAAGGTCTAAAATTGTTGTTGATTTGTTTGCGTCACATTTTCTATGACGTGAAATGTACTGTTTTTTTTTTTCAGAAAATGAGAAATAAAACCTTTTTAAGGTTTCATATTTTAAAAACAACATCGGAAAATCGAGCTTCAGATTTTTTTTCAGGTATTTAGATGCGAATCACATACCGATTAATTATGAATATTTTTCGATATTACATATGAACTGGTAATTTAAATAAAAAAATCATGAATGCAATTAGTTTAACATTCTATTAGAAATAGCATCATCTCACAAAATTATGAGGTAACAGTTGATATCATCCGTCAGCAACAAGTACCACAATTATTTAAAGTGTTATATTAAATTGTTAGGTATTTAAAAAAATAATTTTACTTTAGAATCGCGTTTCTCATGAAATATAACTAACTATATACTTATGTAACTTTAAAAAGCAAAACTTTATCAAAATACAAAATTCCATCCAAATCCTAAAAGCCATTTTCAAAATAGAAATATTATGTACACGGACACCACATAAAATAAATTTACATTATATACACAAGAATCGGTCGTTTAATAGTAGGTATAAGATACTTTTAAATGAAAGTGACCGTTCGTAAGGGAATATTTTCATGTCTCATAACTACTAGCACTTTCATTTGATATGGCACATGATGTACATATGAAAAGTTTTTTTTTCAACTTTCTATATTGCCTTCCAAATTAATTAACAAAATAAGAATTCGTTTATTGTTTCATTTTTCTGTGAAATATACGTAAATGTCCTTATTATTATCAAAAAATTTCAAGAAAAAATTTTTTTGAGAAAATGGTTCATTTTCGTACAAAATATTTTAAAAAATATTGTTATTTTTTTCACTTTCATTTGCGTCCCATGATACATTCGAGAAAAGTTAATATCTTATTTGCCTCTAAAATTTATTTCCAAAATGAGGGTTTTTTTTATTTTCGCTATACTGCAATCATTATTAATATACTAATTACGGATCATCTAACTCGGTATATATACCAAATTTTAATTTTTTTCTTTCAAATTATTCGGAAAAAGAAGGACTGCAGCGGACATATAGACAGACAGACAAACAGACACCAAAGTGATCTCTATGATTTCCTTTTTAGGGTTCCGTAGCCAAATGACTAAAAAGGAACTCTTATAGTTTCGCCATGTCCGTCCGTCTGTTCTGTCTGTCTGTTTCATATCGAATGGGAAGAACCTTAAAAATAAACTAAATAAACAAATTCTTTCATTGAAATGCTCACGTGCGTTTATATCATAATATTTGCTATCCATTTTCTCAAAATACACTAAATACACACTAAGAGTACAAAAAAATTCAAAAATATTACCGAAAGCAAACAACAGGTATTTATTTGATAAATACGTATACCTAAATCGCAAATGGCCCTATATTGTGGCAGAATTATGACGGTAGCCCTTTCAATTACTTTTATTGATTTTTAATTCCAAACACAGGAGCTTTAATTAGAAAAGATCCCTAAATTAAAACCTTCCAGGTTATATTTTCATTAAGAATAGGCAGAAGTTAGAACGGAAATCTCATGTTTAAACCCCTATTATATACAGGAAAGAGCGAATACATTCCTAGATCAATGTATCATTGATATATCGAGTTAGGTGTTATAATAATTCTAAAGTGTTTATAAATAAATTAATATGCAACTCAATTGTTATATTTATTATGTGTTTGAAGGAACAAAAAGGTCCAGGCGGCGGCGACGCCACACAATCTCCGTGTACGCGGGCGCGGGCCGAGGCGACGTCCAGGCGTATTCCCTCTGACAAGGGTAAATCCCTTTTCTTCATATTCCTGTCCACGTTTCGAGGGCCACGTCTTTTTATATTTACTGGCCGTTTACGAATAAATATATACCGGAAACGACGTGCAAACAACGCGCCCCTCGCCCCTCTTAATCTGTCTACGCCTCGCTCGGCACGCTCACAAAAAGTAACAACCCGAAAGTAGTATAGTAGAAATATTAGATTCTTTCATATGAAATTGGCTTTTTATATGGAAAAACTAAAATGAAAAAAAATGTGAAGTTATACATTTAATCAACCGAAGTATATACTATTGTTGTCTATGCACTTTCGCCATTTTATAGGAAGTTCAATGAATCTGAGAAAAACAAATTGATGTTATCCAGCTGCAGATGTGAACAGCTAGCACAATCCATTTTCCCGTGTGGTCGGTGAATTCAGTTTTCTTGCGTATGTGTTCATTACTATATATAACGTATACATCACAACAACGTCTACGCTCCAAACTAAGCATTAGCTTATATTTTGGGTACCTAGCGAAGACACCACATACATATAATATAACAACCAAGACCCGGAATCAGTATCAATATTTATCATATAAATACTAACCCGACCTGGGATTCGAACCCAGGACCTCCAGCTTTGTAGGCAGGGTCGCTACTCACTAGGCTAAGCGGTCGTCAAGTGTTGCTTTGCCGCAATACCGCTATGTTATGTATTATTATATGTATTACGTAAATTCACATCCCGTCTCGTAGAGAAAGTGCAAGCATACACCTTGTGCTTTTTTTACTACTTACACATAGTACATTTTTCTATTTATTGTGTTGTAAATATTATACAAGTAAAAATATTAGTTAATTGTAATAAAACTGTATGACGGATCGGAATACAACGCTTTAAGCGTTCTCGTGCCCCATAGCTCATATACCCCTCGCTCCACTGCGTCCCGCTACACCTAAAACTGGTTACGGTGACGCGACTTGTGCCTATGTTCGGATCTGCCATAAAACTTGATTGGGACTATGACACTGCCTAAACTGCCTACCTAGTTTACAGACTACAGTCACAGATGAATAGATATTCATACAGAAGCCAAGCTACATAGAAACGGTCCACTGTAGGTAGCACTCACAAATAGCGCGGTGATGTGCGCGTCACTTCTCACCGACGACGACGACGGGTTCACGTAAGCTCCGGCCGGGGTAAAAATTTGTTTGAACAAGCTCAATCGGCGTATAAACGACAGGGCTGCTGCTGCGGTGCATGCATTCAACGCCATTTATGAAGATTTTTCGAGTGATTTTGTTGATGAATTATGGATTTTCCCACTTCAGTGTTTAAAATAAAATAAGATAATATCGATTAAAGTAGTAACACATTAAAAAAACAACAAAAAAACTTTTAAAGGGTTGATAATTTATAACTGATTTTATTTTAGGACGTGTCAAATTACACTAATTATTACTTTTTTAAATATTATACATTTTAGTATGTATGTAGTATGTACCTTATTTTATTTTTCTCGCTAATTTTGTTCAACGTGTAACAGGTGTCAACCCTATGAGAATAGTTATGAATTTTGTACCTTGTTAGAGAGCATGGACTCTGTATGGATATCTGCTCATGTGAATGTGCTACAGAACTGTATTATTAAAAAAATGCCGGAGTTACTTTTATTATATCAGAAGATCGCTAATTTGATGCCGTAATGAGCTGCGCCATATCGCCTAGCCGGCATGGGGCGGGACCACGGTCTACCGTTCTTTGTTTGCACACTGCAATACGATCTCGCTGCCTCTATCATTTTGTACTACACGTTATTGATTGTATAAAATTTACTACATCTTGTAGTTACATAGTGACGATATATTCATAAATATCGAATGAATGACAACAGATGCAGTTTACCTACAACCTTTTTGTATTTTAAAACTTTTTCAACACCCACACAACAGTTAATTTCATACTGAATATTTGCCGCTCATTGATGGCAGTCTTTAAAAGTCACCAACGTGCACTGGTGCAGCGTGGTGGATTAAGCTCCAACCCTTCTCATCACAAGGAGATGTCTAGACCCCTGCAGTGGGGTATTAATGGGCTGATGGAATGGTATGGCAGGTGTCGTAGTGACTTTAGAAAAGCTTTTTTAATAATTTCTAAAAAAATACGAGTGCTCTGTAGGTGACTGGAATATTCAATTTCATTTATTACTATCGTACTAGCGTTCAATCTCAGATCTGACCAGAGCTAAATGTAATCTACACTAACACTTAATTTTACTTCGAACCCTTTTTAAAGGTACGTTTTTCTGGGTATTATAATAGTAGATTGTTACACAAGAGATGAAAGAGAGGCGCGAGGGCGCAAATAGTCCGAGTGCCTAAATATGTATTTCACCCGACGTAACCACTCTGCTTTTCATTTCGAATATGAGTAAATTAAACAAAAATGCATTAAATCCATATCTTAATTTTACGTAAACGTAAATAATAAGCACTCGACAAAATAACTGAAGATCGAAACGCCGTTTTCCCGCTTTTATTGTGTTTCTTTTGCTGTGACGTGCTACCAGCCAGTATTTTTTATCATAGATGATCTATTTTTTATCAGCTCAAATCTATGTCAATTAAAATAATAATGTAGTTAAAATTAAATTATAAGTATAAAGTCATGTCACAAAATTGTTGATAATATTTTTTAATTACAATTTTACTCTGTAATATAACAGAGTGGCTGTATTAGAAGTTATTAAAAGTTGGGACATGGCTAGCATAGTTTTTAAATTAAACCCCACCTTTGATACATAGGATGTAGGTTTGATCTGCGACATAGGCGTTTTAACCGATGCAATTTATTTTTTATAATATAAACTTAAGTCAAAAAATGTTATAGATGGGTGTATTCCATCAGAGGAGCAATGAACGCTTGATTTAAAAAATGTAAATCCGCCTTGTTCTGCTGTCATAGCTGTATTTGCAAAGGTGATTACGTAAAAAAGAAACAATAAATTTGAAAAAGTGGAGGAGGTTATTTACTTAAATGGATTTTTTTAGTTATATTCAAAAACTGTTTTGCTCATTTGAAGCCTCAGGTGCGAAATATGAGCATCCGAAATATTTTATAGTAAGTAATAAGTAAGAATAAGAAAGTAAGTCTACATTTTGTAACATTTCATTTTACAGATCAATAATCTGCAAAATAAAATATGAAAATAATTATTTGAAAGTACTTGCAAAGAAAATTAAATTAGTGCCATGTTGTAAAAATAGGTTTTTATGATGTATTATAAGAAAAACTATCATTTACCATTTAGCTCAACGTATATGGTTACGATTTAATGCATGTCCGACACGCACTTCCGGTTTTTGACAATGGCGTCGTCCCACAGAGCATAACGCCTCTTCGCTTTATACATATTGTATAGAAAAAGGTTCAGATTATACTTCAAAAATACAGGATTGTTGCTTTTTAATATAATATTTCTTATTTGATGTAAGTAGCTGAACGGCTATTTAGACTGGATGTTTAAGTTGTCTAAGCCTAGAGCATCATCATCGCCCGTGTCTCTCCACTGCAAGATATAGGCCTCTCCCAAGGCTCGCCACCACACACGGTTCTCCGCCGTTCGCACCCAACTACCCCCCGGTATGGTGCTTCAGGTCATCTGTCCACCTGGCCGGGGGGCGTCCTACGCTTCGCTTTCCGGTACGTGGCCTCCATTCGAGAACTCGTCTACCCCATCGGTATCAGTTCTACGGCAAATGTAACCGGCCCATTACCACTTCAGCTTGCTGATCGCTTCGGCTATGTCGACAACTTTAGTTCTTTGACGGATTTCAGTGTTTTTGATCTTATTCATCAAAGAAACACCGAGCATAGCCCGCTCCATAGCCACATCCACAATGTATGAAGACCAAGGTCTTCAACCAAAGCATCCTACCTACAATGACGTATGGTGCCGATGGACTCTCACGGCAAGATTGATCCACACATTTACAAAGTTCATGCGAATACCGCATTCGCATGAACTTTGTAATCAGGTTCATTTAACATCGCATTTAGCATGGCTCTATAACATTTTTTATTTTAGGCACGCATCAAAAATATGTTTCAAAAGCAAAATACCAACGCAACGTCAGTTGTGGATCTTCCTGTGGTAAAACCAAGTGAAATAGTTTTTTATGTAGCCGATTATGAGACACAAAATATGAAAGAATGTGATCAAGCATGATCCTTTCAAATATAGGTAATCCTAAAATGTTCAACAAATTTAACTTAAAATAAGAAAGACGTTAAATAAGAAATTAAAATATTCTATGCAATAATACTTTGGAAAATAAATTACTGCCGCTGGCAGTCACTTTTTGATTCAGCAAACCGTCGCGTCGATGGAGCCAGTGGAAATTTTTGGAGAGAAAATCTAAAAGCACTCTTACTATAAATCTATTACAAAAACTGTTACGTAGTGTTTGATGTCTGTACTAGGAACATATTGTTGGGAAATCGGACACTTGGATTGTTTTATTTATTCATACCTTCGTGTTTTTGTTTCTATTATGACACACTCAAGAATCAACCAACGGATTTTGATAATAGATTCAATACAACGACATAATATCGAAAAGGTAAAATCTCTTTATTAGTTTTCGAAGCAGAACAGGATTTCAAAAACAGTTTACATTAAGATGTATGAAATTTGTGTTAGTATACAAGTATAGAGGAAAACGGAAATAAAAAAACTAATCGTGAGAACCATGTAGATAACAGAAAAAAACTAGTGATAAATAAAAACCCAGTTTTACTCGTGGATCAGTGTTATGAGCGTTCGTCGTGATGGGTTTGTAGTTACAAGGACCTCTCGTCCCGGTAATTCAACAGTTTGTTCTCGACTGTTGTTCGGCCGACAACTAAATGACAGTTCAACCGACAGCTGGACATGGAGGCATTATTTTAATCCGCGCGTCCGTCTGTCCGACGGGCGACAGCGTCTGACGCGGGTTAAGCCGTCCTTACGTCTATAAGGCGATGGATTGGACAATACATAGACCTGCTTGATGGACTGTGCTTCATAGACGTCCACATAACCGTTGTCATAACCTCTGATCGTTATTGATAAAACACAACGATACGATTCTCATGTATATATTATATAAGAATAGACTATGTCCATTAATTCGTTTATCATCCTCATGCCTCAGGAGGAACTTAACGGATTTGAATATTTTTTAATATTATTTTTCTAATACTCTTTGGCAATGAAAATTTGTAGGAATATTTTAATGTTAACAAAAGAGGTTGGTAATGAGATGGGAACAGAAATAAAGCACCGAAAGTAACATACACTGGTACAAGTTTCAGGACTAGGTTTTCGTCTCGACGTCTGAAAGTATCGAATCAGCGTCCAAACAGAGAACTATTAAATACTAGCGTAGAGAAGCGACACTGTCGTATACGTGTGAACATTAACTTTTTCACGGCGCTATATCTACAAGGTTATCACTTAATGTATAATTTAATTGGCTTGTTTTTGTTTTGCTTTTGAATGCTATAATATAATATTTCATTACTAATTGTCGCGGAATTATAAAATGAAATGGAAAAGATTTAATTAACATGACTATGCCATGAACGGGCATGAAATGTCATAAAAGCCATGACATGTTAAAATTTATGTCATAAATCGTCATGACAGTCAGGAAATATCGTAAAATGCCAGGAGAGATCATGAAAGGTCATAAAATGTCATAAAAGTCATGAAATGTCACGAAATGGACATTTTTTTAAAGTGGACAGGTCCATTGTGTCAATATGACCACTTTATTGATTCTATAAGAAGCAGACAAATTTAGTATAATTACTGCTTGAGCTATTGAGTACCACCGTATTGGATTTATTATGACGTCACATACACACACATGTTACACACATGTTATTCTGGGTATTTAAATATATCTTTCTACCAAATTTCACTAAAATCAGTTCGGTAGTTTAACTATAAAGAAGTAACAGACACACACAAATCAATTTTTTGAAAAAAAAAATCCATTTCACTCTGAAAATTGCTATTAAATTACTGAAAAATTCCATCCATATGGATTTTTTTAAAGGAATTTTAAAAATAAACTTTATACGATAGCAAAATTTATACAAAATTAAATGCGATTGGAGAACATGGAACAAATAAGCAATTAAAAGTTTATCTCAGTATCTTTTTTTAAAAAAGATGTTCAACATTGTTTTAAGTGGCCTGACCTGCCTAACAGGACATTTTAAATATTCATAACTCGGTTACTAATTTTGTATTTTTTAAAATATTTCACAGATTTATATATTTAGAGAATTACTTAATTAAAACAATTTAAAAAAATATTTATTATTTAAGTAACTTTAAAAATATCTATATATTCTTAGAAAAAATAACAAATCAAAATATTTGTACAAGTTGGTGTAAAGTAAGAAGGTATCTACCTAAAAAAATGACCTAAAATAAATTATATCAAACCCACGTTTAGCCAAATAAACACAACAATATTTTTGGTAAAAACAAAAATTCATATTTAAATAATAAAACAGGTCCCAAGATCATAGAAAGAAATGGTATTGGTATTTGTTATATTTAAGAGACAGATAAGACATGTGATGAGAGTGGTTTGGCACGCGTGCGCATTTCATACTTGGTTGATGTTACGTTGCGATCGACCTACTCGTGACCACTGATTTGTACTCGTAATGTTATATACCGAACACTACTCATAAATTGAAATACCTTGGCAGAATCTTTGAAATCCTCTTCAATATTTGTCATCTTCCTCCTTTATATTTCACCTTTCTCGTACGCATGTGTAGGCGTCCATAACAGCCTTTATTTGGTCTATCCATCTCATTCGCGAGCATCCACGCGCTTTAGTGTTTTTATCCTCTTAATACAGAACCATTTTCATAAACATGCATTTTGTGTGATGGCACGTTATCACCTTTAACATAACGTGTCCGATAAAAAGGGACTTTGTAGATGCATTTCCCGTTAGTACCAAGTAGTCAGTTTAAACTAGACGAGGTAGTCCGCAGCTCGTTCGCTTTGAACATTTGAGTCACGAACGGCGCGACAGGGGGGCGGGGCACTTCACGCGCCGGACAACTTTTGACGACACACTGGCTGCATGTTAAACACACACTCCGGGAATTAACTTATCAAACTCACAAAGCGATTGGTGAGAAATATTTGAAAAGTAAGGGTAAGCCTGTAAGCTTTTACATGATAGATTCAACCCACTTTTAAACAGGGGAGGTGATTTTCATACACACATAGACACACTTCTTTCCCAGAGGAATAAGAAAAGATAATACATAAATCTCCAGTTACTACGTTATTCCCGTCATCCAAGGGAAGTTATTGGTTTGGGTCCGATTTTCGAAAATCGAGTTTTCAACAGACATTCACGTTTTGAGGTCCTGGGAAGCCATTTTGACTATTTCCTGCTGGACGTTCGTATGTTGTGTGTGTGTGTAACTTTTTGGCGTACGATATCGTGAGAACGAATCAACCGATTAAGACCTACGATACGGCGTTCGAAAGGGTTTATCAAGACTTAGATCTGATTAGATTTTGAAGTCAACCGGTCGAGGTATTTAAAAATATTCAAAAAATTAAAATTACATTAATATTTTTTTTAACGTTTTTTTAGATAACTTTGAGATTTTTCAACCGATCAACTTGAAATTTTTTAAACGGTTTATTTTGCATATAAAACTGCGTTGAATGCCGTCAAAAAAATGAAAATCGAACGACGCATTCAAATATCGCACTTCATAAATTTCCGAAAATGTGTTTTTTAACATAAATTTGAAATTTTACGACCAATCGATTTTTGACTTTATACAAAAATTTATGCTTACAATACTAGAATAATACTATTACTACTACAACAATAATAGAGCAATAGCTTTTAAGCTCAATAGCTTTCAAATAGGGATATTCTCGAGCGCTTTCATCTCGAAAATAGCGGAAAGTTTCAGGGATGGCCTGCAGGGTCAACCGATTTTTTTCATAGATGCTGTCACTTCGGTGAAGATTTGTAACTTAATCAATTTCTTATTTATTAGTTATCATGGCTCAACTTAGATTGACTATCATTGTCTCTGACTTTAAGTGTGTTGCGTAAGTATCAAGATAACAGATGTTAAGGACGCGTGCACTAAAAATATTATCTTTAGTGCTCGTTATAAATAAAGAGTACAATTTATGTAGATGATCGTAATCTATTATACGCCTATATGCCAATCTGCTCTCTGTTCACTATACTAATTTACTTATTATATTGTTATGTAAGAGTTATCTCGGAACGAATGAAGAAAATGAATTAAACCCTTTATTTGGTGGATAGGCTTAGAAAGGGTAATTCAAAATCTACCGATGCTTCGGAAAATTAATACCGTTGGGAAGAAGCGCCAAAAACTCAACAGTTATATGTTTTCTAGGTATTTGAAAAAAAAGATTAACAGAAAAAATATCACAGAACAGAAAATGTAAAGTTTCACGTTTACAAATAACTGCCTGTGAATGGTGAATTCAGGTTGCTTCGTAGTTTCAAATAATCCCTAAACAGACTTTTTTGAAGCTAAAGTTTTAATATAAAGCCTTTCACATTCCGCTCTTCAATTATTCTTACTGCCACTTACACAGTTAACAGCAGCGTTATGATACATCTATACTAATATTATAAAGCTGAAGAGTTTGTTTGTTTGTTTGTTTGTTTGAACGCGCAAAACTCAAGAACTACTGGTTCGAATTGAAAAATTATTTTTTTGTTGGATAGTCCATTTATCGAGGAAGGCTATAGGCTATACTACATCACGCTACGACCAATAGGAGTGGAGCATCAATGAAAAATGTTGCAAAAACGGGAAAAATTATTGCCTTTTGAGAGCTTCCGTCGCGCGCGCTGCGTAAACGGTTGATATTAAGCAAAAATCATGTATTACGGAATTGTACCTCTTTAAAAGTTCTAACCAAAAGTCTGCAACAGCATATGTGTATCTTTTAAGGTTAACTTACTATAACCATTTTTATGACAATCAAATTTGTTCTAACATAATGTACTATTTGCGAAGATGTTTTTTAAACGTGATATTAATCCTTATCAAATTAAATACGTTAGTTGTCTTAAGCATTTCATGCATATTATAATTGCCGTTTACATCATACAATTTAAATTAATATCTTAACAGTTTTTATTGAAATTTAAAAACTATAGCGGGAGAAAATAAATTCGCTGTCTGCCTCTGTTCGTTATTTTTTTACTTCCAAACCAATAGACTTTGATACGGTTTTTAGTAATATCTTATTTTCTTATTTTCTTATAATCTATTAATCTATATAATAGAAATACTTATTATAAATCTGAAGAGTTTGTTTGTTTGTTTGATAGATTGATTGATTGATTGGTTGGTTGGTTGATTGATTGATTGATTGATTGATTGATTGATTGATTGATTGATTGATTGATTGATTGATTGATTGATTGATTGTTTGTTTGTTTGTTTGTTTGTTTGTTTGTTGGTTGGTTGGTTGGTTGGTTCGTTCATTCGTTCGTTCGTTTGTTTGTTTGTTTAAACGCGCAAATCTCAGGAACTACTGGTTCGAATTGAAAAATTATTTTTGTGTTGGATAGTCCATTTATCGAGGAAGGCTATAGGCTAGACTACATCACGCTACGACCAATAGGAGTGGAGCATCAATGAAAAATGTTGCAAAACGGGAAAAAATATTCCTTTTGAGAGCTTCCGTCGCGCGCGCTGATTGATTTGATGATTGATTGATTGATTGATTGA
The DNA here is from genome assembly GCA_949709985.1 of Luffia ferchaultella. NCBI lineage: Eukaryota > Metazoa > Arthropoda > Insecta > Lepidoptera > Psychidae > Luffia > Luffia ferchaultella. The sequence goes on along the minus strand of OX453247.1, from coordinate 538,619 downwards.
TTGATTGATTGATTGTTTGTTTGTTTGTTTGTTTGTTTGTTTGTTTGTTTGTTGGTTGGTTGGTTGTTTGGTTGGTTCGTTCGTTCGTTTGTTTGTTTGAATTTGTTAATCTCTGAAACTACCAGTCGGATTTGAAAAATTCTTTTTGCCTTTGATAGCCTGATTCTAGCGGAGAGTTATAGGCTATATACATGAAAACGAACTGTCTGTCTATTCGAGCAAATCGGCTTCGGCCAAAACGGCTTAACCGATTTTGATGAAACTTTACACATATAACAGGATGTAATCTTTTGACTACACCCTTTCCATATGTGACATACAGAACTTTTTGTATGTCTGTCTGTCCGTCCATTAGCCTAAATCTATTTAAATGAAACATCAATGAATATGAAAAGAAGGTCGTTAAAACTAACAAATGTTGCTTTTTGTCCGTCTGTCTGTCTGTACGTGTATCTGTCTATTTGAGTTAATCTCCAAAATGGCTAAACAGATTTTAAACAAACTTTGCAGACGGTAAAGAAGGTTGTCAAGATATTTGATATTAGCTACTTTTTGTCCGTCTGTTTGTCTGTACGTCTATTCAATTCAATTTTATCTATTCGAGCTAATTTCCAATACGGCTGAACAGATTTTAATGAAACTTTGCAGACGTGAAAGAAGGTTGTCAAGAGTGTCATAAGCTACATTTTGTGTTTGTCTGTCTGTCTATCTGTCTGTCGTTTGTCCTCACTGATCTAGCAAAGTACCGCCGAAAGTACTAAGTCTAGGAAGCTTAAATTTGGAACATAAGTTTATTTTATAACGTGAGCATTATAAAGTTAAGAAAGGCTTTTTTAGAAATTTCAAACTTAAGGATGGGAATGGAGGGACTTAAATAATGACGTGTTTCAGGGTTTTTAGATTTTCACATTTTAAGAGTGGGAAACGGGAGATGAAAAATTGTATCGGTTTTTTAAAGGGTGGAAGGGGAATGAAGATTGAAAGTTTGAATGGATGTGACCAAAATTGGTTCCAGCAAAAAGTACGTATAAACCATCTCGAACGTTAATAGTACCTATAACAGGAATTTGTAGTCTACGCAAGCGAAGCTGCGGGCGGTCGCTAGTACCCTATACGTTGAAACATGGTTTTTGATTTATTTGAGTGCTCATTAATAAAATTTCATTTATACCGGTTTAGAGTTTCATTTTAACATACAAAAGACACAAAAATTAAAAATGTGTATTTTAGGTTTAAGGGTGACAGTATTAGTCAGTAACAATAAATTTAACCAACAACACCTTTCGTGTACAGAAATAAGACAGCTACAGTTTTTTAATCACTACATATTGTAAAATAAAGTCCTCCGCTGTGTTTTTGTTGTCTTGTATGTCTGTATAGGCTAATCTCAGAAATTATTGGGATTTTGATACAGGTTTCGCCAGTACATACACTTATTTACGAAAAAGTTTTGTGTGTATAATTTATAAATATTTTGTGAAAACGAATCATCTGAACCACGATGTTTGTCGTAAAAACAAAAGGAAATACAAAAACACTTAAGAAATGTATTGGCGTGCGCGACTTAAATCGTCTTAGTTATACTAAAGTGATGAAGAAACGTACCTCTCAAATTGGCCTAAAAGAAAGATCGACACTATAGTCTACTAATTAAAACTAACTCCCAATAACAAATTAATTAGCTTCCGAGATTTACGATTACAAACTTGTCTTTATTTTAAACAGATTTTATCCTAAACCTTTAGGATATATAGTTTTGTTTTTATACGTATTTTTAACCCCAAAAATATGTTGCGTGCTCTAACTATTCCGCCTCCGTGAGGCCAGTCGCGTATGGACAGATGAACGAGTTTTCTTTTAATATTCTTTGTTTATTGTAATAATAAATATTTATATTGCAATCATTAAAGCACGCGCTTTTTTTAGTATGAATACGCTGATTTTCACAAAAATATTTAAACACGATTTTGAAATCAAGTTTTTTAGTTGCTCTACAAAACTACCAGGTGCTATTATGTTACAATTTACAAAATGTATTTGACCTGTTTCATAAAATGACGTTTAGTTTGTTACTAATAAACTAGGATATAACCGTCAGAAATGAGAAAATCATTTCACATCGGTGAATATTAGTACAAATATAGTAGAGTTATGCCTTACAAAGATTCTTTTACTTGTTGAATTAACTTCATTAACGCATTGGGGGAGAATTTTCTGCGAAAATTTTAATGGGTATGGGCTTTAGACAACTTCTGGAACGCAATTTAAAACGAAATGATAACGGATGTTTGACAAAATCGTTTCACGAGTAGAGAATGTGGTGTGTTACAAAATAACTTAAACAGGAAATAGGGCACCGAACGTTGGCCACGATACGAACAAAACTCTATCACTACGAACGAAGCCTCTTGAAACGAAGTTAGAAAATTAAAATTGAAGATGGCCCGTATTTTGAAAATTAAATCTGGCATTGCTTTTTGGCGGGAGATGATTTTCGCGAAAAACTCGATTTCCGATGTCAAAATTTAAAACTTCAAATGGCATTTTTTATACGGCCGTCTCAAAATTTCAAATATGAAGTCAAAAATAAATATTATTTGAAAAAATATTGCATTTCGTAAAAGCCTTTTACAATTATTTCATTATTTATTACACACCATTATTTACCATTATTACACACATCCACAAGCTGAAAACTCGTGTTCGCGCCAGAATATAAATGAAATCTATAATGTTTTGCACGCATTCAACTCGTAAGTATAGATCGAAGCCCCTCTACACAAGACGAGAGCGCGTCTATTCAAGTGTTAAGATAAGATTAAAGTCAATGGATATGTATATAGAAGAGTTGTCGGCCTTCGAATATTCGTCTAAAAAAATCAAAATTTAGATATTAAGTAGTCGTTGTATTCGTTATGACCAAAATGTTGAGCAACAACCTGTCATTTGTATTCAACTTAAGCAGTAATAGTCGGAAACGGACACTCGTGGATAGAGTTCCATAACAGAAGTCATCACATGTTTTTTTTTTTTAACTTAATCTTGATTTGTTTGTCGTAACGGATGTAAAGGTAAATTGCTAAGTATATTGCCTTTTAAGCTTATTAATGAAATTAAATACCTAACACAATTTCCTCTCATTTTGTTAATATTTTACTTACTCGACAAAAGCTTTTGAGCAAAATCAAGAACAAAGATAAAGTGTTTTGTTAATTTTACAAGATAAATACAGTGAATCTACTGAATGTAAATGATGGTTTCGCATAAAATAGATTTATGATGAACTGACAGTCTCCGTGTGGTCTGTTAGGTTACGACTCATATTCCTTAAAGTGGAGTTCTTCTTCATTGTCTACTAAATGACACGAAAAGTGTTTGTAATTATTTTTCTTTCTATTTTCTATAATGTCAAATTCAAAAGGAGCCGTAGGCACACTCACAGATTTCTAATTTTTACCTTAAAAGGTGAAGCGTATAATTTCTAAAATTAAATAAACTTTGTTGATAATTTGAAATACATATGTACAAAAAAATATATTTATCACGTTTCATTCAATCGCAAAGAAATCTATTTCAGTTCGCAGAAATAGGTAATTGGATCTGAAACTCGCACTCAGCTTACTACGTATTATCTAATAATGCCTTCCTTTATTGGCAAACAAAATTTAAAAAAGCGTTATTGTAAAAACTCAAATATTTACAGTAACTTTATATAATTTGTATAATGTTAGACATAACATACACTTATGCCGTACGAAAAATGGTGGTAACCCGAGAACTGTAGCCATGTAAATATTCAATGAATCTAAGTAGGTACCCTGGGGACCCTGCGGTACTGTTGTCTCACAGTAAATAAAATGCAATTTTTGACTGAACGATTGGACGAGTGGTTAGAGGCCATAATAGCAGAAACAAAGATCTCAAAATCGATACCCGCTCAGAATAATTTGTTGGATATACCTACTAAAATCAAATGAGACTTTTAAAGAATATAATTTCGTTGTAGGCAATACAAAAATAATTGAAAGTAGAAATTTGAAATCACATTATTCAAATATTTCAGTGAATCTTTTTTTTTGCTATTTCTGTAGTGTAGATTAAAAACTAGGTTTTTCAAAAATGTTTTAGCTGTACAAACTTTTTTGTAAAGCTTTCGGTTCTCCTTTGATAAATACGGCCAGCGGATATGAGGAACGAAGCGAAACCAACGCTGAGTTCCTGCACGTGCAAGTTTTATTGCATAACTTCAACCAGCGTAATTTACAATACGATGGACCCAATAAAACAACGCCAAATATGGGGTTAATAAACTCCAACTGTTTGTTATATGAATTGAATTATTGTTTAATATTTTAGTGGATTTTGTGAATATGAAATTTGTAGTAACGAATAATATATTTTGGAATAAAACAGTTCAATATGAATAGTTCAACTTCAGAATATTAATAAATCTATATGTGAAAAGTGATGAACACTAAAACCCACACGATAGACAGATTCATCAGATAAAACAAATGTCAACAGGGAGAAGCAATGGGCTGGTGATATTACAGGTTCACAACGATTGCTGTTAAAGGTTCAATAACCATTGGATGAGGATGAAGAACTAAAATCTAATTGTTTAAGAAAAAGTAACAAAACTATCATTTCAGAATAACAAATTATTAGTTTTATTTCCTTATACCGGGCCATGTCATATGTTTGTATTTTGAAAGTAAGCTCTAACGGCAATCGCAGCATAATATACGGCACAGTAAGACACAGTTCCGCCTCGCACGTTAGTTTCAAAGTTGTGCTTTCTCAGGCGAAATAAGTCAGATTTTGCTGCGCTGGCTTTCCGATGCCTTTGGCGACTTCTACTTGTACTTTTGAACCAAACGACTATTTATGGTTATGATACTTAGCTAGTAGACCAGTTTTCGCGCTAAAGATATTCAAACTACAATAATAAGATATTTGTTTTGCTTCGGCGTGGTTTCGTCTGAAATCTTTACTGAAGGAATAGTTAAGTGCTCAAAATCTAGTATTCATAGACTAAAAAACATGATAATAAAATGAACAACGAAATCTATTGTCTGTATTCTTTTTAGAGTGGGGTATCATAAGACTGATCTTTGAAAATACAGTGAATTTTTTTAGTAGTTTTTTTATTTAGGTGTATATTTCGCGAGATCCGAAGTCATTAACAATGTGTTTGTCTAACTGTTCAATCGTGTGACTAATATTATAAATTTAGAAAAATATAAACACTTGCCATATATACCTATGTGCAACTCTGAAATGCGACAACCCTAGTGCCTGTCCTCGTGCGCAGATCTGTTGCAACGCTTTTCTGTTGCAACTCTTCTGTGAAATTACGCTATGGCGACATTTTTGTGACTATCTTCAGAGCCGCACACATAGGTATATGGCAAGTACTGTACTAACGAGCACTTTGAATGATTTTTTTTGAACTGGATATATTTCCAAGTGTTTTAGATATCCACAATTTTCATTAACAAAAAGACTTGATTTTGCAGTTCTTGAAATAAACCTTGATTTAAAGTCTTATTAATGTTCCGTAGTCGAAAAATTCTACGAAACACTAATTTGATGCGGTCCGACGCACATTTGGCCTGTTTTTTCAGACTATAACTTTTTGTGCTGTCAAGAAACTATTACTGTTCTTAAACCCGTTGACCATATTTGTACGTACTATTTACCGTTAGTTTAATAATTACAGAAAAAAAAAATTTTTGAATAATATTAAATAAAGATATTGCAACATTGTAATAGTAAATTGTTCACCGAGGGAAAAATGTGACCGATTACCGCTGAGTGTGTATTTGAGGCCCGACGCCGCAGACGGATGGCCATAGACACACGAAGAATATCATAGCTATAATTAGTAGTGGTGACGTCATCAGCTATTAATTTATAACAATCGATTATTCCTTAAAATCCATATATAAAATTAAAAAAAAATACTTAAGTATGCCAGATTGTTTATATTTTACACAAAAAAAGAATTCAAATGTAACGCCAAAATATTTGATCAGTGCCCATTGCAGAGCTTGCCATTTCTGTTATAATATTAATTGAATATTTAGAGGTGTAATATTATTCTTTTGAATACTATTAATTTATTAAAATATTATTTTTCATATTTTGTTTGGTATTAAATAATAACCGAATGGTTTATTCTTTTCAATTTCTGATCCAATTTAAATTAAATCTGATTTAATTAATTTTAAAAAACTAGCCAAATGGGGGGTTGGACTCGCTCCCTGGGGATTGCAAATAAATAAAAAAAATTACATTAGCGTGTTTATCATTACTCATCGCCATAATGCCACATAAACGCATTTTTCAATTTTAAAAATATTTTATTACATAATATAGATACAAAACAACTATTTTTGGATTTATCCCTTTGCTTGTGCTATACATAGATCTTATCTTGCAAAATTTTATGATATCAGGTCAACGGGAAGTTCCCTATAGATTTTGATTTACTTGCGAGGGTCAAAATATACGGCACAAATAGCCCTATTTTTATTAGGTTAGCTTAAGATTTCTTACAGCTCTAAGAGATCGTAGGCCTAAATAACTGATATTATTTTTAATTTGATACTTCTACGCGTTTTCGAGAAAAGGGCTCTTGACAGACAAACAGACAGACAGGTGGACAACGAAGTGATACTATGAATGTCCCTTTTTTCGTTACGGTAAATGTTTTAGGTAACGTCACGGAGCATCAGCAACTGAGGTCACTTTTTATATTTTAATGTCTCCAAAATGGTGGAACTTTCAGACTTCTGCATTTTTGAAGACAAGAAAATTATTATTTCTTAGAAAGCAATAAGATTTTTTCATCTACTAAAATTTTTTACTACAGTAGAATAACTTTGTAGATAAAAAAATACGTATTCCCTATTTTGGACCTATAATTTACTTGTTACATGTTATTATAATTGTTAGATTTTGAACTGTATAATATTTAACATGCGATCCTATTTATGTATATTTCGACTTAGTTAATTTCACTATATTGCTATTAGTTATCAAAAAGTAAGTACCTATAGCAAAAATTATGGAAAGGGTATTAAAGGAAGGGTAAAGGGCTTAGTATGGACGACGTTATGGGTGTGAAGCCGCGGGCCAAAGCTTATCTATAATGAGAACAAACGCTAAATTATATTATTTTCTATTATACTAAATCAGTATTTCTTAAGGGAAACTTAATTATAACGATTCGCCAATATAGGGCGGCGGTAACGGCTTACCCTCCGCGTCCCGCCCTAGAAACGCATGAGAGCCCATAAACGCCGCATAATACTACCCGTAAATTAACTGCGGTTACACGCTTGAATTAATTATAAGTTTAATGACTTTGGCCCGGCAATTTCCAAGTTCCAAACCAGAAAACGGCCTACCGCCCTCGTAGACTGCCCCTTCTTACTAGGCCGGACACCTAACTATACCTAGACTTCTGGACACCGACAATATATAATTTATCTGCACACGAATTGAAACGGAACGCGGAGGGGACGAAGGCCGCGGGAGTTTAATTTTCGGTGCTGGGTTACCTCCATATTGCTACTAAATTATTCATCGTTAGTACAAGATGTACTCCCGTGAAAAATGGAATTTTCTTCGCTTTTAACGTTCACGACTCCAAGACACGGTCGAGGTTAGCGTGCCTTAAGCATAAAGCTATCAAAATGTAAAGAGGGGTTAAGTAATAGAACTAGTGCGGGACAGTTGGACCTATAGAACCATGTTGTCTACGCTCAAAGAAAAACTATTGATTTTAGAATAATTTTAACAACTTGTAGATTAAAACCAGTCTGGAATGTTTTGTTTCGTGTTTATAAATAAATAAATAAAGAAGTAACCAAATTTTACATTTATGCCAAATTTTAGTATTTTTGCTTCTTGAATTACATACAAGTAATAGGCTATTGGCCATCATTCTTAAAATATTAGATCAAATAGCGCCGCTTCACCTCTCTTTAGATTTTGATACACTTATAGGCTAAGCGAGGTTAGTTTCGTGCAGTGGCTTGACGCTTTCTTTCCTTCGCCAGCAATATAAAAAGTGTGAAGTAATGAGAGCGGGCGGGGCGGGCGCTAACCATGTTTAATGTATGAGCGGATGGCGCTCGCGCAGCCGCCGCGACATTTACATATGCAAAGACCATTTGTATCTATCACCCGACACTTCTTTTTTGCTGCCAGCGATGGCTTCTAGAATATTCAGGTGGATCTAGATTTAAACAGGTTTACGCAAAATAAAGCTTCTTAAGTTTTACCGGAAGATATGTTTAAGACAGGGAACAAAGTGCACGTCCTATCGTTTTTATGTAAAACAAGTCAAACGCAAGTACGCTGGTTGGTAAATAAGAATACAATACACTTTATAAAATACAGAAACATCCTAAAAACAAGTTTATATTTATACACAGTATGTATGCGTGTAAAAATTTTTGAGCGTTTTATCTAAGCCACAATGAATGTTGTATGTGGTCAAATGTTTATTACGTAGTCCAGTATCGTATTATGATTTTAATTTAATTTAATTTCATTTCAATTTAATTACTGAAGTAAAATTATTTTAGGCGCGACTTGTGTAGTAATATTATGTACTCTGAAGCACGAAAAACTCTTGCCGATGAAAGAATTACTTACAAATATTAAGCGCTATTCCCCAAGTTATAAAATAAAAAACACAGTTAAGAAATAGTAGATTGTTGCGCCGAGCAGAAAGTAATTCATTATTGCACTGAGTGCTTATTTCGAGCCCGAACGTCAGCGAGGGCTCTAAAAAAGCACGAGTGCAATATAAATTACTTCTTGCATAATCTGCATTTCTTTCAACTATGCCGCAATAAAATAAAATAACAAGGTTAGGTTAAATTTTAAATTTTACTTTTTTCTTCTTGAAATAAACGGTAATTTCTTTATGGCCAGTATTTTTAACTGTCAAACACAATATGTCCGCCAACCAAACGCATGCGCGAAATTTAAAAAAAAAACAACTAAAACAGTGCAGTAAAGGATTTCCATAATTTTTTTCTGCTCTAGAGCAACAACGTGCCGCTTTGTACTCGATATGTAGCGCAGTTATTATAGAATTGCAGCATAGTTGGAAGAAAATGTAATTTGTACACATAGATATTTTTAGAATAAGTTATAAAATATTTATGGTGTGGCTTAAAGAACTTGAAGGTATGCATGAGGGCCTTAAATATTATTAAAAAAAGAAAGCACAAAACGTGTTCATGAGTAAATTATGTCATGAGTGTTCATGCGTAATATTATGAACCAGTCATTAGAAACGAAGCGTGCTCATGAGTACACTATGAACTATGCACCTACTTTGGGTGTTCGGAACCACGAGATTATACATACTTATGAGCTCTTTTTGGACTAGCTTACTTTATATGCTCGTGCTGTTCGGGACCATGAGACTGTACGGTAAGCATTTTTCGGACAGAAACCCGGTCATTTTGATTTTTTGTTTGTATTATTCTGTAGTTTTTTTCCATTCCATCAGGCCATTATACCCCACTGCAGGGGCTTAGGCTCCACCTAGGGTGAAGGAGCTTAGAGCTTATATGCACCACGCTGCTCCAGTGCAGGTTGGTGGATCGTAATCACCGCCATATATTAACAGCAACCGGGACCGACTGCTTAACGTGCTCTCCTGTTCACGCCTGTTTACTGAAAGTGTAGGCAGAGATCAAAGATGTACCCTTGGTGCGGCCCCTTACAGGACGTTTACGCTTCATTAACATTTTACAACTATATACATAATAAATTTTATATTTAGTTAATATGGTATTTCTGACCCCAATCACATGAAATCAGTCAGTCAGTGGTAGTTCAAAACAGCACTACCTAAAATACATACATAAAACTTTACAAAAGCCATAATAAGGTACACAAACACTACATGTGAAAAGTTGGCTCGCGTGACGTGGTGGGAAAGCATTTTTCACCTCATAAGGAAAGGTTAATAGACAGACATAATACGAACGATTCAGCGGAGTACAGTTGCCGTGTAAGCGCTAAACTTTCTTAGCGGCCTCCGAAATGGCGATAATCTGTTCGGGATTGTTCCTCGTTTATTGTCGTGGCGCGCGTCCGCACCTGCCCCTTTGGCCCCTTTGGCTCCTTCCCTATTTCCCCCATACACCCACAACTGCCCAACTTTAGACGAGCGGCACACACGGAAACTATTACAGGAAACTGATCAAACACATTCGGTTGTATTCCACGTGTCGACATTTCCATTCTAAAGTTCAGGTATACCCCGATGCCTTTATTGATTTGTGTCAGGTAACTACTACTTAATTTCATTTAAAATACATACGTTCCGTAATTCAAGAAAAGTTTTAAGTTATTTTTATCTATATAAAAAAATCTGTGTACCCAGAATTAAATCCGTGGATATTTGTATATGAATGGTCTATGAAATGTTATAACAACATTAAAATTAATAACGAAAAAATACATACGATTCAAATAAAAACTTTTCGTATTCTAGCACCGATGCTACCTCTATCACGTCATGTTCTTAACAGTGTTTCGGCGCCTCATCAACTTTTACTATACGTACGACTCTAAAAAAATAATTATAGCACCTGATGCGAACTTAATACGAAAATTATCAGCACTTTATTATCCAACATAATTTGGCATCATACGACGTTTGGAACTCCCCCTATTACGTTTTTTGCTTTTGAAACTCAGCAATTATACAATTACTCATTGTATTCAATGTTCTTTTGAAAATTGATTTGAATCCAAAAAAATTTCATACTGATTCTTCAACTACATTTATTGTTTTGTTTTTAAACTTTACGCATTTAACTAACTGAGAAATACCTTTTTAAACTAAATAGGTGACCTATGTTTGTCATGCTTCTTCAAAATTTAGTTCAAATGTAGATATACATTTCGTGCTTGTAAATAGTAAAACTATTTAGAATTGCAGAAAAACATCTTTATGTTAGTCATATGTGTAATTTCACTACCTTCAGGTGTATGTGTGAAAACGATCGTCCATAATCCCCTCGGGGTCGCGACATTCCGTCGCAGTCTAACTGGGTTGTGTTTAATGTTCTCATGAGACCGAACTGCTTACGTCCACTGTACTCCTCTACGCTCCCCTTGTAACTTGTCTACGAAATGAATTGGACTCTTCGCACAAGGTCAAGCTGCCTGCAAATAACAATGATTGTTTTAAACTAAAAAAGCATGTATAAGCTCTTTCTCATTCTTTTATTTTTATTCCAGGGATTTATCGTATTTGTTTTCATCTTAGAAAAATGTAATTTATATTTTTTGAACCAATCGCTTTTAAGATGTTGATTTTTAATAATAAAATTGTTATTTTGTTATTAAAAATCAACATCTTATCTTGAAGCATAAGGTGAGTGGATTATTTTTAATGTTTTTTTTTGAAAATGTAACGTGTCGCATGCAACACAGAGTAGGATTCTCTACCTAATACAGGTGTCCTAATTTAAATAAATAATCGCCTCGAAAATAAATTTAATCTAAAAACCTCATTATTGTAATAATTTATATCAAACCACACATGTATAAATCAACGAATCGTTTATTTTCCCTTCGTGTAAACAGCCAGGATATATAAACGTATACTACGAAACCCAAAAATACTGTAATATGTAATATTAGTAACTATATAAGTTGTCTATTGATTGAAGTAGAGATGTCGAAAGTGCATGCCAAAAAGTATCTATCTACAAGGTGCTACGGAGGTTCCAGAGGGATTTTCGTTTCCAATTTTTTAATTGTTTTAGAAGCTTCCAGTCAATACTAGCAACAATTTTTTTTGTCTGGTCGTTCATTGTTTGACATATGAAAGAAAAAGTAAATAATACAATTTCTACTTTACATAGTACACAGGAGCGAAAAATAAGCAATATTGTCGCTCTGCACGGCTAGCGAGCAACGAAACATTTACACGGTATCGTACGTACGACATCTTAATACACAAGTAAGAACACTACAAAAGAGTGACTGATATTTTTTCTTAGAGAGAAAAAAAAGCAAGATTGAATAACAGGTTATTTAAATTTTTTTCATATCTTAATCTCAGAAATTGCTATACGAAATTCCTTTATTACCTCCGGAGCATATTTTCTCCAGCATATTTTTATAAATACAGATACAGATTGATATTTTCAATAACAAATTTCTATGTATTGGTACGATTTAAAAGAGACATTGGCGCTCCAAAAATCTAGAATATTCAACCTAATCTGGCACAATCATCTCACATTACTTAGTAAATAAAATACATCTATATAACGAAAAATTAAATATTGAACATAAATATCAGTATATCGAAATAAACAATATCGACATATCGATGTATCGATGTATTTTTTCGACAAGCCTACACTAAAGTGGGGTCAGTCAAGACGCGAATCGGCCGCACTAAGTGACTCGTACGAGTGGCGCGTCAATTTGTCCCGTGCCGCCTCCGCAATTACGTTCCAGTTCTCGGACAAAAAGAGTCTAATGCGTTTTTGAAAGTACGTGTTTAAAGTAACTTAAGGATTATTTTGTTTTTGTCATTTTTTTATTAACTCGGGATTAGCTCGCTATTTTAATAATATGCGAGCTTAATTTAATAGTTTATTTCTTTTTGATTCAACGAGTGTCCCAGGTTTTCTGGTCTGTATTGTTGCAAAACGATTATGAGAAAATAAAAATCATTTCAATATATGGTGGCTCTATCTATTATTAAATAGCCGTACTAGACAGGCGTCGTCCCACCTTAACGCGCGCCAGTACTTATCACTCATAACGAATTTTCTATGTAGAATTTGAGTGATGATGGCAGCTGTCATGATTGCCTATCAGCTAGGGTCGTCTCGCAAGGTCCCCGCGCGCCGTTCCTCACCTTCATAAAGTCTCTGCGCGCTGGTCTTCAACCCCGCGAAATTGCGTAATGTCACTTCGATACTGTGAAATGACATTTATGACTCTATTAAAACCAAACACTGCAGTCAAATTCATTTACTCTATGGCTCGCAGATGGCGATAGAGTGACGCCATATAATCACACAACAATTTAAATTATTTAATATGTATCGTTTGACACATACTTTAGGCTATTCAACTCTACAACAAAGTGACACCACACGCTAACTAATGTCGTACTTTCCTTCGTTGTTCTAGTTGATGCCACGTGTTTGGTTAACACTTTACTTGACTTAGCTTTGATAACTGCCAAGCGGGCAAACACCGAGTCGCGTCGCTATAAATTGGATTACTTGCACTAGACGACGAGTTCGCTAATCAACGTCAAACTCCTTGTAATGTATTGTCTCCTGTTAAATAGTTGATTTTGGAAAATTACGTGCACAAATTTAAAACTTTTAAACATTAACATTATAATATCTAGATTGTAAACACGCATGCTTAACAACTTTCAATGCAATAATCAACTATTTACTAATTACAAGCAAGAAATTGTAAAAAATGCCGTTTATAAAAAGAATTGTGATCACACCTATATAAATATTATATTACCAAATAAACACACATATAGACAGGATGACTGACCTTCGTCAGTCAATTACAAAGTTAAAAAAAGAGAATCAATTTCTCAGCCGAACAAATACATACCGCGCTTAAAATAAAATTATGACTTAGAGAAAAAAGAAACTAATATTATAGTATATTATGAGGCAAATGCGGTAAGCTGCATATTATAGTCGAGGCGTTCACTCGCCTTCGCCTCGTGCCTATAATAAACCGATGACTATAATAGCCAGCTTACTGAGTATGAGCATCGTCTTCTTCGTCTTCTTAACGTGGTTTTCTTTGACAGGAGATTAACGATCATCAATTTGGTTTTCGATTTGGATACTGCGGCACGAAACAACGATTTGGTGCTTTGACCAAATATGAGCATGATACGACGTTTTTCAATACATTTGTCATTAAAATTAGATAGACAGTTGAATTGTAATAATGGCGAGAGCTAAGGGCGCGAGCGGGTTGCATTTCGCAGTTTACGCATGCGTTACAGACAGAACGTTCGTTTGTGATTGGTGTAAAATAATAAGGCCTAGTACTGTAAAAAAAATTACGGGTCAAGTTTCGATGTCATGAAAACCGTATTAATAGCAAATGTCTTGAAAGAAACATTAATAATGCTCAAGAAAAAAAAATTATCTACTATAATGGATTTCAGAGTAAAATGAACACCGAAACATGAAACAGAATTACACAACTTCATTAGATGAAAATTAAAACAATTAGACTTTGTGACATACAAATACGTACGACCTATTGATGACACACCCCATACCAATTTTTATAAAATGTTTTAAAGTTACGGAATCGTATTTCTTAACAAGTCACAGTTGCGATACACTCTATACTTCTTAGTAGTTGGGGCGACGATTCTTCCTCACGCTCCAAAAACCAACAAATTAAGTTTTATAATAAACGACACTTCAATTTTATTAATATATGTATATCTTAGCTTGGTGACTCTCGTCTAATCTGTAGACACTTGCGAATCGTTAGTTTTCTAACTTTAGTTTTCAAGGTTAGCTTCCATGTGAATGTGTTCGGATAATTATCAGCGCCTTATAGGGCCTACTTATAGCTTATCCCTCGCTCTGCGCCTTTGTCGTTTGTAGGCTCATTTGTAGGAGTATTTCATTTTATGACCCACTGAAATATGCTTAGATAAGAAACTGAATAAAAGTGGAGACAGAATGTTTTTATTTTCACATAATTCTATTGAAATTAACAGGACACTATCAGAAGTTATATCCATAACTTTTCAACGAAATCCTATTTTGTATCTTTAATTGGATGTGTACGCTTTTTTAGGATATTAATACGTTAGTTAACCGCTTGAATTTCAGAACACTTCGAACATCTTAATATAGCAAAATATATGCAATACAATCTTCATACATTTAGGCTATGCCGTGGTAACTCCGTTACTGCAGAAACGATAAATACTTGTCGAGTATCGAGTTCTACTCCGGGGGGAAGAGTGACGTAAATTATGTCGTGGCCTCATAGCGTACTCCTACGGGTATTCAAGGACCCGTGAGGTAGGTATATTGTTACAGAGCGACGATTACACAGCCCCTATAGTTCTAGTGTTAGTCTGGAAACTACCCTACTCGATGATATGAGTTAAAATTAATAATTATCCCTTAACTGTACCCTGCTGCGTAGGAAAATATTACCTCTGTTTGTGTTCTAATGTTTTTGTACAATAAAACATTTTTATTTTTATTTTATTTATTTTACCTACGTCCATCCAGTCATATCAGCCAATTACGCTCCACTGCAGGGGCTTAAACCTCCGTAAGGATGAGGGTGCATGGAGCTTAACACACCACGCTGCTTCATAGTGGATTGGTGGGTTACCTACAGAACACCTAAAAAAGTAGTCTAAAAATTCACCCAAAAACCGTTAGCAACAAAGCCTTGCATGAGCGCGTGTCCGGGTGTTTTTTACGAAATTAAATTTTCAATTATTTTGGTGATTTATTGATATACCTGGGACATCCCACACAGCGCCACCAAGTCCAAAAGTAAACAAATAGTATGCTTGTATTATGGGGTACTAAACAACTGGTATACATATTTAAATATTCTTTTTTTAATAACATATGCATTTTTAGATACTTTTAACACCGAGACACGGAACAAATACACATCTTCAGGCATACAAATATTTGTTCCGGGCGGGAATCCAACTCGCAACCATCGGTTCCACAATTAGAGACTCTAACAATTTGGGCAATCGGTCAGTAATATATATATTTTGCACGTTATCTATAATAGTGATCGTAATGTTATTCCTCGGAATGACCCTGACAACATCCTGACAAATAAATTTTTTTCTAGTAGATAAATATGATGTACTGTTTAAATAATAATAATAATAATAATTTACAATAAAATTATTCACGATAAAATTATTTACAATCTTATATGTCAAAAAATTCTCTAATTGAATGATAAGGATTACTCAGTAAATACTCTTTTAGTTACCTTTGAAATGTATTTAAATTATTACTGGCAGTGATTTCCTTACTTATGTTATTATAAACTTTCAAGCTCATATATACATGACTATTGTAATAATGGTTGTAACTAGGTGTAATTGTTTTTAATTTGTAATTATGCCTCAAAGAATAATTTTGTTTTTGTTTAACTGTTATAAAGTTATTTTTAGTTATATATATAAATATATATGTGTGTGTGTGACTTTCTAGGTTAATTACTTAATTAAATCTTGAAATTTAACAGAGACGTTAGCATTTTTATAAACAATTAATTAAAGAGGGAAAAAAATTATATACATAAAGCGCTCCACGCTTTTACACTTAATTACAAAGATGGCTTACACTAAGGCCCTTACGAGGTTATCTGAGAGAACATGATTTATCATAAAATTATTTTTGCTTTTTAGTACAATACTTATAAAAAACGAGGTTTTTTTTGTTTTTTTATTGTCTCCCATCTCAATGCGCCATTAAATGATAATAATCACCTCTAACACACAGAGATGAGCGCGGCCTTAAAACGAAATGTCTCCAATTTCACTCAACGCAACATTAGAAGTTATTAATCGAAACTGTTTTAAATATGCTTCATGCTAATGTTTATTTTTTGCTTTTCTCACATATATTCTTACGACAAATTTTGCCAGTGCGATAAAAAAAATGTATACTAAGTTATAACCACACACGAGTACAAAATTACCTCAAGTACATTTCCACTTGAAAAAACTGGCGAGATCTCGCTTCAACTTTTCACGTCTTACCACGGAATACATAATATGCCCTTAGTTATATAAAGCGCGTACAGTGTAAGCGACAAGAAGAAACTTTTCTATCTAAGATTTATTTATTTTAGTAAGTTCATAACATTATGATGGTGAATAATATTTCTTAATTATGTATTTACAAAAACGGCCTAAAGGCCAAGTTTTCGGTGTTGGCTCGAATACCTGTTTGCCATATAATTTTTTCTCTATCCTTGTTTTACTGTTACCCATTTTCTATTTTAACCTTCTTTTTTCTTTTTAAATTTATTTATCCGTCGTATCCGTATTCCCGGTAAACATCTTAATCTTACCATCATCTTCTAACATTCTCGTTCTCCCCCTTTTCTCAGATATGTTAGTCTCTTGTTAACCCATATTTCCTTATTTTTTTAATATCTTGTCTCTATTATGCTACCTATTGCTATTGGAAGATGTTTTCAAGACGCTGGACTGGAAACATTGTGGCATTAATGTCAACGGCGAATACATCTCGCACCTCCGTTTTGCTGACGACATAGTCATCATGGCAGAGTCGCTGGAGGAGCTCAGCGGAATGGTTAACGGCCTCAATGTCGCCTCTCGGCGGGTGGGGCTCGGGATGAACTTGGACAAGACGAAAGTCATGTTCAACGAACGTATTCTCCCGAGACCGGTAACCGTAGAGGGTGCGACTCTAGAAGTTGTGCAAGACTATGTCTATTTAGGACAGACTGTCCAGTTAGGCAAACACAACTTCAACAAAGAGGCCGACCGAAGAATTCAGCTGGGCTGGGCTGCTTTCGGGAAGCTTCGTCATCTGTTCTCGTCGCCACTACCACAATGTCTGAAGACCAAGGTCTTCAACCAATGCGTCCTACCTACAATGACGTACGGTGCCGAAACGTGGACTCTCACGGCAGGACTGATCCATAAATTCAAAGTCGCTCAGCGTGCTATGGAGCGGGCTATGCTCGGTGTTTCTTTGATGGATAAAATCAGAAACACTGAAATCCGTCAAAGAACTAAAGTTATCGACATAGCCGAAGCGATCAGCAAGCTGAAGTGGCAATGGGCCGGTCATATTTGCCGTAGAACGGATAACCGATGGGGTAGACGAGTTCTCGAATGGAGGCCACGTACCGGAAAGCGAAGCGTTGGACGCCCCGCAGCCAGGTGGACAGATGACCTGAAGCACCATACCGGGGGTAGTTGGATGCGAAAGGCGGAGGACCGTGTGTGGTGGCGAGCCTTGGGAGAGGCCTATATCCTGCAGTGGAGAGACACGGGCTGATGATGATGATGATGATGATTATGCTACCATATTCCCATTTTCTCTTTCAGATTTTAAATCTTTCCGCCATCTTGTACTATTCTTCTCACCTTCTCTCCGCCTAAGCCATTTTTTCTGCAGAATACTTCGCTATCCCTTAAATTTTGTTCCTCCACCCTTCTTTCATTTTACGAAAAAGAAAAGCGACGAATACTACAAACAGTAAATTCTAATATTTTTTTTATTATAAGGGAGAAATTCAATTACTAAATTAATAAGTACCTACTACGAATTACATAAAAATGCGTCACCTTCTCTAAAGTCTGACTGTTTTTATTCGTGAACAAACAAACTGTGACTTAACTTTTGTTAGTAAAGTGTCGGTAGTACTGCGGCCCTTTCCCCTCTGCTCGCCGCCACAGGTAATAACGGAATAAAATATTACCGGGTTGTTTGCACGAGAGCCTTGTTTACCGCGTGGAGAATATCTGCGAATAAAGCCTTAACCGCCTTTTCCCGTTTTTTCGAGTAGCTGCCTCCCTTTTAAAAGCTTCGAATTAATGGAGAAGACGCTTTTGTTAGACCGAGTGTTTTGCTGTTTTAAATCGTATCATCTGTTTGTTTGCGTCCTCTTTGTCCGTTAGAGGTGCTGATTATCTACTGATTTCGGACTACGTTTTGCCCAAAATTAAATTAAACGGCTTTTTGATATTACCCACGAAAAACGAATGAAATAAATTTGCCATGTTATTTCTTTTTACAAACCAAGGAATAAAAGTAAACAAGATCATTCATAACCGATTACAGGTTACATATGTCATACTGTATTCTGTAGTCCTAATAATTATTTGCAGTGCGGTACTTTCATTTTAAAATTTAGTGTCGGAAGGCAAAAGCAGTTTAGTTGGCCACTTTTGACTTTTCCTGGCGTGAGTCTTTGGGCGGACGCAGGCGGGCAGACACCTGATATTAATTTCCCAGCGGAGAGATAAATTCAGCGGCGACGGTTATGAAGTAACGACGGGACGTGGAGTGCACGCCGCGCGTGACGGGACACACAAAGACGCCGTCACCACACGACCGCTTTTACGCCGCGTTTTTAAAGTCAGTGTACCAAATTAGTCGTCGTACTTAAGTCCGTTTTGAAGTAATTATTGTTTAATTGCTTATTGTTATTTTATACGACTAGAATTACTGGAACGCAGTAAACCAAAATTGTAAACAAGGTCGGTCTCCTACGAAACAGGCTGAGCCTAGTGTAGGGATCAAATTAACTGCAACTTAAATACTGATGGTAACATTGTGTAAAATTAATTAATTATGTAATATCGACGATACAAGACCAAGAATATTTCTTTTTTGAACATTAAAAAATTCAGTACTTGATGTAAAATTTTCTTTTAACATAAATCATTTCTGTCATACATAAATGTATGCCATCGATTGGAAATTTAATTAACTTTGGATTTAAGGAATAGAAACGCCATTGAATTACATACATTACATTTACGGACAGTGAATGCATAATAAAAAGTGAATATACATGTATGAGCTTAAGTATGTCTTAAAGTAACAAAATATGCGCAATGTGAAATGAATGTAGAACTATTTCGTCAGCTCGAGGCGGACGCCACGATCGCCTTATTTGAGTACGTATACGACAGGTTTATTAACTGAGTTATTGATGAATTTTCTTCTAGCCGGAACAATCCTTCGCTACATTTTACAGTTCGTGTCAGACTTCATCAATATTGAAACAAAAATACCCGTAAGCCACAGTGGCAGACACCACGTCGACATTTTCTATAAAATGTGAACACAACCATCGTTATTATATGAGCCATATATGCAAAAATGGAATAGTCGTACGCTTATAGCGGACCACAATAACTATCGAAACACAGGTATAATATTGTAATTGTGCAATAATCAACAATAATAAAAGTTTAACTGTAAAATATGATTTAGGACAGTGGAACTACGCTGGCAGAGGCTGTGACCCCACTCCCTTGGCTCGCCGGCTCAAAGGGGAATTAGCATACCGGTGGCGGCGCGGCCACGTGAAATATAACGAGAAAACGCCCTAACTTACCGCCACGCTCACCATAAATATTTCATGAGGATGTTCTCACTCGAAAAACATGAGTCTTGAGCTGCTTCTGCACGATTGGCTCCTCCCCGCATCCACTACCCGACATAGGCCTTCTCATCCCGACATAAGTTTGTTTATGGTGTAATTCGATACATTTGTTGCTAAAAACAAACGCGTAAGCATTTTTGTTTGAAATTTCAAAGCAGCGAAGCGAGTATTCCCGTGCGGCATAGAAAAGCGCGGGCCGAGTGTAGCGTCGGCCGGTTTAGATAAACGCATATCTTGTGTTCATGCAAACGTGGAGACGTTGCATCAAGCTGAATGCTGTCTCGAGAGATTGGCTCTTCGGACCGAATTGAGTTACGTTCCTTTGAATCGCAACGGAGGAAGCGCCGAAGCGGTGCGCCCGTGGCTACCTACTGAGACTACACTTATGTACCTTGTCTTTCGTCTACTGCGATTTCCTCCAACGTTAATTAATCACTTCATCAAAATGTAGGTATTTTTATAAATCCTGTTTTTTGTAAATCTCTATTTGGTATAGTCTTTAACTATCTTTTTCGCTTTATCGACAATAACGACATTCATATGGTCGACATATTTTTCTAGGGCGTCCCTTACCAGTCGTTAAACAAGAAGAATTATTAACAGAATAGCGAAATTGCCTAAGAGCGATCAATTCTTATCTGACCACATTCCTATCTGTCCGCACCTAGATTTTTAGCTGGTGATTACATTTTATTAGTTTCCCTAATTACACTACTCCTAAAGCCTGCAATGCACTCACTTTACAAGACTGATTTTGATATCGTAAAGTATACGAAGGGCTGATTTTGTAAATACATATTCATAAGTCAAAGGCAAAGCCAATATCTTTATTTCGAGTTATGTAACATAGTCTTGAATTACGTCAAAGGAGTGAATTTATTACTTTGTGGAAGAACATCACCACAAAGGCGCATTCAAGAGGTGCTGGTTCCTCTTAGAAGAATACGCAAGAAACTGAGGGACGCTCTTTTTAACAAAATTGTAAACAATTTTTTAACAATGAGTCCATAATATTATTGAAACATACATTAATAATTAAACATACATTAAACATACATTAACATACATTAATATTATTGAAACAAACTGAAAGGCGAGTAGCTTACACCCGTACAGTGACACCATAATGACACAGTTTCCCGACCAATGTATCATGTAAGACACAAAAGCCTTGGAAAAATCATAGATGATACCTATAGTATCTCCCGAGCTCTCCTAGACTTCAAAGACGTGCTAATTCAGTTCAACACTAGCATCGGTTGTTGAACGGGTGAAACCGAACTGTTGCATAGTGGTTACCACATATACTGGTGGTGCGTTTGACCCTTATAAGCGTGTCCGAAGTTAGGGTAATCTTTCAATTTGTTGTGACCCTACAAGTAACAAGATGTCAATGAAAATATAAAAAATATCTGATTGCAATGAACAGTAAAATTTCCTCAAGAATAGTTTGGGCTAGTAAAATTTGTTTCATATCCATCAGTGAGTACATTTTGTGCTTCAAATACTGCAAGCATTTTGATAACAAAAGTACTTCAAACTTAAAAACAAAAATGTGAGACGATTGGCTTTACATGTAAACGATTTTAAAAATTTGCGTAATATTTTCTTTTTATAACTGTGTTTCTTATAATGTTTACAGCCTTTGTTCCTAAGATTTAACAAAAAGTTCTTAATTTTTCGTTGAATGACTCTTCGTTACCAATAATGGACGTTACTCTCATCGTCAAATATCGATCAATCGTGACAAGTGCTGAAAATGGAGCAATTTAAAAAGTTATCCATAAGTTTGCGTTTCGGAACGTGGCAACCCTGTCTCTTGGGACATATATTATGCATACGTTGGCCTCTAAGCGTCTCGAAAGTATACGAAATTAAATTTGGCATGCAAACGTCACATACTATATACGGAGGTTTTATTGGCGACGGTTGATCGCGCGACAGTCGCTGCAATTTCATTTTACAGTCCGTTTTGAAAATACTTTCAAGCTTTGTCAGGTTCAGGTTATTTACGCCTAACGTTTTAATACTCGACTGATATATATTTTATAGTACAGTTCCATTATTATATTCCATCGATAAGAGGGTGGTTTCCAAATGTTAGGCCTTCTGGACTAGATTTTAATTATTTTTTTCTGTTACACTCACGTAAAACTGACTCAATAACGATCGAAAGAGTCAATACTCTTTACCCAATAGATTGAAGCAATATCATTCGTTATTTATCTACAAAATGTTTGCCCAGACAGTTTGCAGGCTGTGTATGTTTACACCCTCAAAAAATACCCAAAACTCCATGATATATTATGAAATGTTATATCTAGACCCTAACATTTTTTTTTCATATCTATGCTTTCTTAATTTTAAAATAGTATTTCCGGAAGAAATAAGAAAAACAGGCTTCTAAGTTTAATTACATTTTAAGATAAGAATAAAAACATATAAAAGGGGAGAAAACATACGACTATGGCTTAGGATTTATAGTAAGTCACATAAAATATTATTAGTAATAATAATAATAAAAATAAAGGCTGGAACATATCTCACACACGGCCATAATACAAGCCTCTATTATGGCTCTAGACAACCGTACAAACTTATTGTTTTAGATATTTTACACCCAGCCACAGGACAAATTCAGATGTTCATGCACACAAACTTAACATTCGTCCCAGGCAGGCATCGAACCTGCGACTTTTGGCAGGCCTCCGTAACTCGACCATCCCTACCGCATGTACTATCTAGTGTACTTTATTATTAGTGCATGTAGGTACTTTAGGGGCTGATTCGACGCTGCACTCACTAGTCAGGGTTCCCGCTCGCACCCGTGCTGAAGAGGCCCGCTGCAAATTTTTACGTGCAGGACAACTACCATCTGAATTTTTTGAAATTTTTCATACTGTAGTACTCGTAGATTGATTTGAAATGGTTTAGGTCGATTCATTTGATATTTCTTATGTAGGATTAAATACGATTAAAAAAACAAACTTGGTATCCCACGGAATTCCTCGACTGGAATGATAAACATAAACATTACTTTCCGGCTGTTCCACTACCTATTTGCGATAAATCACGGTATCTCGTTGCTCTGTTACGAGTTGAAAAACAGACAAACTGACTTACAAATTTATAATATTAGTATGTATATGAATACGTAGTATCCTTACAACACACAAACAGTTTTTAGTAAATTGCACTAAAATTTGTTATTAAAATGTGCCGTGATAGCCGATTGATGGCGAATCTACTTCTTGTTGAAAAGGTCGTCGTTCGAATCCCAGATGCCGGCATGAAGCAGTGAGTTTTTTCTGACTACGAACTCCGTGCATCAAAGAGCATATTGAGCCGTCGGTTGCCGTGGCAGCCGTTGAAATAAACTCCGAGGGGAGGCCTAAGCCACTGCAGTGGGGCATAATGGGATGATATGTTATGTTATGTATATCATATTTACACACTCAAATGTATACGCTCGCATATAAAACTCTACACACATATACACACACAAACAGCCGCCATTCTCACACTTATGTCGCAAAGCATATTTAGAAAAATGTGTTAATGACGCCTGTTCTTGCACTACCTGCTGCAGTAATATATTTAGTTTTTTCCATGATTAAGGGATCTGATAGTCTGGGAAACAAGAAGGAGCTTGTCTTCCAGTGACCGGACTCTCCCAACCCTTAAAAAACGTTTAAAGAAATGTTTAAGGAAATGTTGTAAATCTTATGTTATATGTTCTTCAAATGTAAAGGGTTATAATTATATTAAGTTAAATTATAAATTATAATTATAGTATTTTGTAGGCATTTACTGATACAAACCAACAATTATAATTCATGAAAATATTGTGGATATGGATGTAATTTTAAAAAAATTTGGTATATTCATTATTTACAACTTTTGTTATAAGAGAAATTATTGTCATCGGGTACAATAACTCATCGTAGGACGATTAAAAATTGCAATTTGTATACCACACTTCCAATTAGTCCAACATAACAACACCGTCGTGTTATTTTATATCCTTCATAAGGTTCCTAAAATTAATACCACCAGCGATAATAAAGTGGTACGGTATCCCACCTGCCGTCAGTCGCCCACACTCGCTAACTTATATTGAAAAAGTTTTGCTATAGTCAATTCGTATGGTAAACTTTGAAAAGCGACGATGGATGAGTTCCCACTCGTCTGCGCATTGTTTCTTTCAAGGTTTCGCGGTCGATCTGCGAACGAACCGCCCTAACACTTGCCGTCTAACTTTAACTTTTGATGCCTACTCGGTTGAAACGAATCATTCATAATATACTTACTCAGAGTGTATATGCATATCCTCACGCTTGTTAGTCCATAAGAGGTCGAAAAAGACCATACCAAATGAACTCACAGTCAATATTCAGCACCTTCGCGTCGAGGACCTAGGCGTAACAAATGACGAGCTTAGTCGAGGCAATCGTTCAGAATTTTGGCCACGCACTCACATTTGACATTTGTCTTGAAATTTCCTTTCTCCGATGAACTTAAAAAAAAGTGAAGTAAAAAATAGTAAGTAAATAGAAGAGACTGCTGTTCTGGAAAAGAGCAAAGGTTGGCACAAACAGCAGTAGGTCGAGAAATCCCGATTCGCACATCCGTGTTCCAACAAAGTTGTACAAGCCATTTGTGACGAAAACACCCTCTGAAGATTTAGGATCAGGATCGGATCGGTTTTCCAAGAAATGAAAATTACATCCGGAAATGACATCATGCACATCCCGTAATATGCCCACCACGTGAAATATGACCTTTTTAAAATTGCTACCTGGTACATTTTAGATTTACTGTAAAAATTTAAAATTATACATTACAAATAAAAAAAAGATATCGGAATTTATTTAGTATAATATGTTTAACATTTATTTATTTCTTTTCGTGTTTTAATTTAGGAATTATATAACTACCACGGATGATCATAGAGATACCGCGTTGGAACAGCAAAAATGTGAGCAAAAAATATACATATAATATGCACCAATTCATGTTTTCATATATTCGCTGTGAAGTAAAATGCGCTATTTGACTATTATTTTTTTATTATTTTATATGAAAGAGTTTTCTAAATGTATCATAACAGTGAAAAAATTTAAAAAAATAAATCATTATTGACAAACTTATGAATGTTTAAAATGTCCTGTTAGACAGAGAGGGCAATACCGCACGGCGTACCTATGTGTGACGTCAGGCCATTTAAAATAATGTTAAATATCGTTTTGCAAGAAAGAGACAAAGATAAAAATTTAAAAGCTTATAATTTCCGTATTCTTCAACCGATTATCATTTTGTTTATTAATGTTATCTTAAAAATTATTTTTTCATATTTTCTTGATAAATATAACATATTTAATAGTAGTCAAGTACCGTATTTTGTGTGACCCACATGTGAATTCGTACTTCGTAACAAAATGTTTCTTTAAAACAATGATAAAGAAGTATTGGTCTGCCTAATCACTGAGTATTCATTTCGCTCACGTTTTGGATTGAACTGGCAACGCTTCGAAGCATGAGGCGCTCTATCCTGAATATTATGCTATCTAAGGTAAGGTGCCTATACCTAATTATGTGCCTTCCCTAACTTGTACTAAATTGTATCTTGACCTTACATTATAATCTAGACTGATCCAGTGTCTAGCATAAGCACCTGTCAAAACATCGATGCCGTCAAGCATGTATGGTATTGTGCACACAAGCTGTTCTTTTTAATTAATACCTCTCAAAATAAATAACGTTATTTTAAGAGATGTTATTTAAAGACATCTTACACTTCGTTTCCATCAAGTATAATATACTGTATGATACAGTGATACAGTATGTTATGATACAGTATAATACAGTGTTTTTTATAGATATGGAGATCTTATTATAAATTATAGATATTGCTAAAGGGTATTTTAGTTTATTATTTTTATTTCTTAATTGAGTTTTCAAAAAATGATAAATTATTAAAAATAAATAGCTATCATAACTATCGTACTAATTAAAGCTACGATGTTCGATGTTTTTCATTTCTTTTCAAAGCCGCCGACCGCCGCTTTGGCAGTGACGTCACATGAACGTACATATATTTATTTCAATCTTTGTCTATGTCTCCAAAATATCCGTTATTTTTCTTGTTAACAAACCTATTCGAATATGAAAATTCGACTATTTAGGGTTCTCAAATCTCAAAATACACATATATTAGCCAGTTTGTTTCAGTTTGAACAATTACTATACAACTTTTAATTTTTCGCATTCCAGTTAGAAATCTTTTTTTAAGCGTCTCGGAAATCAATCAGCTTCGAAATTTTGTACTCCAGCACCGCGCACTGAGGACTGTTATTAGGTCCAACCATCACCACACACAAAAGTTGCTATATGTGTCTGTGTTTAGTTTCATACGGTTTTTATTCCTTTATAATATTATTAGTTCAGCGATGTAGATATACAAAATGTAAACACGACTTACCGAATCATAAATTCTAAAACTAGTGGATACAGTGTATTTTGGCGGCAAAAACTAACCGATTGTTCTACGTCAACATAACGTAGGAACGGCGGCCTAGCGCCCATTAATCATTTCGAGCTCACGACTGCAGTTCATGTCGCTCTCCACTGTTCACGACACTTTCGGTTCATGCTGTCTGCCGACATTATCAGAATAAAGTTATATACTTGCTGTAAAGTAATTGTGTATTATCTCACGTTATTTTCTGATAAAAATTTATATACATTCGAAATATCAATGTGAACTTTTCGTGAAATTATACACCAAGAGAGGAAATTTCGGACACAATGGACACTCGACCAACTATCTCGGAGCTACCTAATTAATCCGATGCCGGCGGCACTCGCTGCCTTATCGGTATACAGATTCGTTATTGTAAAATGTAGTGTAAAATGTAATACCAAGACACGAAACAACTCGTTACATTTATTCTTAACTCATCGCTGTTAAATGGAATCAATCAGTTTTTTCTCTAAGATCATTGGCCGTGACAGATTGACAATTTTAGGGATTGCGAAATTAAAAGGTTTGCAAAAATTTTACTCGGTCAAACTAATGTATATATATGCAAAAGTATCTGCTTGCAAGTATGATGCAATACAGACTCCGTCGAAGCACAAATGGTGCAAGAAATCGATTATTAATCGGACATATTTGAAATGATTATTTATTTTCCTTTAACCAAACCAGGAAAACATTTATATTGTATGTTCAATTATGTCACTATTACTCGTTTATTTACTTTTATTTTTTATTAATAATTTTGTGTAAACAAATTGTATGTTTATTTTTTTAATTTTATTGTTCAATAAAACAAAATGATTGCCATACCGGAATGGCTCTCAGGCGCAAATGTTTTGAGAAGTAATTACGTTGACCCAAGTTTTTAAATTCAGAGAGTCTAAAAAACTTAAGCATGACGACATGTACCTAAACGATGGTTTCATTACATTGGGGAATCCAAACGTGATTCTTTCCAGATCTGTTTTTGGGCGAGGTGATGGCCGACATGGTGGGCGAGGCAGGGTAAGTTTAATTCGCCGTAACTTGGCGTAACTTAGTTCGTGCGGTATCGCCGTGAACTCGGGATAACTGTCGACTTAAGCATTGTTAATATTATTATCTTAGTTCACTTAACTTTAAATTAGCTATGGTCTCTGTGGCGAGAGCAAGTTCGGTGCTTACTAACACCAAATCTTGCGCAACGTATGCGATCTTTACTTGCCTAGACTACCTGATCTTATTGCGGTACAGTTTTAGACTAAACTGTGAGTTCTTCAAATAAAAATTTTTTTCTTCTTCTTCGGGTGTTTCTCCTTGATAAAAGATTAACAATCATCAGTTTGATTTGCGCTCTGGATACTGCGGCACGAAACATTAATTAAACCATTCTCTCAGGTTCTTCAACCAGGAAGTCTTCTTTCTGCCAGTAGGTAGGCCTGAATCTTACCTTGCTTAATACTAAGTGATCTTTGGACATACGTCGCAATACTTCAGTGTTTTTCACTCAATGAACCCGCGAGATGTGGACTATACGGCGGTACATCCACATCTGAAAGACGTCCATTTTCAGAGTTCCGTAGCCAATTGGCAAAAAAGGCACCCTTATAGTTTCGCCATGTCCGTCCGTCCGTCTGTCTGTCAGTCTGTCTGTCTGTTTGTCTGGGGCTTTTCTCGGAAACTATTGTCAATATGTAGATGAAATTTAGAAGGTAGGTGTAATCTATGAACTGCTATACACAACTAAACCACCGCAAAAGCCAAATTACGTTTCAATTAAGACTCTTCACATTTTTTATAAATACGCAAAATTACTTTTAGAACATCGTTCATTGTACTAATAATTTTGAAGTCTTTGCACTGTTTGGTTTTTTTGGGCTTTTTTAGTCGAATACAGTAGTAACATAAAATTGTTAGTCTCCTCCAGACCTACCAGTGTTTATAAACAAAGATGTGTCACATATTAATAAATTGTATATTTATATATTCTTCTTGTTTCTTTTTAGTATTGTTCAATAGTTTTATAGTCATATCTCAAAAATATTGAGATATGACTATAAAAACCTTTCCCGAAAAAACCAATAACTCTAGTCACCATTCACGGCCGCCGCACGCTCCACACGGTCTCGGTCTCAAGGTATCGAGTGCGTCGTTACGAAGAAGGCAACCAAGCGTTATAAAATAACACTGTAGATAAAATAATTTATTATGAAAATGGAACCTATGTTTTTAATTTACTTACGTAATGGGGTCTATTGGTGATACTTAGCATCTAGAAAATTTTTGGATGGTTGCTAAAATTTCTTCCTGTACATATTATAAATAAATTTCCTACAGACATGATACCATGACGTTTTGGGTGCAGTTGTTGAGCGGTTCTTCATTAGACGGCGCGGCACCGGTACCGGCTCGACACCGACATTAGTGGGCATAAAATTGTATGAAAATTTACGGCAAGCTTCTTCATTGCCTATACAAGGTGTCGACGCAAACATGTCGCCAATAGCATGTCTCCCTGTCGAGTCGGGTCGGCACCGCTATGCCTGTGTTACGTAGTTATACAAGCTTCCGTGTGTGAGATCATTCGCGCTGCGCCGTACTTACGCGGTACCTACTGTGCACGAGTCGCGCATTCAACATGCTCGCTGTAGTGTCAATATATTATATTTGGTTAACTTTTTCGTAGCTGTTTTTACTCATACGGAAATAATTAAAAAACATAAATTATAATACACCACCGCATCTAAATATCTAACTTAGATAAAACCGCTTTAGGATGCTTAGTTTTTTGCGTCTTAAGTATAAGAAGTACAATAAATACAATTTATTAAACGCTGCCATCGCTTCGAATGCCACTCTAGAATCGAATGATGTCATTGTGTCGTGTCGGCGCAAAATCGGTGTCGTGTCGCCAAATCAAGAATGTATCTGTCGATGTCGGCGCGGCGCCGACGCTGTCCCCGAGTCGTGTTGTGTCGTGCCGTTTAATGAAGAAGCGCTCGTTAACTTGATTTATGAAAATGCAGTAAGAAACCAAGATAATTTTATGTCATAAAAATTTATTTAAAAAATCATTACCTATAAACCTTCATACAAATATAAGAATCAAAACAGATCGCATCAC
Source organism: Luffia ferchaultella (assembly GCA_949709985.1). Lineage (NCBI taxonomy): Eukaryota > Metazoa > Arthropoda > Insecta > Lepidoptera > Psychidae > Luffia > Luffia ferchaultella. Next base: position 508,755 of record OX453247.1, on the reverse strand, counting down.
ATGGGAGAATAGCGTTAGATTTTAATTTTTGAGAACGGCCTTAAGTAAATAGGGAATTGAAGCGGTTTTATTTCTTCAGAAATATTATTGGGTGAGAAATACGATGATTACTGTCTGTCATATACTCACAGATCCAGAATCTTCGAAATGTCTTTATTTATTTATCGGCAGTGACCCGTCACTAACCATAATAAGCGGTTTGACACTTCAGACGGACGTGCCGTGTTATAACTTTCTTTCATCGTACAACTCGATATTATTATTATTTTTTCATATGGAACGTCCCTACCGTAAATAAACAGAAGCACAAAGAAAGAGACCACCGACTCTATCATGTGCATGCACAAATTACATGATGATCATATGAATTAAAGTGGCTATACGTTAAGCCATGCATCACGGTTATAACAGTGCAAGCAAACCCGTCAGGCAGAACCTAGTCCCAAAGAACACGTGCAATGAACGGAAAACAAGGCAAACTCGTGGACCATGCATTGGACTGCGTCGGTGCGGCTGCCAGCCGGCTGTATATTTTATTAGGGTTTGACAGAAGTGAGAAAGGATGTTTTTGCAATATCGTTGAATGGAGCCGCCCGTTCATTTCTTTTATGGCGTTTTGAGCGCTCGCCTTTTTACCTAAACCGGTTACCATAAATCACCGTTTTATTTTTGCGGCGCGACGCGCGTTACCTTCGCATATTTTTATTTCAGAAACGGTTGAATGTAGGGCCCTATCGCTGCCCGTGCGGCCACGACTTAATACGTTAGATGCTGGCTATTAAGGTATTAAAGGGCTTTCGATAATTGAATGGCAGTTCTATTCTATAATATTCTTCGATCGCTTCGTTTGACAGACCAATTGGCCGAGTGGTCAGAGACCCTAACTGCAGAGCCAAGGGTCGCGGGGTCGAATCCCGCCCGGGACAAATATTTGTGCGCGTAAATATATCTATTTGTTCCGTGTCTGGGTGTAAAATATTATTTAAAAAAAAAGAAATATTGAAATATGTATACCAGTTGTCTAGTAACCCATAACACAAGTATAATACTTGCTTACTTTGGGACTAGATGGCGCTGTGTGGGGTATCCCATGGATAGTATTATTATTAAGTTATTGTACATAGGGCCGGGAAATCTAAAATTAGCTTGAAAAATCCTCCCGATATTAATTATGATAAAAACAGGATTCAGATGCTTTAGAAACAATAAACATTTTTATCTGCTATACTGCTACAAAAGCTTAGAATGGTATTTTTGTTTATTTTCATTTGACAATTTCTTATTTTTCGCAGGCACACACCGTTTATAGTTTCGTGATGTATCTATCTCACAACCTCGAAGTTTTTTCTATTTATCATTTTTCTATTTATCAAATGAAAAGACATTGCAAAAAAATAGGCAGATATATATGCACTTGGTCCATTTTTACTCCGACTGCGGAGACGTTTATGAATGTTTATGAAACGGTTTGATCTTAACGAGGTGTAGGGTGTAATTCACCTTGATTGTGGGAGTGATATAGGGTATATCATATTTCCAAAAGAGGAGGAATATTACCTTTTTTGCTATTACAATATGGGTATCGAATGTAAGGTAGTAAGTAGCCCATTTGAAATTTATACTTTTACAATGTTTATATAAATTTTATCACTTTTACGCTGCCATTTTCTCTATTCAGCTTTTAGGGTTCCATAGCCAAATGGCAAAAAAGGAACCCTTATAGTTTCGCCGGGTCCGTCTGTCCGTCTGTTTGTCTGTCTGTCTGTCTGTGGTTTTTTTCGGAAACTATATATAGGTAAATGAAATTTCGAAGGTAGGTGTAATCTATAAACCGCTATTCAACGACGTAGTGAAATTAATAAAAATTTTTTTTGGATAGGTCGCCATACACGTAGCTGAAGTACGAAAAAAAATTCATTGCATATTAACGCGAGAGGTACCAAACGATAGGTCTTAAAAAATGATATCAAGGTTTCAAACAATTTTGTTTTTATTTAAGTCAACAATTGTTAAGATATACACTTCTAAAGTCCTAATTTTTGTTAGAGTCATGTGTCCGCCCCCTCTACCAGCTAAACGTTTGTTTTGTATATGTGGAAAAAATTTATGACAGGAGTATATATAACGTAGTTAAAATGAAAACTATCGCAGCTAACTAGACTGTAGTATTTAATAAGTAATAGATTAACTTATAAAATATACTTTTATAAGTGAAAATTTTGTGATAATTACAAATAAAATGACTGCGTTTAGCCAATAAGCGAAAACTAGATGTATTTATCTTGGTGGTGTTATTGTAAAAGATAATTTAAAAAAAAATTATAATGATAACTACATTGTATTACTAGGTACTATAAATTTACGTTTTCCTTTGCAGACCTTATTCTCTCCACAACGGAGACTAAAAATCAAATGTTCACTGTAATAAAATAAGTAATAAAAATTTTCTCTAGCTATCAGTGCACTCGTGTTATTATAGCCAGCCAGAGAGGATCGAATGCCTTCTAAGTAACTAACGAAATAAAAATGAAATAAATGTATACAATAATTTTTAAATTACATAATAATTAACGTTAAGTTCGATTAACGTCGCGCTCGTTTTTTTATATTGTATGGTGGTACGGAACCCATCGTGTCCCAGTCCGATCCGCACTTGGCCGGTTTTTTTCTTTTAGTTAAGTGGTTTTGCAGTCGGGTTTTTTGTTTTTGTTAAATAATTTAGTTTTTGCCTTTATGCACTGTCAGTTGTAATGGTTTCAGAATGAGAACAATTTGAAGAATGAAATGAAAATATAAGTACGTGATTCATATAAGCAATTAGAAAAGTACATTTTTCCATTTTGATATTTCACTGTTTGAAAACCATTTAACTTTCAATCATAGAAGACAGAAATTGACAGCACCGTCTATCTCAGTAAAGACAGCAATCCTTTGTTTCTGTCCAAACAGTTAAACATTGGTCTAATCAGATAATTGGTTGTTCTGAGACATTACTAGATCAGACAATTTTGTGATTTTATCCTTTGCTGCTTTTTAGTCGAAGCAGTTGGTGACGACACCCCGCTCAACCCCCTTCACACCCACCATTTGTGTGTACGTTCTACACATAGTTCAATTTGACAATTTATACCATACTATGCAGTACGCTGCTGTCAATTCTGTTTTTTTTTTTAAATATAAATAAATAATATCTGTTCTAGCGATTATCTTTCAAAGTGTACCAAAACAAATTATTTCATAAATGTTTTTCTTAATGATATTGGTTAAACACTACGCCAGCCTAGGTTTCTATAGAATTGTAAAATTACTGCCCTATAAAAACGTAGATCTCAAAAGGGCGTTATATGTAAATAATAATCCCTCGATAAAAAAATATGGATTGTAGTGGCGCTAGTCCGAAGTGCACACCCGTGGCGGATTCGATGCCGCTGATTTCCCAACGGGCAGGTAAATACCCGACAATAACAATCCGACACTTTTGATACTCTGAAATTAATAATAACGGATCGGTGCTTCAGTGCCAGGAGTGGCTTAACTTAATGCAATCTCTTTGCTTAGTGCAAGCATCAAAAGAAACAATTTCAGCAAAACCAATAAACATATTAAAATTATAAAAAAAATATATGGTCCGTCAGTTATTTAACTAAATCTTTCGATCGTTGATAACATGATATTACTTTATCAGATCAAATTATTCTTCAAATACATTACTGGTTGACGATTTAGAATCAGTTCTATGTGAACCGTAATAATTATTCCGTAATTAAAAATATGTTTTGAATTTGTAATAAAATAAAAACTATGAACCTTTGAGGTTTACTCCGGGCGTTTAGCCGCCAAACCTTTCACTTAAGTGTATACAATACGTTGCGTGTTACTTTGTCGTTTAGTTCATTCACAAAGTAATTTTTTTTTTATTAAGTACAAATATCTCAAAATTACTTCAAAGTGTTTATAAGCCGTACCAAATTAATTATTTTCGGAATTTTATATCCTATATCTGACAAGCGCGGGCAAATTTTAGAAATTTAGAATATCTCAGCAACTAAAAACGTCATTTAGTAACCTCTATATCATTAATAAAGATCTACCTATCTATATATCTACTCACACCTTAATGTAACAATTCCGACAAAAAACCCGCGCATTAAAGTTTTTTTTATACGATGCATCGAAATAGTTTAAAAAAATAATTAATTGTTGAAATTAGTTTTTGTTGATTTGATTACCATATAATTTTTTTGCGGCAATTGGTTAAGGTTTAATGGGGGGCAACCGTTAACGCCTTTTGGACAGACATTTGCAAGTACACAATCTTCTTAAGCACGGGTGAGGGGAGTGTAAAACTATCATGGCATGGTTACGGAACCTGACCTTAAACTTGTTTTTCATGTTCGCGATTACTTATCTCAATCTGGTTTATTTCACACCTGTTACACATCCATTTTGTTGTTAAAGCTCCGTTCACACGAACCTTAACCGTCGTCTTTTTACTTTTTCGGGTGCAGCTTTTAGTTTTATTTGTCCAAGTTTATCTAGAAATTATATTTAGTGCGAGCCTCACATATAATATTCATAAAGATAATAATGTAGGAATGGTGCCGCGGCGCCGGTGGGCGGCTGTTTGAACGGGATTACTTTTCAATTGGAACGTGCCGGGCTCACGATCAAACATCGACCCAAGATGATAACTGTCCCGTACCCCGCGCCCCGCACTGCCCACGGCCGCCCTCTCTTATTTGATTCCCAATTATTGCGGCCGTACACTTGGATCTCTTAGTAGAATATTCAATGAAGCGTACAGATAAGTGAAATATTGCCCATTTTCATAGAATTCCGTGTGGAAAAGCGACCGAGTTTACTTCAATCAATGTCGGTTTATGTTTCAAGACACCATTCGGCTAGTGAAACGGCTATTCATTTTGAAACAGTCTAAACGTCTAAGAACGAAAGACGGCGTCGACGTCCGATGTGGCCCCAGGCGGTCGTCTCAGCGGCGGCTAGCGCTTCAGAACTTGCAACTGCCGACCGCTAACGGAACTTCTGCGAACTAATACTAAGTTTATACTGACGCGACCTGTCTAACACGTGGCCAGCCATTTGAACAGTCCTCGTTGCAATTCGCTTTCCACACATTTCTTAACACAGTGCACTAAACAAGAATTTTGGTATTGACGAATGAGGTCATTGAGCACATGTTTACTTTTGTATTTCATAAATATAGAAATAACGATGTCGGCGGAACTAGTGATATTTATTTGACTATAAACTTATTAGTTGATACATAGCAGTGATCCGACCCAAAACCTTAATATCAAAGGCAGGATGCTCAGCCACTCGGCCACAGAGCATAATCGCATGGATATAATTAATATACATCTATGTCCACACAGTCCAAAACCGTCGGCAAACGTTAGTAAGATTATTATTCGATTGCCCTCGCTGGCAGTGAAAGCTGGTCAGTAAAAGAAACCGGTAAGGCAAACCATAATGTTTTTTATTTTGAACTGTTTGACCATTTCGTGGCATCAGGATACCCTGCGATGAAAATAATTTCATAAAATTTTTAGTAATTTATTTATCTATCCACAGCTAACAGTTAATCTCACAGTACAGTATATAAATACAATACAAGTAATCTCAAGATTATGCTTTGTTATAGCCAAATACAAAAGAGCAAGTTTTTAATAAAATTTTAAGTCAGTATAGAACGGCTGACTTGGCATTTCTCGAGATCTTAAAACTTTATACAGCAAAAGTGTTGTGAGATGGCTATTTTTTAAAGAAATATTTTTGGTGAGGAACCTCAGTTTTAATTGATTTTTCTTTTCTTATTTTCTTTTTTTATGGCTATATCATGAACATAACGGATCAAAAATCTGTTCCCCGACTATACCGTATAGGTATATAAAATCAGTGAAAGGTTCCTCGATCATATCTTGTTATTAAACAGTTTTGTGTATAATCAATAATAATAATCTTTATTTCCAACAAGTTACAAAAGATGTCATGATAAACTGATGCCATACTTGTTGAATACATTTATTAAATACAATAAATTGCCTCTGTGCCTGAACTAGCTTAATAAACCTGTATGTAGACAAGTTTACAATTCATCCAATAATATTATAAATCTAACAATTTACGATACCACATACTGTAAAAGGTTAAATATTTAACATGTAATCCTCTTTGGGTTTTGAATGTCTGTGTATGAGTGTGTGTGAGAGGGTGTGTAAAAGTTGAAGTTAATGTATGTACAATAAGACTAATAACCAAATAATAATAAATCTGTTATTGTTACGATTGGACTTTAAGTATATTTTCAGTCTCGTCATAATTAAGTAGGTACTTGAAGCCATTTAAATAGCTTTAGGTTACAATTTATTTTGTTTAGGGGGTGCAGGTTGAGTTATTTATTAATTTTATTATATGTGTAGGGACCAAGGAAACAAATGAAATTATGAACACAAATGCGATTAAAAGAAGGAGCACCGCCAAACCCTTACGTCGTCGCGCCACAGCATTTGGATCATATATATTTTTAGAGTGCTGTTTAAGAACAGTATGAAAGATGACCAACTACCGAACTGTTAGTCCTTGACAGTGCTGATACAATAGGTGTGTACAACATAACACTGGTTTATGATAACTGAAAGAAGAAATGTCTGTAGGACAAAAAAACTTTCACTTCAGAGTATTCATTATTTTATACTTTTTGCGTTATTTTCTTTGTACATACTAATTACATCCTAAATTTCAAGTTTATAGGTCTGCTTAAAGAACTTTAAAGTGTTAATGATCCATGAGTTTGGCATTGAGTATGACAAAATAGTAGAACTTTGATGGCAGATATTTTATAGACTATATTTATTAGAATTTAATTTATGACTTCACTTACGTACAACACGTACAATCTCTACTAAAGTGAATTTTTGACTTCGCTTGCATTTGTAGTAGATATAAATCATAATTTGACAGCAGCGTTCGGTTTCAATAGAATCATAAATGTTATTTCACAGTATCGAAGTGACATTATGCAGTTTTGCGGAGTACGAGTGGTTATATAGTAAACTCAGAAGAGGGCTTCTAGTCAATTCGGAAAAAGATTCAAGTCACAGAGCGGCCGTTTGCTAGACTTGGCAAGGCCACTACCGTGACGTCTTATTATATTCGAAATAACGTAAAAAATCATCTCTCAGTTCTTACTATGTTACTCCACAACAAAATGCCTCAGGATTTTTTAGTGTCGAGGGATCTATAAATTTATTATTTATTTAATGCTTTTGAACTAAACTATTGATGACATGTATTTAAGGAAACTATCAGAAAAATTTAAACCCTTTTTAAAATACTTTTACATAAGAATTATTCAAATCAAACAGCGTTCAAACGGAGAAAAAGGGCTCATGAAATCGTTTCATCCACTTAAGAGCAACTATGTCGCAGATAGACACACAGATATACAAATAGATAGAAACTCCGATGAAACAAGATTTCAATTTAAAAAGTATGCATTCAAATCGATTTATCTGTTTAGAAGCTACGGTACCATATACTGACACCTAGATATACAGATAGATAGAAATGCAACTAAGCACCATCCCGATTAAACCAGCTTTCAGTTTAAAAAACCGTATTAAAACCGGTTCATTCGTTTCAAAACTACGATGTCGTAAACAGACATACTGATAGAAATGGAAATGTTACTAAGAACAATTCCAATTAAATTATCTTTCGATTTAAAAATTCCGCTTTAAAATCGATCTATCTATTTAGGAGCAACGACAGACACACACATATACAGACTAGGCCTGGAGATTAAAAAAGAACTTCATAAGAAATAGAAATTTCTAAATGGCGCGGTGCAGAACGTTTGCCGCTATTTAGCTGTTTATTTGTATCGCGCCGATGACTTCCATTTTAAAAGCTTTCAATTGAGCGACTTGCTAAGTTTCATCGTTTACGCTATTTCAAAGCTGAATGTTAAATGTCTGCGCTACTACGTTAGATTTAAAAGTGAAATGATTAATCCCTTTACCGATCGATCGCCTCCTTGGTGCAGTGGGCAAGCACTACGACTACAATGGTGAAAGTCCTGTTTCATATCCCGTGTCGGTACATGTTGAAAATGTATTTTTATTGTATGTAGGTATGAAATTACTCACCGTGTTTTCCTGTCTTTGTGAGTTCCGTTGAATTGGTTGTCTTAATACAAGGATTCCTAGTTTGTGTGTGTAACACTAGTGTGGGAATTAAACAATCCTCAGCTTGTTTATTATATCTTTTATTTCTAATCACAGTTTCTCATTTAAAACTCTAATGACAAGTGAAATTACAATCTTAGATCATTTACTTTGTTTAACATATACATATTACAATGAGTCACCGATTAACAATCAATCATAATCACATGTTCTCTTTTCCATCATCAATCCCTTCTTGTCAACCTCCTCCGCCCAGTGTTGCCCGTCTGGGTATTATTAAATCAACTCTCAATATCCTTAACCTAACATTCGTCCATCTTGACCTCGTGCATGTCCTCATGCACGGTAAAATAACAAAAGTAAACTCAATATGCTTAACCTAACATTGATATGACTATTAGAAGAAGGTATAAACACAAACTTACATAAGTATATGATGCTTAATAAAATTAAATTGTTGTACTGCGAACCCATCCATTGTCGCAGATTAATTTAAACAATTATTTTCAAAAGGACAGGCCATATTTGTAAACCCATCCATTCTTACAAACAGATCACATTGTGTACATATACCTATAATTTAAAATACAATCAACCTAGCTACGAACCCATCCATTCTCGCAGCCAGGGTAATGAAATAACAAAACTGTAAACCCGTCCATTCTCACAGTTTAATTCTCAAGCACACATTAGTTATTTTAGCTAATGACATTTGTGTTGTTTATATATACCTATATATTAGAACTAAAATACTACTATAAAAGTTTGATTTGTATATAATTAAAAGTGTCCTTCATAAATTACAATTTCAAACTATCTTATTTTGTAGGTCTACAAAATATAATGAACATTAATTGGTAAAACTATCTATCAATATAATAATCATTTTTATTTGTCATTAAAACATGGTCAATCATTGCTATAATCGTACTCGTCATCATCGGTATTATCCGATTCATTAAGTTCTAACGCAGCCACATGTACCCAAGGCAACATTCGGTCAGCGGCTACGGTCGTCTGCCGTTTGTTTTTTGTTCCCGTTAGTCCTGGAACAGCAGCTACCTTGTATCTATCGTTCCCTAACATTGACACCACGCGATAAGGGCCTACGTATGACGGAAGAAGTTTTTTGCTTTTCCCGTCATTGTTAAAAGAAAATTTTGTTATTTTAACTAACTCCCCTTCTGAATAAACTCGGGCAGAACGTCTTCCCTTATCATAACTTCGTTTTTGCCTTTCTTGTTCGCAGTCGATTTTATCTTTAACCTGCTTTCTAAGTGTACTCAAATCCATTGAGTTGCGGGTCTCTTGTCGCACTTCATTAAGTATAGGGGTGGATTCTGAATTCATGCCTGTGCCAAACATGATTTCAGCCGGTGTTCTGCCTGTTGTTTTTTGGCATGTGTTGTTCAGACCCCATTGCACTTGCCCAACCGTATCGTCCCAGTCTCTTTCATCCCGATTCAAATTTTGAGCTGCCAATGAATTGAGGATAGTGCGATTGTACCTTTCAACTTGCCCATTTGATCGAGGACTAGCCACTGCGTTGAGAACATGTTTCATGCCTTTGTCTAAACAAAATTTTTTAAACGCGTGGGACGTGAAACAAGTTCCTCTGTCGCTAATAATGCGGTCCGGAACGCGGAAGGTGTTGAAGATGTCTATCAGAACCCTAATGACATTTTGTGACTTTGTATTACGTACTGGCTTAGAGAAAACAAATTTGGTGAAACCATCGACTATAACCAGAAGTTGAGTATTACCCCTTTTTGATCTGACGAAGGGTCCAAGATGATCAATATGTAGCGTGTGGAAAGGGACTTCAACCTTTTGAATTGGGTGTAAGTGTCCCTCCTTGGTGGCATTATTTTTCTTAGCATAAGCACATTCAATACACGCGAGAACGTATTTCTTGACAAATTTGGACATCTTGGGAAACCAGTATGATTCTTTTATACGTTTCAGTGTTTTTTCCACTCCAAAATGGCCTATATTATCATGATTAATGCGACATAGTTGCCACCTTGCACCCTTCTGTACCACCCAGCGAATATTATTTTGGTCACCATCTAAATACCGGTACAATTTGTTGTCTTTTATCAGAAAATTGTCTCTAATGTACTTCAGCCCAACTGCATCTATATTATAAGTAAGAATGTCCCTAATTTTACATAACTCTGCATCGCCTAGTTGCAGTGTGTGCAACCAATCCGCGGTGTTAATTGTCATAACTGATGTATATTGTTCTAAAACCGTCAAGGTTTCGTTATCTTGAATAGGATTACGTGAGAGAGCGTCGACGTGTGCCATTTTAACGCCTGGTCGGTATTCGACAGTACATTGAAACTCCTGCATAAGTAGCCACCACCGTGCTACTCGAGGAAGAATATCCCTTTTTGTAAAAGTAGAACGAAGGGCACTGCAGTCAGTCACTACTTTGAAATTCTGACCAAATCAAATCAAATCAAATCAAATCAAATCAAATCAAATTCTAACAAATATACCCTGAACTTTTTTAATGAACATACAACTGCTAATGTTTCAAGTTCATAGGCGTGAAAATTTCTTTCTTCCGGAGACGTTTTCCGGCTGTAGAAAGCTACTGGTCTGAAATTGTTGCTACCTTGTGATTTCTGTAATAAGACACCGCCGACTCCTAACTTGCTAGCGTCAGTGTGTAGTTCTGTTTCTGCCGTCGGATCATAAATAGCTAAAATAGGTCTGTCTACTAACTTTTCCTTCAAATTTTTGAATGCTTCTTCCTGCTCATATAACCACATCCACGTAGACTCTTTGGTGAGTAGCTTTGTTAATGGATGTGCTATTGTGGCAAAATTATGAATAAATTTACGAAAATATCCTACAAGACCAAGAAACTGTCTCACGGAATGTTGGTCTGTAGGACAAGGAAAATCTAATACACGCTGAATTTTCTTGTCACCGGGTCGTACACCAGCAGCGCTTATTTCGTAACCCAAGTAATCAATCTGATTACGTAAAAACTCACATTTTGCCAAATTGAGAGTTAAGTTTGCATTGGCTAACAATTGTAATACTATTCTAATCTACCCAAACACTCTTCAACGTCCCTACCGTATATCAAGACGTCATCCATATATGCTGTTGCTCCGTTGAAACGTGCTTTTCCTAAAACTCTATTCATCATGCGCTGAAACACGGCTGGAGCATTAGCCAGGCCAAACGGCATACGATTGAACTCATATTGACCGTCCGGTGTTACAAAAGAAGTCAAAGGTCGCGATTGCTCCGCAATAGGGACTTGATAATACCCCGAAGTTAAGTCAAGGGTCACAAAGTATGCTTGACCAGACAACCGTGCTATTTCGTCCTCAATATTCGGCATAGGATAACGTTCCTTAACAGTCACAGAATTTAGCATTCTGTAGTCTACGCACATTCGCACGTTCCCATCTTTTTTCTTACTAATATAATAGGACTTGCATACTCAGACATTGATTCTCTGACTATATCTGCCTTAAGCATATCGTCCACCATTTCCCGCACATCTTCACGTTCTTTGAATGACAGCCTATAAGGACGATAAACAATTGGCTTTTTATTATTAACTTCAATAGTCATTTCCGTTACATTGGTACATCCCAGCTCCTTCAAGGACGATGCAAAGCAATGTTGATATTTGTTTAACAAGTCTAATAACTTTTGCCGATGAAAGTCATCAATAGTATCTGCTACACGAACCATGGTCTCATCAATTGCGGTGCATTTTGGAAGACCTGAGACGTATTTGACAACGCGATTCACTACTTTAACTTCAAACCCACGAGAGATAACCGTTCCCTCCATTATGACACAAGGGTTTGACAATGGCGAAATTAACACGTTAAGACTTCCATTTTTGACACTATATATTCCTCCTAAAATGACTAGTTGCTGATTCGGCTTACCAATTATTTTGCTGTTAATTAAAATATCCCCCTCTACTGAAGGCTCCACAATAGCCTTAACACTTGCTGGACCATGAACATTAGCATTAGCAGTTGCTATGACCTTGACCAAGTTGTCATTGTAGATGTCTGATTCTGAAAAAGGCATTTCACTACCAATATCGAAAAAATCAAGTTTTTCCGCTGTTTTGCAAACAGCTACATGCTTTTGTTCGGTAAAGGATTGGCCTATAAGTAAGGGAAGTTCTATGTATTGGTCATCAACGACCTGACACGGAACATTCGCCTTTACCCCATCAACAGACAAATCTACAGAAACACTGCCAAGAGTACGAACTATGTCGTTACCGAAACCTTTTAATATTGTAAAATCATTACTGCAATTTAATCCTAACGAAGATGCATTTGTTTGCTTAATTAATGATACCTCGCTACCAAAGTCTACAAACCCTTTCACCGCAACCCCATTGATATAGATATTCTTATAAAATTTAGAACTTGGGTTCGAGTCAGATATACGCATAGTATTGTATACAATTTCGCTCTTGTTATCCTTATTGTCCAATTTAGAAAAACAATTTTCTGTTTTGTGTCCCAATCTACTACATTTACTGCACTTGATAATAGGCTTGGGACATTTTAAGAATGGGTGACCTTTTTCTCTGCAATTGTAACAGGAAATATTACTATTGTGGGTTTGGTTTGTTTTGTAGCCTTGCTTAATGGTAATGCTGTTATTGGGCAGACCCGAATCAGGTCCTGATCGAAATCTGTAGTTTACCCGATCAAATGATTGAGTAGTTTCTTTATTACTCATAAGAAATTTTAACAATTGTTCTGGGTACGTACAACGTAAAGCTACAGCACTAGATCGCATTGTCCTATCCGTTAAGCCGTGTACAATACAGTCAACCGCATGTTTCCCTTCAATGTTGCATTGGTGTAATAGGGCTAATTTTTCATAGAAATAATTTTCAATAGGTTCGTTGAACCTACTCTTTCGTTTTAACATGTTCTCCAAAATTTGGCCATAATTTTGTTCACATGGGAATGCACTGGCTAATTTCTCTTGCCATGTGGACCAATTAAAAAGAATTGAAGGCAAACTCTCGTACCAAGTTTTGGCCAAACCTTGGAGTTTTTGCATAGCAAAATGGATTGTAGTTTTATCATCCCAGCCGTAGACGGTTGCGCACTCGTTCACCTTTTTCAACCATGTATCTATTCTTTGATTCTTTGATGATGGATCAAAATCAGGTAAAATATTTTTGTGATTACTAGAGTTGGGTGCAAGTAACATGGACGTCGACGGCTGTGACTTGATATTTTTAATGGAATTTAAAATATTGGCAACATCCCTCGCAGAGAATGAAGGGCTGATAGACCTTTTGGTGTAAGGGTCACACTCTACAATAGGACTTCTCTGTCTTTTGAAACCACTATCAACAGCACCTGGGCTTCGCACTCTTTTTTTTCAAACACTTCGCCTTTAGATAATGTCCCACGTGTAGGGTTTTGGTTATTATCTTGTTGATTACTCACAGTGCGTTGCAATTGACTATGTTTCCTGTACAGGTCATCTCGGATCCCTCGCAGTCGTTCTCGTTCTTTATCTAGCTCTCGTTCCATCGCACACAGCTGTTCATGGTCGCGGCGACCGTTTCGATCATTTGAGCGGCTGCGGCGGTGCCCTGAAACACTATTACGCTGGCTGCGGCGGTGCCCTGAAACACTATTACGCTGGCTACGGCTACGACTACGACTACGCGTGCTACGCCTGCCATTGCGGAGTTCTCGCCCTCGCTGCAGCTCTGGTTCCATAGTACGCACGCGGTTGTGGTCGTGAGGGCTGCTGTGATCGTCCAAGGGATTTTGGCGATGTCTAGATGCATGGTCATGACAACTTCGACTACGGCTGAATCTATCTCCATCATGAGCTCGCCGCACCTGTGACTAAATGGGATCTGTGCTATTTAGCCGTCAAGACTGCAATTTATTTTCTTGTCTTATCTTTGTGTCTGAAACTCAAAACAAGGCCAGTATGTATATATTCATTTAATTTATCATTATCAATCAATTGTCTCTGTCAATTGAATGGCTCGTGTCTTTCAATCTGACCTAATTGGATTAATGTGTAGTGCATTGGTTAACATTACAACATGCAGCAATTAATCTTAATTGAGTGCACACAGAATCTTTACATAAACAAATAGATATGTAATACACAAATGTCTTTTTGCACTCGCACCAACTGTCTGACTCAAATAATGTATAGTTCAATAGTAAAACAAAATTTATATATACATATGTAAATAAAACAATAAGAAAATAGTTAAATATCAAAATATCAACTTTAGTTGTGCAAGTTCAAATTTATTACAAAGAACATTTTACTTTTTATTTAATTACATTTGATATAAGTCAAATGTTAATAGGCAATCGTTGTTATGCACACACATTTTTCTAGTGTTTTTTTTTTTAATCTTTACATAAACAAATAGATATGTAATACACAAATGTCTTTTTGCACTCGCACCAACTGTCTGACTCAAATAATGTATAGTTCAATAGTAAAACAAAATTTATATATACATATGTAAATAAAACAATAAGAAAATAGTTAAATATCAAAATATCAACTTTAGTTGTGCAAGTTCAAATTTATTACAAAGAACATTTTACTATCGAATATATTTTGATTCATGTCAAACAAACCGAAATAACCTTTTTAACATGACACTAATACTGTGTGATATGTGGAAATAATACAAAGATGTGTTTGAACTACAATAACGTAGTTTCTGGCCAATGTATTATGTTAATTTATAAGTAAATATCATCAATTTAGTTAATATACGCGGATTCAAGTATACATCATAGACATACATCTCTACGCTAGGTACGTATAGATCAGTGGTCACGGCTAAAAATTGTTAAAATTATGGACTTATGTGACCATGTGCAACTACGGTGATATCGCAACCATGTAATTTAACAGTGGTATACATCCATTTGCGTTAAAATATAACTTGGTAGGTAGGTACTTATTGCGTAGGTACCTAATCAAGTTTTTGTTTGTTACAATGTTATTTCGAAAACCATAGGTAGGTACTTACCACTTCTGATTTGTGGGAATTAAACAATCCTCAGCTTGTTTATTATATCTTTTATTTCTAATCACAGTTTCTCATTTAAAACTCTAATGACAAGTGAAATTACAATCTTAGATCATTTACTTTATTTTACTCTACAACATATACATATTACAATGAGTCACCGATTAACAATCAATCATAATCACATGTTCTCTTTTCCATCATCAATCCCTTCTTGTCAACCTCCTCCGCCCAGTGTTGCCCGTCTGGGTATTATTAAATCAACTCTCAATATCCTTAACCTAACACTAGGTTCACGCAGCTTCTACACAAAACAAGTGAGAGTCTGGAATCTATCGTAGTGTCTGTCTATCTGTTCCGGTTAATCTCTGAAACGGCTAAACCTATTTCAATGACACTTTATAGACATAAAAAGGAGTTGCCAGAAGTGACATACGCTACTTTTTGGTTTTCTATTTGTCTGTCTGTTTGTATGTGCATCTCCAGAACAGCTGAACCGAATTCAATTTATTTTAATATAATACTAGTATCTCTCCGTGACTTCGTCCACGTGTTATAGGTGGTTTTATGTCATAATGAGGGTGCATGTGGTGGTAATGTCTATGGTGGGAAGATGGTAAGTACACATGTGAAAATGTGGTTATGGGTGAACTAAAATTACTCGTTACTTTCAACACACATTTCACTTCCACCAAGCGATCACTATCTGAGTGAAAACTAGAAATACTATCTGTAGGCCATGCAGGTGTAAGCGCTGTAACATAAACGGGTGTGACGTCGAGATGTGAAGACTTAAGCTGTAGCGTAGTAAAATTTCTTCAACCAGCTCAGTAGAGAGTCTCTGATGATGCGCCAATTCGTCTTCATAGCTAAACGTGGGTCGGGTGCTCGTACTAGGAAGGCAAGAAGTACTTTGGGCAATGTGGCTTCATTGGGTTTCGGTGATCATTCAAAACAGAGTTAATAAGTGTTTAATCATTACTTCTATAACAAGTAAAATGAGTTTTGCAATTCTAGATACATCTTACAAAGTTTTCCAAAATGACGTGCTAATTTTGTAATGCTAAAAATCTGTCCACTAATGACTCGATCAAACTAACTCACTGCACCTAGGCTATAGCTGTTATTATTATTTTTGGGGGTACTGGGTCAATTTGATTGCACCATTGAATATGGATATGTAATTTTGATTATGATGATTATGTTTATGAATATGAATCTCCCTCACCATATCTGGGGTTCAAAGTCTGAAGGCTGCATACTTGACGTGTATATATTTTTGCACGTCATGTATGCAAACGACGCGTTCATCTGAATAGTGTTGCAAAATGGCGTCACTGGACGCATCTGGTCATCGATAGGTCGATAGGTTGCTGCAGCACTGCATTCTGCAGCGTTACGATTCAGGTAGTTTTCTCGACTCAACTGGTCAACATATAGCTGTTTGACGATAAGTATAGGTTGTACGAGGCCAGATAATTTAAGTACCTACACTCACGACTCTAATGGTGCCACGCACCGGTTTATGGTTCTAATACTGAACACGCGTTAAGGCTGCTTACAGAGGAAGCCTCGCCCGGCGCCCGGCAGATCGGCAGGCCCTCTTGTATTTTGCGTGCGCGCAGCAGCGCCGAGGCAAGAGAAGTTAAGTTCCACGTCAATATGTTAGAAGCGCTTCATTCGCTTGATGCAACTTGTTTCTTATTTTTATGTATTTAAAGACCAAGAATACTTACTAACTAATATTAGTTATGCTAATCCCACTTCACAGTCCCGATTCAAACATTTTGATGGAGTTGTTATTCGAATGCAGGTTATAAATTTTAACATTCACCCTTGATTATTGAAAGATCAATAAAGTTTGTTTGTTTACCGAAATAATTATGTTACAGCGCGCGGTCGAAAGGCTAATCTACGCTCATAAAACAACATGTCCTGACGGATTGACAGACATATGTCTGACGACCGCTTAGCCTAGTGGGTCGCGACCCTGCCTACGTAGATGGAGGTCCCGGGTTCGAATCTCAGGTCGGGTCAGTATTTATATGATAAATATTGATACTGGTACCGGGTCTTGGTTGTTATTTATATCTTCGCTTGGTACCCAAAACACAAGCTAATGCTTAGTTTGGGGCCTAGACGTGATGTATACGCTATTAGTATTATTATTATATCAACGCACAAACCGAATCACTGGGTCTAGAAATATGAAATCCGGGACAGGCGTCCTTATGTACCTGACATAAGCGAGCCCGAAGAAAGGATTGTTTTAAATTCGAACTATAAGAGACTGAAAAGTTATGTTTACATTTGTAAATAAATGTACTTCCTAAATCGTTAGGTTTATAAACTTGAAATATTACACCCAATTTCTTCTACAATAATGTAAACAGTGACTAAAAAAAGACTTTTCAAAATTCAAGCGAAATAAAACGTATCGTGTTTCGAGGCATTAAAATTCATAGTTAATATATATTAACTATGTATAACATAGTCTAATTATATATTTCCACACAAAAATATCAACATTCGATTTCTTAAAATCGGTTTGCCTAGCCTTAAGTCTGTACTTATTGTTTTATGGGCCCAGAGAAAACCATTCGTTACTTTCCTTACCCCGAGCTTCAAACCGTGCCTAGTTGTGTACGCGAGGCAACCTCATTTTAAAGCAAAAAGTAATCTCATTAAATCACAAAAGCTCGAAATGGCAGCGAATCTGAAATGAAGACGCGTGAAAAACTTGGGAATGTTTTATGCATCAGCCTGTAAACGGCGACCGCGCCCGCGCCGTGAGAAAATTAAATTTTGGCATGCAAATGTCAGTCAACTGGCACACGTGGAAATTACACTCATTCCTCAAAGGCGGCACCGGTAGTTCACTCCACACAACATGACAACTTATTCAAGAACCTTGATCCGCTGTATCTTCAATAGTAACTCGAGAACCAGCTAATGCACCCTTATTTAGCTAGTTTCAAATTTTTTTGCAGATTAAGTCAATATAATAACAATTTCCAAGGAAAACAAATAAAGTACAAGTGAATTGCGTTTTATAATTAAGGACCATTCTAGCGGACTCCCTAACTTTATGATTTTAATTCCCTGAAATTAAAGTGTTCGTGGGGAGGGGCGATGAATCAGGCGCAGCACAAAGACTCACATAAACATTGGCCCAAGGCGAGCCGAACTAGATTGTTACCCTCTCGTTCCTCCCTCGCTTGTGAGTTGTTGACGATAAGTGTTTTCTTTAGTATTAATTTTTCTAAGCGTTAAATAGATAAACGTAAGTTTTTGGATGTAGAACAATTCTAGTTCAAAATTTTTTTATCGTCAATAATTTAATTTATATAATATTAAAAAAGGTGGAACCCTATTTTCAGCAGTGGATGTCTCGAATTTGTGACGAGAACGAAGAAACTAAAACGGTTAAAGGAATAATTTTAACAAATACTTTAAAATTTAAAATTCATGCTGCAACGATTTCATTCATATTTTTTTGTCTATGCCTTTTTCGAGCCTCTGTTTGACCTAAAGATAACCATTGATAAAAAAAGCTCAATCGGCTTATAAAAATGAACATAAGATATTAATAAGGCTGATCGTATGTTCGATTTCGAAAAGTCCCCGTTGGAAATTAAAGTTTATTCAATCATATTAGCGTTTTGCTCTAGGTACATAAAAAAGTTTAATATGAATGAAATGAATCTTTAGGTCAATACCTAAAGATGACCTTAGATAAAAAGCATCGATACCATTTAGTTTCGTTCATCTCATCTGCTATTCTTGGGCAAAAATATTTGGGCCTCTTTATGGCCTCCATAACTGTATGTTTGTATAATATATTTTTATAATAAGTAAATAAGTACACATTTTACGTACATGCATGTGCCGTGATAGCCCGAACGCAGCAAACCTCTATCAAATCTAAAAGACCATATGGCCGTGGTTCGAATCCGGGCGTGTACCAACGAGTCAGACTTAAGTACATTAGCTATCACCGTCGGTCCCGGTTGCTGTCAATAGATGGCGGTAGATACAATTCGCCAACCCACATTGGAGCTTCGTAGTGGATTTAAGCTCCAAACTCCCTCATTTTAAGGGGTATAAAAAAAGGCTGACAGATGAACGGATGAAATACATATACATGACATTCCCTCTACTGAGAAAAACCGCACACAAGATGAAACGTTAGCAGTAACGCTTATTAAACAGATTCTTTCTAGATATCTAGATTTTAATAAAAATATTAATTAAAGCTAAAGCCCTCAAATTCTTTATCCATAAACTCGTAACCGTTTTACTAATTTACAGACTCGATGTACTTAAACTTAATTAAGGCACCCTCAAAAAGTGAATATTTATGTAGAACATTAAAATAGAGCGAGGCGGCGGCGCTCTTAATAAACTCGACCTAATGTATCTCCTTATGTATTGTAATGTATTTGTAAGGGTGCGTTCAGTGTTCATTAATTTAAAGAGGAATAATAAATTATGCTCAACATCTTTGCATTAGGTTCAAGACAGTGTTATGTTACTTTGTTCGCTGCACTTACGTTACGTTTTAGAATTCAGCCGTCGCACAACCTGAGATTAAGTAGAGCCACGTACACCGACGCGCTATTCCCTCGGTATTCAATTGCAAAACATGTTTTTTTAGCGGCCCACGGAACGTCACGTGGGATATCGTGTGTGAAAGAAAGGCATACAATACTATGTAACTATACAGTAAATTGAATAATTTGAGTAGGTACTACTAAATTAATTTCAATGAATTAAATGACAATGAAGATTTATTTTCCTAAAAAAATTAAAGCAGAATTTGTCATTTCGTCGAGATGCAATGAAAACGTTCGATATCTATTTACAAAGTTAATGGCGTATAAAACTTATCAAATGTTCCGATTAAGTATATATAATAATAATAAAGGAAGTCTTCTAAAACTGACAAACCAACAAACCACACAAGTATTTTAATCAAAGTCTTGCCAATCGATCTCTTTGGTATTATTTAGAAGTTTCTTCTATGACAAGAAAAGAAGCTTTATAATATGAATCTTCAAGCTCAGCTGAAGTATGTCGTCATAGCAACGCGCCTCTTGTTTAGAAGGTCGTGGTTCTAATCTCAGATACGGGCATGTACCAATGAGTTTTTTCTGACTTAAGCACATAATTTATCATTGACTCCACGCCTTAGAGAGCACGTTAAGCCGTTGGTCCCAGTTGCCATCGACTGATGGCAGTCGTTAAAATCCACCAACCCGCACTGGAACAGCATGGTAGATTAAGCTCCAAGCAACCTCATCCTGAGAGGACGCCTAGACCCCCGCATTGGAGCATAATGGGCTGATATCGATATGGTAAGTAAAGTTGAATCTAAATTTACTTATTAGCAAATATGCTATTATATTTCGATATATGTAACTAGTAAATTACAGTAACGAGTGTATTAACTCATTCTAAACGCGTTTATTCAATGTTCCTTTAATGTTTTTCAAATATGTTACTTACTAATACCACAGATACATCGATAAAACAGAAATATATCGATAGTTGCGCATATACTCTTTTTTTATTTAATTTATCACTAATGTATGTAAAGTCATTTGATAAATAAAAGATTTATTATTATTATTATTAAAGTTTTTTATCCTTACCGAAAAATCGATTCAATTGGATTGCGTATTAAAAAATCATACATTACTAAATCTATGAATTGAATGAAATCCGTATAAATAATTGGTGTTTTAACTTCAATGTTTTTATACTTCTAAAATTGCTAGCTTTCCGCGTGTGGTTTCGCCTGCGTGGACAACATAGTTCTATCGGGCCTGCTAAAAGAGCGTGACACTTAAGAACACAGTGAGACTTTCTGAAAATTAACTACCTAAGAAATCTCTATACCTTTCATCCAAATCCGTTCCAGCCGTTTTAGACTGAAGAATGCTATTTCACAGGATCCGTCCTGTGGGTTATTTCAAGCCATGAGATACCTTCGTGCTGAATTTCATCAAAGTTCGTTCAGCAATTTTAGCCTGAAGTATAGTTATCCTACAGAAACCGTGCCTTTCTCCAGCTCACAAACTATATCTTTCCAAAAAATCATCCACGATCCGTCGCTCTATTGCTGCGTGAAAGAAGGACGAACCAACTATGCAACCTACATACTTTTGCATTTATAACCCTAGCGCCAGCAGGCAGTTTATTAGCATTTATTCTTAAGAGTTATTGTACAATTATATACAATCACAAACAAACACTGAATCGTTTTATTTTTAATTTAAAACCAAAAGGTTAAACACCCATTGTAACTATTTTAGTTGGCAAAACAGGTCATTCTTAATTTTAAACTAAAAGACTAAATACCAATTTTCATGGTTTCAATTTTAAAAAAGATCGGATTTCCGTGCAAATTTTCATCCCCCATTTTACTCCCTAAAGGGTCAAAATTTCAAAAATAAGACATCTTTGGTTTCTAACCCCAAGGTCTAATATTTTCCAAAAATTCATCTTCAAAATAGATGGAAGTTGTAAACAAACATTCATCCCCTTTTTGAATGCTTAGTGAATTATCGTGGCTTTCCACTTTAGGCTTGCCTAAGTCTTGAATAAGGGAGGAGCGGGGAGTATAATAATAAAATTATACAGTTGCCATAAATACTAACCCATCCTTTATATGTTACACACTAAATATAGTATCTATATTCCCCATGCTGGCTTTACTATGCTAGTATTCGGGTCGGCTCAACCTCCTGTCATTCCTGAATCCCGATTGCAGCTTACCTACACTCCATCCTATCTACTATGGCTCATTGGTGTCTCGAAACTCCGCGTCCTTGCAGCAGAACTGCCGGCTGGTGAGTCATCGGAACAGAATGGAACGGACAGGAAGACGAATAAAGATGTATACTTTGCTTTTACTCAACAAAAAACTGAAAGAATTCCTTAAAACTAAGGCATTTTATACTCGGCAGGAGTTTTTCGGATATGAATGAATACTAGAATTAAATTTTTGTTTGCACACGATTATATAAATTTTGCAGTGCCTTTACAGGGTCATGTGTGTGCTCTGTGTGAATATTATGTATCATATTACAATATTGTATACCACATGAAGCAATAAATAATTAGGATTAGGTAATTTAATCACGGTGAAAACAATAATTAACTCGGAATGTATAATTAGTACTACCTTAACGTGATTTGTGTAGAAGCCAAAATAATAGAAAGCATTATTCTCACTAAGCGAAGCCGCGGGCGATCTCTATCTGGAAAGCCTAAATAGCCCACGTGTAAACCACTCGGATGTAGGCTAGAGATATATATTTCATAGAACTAATAAAATAATACGTAATTATGGCTCTATGTAATATTTTACTTTCACAAAACATTCTTTTGTATAAAATTATAAATATCGTGTTCCAATTTATTTGCAAGTACAAATACACTATTCCTGTCCACTAACATGAACTTTATGTTTTAAACGCTTTGGTGGACAATGAGGCGATATCGAGAATCTAAAACGGATTTAAAACGTACATTAATGGATCGACAAATCAATAAAAATAGACGGAAGGACAACGTTCGTAATATTGATATAACAGTCGCGTGTCAACGTGACCGCGTAAAAGGCGTGGCATATTTTTATTTAGGATGGCTTTACTTTGTCAGCGCTTAAGCCGCTACCGAGTTAAGACAAATAATTCTGGCCACAGAGTAGGACTCTCGTTAAATAATGGAAGCGCTGACACTTTCCATTTCTATGCAAATGTGTTTGTCAACGTCGCGTCGCCCGCGTTCGCAACTCTAAGCGACCCGATCCTATGACTGTCTACAACTTCACAACTGCCGGAAAAATTCCGAGTGCCGACAGCCGTTGTCATTTTTCATTGTTCTTTACCAGTTATTTAAGTTTACAATTTCATTTTTCATTGTTCTTTACCAGTTATTTAAGTTTACAATTTCAGAGAGTCGCCTTTACCCGTTCGGCTAGGAAACTGATAACCGTCTGAATTAAACAAAATTATACTATCATAACTCATTCAGAGATAGCTCTAGGCTTTATTTCTTAAAATGCAAACTGTCAATTGGACCTCTATATAGAATATGTCCTGACTGACTGGTTCATCAATGCCAAGCCGAAACCGCTGAAGATAATTAGATGAAGTTGGGTCAGTGAGTTCCTTTTGCAACGTAAACAGCTACTAAAATTCTATTTCTAGGATTATGTTTGCATGAAATGCAATTTATTATTTCGTTATTTTTTAAGTTAAACTTATTGAAAATTACCAATATTTGAAAATCAAAGATTATATGAAAATTACTAACTAGTCTTACATAAAGACATGGTTCGAGATTTTTAGAAAAATATCCCTACTAAAGATAAAATGAAGAAATAAATGTTTAAGAATTACATCATTAGCTAAAGTTGAAACGATTAATATTGATATTTGTTCTTCCAGCTTGAAATAAAAAATAACTAGTTGACAATTATAGGAACTGCCGATAAAAGTGAAAACTTAGAACTTTTATTATTAAAATTTGAAATTTCATAATGTTTAAATTAAAATTACCAACTTGTTTTCACATCTATCCACATCGTGTTCCACCAATTTCGGTTTGTAATGGAAAAATACATATATATGCATATATTATTTCTCGGAGTGTCTTTTTCATCATTTTAAACTAAAGATTTTAATAATATAAGGTAATAAACTTTTGCATTAATATTCATAATTTAAACTCCAACAAATTAATCTTAAATTATTATTAGATTTTATAAAAATTGTAATTTTTAAATCCACGATAAAAATATGATTGAACAACTAGAAATCTGTTTAACCACGGTAGTAAGAAAACGTCGAAGCCACTGTGAAATACTAATTGCGTGATGCATTGCAGGGTTAAAATATTAGAAAATAAATAATATACAATTTTCAAAGCCCAAAATAAATACCAAGATTTAAAATAACTTTCTGTTATTTATTTTATTTCAACTTAAAAATATTAGTATATTTATTTAGTACTCACTTTTGTATTGCACAGTGGTTCGAAAATTAAATGAGCACGTCGTAACGGTGTCGCGACGCGAAATTAAAAGTTTTTCTCTTACCAAAAAGTGCCCAACGCGGCTAAAAAAGTTTCACCTCAAAAAGTTGTACCTATTTTAAAAAATTTTAAGATATATCCCTTAAAATAGGTGGTGAAAGTTTAAAGGAGAGTCACGTCATGTGTAAAGATAAACATTAATATTTAGCCTTACAGTTGTAGGAAGACGTATTTCTGGATTTTTGGAAGTTTAACCTCTAAAGGGGGAAATAGGCAATAACTCTGTACGAGAATTTCGTCATTTCTGAGGTTATAGCCATAATAATTGATATTCTAGCCTTTTGATGCCTGATGCCTGATGATGAGCCTAGGAAATTAAAAATTACTTGTTTCAGCATATTTCGTAAAAATAATTCTTTTGCAATATGCTAATTATTGCATCTGCGATCCCGTCTACAGTTATGTTATATACATATTTCTAGAAGTTCGACATTTGGCTACATCTGTGAACCAAAAGCTTTTTAAAATAAATAATTTACAATTTACACGTTTTTTAATAAGCGACAAGAAGTTCTTCCTAAAATTGGCCACACCACCGTCAAACCGCCGCGCCGCCCGGCGAAGCATGCGCTCCGCGAAACGTGGACTGTGGAGTGGAACTGCCGCGCGGCGAGACAGCAGCGACCAGCGGTGCCCACTTCTAGCTTGAATTGTGTTAATATTTTGAACGAATTGTACTGAATATTTTACGTTTTTGAAAACTAGAATAAATTTCTATTGTTTATTATTTTTCAAAACATTTTTTTAAATACATCACAGCAGATGAAACCTAAAGAAAGTAAAAAATTACCGGTTTTTGTTAGAATAAAACAAAACTATCTTTTTATTTATTAAGTTACCAATGAAAATTATTAACAGTTATGTACAATTTTTCTACAAAATAGATTTATTAAAATGCAAATAATGTGCTCGAAAAACAAAGGGTTGGCATATGTGTCTACCTCCTGAAAGATTAAATTATTTTTTTGAAATATATTAATAAATGTATAGAGTAATCGAAAATATATACATAAAAATATATTAAAAGTGTTCAAAAAATTTATACCACAAATTAAGCATTACTTAACACTGTATCATATTTATATTGCACTTAATATATAACATCATAAAATTAAAATCTACAGATTCCGCATTTCACGCAACTATCGGAGGACATTGAAAATGAACATAAAAAACAAGAACTTATAACACAATTTTGCCAAACAATTTTATTTAATTTTTCGGAAAAGGTTATAGAACAATTTTCCAAAATTTGGTATTATACGATGCCCCGCGAGCTTTTGCGGCTTTTATCACAACGCCTTTCTTCTACATTTATAACTTTCTGAGATATAGCCGAATCTCTCTTTTCGAGGCATAACTGATATGAAAATAATTCAATAAAAAGGGCACCTGCCCACTCTGCCCAACCTATTGTTTTCGACCAATTCCAAAGTTTCTTTTTTCCAAACCGTACACAATTCTATCTGCCTAGAAAACTTTTTTCATTTTTTCGATATTGGCTTTTGTTTTCAAAATAATCAACCTATTGTTCTAAAAATCGGGAAATTTCATTTCCTTCCTTTCACCATTTTCGATTTTCCGAAAAAAAGTTACGGTTCCATTTTTTTAAATTTGGTATCATACGACGGCCCACAAGCCCTTGCATCTTTTGACACCACTGTCTTTTGTTTACCATCATAAATTTCGGAAATATAGCTGAATTACACTCCACCACAAAAACGATCTGATAAACATTTTCAATGTTAAAATAATTAATTACACTGTAATGGCAAAGGCCATCAAAAATCATAAACATAACCGAACATACTCTATTTTTTTAAACGTACTGTTCAAGACGAAATAATTGAGCGATCGCCGCGCGCTCTGCGGGGCAACGAAGGACGGAACGACCACTTGCCGTTCGTACACGATAACGGACGCACCATTTAAATTCATATTCAAAAACTTTTATTCAATGTAAGATGTTTACACACACTTATTGAAACTCAAAATGAATTCATTAGGTACCACCGGTTCAAAAACTAGATGGAGAAGAACCGGCAAGAAACTCCTCCCTGTTTATTTTATTTTAATATGTGTTTTCTAAACTTTTTCTTTTAATTTAAAGTGCTTACAACTATTACAATGATGTCTATGCGCACTTATTATTTAAATACTTGCTAATACAATAGTAACCTTTTTTCATGAGATGGACTTTAATTCGCTTTATAAATTGATTAGAATTCAAGTCTATTTCTTTTGGAATTTTATTATTAAAACGGATACAATTTCCCATGAAAGAATTATTAACTTTTGAGAGTCTGAACCTGGGAATTGATAACATATGCTTATGTCTTGTATTTAAGTTGTGGCCATCACCCACCCTACAGAAAGCATTTAAGTTTTTATGTACATAAATTATATTGTTATAAATATACTGACAAGGGACTGTCAAAATATTACTTTGTCTAAAGTGAGCCTTTACACTAGCTCTAGCTTTTAATTTATATATAGCTCGAATAGCCCTTTTTACAGAACAAATATTGTTTGAATGTCAGCGGCCTTTCCCCAGAGCAGAATGCCACATGACATTACCATGCTATGAAAGTAGATAAAATAAACCGGCCTCGCTGTAGGCCCATCGGTTAGTTTTCTTATTTGCCTAATTGCCAAAACAGTAGAGCTCAGTTTACCACCCACCCTCATAACATGAGGACCTCATTGTATATGTCTGTCTGTCCATTCATCTTTTGTTCAAACTGATCTCCGAAAGGGATGAACTGATTTCAGTGAAACATCACAGATGTGATTAGAAATTGTCAGGAGTGACAAACAATACTTTTTGTTTGTCTGTCTGACCGTCTCTCTGTCAGTTCGAGCTAAACTCTAAAACATTTAAATCAATTTTAATGAAACTTCGCAGACATGAAAAGATGTGTGAAGAGTGACTTACGCTACTTTTTGTTTGTCTGTCTGTGTATATGTATGTTCGAGCTAAACTTTGAAGGATCTTAATGGAACTATGCAAACATTAAAAATAGGTAGTCAGGAGTGATTTGGGTAATTTTTGGTCCATGTGGTTGTCTGTCTGTCTTTTTGTTCAGGCCTATCTCCAAAACTACTAAACCATTTCTATGAATCTTCACAGACATAAAAAGGAGATTATCAGGAGTGACATAAGTTGGTTTTTGTCGGTGTGTTTGTCTGTCTGTTTGTTAAGGCTAATCGTCGAAACGGCTGATCTGATTTTACTGAAATTTTGCAAACATAAAGAGGGCGTTGTCAGGAGTGAAAAGCTATTTTTTATATACATATAAAAAACTGAAGTGTTTGTTAGTCTGTCTGTTCCAGTTAATCTGCAAAACGGCTGACTGATTTTGGGGCCGACTTGTGGTATAGCTATTCTTTATGCTAAAATGGCTAAATGGATTTTTATGAAATTAAGTATAGAGTTTTCTGAGGCAGTTAAGTTTCAGAATGTTTTAAAAAGTGTTACAATGTTTTGGAGTATTGCGTTCCTTTGACTGTCCCGGTACAACTGTGTAGTCCACGCGAGCGAAGCCGCGGGCGGGAAGCTAGTTTATACCTAAAAGTATTGCATGTTAAATCCATAAGAAAGTGCTACTATCTTGTAACATAATGTGGTAATAAACACCTAATACTGATGGTTCTAATTTTACCCACTGAATTAAATAATTCAATTCAGCTGTATTAGCTCTGGCGCAGATCTAGACTTATTACTTTTCACTACTTTTCATTTTTTCGAAAAATTATTACGGTTTTAACTAATTATCTTTTAGCAAAATCAGTGTTTTTTTTAATAAATTATCGTATTTGAAGTATGTGTACTCAATTATTAGATAGATCGCGGGGCCGAAAAATTAAAATAGGGCACTGTTCGTCGGATAAACTGTAACTAATACGTAAGTCAATTTGAAACCACATTTTAAAAATATATTAAACGAATTATTAAAACATATATTACGGTTTTTTAAATACAACCGTGTAAAAAGTGTACAACAAAATTAGTATGATAAAAATATGAGTAAATAAATAATTCCCGTAACAAATAATCCACCAAACGTATGATTAAACATTTATTTTACCGACTTCAAATGTAACCTCGAAGTGGTGCGATTTTTGACCAATCATTTCAGGGTTGACGTAAAAATAACTAAATAAAAGTAATTGTGCCCAAAATTGTGAAATGCTACAGTGAAAAATATTAGTGGACTAACGCGAATTTCCACTTTAGTCATGCAATCTCATGGGACAGGCGGAAAAGACAATAATAAAAACTAAGAGAAAAAGAAAGGAAAAGCAGCTAAATATAAAGTTTTAAAATTAATTGTGATCATGATAAAAAAAACTAGCTTTTCATATAATAATTATGCACCAGTGTTTGTATGAAGTTAATTGACCAATGTGTATATCACGTGGGCATAGCCGCGGACAGATAACCGGTTTATAATAAAACATGCAACGGGCAAATAGCTTTATATCTATCACTCACTCCGCCTGAGTAATTAAGAACTCTAGTTCGGTCTAGGTTTCATAGGAGCTTCTCTAAGTTTAATTTCAGAACTTAAATAGCGTTTCGTTTTTGGTCAAGTGTCCCACACTACGGATAGCTATGTGGTAACGTTATGCCAATTTATATAACTGACATTTCAAATTCATTTTAGGACGATGAACTTGATTAAGTTATCTTTTGTAGCTAATTGTATATCAGACATATATAGTGGGGATGTAGACCCATTTGCAGCAAAATAAACGATAAATTATACAATTTCTTTTCTCCCTGAATTAACTTTTTATATTTTCTTTATCTAAATCTAAGATAAAAACATATTAAACGTAAAAAGGTAAATATTTAAATGAAACATAAGTAAAATGTCATTTGAAAGACCAAGTTAAGGATGTTTTCTTTGGCGACAGATTTACAGAGAGATTTATCTATGAAATCCCTCTTCGAAAGGTTAAAGATAGAAAGCTCGTCCTTTCAGGAACCGAGCATCAAAAGTGACTGAGATACAGATATCAGATAAAAAGCGAACAAACAAAATGAAGTATCGTGTAAAAAATCAAAGGGCATCTTTCTCGATTAAATAAAATTATTCAATCACTTTATTGTAGCGTAGATTTTAAATCACCTGCCTTTCTAATAGTGCAATTGCCTGAAACTAACTAACGAATAAATTACTTATGCGATTAAGTGACGATATACTTTAAAATAATTAAATGAAACTGATCATTAATTATGAGTTTATAATAGAATTCTAAAAGGTCACCTTTTTTACTACTACAAGCATTGACAAGAAAATTAAAATGTGTTACTTGTATGCTTTGGCTGATTTTTTTTACTGTCATTTACAAAAGAAAAGCAGAGACAAAGTATTACACTCTCCCTTTATGTATATGTATATTTATACACCGTATATATACATATACACACATACATACAGTTCATGTATTCTGTTCTCGCCGCCAATACCATAATGTATGAAGAACTAGGTTTTCAAGAATGCGTCCTGCCCACAATGATGTACGGTGCCGAAAATGCTTGGTATTTCTTTCGAAAATTGAAGAAATCTAAATTTTACCAATACGGCCAAATATTGACTGATCGATTGGTCGAATGGTTAGGGACCCTAACTGACAAGCCAGAGGTTGAGGGTTAGATTCCCACCCGGTACAAATATTTGTGTGCATGGACATGTCTATTTGTTCCATGTCTGAGTGTAAATTATCTATATATGTTTATATTATAAGGAATATTTAAGTATGTATATCAGTTATCTGGTAGCCATAATACAAGCTTTGCTTAGTTTGAGATTAGGTGACGTTGTTGTGTCGGATGTCCCAGGTATTATTGTTATTTATTTTTTATTAATATTATTATTATTATTCACCTAAAGCGTATAGATTTTAAGCAACCAAAAAATTTATATAAATAATAAAAATATTTTTTTAAAGTGTAGTAATGAATAATGTAATATAAAATAATGTTCTTTATTTTTAACAATTTTCAGCAATTTTTCTAGAAAATTAGTTCTTTTCGTAAACTAAATATTTTTATTTAAGTTTTTTTGTGAGTGGGGTTTCCGTATTATACAAATATTTTATAAGTTAGAATCAAATGCAAGTATTTGATTATTTACCATAAATTAAATATATTCATTTTTCTTATCTATGATTCTTGTAGGTCATATATATTTATTTTTAATTGTTTTATCTGTCGTTGTATAAAGATTAATTAACATGTTGCGGGACTCGGTGGTCCAGAATGGTGTACTCAATAAATACTGTCATGCGCTACGAGCCCTGCGGGAGCGCTTCCCTCTAACTGCACCGATGTAACTGCCTGAATCACCAGGGGCACCCTACTTCACGGATCTTTGTCGATGATATATGGAAATTTAACATATTTTTGTATTTATTCGTATATATTACGTTAAAACTAATTAAATTTTGAAATAATTTCCGTCCATATCAAACTTAGATGAATAATAAAACAAGTAATTACATATTACGATTACCAACAACCCACCAAAACCAAATCAATGATTTGAAATGCAATTCATGGATCTCAATTATGCTATATTTAAATTGAATTTGTAGTTTGTACGACAATACGAAGCGAGGAGACGCCGCAACAGTCTCATGTGACACTATTCAGTAATATTTGGGATTCTTATTTCGTAAATTTTTTTCAACCAAGTTCGCAAAACTGGGCGACACGAACGTATTCAAGATTCTTTCGACCCCTATAACTCAAAAACTATAAAACCTATATACTTGTTTCAGTTTCACGTGTCTAATAAGGGCCCTTTGTACCCCTGGAATCTCGAATTTTATTAATAAATATTATAGATCTAGAGTTATTAGGGTATGAAAAGTTTTATTTTTATCATTCACTGACTCACTCACTCGTCAAAAACCAAATAAAATAGATATAACGCAACTTTTACGTGAATCAGAAACCTGAAATTACATTCAGGTAGGCCATTTACAAAGGAAAAAGTTTGAAAGTTGCAAATTATAAATGAAATGTTTAGACGCATATAAGTACATAGGAAAAATTACAAAACGCAAATTAAGGATTCATTTTATTATTTCATGTAATTAATATTCATAATATATTTATTAAATAAAGAGAATGTAGCTTTGCAAAAATTAATGATATCCCAATATTAAAAAAAAGTGTACAGATTTTGCGCTTCCAACTATCGGAGGGCATTGAGAATGAACATCAAAAATAAAAACTTATAACACATTTTTGTCCAACTATAGGATTATCTTCGATCGCAACTTGTCGCAAGAATATATTCGATTCAAAAATTGCATTTTTCATACAGCGATGCTCGGAAAAATCCGGATCTCGGAATCCTGTCCCAAACTTTTTTCGAAATAATCAAGTTTTTGTCCGAAAAAACTATAAATTTCATCGTTTTTTGCACCATTTTCATTGTTTCGAAAAATTTATGGATCAATTTTCTAAACTCTGATACTCCGTGAGCTTTTGCATTTTTTGACACTGCTGCTTTTTTTACCATTATGACTTTTATTTATAAGTATTTATTTTTATATGACGACCGCTTAGCCTAGTGGGTAGCGGCCCTGCCTACGAAGCTGTACGTCCCGGGTTCGAATCCCAGGTCGGGTCTGTATTTGCATGATGAATATCGATACTGGTACCGGGTCTTGGCTGTTATATGTAAGTGGTGTCTTCGCTTGGTACCCAAAATACAAGCTAATGCTTAGTTTGGGACCTAGACGTTGTTGTCATGTGTACGTTATTATTATTATTATATTTTATTTTATTTATAACTGAATCTCACTCTCCGGGGTAACTGATCTGATAATCAATCAATGAAAAGGGCACCTGCCCAGCCCACAGTTTTTGAGCAAATCCAAAAAAAAATTTCAAACGGTAAAAAATCTGTCTGTCTCAGGACTTCTTTTTCATTTTTTCCATATTTACTTTCGCTTCAAAAATAATCAACTTTTTATCCGAAAAATCAGTAAATTGCGTTTTTTTCACCATTTTCGATTTTCTGAAGAAAGTTACGGACCGATTTTAAATAATTTGGTATCATACAATGCTCCACAAGCCCGTATATCTTTTGACACACTACTGCGTTTCAACTGCCATCATAAATTTCGGAAATATAGCCGAATTACACTCCCCGAAGAAAACAATCTGATAAAAATTTTCTATATTAAAAATCGGACAGCGTAAAATAAAGGTCTACGATATATACGATTTTTTAACCAATGCAGAATGCACCATGCAATGTCTTTTGTTCGATATCTACGTAAGCAAATAATAAAAAATACGGTATTTAAAATTTAACTTGAATGTTATAGGGTATTTCAGGTGGGGATACAAAAATTACAAAACATATATGTTACAAAATTTAACTAGATTTTCTCTTCAAAACCACCGCCAAACATATTTTAGTTATCGATTTGACCCTACGTGCATTACTTTATATCTATACACGCCCATAGGTAACATTTAAGTTTTTATATTAACAAAGTATCGAACTAAAAACATTGTATGGTGTATTCTAAATTGCTCAATTAAAATTCTATAAATTACAGATGTTGTTTTTCTATTTTCAGTTAGTTAAATTTTTATTTCACAATTAAAAGGGTTTGGTAAACAAGTCCAGCGTTCGATTTCTGCCATTGAAGAAACTGGCTTTTTTTAGTATTTTTAGGAAGGTTATTTTAGAAGAAAAAATATATTGAATGCATAAAGATATACCATGCCTAGTTGAAAAAAAAAATGAAACATTTAATTGAAGTTTAGTGTGTCATAGGTACCTACTCATTCTTTCGTTTTGATCCTTCTTCCTGTTTTCTTTTTCGTTTCGTGTTTGTCCTAATAGGTATTTCTTATTTACCCGAATGTTAACCAACTTTTGGGCCAATTATGAAAAAAATCTTTGGTAAGAATTTTTTTCTAAAACTCCTTAAAATATGTTTAATGGTAAGGCCATTTTAACCGATCATACTTTTATATATATACATATGCCGTATTATGCCGTGGTTATACATCCAAAGACGAGCGGCGAGGACGCACTGCCACCCATCGCTCATCGGCGTATGCGTTTTATAACTCCGAACGAGCGATAAAAATTTTATTACAGGCAATAAAGAGAAAAACTTTCCGCGGCATTGACGATTGCCAATATCAACTTTTAATGAATCCCCGAAATGTATGTTGAAAGTTCACTTCTCTCGGCGCGTGGAGGAATGAATCATTTTTATACTAGTGTGCCTTTACCAGGCGCGTTGCTTTGAGACACCTTGTCATTATGAAAAACGTAGCGCATATGCACATTCCATCAACTCTTTTTCTACCACACTGCAGGGGCTTAAGCCTCCCCTCAACATGAGGGGGCTTGGAGCTTAAATCCACCACGCTGCTCCAATGTGGGTTAGCGGATTGTGACACTCGCCATCTATTGACAGCAACCGGGACCGACTGCTGAACGTGTTCTCCGAGGCACGGAGTCAGTGATCGTAAATGTACTTAAGTCTGAAAAAACTGATCGGTACACGCCCCGATTCGAACCATGGCCAAATGGCCTTATAGATTTGAAACAGGTTAGTTGCGTTCAGGCTATCACGACTCATATGCACATGCACACCAGAAAAAAGACGAAAGTATTAGCCTAACAGACAGTAACGTCTATTTCACTAAAAGTAGGACTTCGCCACTGCGAGCGCCAACCATGAAATGTGATACATATTAAACTTGAATTCAGTGAAGAGAATCTCAATGTAACTTAATAGATTTGAGTAATTGAACAGCACAAAACTTAAAAGAAGCATAAAGGGCTATGACCACTTGCCATATGCTATGCAATTGAACTTGTTGATCTTAGATAAGTTAGATATTTGCTTCGACCTTAATGACGGCAAAAAAGTGTAACTTGTAAGTCTTATAACGCGGTTACATAAGTACACATAAATGCACAGAAATTGAATGATGTAATTATTATCATAAAGCAGATTTTAGTAAATATATTAAAATATATCTTAGAAACGCTTCAGATGCTTAATTCGTTTGGGCACCCGGTCCACACAAAATCACTATGTTATGTCGATGTCAAATATGTTTAGTGCATAATTATTACTTCCTACAATCACATTATAATATTATATAAAATTTAATAAAGAATAATAAATAGATAAAAGAAGTTATGCTCACAGTCGGCTTCGCTCACGAAGGCCTTCAAATCCATTAAAAGGACGTGAATAATTGAATAACATTAAAAATATCCATTTCTGAGATCTTTTGGCGGAGCTCTTGTTAACTGACTTACTTGGACCATTACAGACGAATTATTGAAAGAAAATTGTTCGCCTCCAGACCGCCTCCGCCTCGCGGCCCTGTCCGACCCTGCGCCTATACGAGTATTAATAAGCTCGGTGTCTTTCCTCTTTTGCTTTTATAAAAGCTGCTCTCTTTTGCGATTCCATCCTAATACTGTATTTCGCGTAAACTTCACGAGCTGGTAAAAAGAGGCCCGGCCGTGGATGGTACACGCTGCACCCTGTACTCGAAGGCCAAACAAAATAAATATTGCCCTTTTCTATTTCCCTGTCCCACTGTCCCAATTTTGCGTGCAGGTGACAAAATACGCACAATTAATTATAAGTGTCTGCCATTTCACTCATTTTGAAAAAGACTATCCAATTAATACATTTAATGTAGTGTGACCATATACATCATTAAATTATATTTATTAAAAAAAACATAAAACTTCTATAAGTTTTAACGGTTTTAGCACGCAACAAAACACTAGCACCAACCAATTGCAGCATAGAACCAAGTCACGTGGGCTAAATAACCATGAACTTTCGTTTCGCCATTTCGCACATTAAACTATACACACAGGTTACTTTTTTTTTTACATAATTACAGCGCGTGTTAAACTTTAAATCGACTTTAAACTTTTTTCCATGTTCAGTTAAGTGAAAATCGCCGTAACGTTAAGAACGGTATTTATTTGCTCTACAAAAGTTATTTCTGATAAAACTCAGTTTCGTTTTTATGGGTTTTAATTACACTCGCACAACGTGAGCGATTTCATCAGAAGAGACTCGATCTCGATTCTGGACATAATGGTCAAACAAATCGCAATCAAAGCTTAAATTAAAAACATATTTGAATAATTAATTGGGCTCGTTCCGTTGTGTACACTTTGGCTGTAAAAGGAAAGCGAGCGCGACCCGACGGCGCTCCCGTACTAGACAATATAAATGCTAATTCGAGAGTTAGTTCGGCATTTTGAGAGAGACATTACACCATGTGGACATAGACGCCTTTATTTGCCTATAATGAATAATTGCACGGTCATTTTCTAGTAATTAATGCTAAATTACAAAGGGTAAGACAGGTTTGAACGTCTCACGTGGTGAGACATATATTGCTATCAGATGTCACTCGGTAACTGATGAATAATTACAATTTTTTTTACTTATATTGTTAATATAAAAATAAGTAAAATAACATAGACGATCAAAATTTACAAAACCTTTCCGTGGCAGTGAACTGACGACGCAATACCAGATTGAAATAATGTTTGTTATTCTTTCACGCAAAAACTTTTGAATGGATTTTCATGAAACTTTACGATAAAACAGCTTTTATATCAGAATAACACATAGGCTATAATTTATAAAGATACTAGCTTTCTGTCTGCGGCTCCGCTCGCGTGGATTACACAGTTGTACCGATATCGATATATTTTTTTTGCATAGATATAGTTTATAAGCTGAAGAGTGCCATAGGCTACTTTTATTCCGGAAAAAGGTTTCCGGTACAACTGTGTACTCCACGCGAGGGGAGCCGCGGCGGAAAGCTAATATATTATAATTACGTCATTAAAAAGATAGTTCGCTCGTCATGAACGACTACCGTTTAAGGCTGAACGTAGTTCAAACTTATAGAGCGTGAAATAAAAAGTTTCAAGTAAGATGGCACACATTAAAGCTAAATTTTTTTAACCTTTTTATATTGTTCGATAAGCTCGACACGCTTGATAAGTATGGAGTACGTTCAGCCGAACACCCGGTATATATTATGTATTCGCAATCGAACTGTAGTATAATAATCGAATACAGGTGCAATAAATGTTTTATAGAGCGTTTTATAGTGTAATTAGTTCAGTGTGAATAAATCATAATTGCTCCATTTATACTTTATACAGGGGTCCGTTCTCATAATTGTCATTTGCAATAGGCGAGGGAATTCGGAACGGTATTAGCTATTCTGGTCCAGTAACAGGAAACTGTTAAGCTCTTTCAAATTACAAGGGCGTGTTATTAAACGTCGGCTCGCGGAGGGCCGCTGATTTACAGCGGACAGAATTACAAGCCCGTCTTGCCCCTCGACCGCCCTTCGCTATTAGAACTTCATTCTGCATTCATGCAACTAGAAATTCACTAAAAAGTCACACCACTAGGATCACGTTTCACAGTTACTTGCCGAAAACCCTACTTTGAACTGACATGATGATGTAGGTACAGTAACATTTTGCACTCACACAACTGAAACCCCACTGAACACAAAAACTGGGCATGTACGAGTATGACTCAAAAGACCACGTTTCTAGTACGGTAGTTTTAATTTGTAACTATATTTTTTTTATATTATTTGTTGTTATAGCGCCTACTATAATACACACTCTGTGAAATTTTCAAGTGTCTACCTATTACGGTTCAGACGATACAGCCCTGTAACAGACGGACGGACGGGCAAGCGGACTTAGTAATAAGGTTCCCGTTGGTAACTTTTTGGTCCGGGACCCTAAAAAGGTAGGAAATACTACCTATAATACGACTAAAACAATACTTAGACGGTTTACTAGCAATCATCCTACCAAATCTAACTTAATTCGTGTATTTATTATTCAAATTATAATTACACCTTAACAAAGTTCGGAAGAAATAGCGGGCGGAAAGTAGTCTAGTAAAATAACAACATGTAAGTATATGCTACAGAAAAAATTAGAAGTGGGAATCGACATAGATTTGAACATGTAAACATAGCATTATCAATCCTGCTTCGGCACATGTACAGCATCCGTTCTATCTAGTGTTTAATTTAATTTCTTAATATATTTATAATAAAAATAATTCCACCGATTTAATTTCCGTATCGGTCGATCTTGGTGTCGTCCTTGATGGTCCTTCAATATTCAATTATTACTAGTTTCAGGTCAATCTAGTCAATGCAATATGTGAAAACGTCAAGGTGTTATTATAATAACACATTTGTTATTTGTTCGAATCCTCCCTAACAAATTTAATGCCTCAAATGTCCACCAACTGATACCTAATGTTAATTCTTTGGGTAGCTCGGCCCCTCCGTCGTTGCGGTTAAAGCTTTAATCCTACGCCTGATATCTTGATCCGGGTCGAACGCGGCCGACTTTCACATTTTGTCTCCCTATTAATATTACTAATGTAAACATACGCCGATTTCTATATTTAAATAAATAAATAAATAGGTGAAGACAAAACAGCTCAGTACCTTTTTCTCCTCTGTTTGTAGACCGGTTTTCATTTTTTTTAGTAGCTATTGACGAGCTTTAGCGTCATCAGTAAAAACTTTTTGGAAAAAGTTTTTTGTCCCATCTTCGTCGTAGAATCGAAGCCTTTATTTAGGATTCTCTGTTGGTCATACTTTCATACTACTAATGTTTTTCTATTATTTATATGTCTTTGTGTCTGTGACGTATCATTCCTTACGCATTTTACACACTATTATATAAAACAACAAAAGAAACGGAAAGAAGAAAGGCTGCCAACAAAATAGAAAACAAAATATAACCCATCAAATTTATTCACTCTATGTATGAATTACATTTTAATTATTTATTTACCAGTATTTAACTTTAGTGATATTTTCAAACATAAAAATTAGATTTAAATGATTAAGTACCATTAATTAAAAATAAAGGCTTATACGAAATTAAAAACTAAAAATACCTACAAATAAAAATTATCCAATCCACCCCTCGTCACCCCCGACACAAAGGTGCCCATGATACTCATTGCATTGCCGCGCTGAATAGCAATGGCAATTCTTTGCACCAGGAAGGAACCGGAGCGACGACGACGGCCGGTGCTCGCGACGGAAAGTTTGCTTTCACCAGCCCGCAACTTCCACCGCGAGAGAAGGACCGGACTTCCACCGGACGCCACGTGTGTCGGCAAATGTGCTGACATACGTGGCGTCCCAAAGTAGACACCTACCCTTCTCTCATGGCACCAAAGTCATCCCATAAGATCTTTTGTCATTGGAACGGCTGAAACCCGGAAGCTCCAATACGCATGGAACATTGGTCGAAATTAAAGCCCTGAGGACAATGTCGTTAACAGCGTGGTGTCGCGGAAATCTCCCCGAGCAGGGACAACAACTCAACGCATGGTGCCCGTCGGCCTTCACCATGAAACCGCAAATGCATAAGTGTCGTTCACAAACATCGCAGCCTAGGCGGAGCCCCACTGCCACACGCAAAGAATCACCGTCCAGTAGGGTACCCATGTGCGGGGAGGGTAGGCCGTTTAGCCAAGCTCCAGTCTCTGTCCGCGACACCGCTCGCAGCCTCGCCTGTCCACCCCCGATGCCTGGTCCAAGAGACTATTAAAAATCTTCCTTTATGATTTTTTGATTAAAAGATAATAGTAAAGTTAAATACTTGTAAATAAATAATTAAAATGTAATCCATCAAATCACTGGACCACAACTAAATAACTAAATACTTATCTTTGAAGAAAAGAAACCAACTCTAAACGCAGTATTTGTTTATTCTTTTGCGAAATTGTATTCAAAATTGATTAATCCCCCGACACAAACATCTAATTTTTTAAAAGTTGAAATAATAAAAGTTTATTAATTTAAAAATTTCTTTTTATCCATAAACGCGTCGGGGACCGCTAAGTCACGTTATCACCTTTTCTTATATTACGTCACATCACACGAAATCGTAAATTGTCTCCCTAATCTTTGAAACCAGAGGGCCTAAAGCTAAAAAAAACATGCAGAATGGCCTCGCTCATAGTTTACAAGAAAGCCTAACGAAAACCCTAAATGTTAAAATTCCTGCGGAAAATGTAAAAAAATTACAAATTCGGCACCATTTCGCCGTAAAATGTTTTGAGATCTCGAGAAAAGCCATGATTATCCGATTTTATTTTATTTAAAACTTGTACTTTCCGACTTGGCAATCATGAATCTTAAACACATACTGTCCTATGAGATTGCTTGTTAACCATGAATAGATAAATAAATTATTAAAATTTTATCATTGATTTTTCATCGCAGTATGTAGGTACATCTCGATGACACGTATTGCCAAATCTTTGACTTCGAATACATATTATAATAATAATAATACTTGGGACATCCCACATAGCGCCATCTAGTCCTAAAGTAAGCAAGGATTATGCTTGTATAGGGCCTACTGTCCACGGTGGCGTAGCTTCATAGACTCGTATTCGTCCTTATACGCTTGCTATACTCCTGTTTGCAGCTTACATACAATGCTATGTAACTCTGTCGGCAGAGCGGCGCGGCAGCGTCGCCCTCGCGTCCGTGCACGCAGGCTTCGTGACACCTGCTGTACAGCATGCCACACGCCCGAGCGTGCATCCTGTGAGCCAACGTGTCTATTTTTGTAAAAAATAGCGGCATCGGCCGCGAAATTTGTTCAGATAGTTCACGCAGATTGGTGTTTTGTTTTTTTAACAGTGGTGCTCGTGGCGCTACGAATTGCAGTAAATTTTGATAAGCAGTTTTACCCATTCTATAGCATGAGTGAAATACACTATCATCTTCCAATAATTCTGTCGATTATATTGGGTGTATATATGGATGCACCCAATATAATCGTCGTCTTCGGCATCGAGCGTAGTAATACGCCAAAATAACGTCTTCTTCGTTCAACGACATTCTCACAGATGATTGCAAACGTACGCTAGCAATACGCCTCGTGAATAGAGTCGAGTACGCTGACCTGCACAAACTGCACGGCGTATTTTGAAGCGTCTATGCAGCTACGCTTCCGTAGGCAGTAGGCCTGATGGATACTAGACAAATGATATATAGTACTTTAATATTGTTTTTTTATAATATACACATATAGCTATACTATACATCTAGACACGGAACAAATAGACATGTTCATGCGCACAAATATTTGTCCCGAGCGGGAATCGACCTGCGACCTTTAGTTTTACAATTAGTCTGTTTAACCCCTTGGTCTATCGGTCAGTCAATATTATTATTTTGTGATTTTATTGGTTTTCATATAAGTCGCCTAGTTCATGTATTTTTAACCAACATGTATCGTGCAAGACGACGGATGTCGGCAGTCACTCGCTAAGAGCGTTGTCTTGTCAAGCCGCCGCAGCCGCCACACGCACCCCATACGAGTAAAATAGCCCACCGCTAGCAAAATGTCGCCGCTTGGCTTGAGGCCTACAACTCGGTTTTATCGCGTTTCCGAGTAACTTACTGGTACACGTTCACTATATGAAAAAGCTTCTGTAACACTTTATTCTTTTTCCAACGGATACGAAGTTGGTATACGTACTCAATGCCGAGTATTCATACACAATAGAAAAGTTGTCAATAACGACTATAAATATTAAAAAATATTTATGTAGAACAATTTATGCTAAACGAAATGTTTTCCAAGGTGTTAGACAAATGCACCTGATGATACAAGTTTAGGAACGGAGATTGATAAGACGCCGAACAGCCAGCAGCCAACCCGTGTCTGGGCTAGACCGTCTAAGTATTTAAATAAAACTTAAAAACCCTTAACATAACAAAAATATTTGACCCATCATGGAACGCCTGGCAGATGTGAAATATCTAAAATGAATATTTTTATATTGAAATAGTATTAAATGAAATCTAAAAAAAATGTTATTTTATTTTAATAAAATTATTCACAAAAGAAATAAATTTTAAAGAGTTATTAAATAAATAGTCTTATTTTAAAATACTATTTAATATAAATATTGAGAAGAGCTAAGCCGAAAAGAGCCACCAAAGCGCAAAGCTGACTGTTAAGAGGCTGATTTTTTTGCGTTAAACCACAATACAAATTGACGACCACTTCTTATAACTTAATGAATTAAATAAGTATGAAAATTTGTATCAGCGTCGTCACAATTAATTGTGCGCTGATTATATTGGAAAAATTGTTTGGCGCATATAGTGTGACGTTCACATACGGAAAATGTTAGTATTTCGTAGTGAAATTGAGATATCATAATTAATATTTAAACAAAATTACATCATAAAAAACTGTGTGATTCATATCTAATAAGTTATAATAACATATTAGATGAGTACATCTGTCGATTACAAAGTACAAGTACAGACAATCATTTGATAAATGCAGTCGTTCGTATTATTTAGTTTTGATCTACATGACATGTTGGGGAAAAAGACTTTTCCTATTTTGAAGTACCCATTGCCACATTTCAAGATTGTACGACAGCAAGTAGCCTATACCTATATGTTCTGGTAACGCACTATTTTGTTTGAACTCGAAATATCATCGCGATATTTCGAGTTAATAATATTTGTACTCATTATGTTTTACCATAATTTCATTAAAAACGATTCATTCTTTTTTTTTAATTATTCAAGCATTCTACCGAACAGATATAAGTAAAAGTTTGAAATGTATATTTTGGGCTCATGGATGACAATTATGGGATTACAGTTTTTTCGGCTATGTCTTCCTTGCATAGGCTTTACTTTTTTGCAGTTTCACAATGCTAGCAAAACAAAAGAGACACTGGAAATCTTCA
The DNA here is from genome assembly GCA_949709985.1 of Luffia ferchaultella. Taxonomy (NCBI): domain Eukaryota; kingdom Metazoa; phylum Arthropoda; class Insecta; order Lepidoptera; family Psychidae; genus Luffia; species Luffia ferchaultella. The sequence goes on along the minus strand of OX453247.1, from coordinate 466,563 downwards.
GAAATAAAAGAGAAATGAACAAAAGTTACTTTGCTAAACATTATTAATTCATGAATACTCTGTGTAGCCAAAAATAAGTTGTTTATTCGGACTGACTAGCTACATCCGAGTCGGTGTCCCGCTTGGCGCGCCCTCTGGCGCTTCGCTCCGCCAACTGCCCCGTAACGCCTAATTTCTTATACAAATAAAAACGTCTCCGAATTTTCACTCAAGTCTTTCTTCATCGTTTTTACTGATTCCTACTCGATATAAGCCAATTGCACGTAACAAAGACTGAAAAAATGTTAACAGGAAGTATTTATAAATTATAACATGCGATCGGAGGCTACGTAACTATGTGATTCACAAAATGAGCAAAAACATGTAGCTTCCAACTGCCGGCTATGATTTATAAATACGCCTCGTTGAAATATTTCTATAGTATGCATGCCATTACAGATATCCAAAAGATGTATAGCAGACAAGAAAAGTAATGAATTAACTAAATCGAATATTTACCTATTTATATGCCTGACTGAAACTAATTAAATTAATAATTAAAATCTAAATTGTACCTATTCAATATTTTCTCCTTGAATATATTTGTGATGATTTAAGAAATAAACGTTAAACAAGGCTGATAATAATTCAATAATGTAAAATGTTGGGTTAGGTTAGATTTTCATATTTGTAATATCTGTGAACATAAAAAGAAGATAAACCAAATATTTTTATTAGAGTGTAGGTGCTTCGTTCGTGCTTTATTTTTATCGAAGGAGGTGTAACCAGTTGTGTATTGGAATTTTTGAGTCTGTACGATGCGTCAAGTTCTCATGTATATATAAACTTATTTTACGTATTGTTACAATAAAATGTTTCTACGCTATTTTCACGAAAAATACCCAAACTGAGATTGTGATCTGTCTCAAATAATTATTATAGTACAAATATGCGCGCGCTTTGTAAGTCATTGTAATCCTCGAATAAAAAGTAGAAATAAAGAAAGATTTTATTGATATAGAAAAAATAATAATTAAATAGAGAAATAACTAAGACTAAAATCTAAATAGGTACCAAAACATTAGATGAATTTTGGGAAAATAAGTCATGCAATAATAAATAATAAATCGTTTATAAAATAATGTGCGTATGAATAATCTTCTATTTATATAGATATACGTGATCTGTGACCAATTTTATATTTAACCTATGAAGTTCAACGTGTTAAACGAACGATTAATGATACTGATTTAGTGTTTCCATCCGATAAAAATAGGGTAAAAATAGTTAGTTGTTACTTAAACAGGTTTGTTAATCACCTAGAGGAGACCACAGAGCCGACATTGAAGCAGAGCGCCGCATGAAAACAAATTCAAACAAATAATCGAAAATGATAAAAAGTAACAAAAGGGAGGCGGGCGACGCGGCCCCGCTGTCCGCAAGTTTTATTGCAAATGAGCAAAGTTTTTCTATTTCCATGTTTTGAATAACGGCCGCAGGGAAAACGGCCGCCCGGCGTCTTCACCCGACACAGGATGTCGCACTCCCTGCTACGTTTGTTTATCTCGGCGCCCTGCGACACATTCCGTCTGGATTAGAGGGAAAGCACGCATGCATTGTGCAGTCAGAATTCATTTTGACTGTCCAAACGTTGAGAAGCTTTTAATCATTTGGCCAAGCTTAATATATAAGTTTAATTTATAAAAGCAATTGACGTTTGTCACAAATGAGATTTTTTATTTTTGATATGAGTTATAATTTTATTATTTTCGAAAGTATGTAATGTAAATGAAATACAATTTAATGATATTTATGTATAGTTTTCATGAAATGTATTATTTACCCAAATAGTATCAAAGACATCTTAAGTTCGTCTTAATATAAGTATTTTCTTTTTATTGAAATTCAAACTATTCAAAGAGCATAATGAAGTAAAAAACATCAAAAGAGCTGCCAAATAAACAAAATTTCAGGCTTCAGTCGTACAATCATACTTTAAAAAAAAAATCTAAGGTTTTTTTTTAATACGGGCGTAATATTGCTGTAAATAACATCCAAATAAAATTTTTTAATACCACTTTAATGTTTTATTCTGTGGTTTCGGAGTGATTCAATCTGTTAACAAACAGCTACCTCGAAATTGTTTTTGATGCTTGAAAAAAATACAGCAAAAGTTAAAGTTAACAAAACTGAAATACAGAATGCTAAAGAATTATTTGTTTTTAACGTAACTCAGCGGGTTTTTAAAAGCGGTAAGTGTCACCCCGTGTCCGTGTCTCCAACATTTAGAGCAACATTAGGTCTAAATCAGAAAACAAAACATAGTTTATCCGTCCATTGTCCGGGAGCGCGACCGCCCCGCCGACGGCTCGAGCCTTGTACCGAGAAATGCGCTATGATACGAGCTACGAACCAACAGCGATATTATTAATAAGAAGACATCGCGGTCATTTTGTCGTCGACAAATATCGTGGTAGAGGGTGCGGCTTAATCCTCGTAGCCGGGTCGCATTTGCGTATAATTGTGTGATAATCTGCTACGATTTATATCGCTTAAACAAACGTACAGCGGAAACAGCTGGAGACGAGGTTGTGCACTGAATATCTCCTCCCGCCCCGCCACAGCCACTTCACACCGCGTCTGCCAACACAGTCACGATATATTCATTAAATTAAAAAAATTCATGACGTAGTTCTTTATTGTTCCAAAGATCGTATTTCTTACTAGTTTTCGCCTGCTACACTGTCCGCATGGATAAATCCAAAATTAATTTTTTTTTTTCAATTAATATGCATTCACACACTTATTGAAAGTCAAGATGCATTTGCCATCAGTCAGAAACACTAGAAGGAGAAGAATCAGCATGAAATTCTCTTCGGTATTTATTTACTTTTTTTTTTAGTATGGAAAGGCTATTACAATATAACTGTAATACTTGGAAGGCTATTATAAAGACGAACTCAGTCGCTTTTGAAAGAATGTTTGCTTCTGAAGGTCTTAATCAAAGGAATTGTAAGCATTTCTCACCTCTAGTATTAATATTATGACATCTAATATGGATTAAGTTGTACTTAAATAAAAAATATCTCGATTTAACTAACACTGAACTGTATATTTGGGAACCACGTTGAATTTCACGCTGCAGTGTGTATAAATATTATACATTATATCGTGTCTTACTGGGAAGCTTAGTACTGCTGCTTAAGCTGTCAGGAAAGACAGACAGCTCACACATGTGAATGCTGTTTGGATAGTCTATTTTAATTACTTTCTCAACGTTATGTTCTAGGGTATTCTTTTGTAGGGCAAAGCTCGTAGATATAGAACCGTTTTTATAATACAAAAAAGAACCGTGCGAGCAATTTTCAACCTTGAAGCTCGGGTTTTTTTTCAAAAATTATTTGAGGACTTCGGTATTTTGACTGTGACGTTTCATTACATATATAGTAATATATTTTTTGTTTTCCAAAATTTTAATAAATTTAATCAACACAGCGACGATCATTGAAAATTTTCTGATTTTGCGAGGATTATTCTTTTCAGTATAAACTAAATCTCCGGCCATATTTAAACGACATGCATGAAATATTTTTTAAACGTGTGTTAAGACATGTTTTACCGAAAGCAAGTTGACGGTGAAATACAACATATTATTTTTTTAAGAGCCATGTTGACGAAATCTAATGTTTTAGCTACACATGCCACCAGCGAGTAGTATGTATTTCAAAAAAAAACCTTATAGTTTTCTGTAATTTGATTGTAACAAATAATGCGAATTTGCAATTTTTTTTTACTAGATCTAAGTCATTATTTGTCGATATCAAAAAAGAAATAGAAAAACATACAACTGTTACCTGCGATCAGTTCTATTTTGTTTGTGACTTCAATTTTATAAAGAAAAAAAAGTTAAAGGGGAACTGTATAAGTCAATATATTTTAATTATTATTAACAATAGCTATATAACAATAACTATATTCAAAATACATTTAGCTTCAAAACCAATCTCCAATTGTTCATTTTCTTTTTAGAGTTAAAGAAATAATCAAAGAACTGATGGGGACCACGTCATTGGACGCTCGGAGGCCTCTTGAAATATACATTTTTCTTTCGGTATACAGAGATGTTTTTATAAAATTGATTCTCAACAAAATGCAAGTTGAAATGATTTTCTATTTTGTATTCAGTTCTTACGATTCCAAAATTTTTTAAATTAAAATAAGATACATGGTGAAAAAGGACTGATTTTTATTTTATTAACTTCACCACCATTGGTTTGTAAATTTCTTTGTAGATTTATAAAAAACGGGGTTATTGTTTGATATAAAATTTATTTTATTAATTTTCTTTATTTTTTAATCTCACTTCATCCACTTAAAAATAATATTTCGCTGCAATAGAATCTGCCATAGAAAATTAAAGAAAATTGTCGCATAGCAGGTACTACAATCACGTAGTGGACTTTTTATCAAAAATATGTATTTACTCGTTCATAAACCATAACAAACACTGCAATTAGTTGATAGCATAATTAAATTTGCAAAAAAAAATAAGAAAAGTGGTGATTAACTTGTTGTGAATTAAGAAAAACATTTTCTCAAAGGTTTTCCTTTTTTTTCACCGACCAGTCATTTCCAAATTTCTTTACAAGATTATGGATAAAAAAAATATTGCAAACTACAACAGAAGGTGAAAATAATTGACCACATCTCCAAAGCGTCGACACATCACAACGTAACCATAAACATTTATATATGCTACGTCAAAAACAATTTTATCCGGAAAAATTGCAAAAGTTGAGCCGACATCAAAGCGATTTCGCTAAAGAGAGAAACAAAAGCACATGTCGTGTAATAATCATAACGCGGAGAAATTGCTTCGAGTCGCTTTATAATGCGTGAAAAATGAGCCGCGCCGGCATCCCGCGCCCTGCCACAAACGTAATCGACTTTTTCAGAGGGAGTGTGGCGCACGAGTACTACCTAATATAAAAAGTTCTCTTCCGTGAGACAAGCACTCCGTCATTACCCTTTTCGGCGGCGTATAATTTGTTATCCCCGAGGCAGACATCTCCATATTTAATAACGAAGAATTCACGGCGCCCGCAGCACTTTGAACGTCGCGAACTGGCAGCTGGCAACTGTGACGGGACGTGTGTGCCCACTATCAGTGATAACACTTATAAATGAAAACACACGATAGATGTCGAGGTTAATCGAATCATATCAATTTATTTAACATTTTTATTTAAGTAGACTCACGCAAGCAGATACTTTTGATTCGTCAATATTTACACTTTCTTTTTTATTTAATTTTTTCGTGTTACTATCGGTTCGAAACGTAACTTCCACTGATAAGAATCGACAAGAAACTCAGCAAATACTCTTTCCGAAATATAAATATAGAGATCCAACCATAGAGTAAATAAATTTGACAGCAGCGTTCGGTTCTAATAGAGTCAGAAATGTCAAAAATATTACGTATACTTAAATAGTTTTATCTCTGATTTGATTTATCATTTTAGAAAACGGTTAAGCCGTTCATTCCCTTCCCTCGGCCGGTTTGGTGATTTGATGCCGCATTTTACAGTTTAGGTTATGAGATTTGTCTTAAGTATACAACATATTGCATACTTGAAGGGGACAGCGTATCCGAGTACATTCCATCTCTAATATACTCTAATGCACTGAGATAGAAACTGTCGAACGCAATTTCGCGGGGGTGAAAACCGGCGCGCTGGGACCTAGAGGATTGAAACTCATCATTTTGTACCAGCTACCTAGAGTATGAGTATTTAGACGGTAAACACAGAAGAGGGTTTCTAATCAATTTGTACTTTTATGGGTTTAAGTATAAAATTGCCGATCGGCATTAAAAAATTAAATCCGTTTTGTTTGTATTATAAAATATTGTATATATATTTAATCAAAGAACTTTGCTGACACACCCACATCTTGCAGATCGATATGCTGTTTTACACTGCTGTTTTAAAGATGTGGGTGGTTTTGATGTACGGATCGGAGCGAGTTAGATGAAAAAAACTTCCGAGGCAGGTAGACTGGCTTGAAAATTTTTTTTTAGATTCAGTCGAAAGCTGTGAGCTGGGCAGATGCCCTTTCTATTGAATGATTATCAGATCAGTTACGCCGCTAGACTACTAAGGACAGATCTAAATTACAGTACATTTATATTTAACGTACTGCTGATTTTCAACAAGTAATGACCACGGAATCTAGAATAAAATTTTGTAACGCTCGTTTCTTTTTAAACTAAGATATTGTAAGCCGTTATAATGTCATAAAGCAACTTTCGCTTGACTGTTCGTCTGTCATTACCCCTTTTCTCTGTGACGGTTAAAGCTATCTATTTCAAATACGGCAACTGATAAAGCTTCTTTGTGCGCTAATATTACAGATCGTTTCAACCTACCCTTATGTTCAAAGGATCAGTCAATAAGTTAATTGTGCTGTTGGTTTTCCATACAAATAAAATAAAATCAGAGTTTGTGAATAATTTTGTGTTCAAATTCCGTTTGATGGAATGTTAAACTAACCTTCCCCAGTCCGTGCTTTGGCCAACTTTATTTCCTGACCGCTACAGAAAGCTCGCGCTTGGTTACAATAAATTAATCGTAGCATCGTAGGTTCATAAATGATTATCTATTTTGAAAACAAAAATGACATGAACGATAATAAAATTAAAACTATTCTACGATGGACCGACGAAAACGAACAAAAATTAGGTCGTCGTTGTGATAGCCGATTGGTAGCGATTCCGCGCTTCTTGTTTAGAAGATCGTGGTTCGAATCCCAAAAACCGTTACGTATGTACCAATGCGTTTTTTTTTACTTAAGTACGTAACTATCACTGACTCCGTGCCTCATAGAACATAGTTAAAATTCACCAACCCGCACTGGAGCAGCGTGGTGGATTAAGCTTCAAGCGCGCTCATCCCTAGAGGAGACTTAAGCCCCTCCAGTGGGACGTACTAAGTTGATATGATGAGGGCGTTGTACAAAGCGTTTTAGAATTCCGTACATTCGAGATGAAAAAGGGAACTTCACAGCCTATATTTTTGCCCAGGACGTAACCAGGCGGAGACGGTATATGCCTTTGGGGTAGGAAAAACTTTGTGTGTGTGTGCTTATTATGTGTTACCATTTACCTCAAAAACTACTAATGACCACCAGAGGGCGCTGCAAATGTATTTCTCCACAAGTAGTAGTATTTTGACGCGGTTTTTTTTTACAAAGGTATATTTTACAGTTGTGATCACCAAAAGACGCTGCAGTTGATTTCTATTCTGCAGCGGCTGGACCTATTTTCATATATCATATATCCATTTTATTTTCCGCCGTGCGTAGGCAAGTGCGGCTTTCCACCAAAAGGACCAAAGCACTAAATAAATCCAGTACAATTTATGTACGCGAGAGCCGACACGGTTACACCCGTTCGCTCTACCGGTTAAAATTTACTTGCATCAAAAGCTATTCTTGTTAATAAAAGTTTCCTTTGCTCTGCGGATATTGCATTTTGATTTTATGACTTTTGTAAAATGATTAATTGGGAGGTCCCGTAGAAAACAGCACGTTCCTTTGTAAGTTACAGGGAGATAATTCATCGCCTTTCTAGACATTGGGAATAATTGGAAGACTTTAATTTTGAAAAATAAATACATAAGTAAAATTTTGAAGAAATGTTTCTCCCAAAAGAATTATCGGTACAGTGCGGTTACTAAGTCAAACGTAAATTTTACCAAAGAGGAGGTTGTATCGCATATCGAGCAGTGTTCAGTTAGGGACGCCTTTCGTGGGCCAGTCAGTAGTCGGGCCGCTCGGGACTTTGGGTGGGACGCTCCGCTCCGGACTACGAGCGCCATTAAGAGGCACTAAAGCACGCGATTACTCTGCCTTCTCCCATTATTAGCATTTAGATTAAAATAAATAAACGCGTCCTACGTTATTGTTTTGTAGCACTTTGCGCGGCCGACATCGTGATGGCCTTTCCGAGTCCAAAAGTTCCAAAACTGTTGGTTGAGGTTACTCACATAGCGAACACAAAATTTGTTACAAATATTACAATGTCTTCGTAAATACTGAAACTGAAATAACTCGGCTTACAAAGTAACACAATTTTAAGTTTTTTTTTTTTTTATTTGTGGTTTACGAGCAAAGCGGCGATTCATGGATATAGTTTCAAACTGCAGAACTACACGTGGATTATTCATGTGTTGCTTTATACGATTGACGCTCATATTTCAGTTCTACTGATCCCATTAATCTCAGAGACAACCATCTAATTTACTGATTTGCCGTGTCACTGGGTACAAGCACTTTATTACATGAGTTAATACGTATATAAAGAGATAGAAAAACAGATGATTATTCGACTTCTATTTACCTGTTACGGAATAAGAAAAACGAAAATTGTAGAATATATTGCGTAAAAAAGGAGTCGTTTTATGTTAAATTATGATTGTGACTAAAGTCAAAACATTTGAATCAATATAATGCATTCACGTGAAAGTTTAATTCCTATTCATGAAAGTCTATTATTAAGTACACGTATAACTTAGATTTTCAACACCTATGTTTGGTAAAATTTTTACTTCCTTATATGCTTTTTAGCAATTTTGTGTTTTGGGAGTTACTAAATTTCATTTTTACTCGTGAAGAATGGGTAAAAATGTTAAATAAAATGTACTGTCAATATGAATATAGACAGTTCTTAAAAGTGTATTAATCAGATTATACAGTGTTCATACAAAATGACAGTAAAAGAATTTTAAAAAATTGCAAATCTGCTGAAATCAGCGCATGGAAATATAATTTATTTTTGTTATTTTAGACGGAATATAATCAAGCTAAATTATCAGTAGTTACTTAGTCCTATTTATTTTTATCTGGTTTTGATTGCTTAAATTGCTTGACCGACCGATTGGCCGAGGGGTTAGAGACCCTAACTGTGAAGCCAAGGGTCGCGAGTTCGATTCCCGCCCGGTACAAATATTTGTGTGCATGAACATGTCTATTTGTTCCGTGTCTGGGTGTAAAATATCTATTTAAGTATATATAATGAAGAACATTTAAGTACGTATATTAGTTGTCCAGTACCCGCAATACAAGCTTTGCTTAGTTTGGGACTAGATGGCGCTGTGTGGGATGTCCCGTGTATTATTATTGCTTACAATTAAATATTTGCTCAAATACAATTTTTTAAATAACCTATAAATAACGCGATGAAACACCTCGACCGGCAGCCCGCGCGCTGCCGTATGGATGTAGTGCGATTTTTATAATACGACTCTTGAATTAGTTTATTTACTGTGAAATACTGAAAAAGCTGATTCATTTAATCACAATCATAACATTTATTGTACCTACTTGGTAAAGTAAAGATTCCGCGATCTTCCTATGACTGGTATGACCTGGGATGTGGGGACCACACAGCTCATTCTACCGCAGTGCGGGCTAATCGAGCGCTAGTACGTAAATTTATTTTCGTCGGGTATAATGCCGCAAGCTTACAACATACGCTATCCGTTTTATTAATGCTTTTCATTACCAGTGTATAAAAAATATTTATTTAATTCATTATAATTTATTAATTTAATTTAATAAATACTTGACGAAAATAATGTTAGTATTTTACATGAGAACGATGCACTAAAAACCAAAACTGGTTTGTGCATACACCGCGATGACTCGTTCTTATACAATAAAAAGCAGTCATTATACATCCAAAAAAAAATTCAATACAAAATACAGTACTAAAACAATATATGTTTACTCAGTAACAATATAATAGGTACTCAACTCACACCGCCAATCGACAAACCCGTAAGTAGTAGGTGAATAGGTTTCTATTGAATGTGTTTGTAATGACGGCGTGTTGCATTTTCACAATGGATTGGACTTGACTTGTTTGTGTTGCTATGTTGTTTGTAATTATGCAGGGGGATTGTTCTTTTTTTTTTTAATGAAATAATATTTATAGTTTTGGTCGTTAATATGTAAGAATGTTTCTATTGTATTATTATATAAGTACTATACTTATGTAAGTCAAACAATTACCGGAGCTTTATATTTAATTGCATTTACTTACTTAAAAAATGTTCTTTTAACTTATACTTTATATTGTTTTAATTATGTTCTTCTTTTAGTTTTAGTGGTAATTCATTAATAAGGCTAGGTATGCTAGCTAGGTATTAGGTAGGTATTGAATCATATTTTATATGTTCCTCATTATTCCACTTGGTGACGCCGAATAAGTATTCAATGACGGGTCTTTAAAAATGGAAGAGTCTATTCGACACAGAAAGGTGCCTAAGTATATATATACACAATTACTAACAACACCTTGAATTCGTACATTGAGTTATTTTCCAATATGACGTAAACTCCATGTATTCAACATAAGTATTTTCGAGACAAACGTATATTTCTTGAACACAAACAAATACTATTTTACGCGACAGAGATGGTAAAAGAGAAAAAAACGTTAACAGAAATGAGATAGTAAATGTCAAGAATACAAACGAAGATGTTATACGATTTATTAACGCCTAGTCAAGTCTCGAATCAGGCCAATTAGCTTATCGTTGGAGACTCAGTTTTCGTCGCTCTATGTCAATTCTACAGCCTACGTTATAATTATTTTTCGACTACGTTTGAACGATAAAGTGATGTACGCGCTTTCATGGAACACGTTTCGGTATCGCTCAACTTTCATTGCATACCTCCTCACTATTTTTCGTCCGTGTAAGACAACGAATTTGATTCCGTGTCAAATAATCGTTAGAGCGCTGACTGGTTGTAGTCTGGGAATGAGCATTGAAATACTGTACCACATCAGAACTTCAGCCATTATATAGAAAGTCGTGACTATTCTTGCATGGTCACTAGCTCCCGGTCTATTGTATTTACACACACAGGCGCGATGTTCTCTGGCGGTCCGTCAAAGGATCTGGTGGTCTCCGGCCAAAAAAGTGTATTCTCCGTTCATTTTGTATTTGATTGTATGTTTGGTAAACATTTGCGGCGGCAAAAGATGTAAATACACAAAATAAGAAACAAACAGGCCGCCTTGTCGTTTCACTACAACAATATCACAACAAACTAACATTTGAACTTGAACATATAGCCATATATTATGTCGTGGGACAAAATTGTGTGTTGCCTTCCCATTTATTGTTATACAATAAAATCATACGACTGATTTTGTAAAGGTTCAATTACAGGAAATGAAATGATTAAAACAACAAGGAAAATTTGGAATATCGTGTATCCTCGACCAAGCGCCGAAAACAATTTATGGAAACATTATATTATTTATTGGATGTGTTCAGAACATAACACCTTTTGTAATTTTTTTTTAATTGTTACGAAATTAGGTTTACAAATGTATTGCATTTGCGTTTATTTACCAAAACTTTATATTGGTTTTTCGGCGAATATGCAAATCGAAGTCTTCTGTGATAATAGCACAAATCATTTATTAAAAATTTTGAATGGGTGTGTATTATTAAATATTCCAGATAATTTTTAAATTAACTATGGAACAAGATGTTTATCCACCACGCAGGTCGTGGATAATAAAGGTGCTCTCATACCTCTCACCTTCGAGCTTCTGGAAGTGTCGACTTCGGCCAGGTGCGACCGTACGACACCAAGTCGAGTTTAATCACCGCGTAAAACTAAATAATAACACTAAACGAAAACCATTAAAGTGTAATGAGGGGGCAGGTACGCGGCCGGCGGAGTGTGCGGGGAGGTGTTAACGACAATTACCCCTCCTCTCAACTTAACCCCCATTAATTTCACCATTTCTGGGGGACTATATTTCTCGCAGTTTCCGACAACTAACGATACACGATGCCGCTTGTCGGCATCATCTTTGGTAATTTAGTTTGCGACGACATCCAATAGACAGTTTTTTTTTTAACATTTATTATTTTTATTTTATTAAATCTCCGTTCGCTTATTTAATAACTTTAATATCACATAAATATACCAAACAATTTATTCGATTCGGTCTGGCCGATCGACAAAATTCGTATCAATTTGTAAGCACTTTATGCGTACTGCTTTGGTGCGTAACACAATGTACCTAGATATTTCTACTTAGCAACATGAAGTGAAATTCCAAAACTGAAGCCTCATGAACCATGTATCAGAAAATATAGGGGACCATATTGAAATATCGATAATGTTCGTGAAAAAAACATACTCGGTGAATGCTGCCACGTGGGAACCTCGAGGACTGAAACCGGACTGAAACTTGCCAAAGATACACCAGCTAACTAGAAAAACAACGGGTAGACGGTAAGCGCAGAAGAGTGCTTCTAGTCAATTGTACTTTGAAGGTGTAATAACAGAGGTATCAAAAAGACATGAAACGTAAATTTGACGTCATCGTAGCTGTAATTAGTAGTACAGTGATGTCATCAGCTATAAAAAAATTTTTTTAATTATTTTATTTTTCAATTTTTAGTGGAACGCATCTGTAACTTATTTGTATTTAGTATAAATGGGGCTTCTAAACGCGCTACTCAAATGAGACAGCACCGCGATTACGCAACGTAAATTCAGTGTCAAATTGACGCATCAGCATGCCTAGTAGGCAGTGGTATTCCTATGTAAAACTTCAATCTTAATTATTATTTTTGTGCAAAGTGAACATTTTGGCATATTGAACCGCATGAAGTAAACCCAACAAAAGGTAACTGCTGTAAATCGTCGAGGAATTCCCTCGAATGTCTATGGTCTCCATCATCAGACCTGTAGTGGCACTTATAACTCATGTAAGTGCAAAGTCCTCATCAATAGAAATTAATTAAGTCCAAACACCAGGTAATTGCTGTAAATCGTTAAGCAGTTCTTTCGACTGTGTATGGTCTGCATCATCAGACCTGTAATGGCACTTATAACCCATATAACTGTAAAGTCCTCATCAATAGAAATGAATTAAGTCCAAACACCAGGTAATTTCTGTAAATCGTTAAGGAGTTCCTTCGACTGTGTATGGTCTCCATCATCAGACCTGGAATGGCACTTATAACCCATATGGGTGCAAAGTTCTCATCAATAGAAATGAATCAAGTCCAAACACTAAGTAATTGCTGTAAATCGTTGAGGAGTTCCCTCGATTGTCTTTCAGCTCCATCATCAGATCGATGCCCGACCTTCATTAAATAGTACTAGTGGTAGTACTCCATAAAAATACTTAAAATACGATACTTTAAAGTACCATTTTCGAAAATTCCCTTCGATTATTCTGAGATGCCGTTATCAGATCCTGGTTTCCTTATCATGGTACCACTCCGGAGATATCTCCCTTCCACAAAAAAAAAATCATCCAATTGGGTTCATAAACAACGAAGTTATCCCTGAACACACATAAAACAAAAAAAAAACATATTTACGGTCGAATTGAGAAACCTCCTTCTTTTTTGAAGTCGTTTAAAAATACTCCAGTTTGTCTATATTTTCATAAGAAAGTATTTACATTTAAAGTCAAAATTTTTATTCAATGCCCATCGCTGACAGAAAATCTAATGTTGCCATGATGCATGGGAAGGACATGTGTAATACATTCTAAACAAAAAACGAAAATCAAGATATTTTCTTATACATGAGTAAAGCGATTAAACAATTTTTTAAGGTCATAAAAATATAATTTACTAAAATTTTTTGTACGATACGCCCGCAACGCATAGTTTGTGCGGTAGCTCTACGGATCCTCGTATTCAAAATTTATTAATCTCGGTGTTAATTTTTTAATTTTATTATGCGTTTGGTACTTTCTCTTTACTGGCCGGCCATACTGCACTGCCATTTTTTTATTAACCTTAGTGATAAATATAACAACATAAAAGTGGCTACTATTCTGTAATGTTTTATTTTGTGTTTGTGGCCTACTGCCGCATAATTTCACGAAACAATTTGAAATTTTTCAACTTCAATTCCACTCTACTGACGGGACGTTGCACACTGTTTCATTTCACTAAAAAAATTTCCCTATGCTGTATATCGCATAAATCGACTAAGAAATCCATTTTAAATGTAAGAGTAAAACACCCACGTGTCCATTAGACATACTTTTTTTAAAAAAAAATAATTTGTGTTTCGTGACCTCGACGTAAAAAAAAGATTAAATAAATTCTGTAAGCGTGTCTGATCAAAATATATCTTTTTGATTAATATGGTTTGAAAAAGGACCTTCAGGCGCATATTTTCCAGTTTTTCTTTTTCGAAGATCACTTTTGGTTACCGAATTATTAATTTTTATTCAAATTTTTGTTTTTATTTTTTTTCTCCCAAAAACCGCAAAAGTGCGACTTGTGACTGGCACTCAAAGATTCCTCATAAATGCGTCTATCATTGATAAAAAACTCAAGTCGCACTATGGAAGCGTTTACGAGTAATCGAATTTCAAAATATGGTGTTAGGGGTGTCACTCAACATGACCTTTTATTTTTGTTTAAATTAATTCAATTTTGTCCTTTACTACAAAATTCTATATTGTTTACTTATTTTATTTTTATTGTTATTTACTTATTTACATTTATTTATTTAAAAAAAAATTACAATTGCATATTAGTTATTTACAATTAGAGTGTCGACAAAATTTTATCACTAAGCGGCTTCTATTTTGTAATATCTACCCTTTCATCGTTTACTTCGTTAATTACTTTAGAAGGTTTTTTTAACTTTTATTAGTTTTTTTTTTATTAATTTTCTATTGACACAGTAAATTTTGGCATTTTCTGCCTCACGCTCGCGGAAAAGTACATCCAGTAATTTAATTGGCATCCGATGACTGTGACCGTACACTAAATTCTAGTGCACGGTGAAGAGATCATAAAATCACGTTCTCTTCCTGTCGGTATGCTCTCGGAGAAAGCAGCTCAATCGCGCAATAAATTTTGGCGCAGATAAGAAACACCCCTGCCGGAAAAAGAACAGGAAAAAAATATGATTGACCTTTTCCACCCTCCACTGGAATTGGCGGAACCGTTTGTGTCTATGACACACCACAGACAACGTCAAAGATTGTCCAATGGGATTTGCCTGCCAGAAGCTGTTCGTGAACTTCTGAAGCCCGTTAATGCAGAAAACTTGCAGTTGGGATAGGTGGACAACGAAATTCCAACATTAGATGGATCTTCATCATCGTCTGAAGTTCGAATGTTGACGACAGCACACACTGTTCCATTTTACTAAAAAAATCCCTATGCTGTTTATCGCATAAATCGATTAAGAAGTGCATTCTAAATGCAAGACTAAAACACCCACGTGTCTATCTGTAATACTTTTTTTTTTTTTAATAATTTGTGTTTCGTGACCTCGACGTAAAAAAAAGATTAAATAAATTCTGTAAGCTTGTGTGATCAATATATATGTATATATATTTGATTAATATGATTTGATGAAGGACCTTCAGACGCATATTTTCCAGTTTTTATTTTTTGAAAATCACTTCTGGTAACCGAGTTATTAATTTTTCGTGTCGTGATAGTCATGATATCCCAAAGCGCAACGAACCTGTCTCAAATTTATAAGGTCATAGGGCCATGGTTCCAATCCGGGCGTGTACCAATGAGTTTTTCTGACTCAAGTACATAACTATCACTGACTCCGAGCTTCGGAGAACACGTTAAGCAGTCGGTCCCGGACGCTGTCAATAGATTTCATTTTATTTTCATTTTTGAGTATCAGCATGCTGTCGTCAACAATAGATGGATCTTCATCATCGTCTGATGATGAAGATCCATCTAATATTGGAACTTTGTCAGCCACTTCTTCCAACTGCAAGTTTCCTTCATTAACCGGCTTCAGAAGTTCACGAACGGCTGCTGGCAGACAAATCCACTGGATGTCACACAGTCCGCACCAACGCTCTTAGAATCGCCTGGCACGTCGTTATTGTTGGGATCTTCTAAATTAACCAATGACTCCAGTACAAATTATAAACAAGACCTCAAAATTAGAAAACGAATCATGGAGTCCTTGGAAGATCAACCCCAAGCTAAAGTGATAAAATCTTTTGCATCCACGATTACTTCAGAAGATGGAAGCAAGATAACCCCAAAAGCTTCAAAAGATTTAGAAGACGTAATAAAACTTTGTCTGACATCACCAAAAAAACGATTCAAAGTTTTAAAAAAAGTATCTACGTTGACGAAAACCTATACACCTGAGGAAGCTCTAGGTTTCGTTATCGACAGGAGACTGAATGTGGAAACATATAAACTTTTAAGACAGGATTTGAAAAGTCGAGTTTATTCAGCTTATCCACCCTTCTTAGAAATACTAATAAGAGCAAGAAAAGCATGTTACCCAGCAAAAGAGCTAGATGTTTCGGAAATAGAAGCGTCAGTTTCGTTGCATAAACTTCTTACTTTGCGACGAATTGTTCGAAGTTGTGATGAGAATTTTATCGAGTATTGTAACAGAACAGGCAAGCAAGAAGTCTCATGCGTATTTGAAGGGTCCTGGGGTTTTGATGGAAGCACAGGCCAAGCATTATATAAACAACACTTTTCAGGATCAGACGAAGACATTTCCGTGAACGAAAATAGTCTTTTTGCCTCGACTTTTATTCCTTTAAGTATAGTAATGGACAAAAATATATTTCATGGCACCATCCTGCACCCCAGTCGTATAGATTTTGTCGGCCGCTCCACATTCAGTATAGAAAAAAAGACACTAATCTTATTCTTAAGGAAAAAGCTTTGATAGAGAAGCAAATTAAACGTTTGACAGGAGTCAAACGTTTAATTTGCTTCTCTATCAAAGTTTTTATGATGCCCTTCGGAGGTTTGGGTCGTAATAGGAATTACGACCTAAACCTCGGAAGAGCATTATACTTATTACGTTTGTTTCTAATTTAATTTTGAGTGTGATCAACGGCAAAGTCCTAAACTGGTACGTCTTCACAGTTAAGGTGCCCATTTTGCAAAGCTACTGCCAGTCAGTTCAATGATTTGGCAACATCGTAAACAAGACGAACTGTAAAAGAAAATATGCAACACGGCATCAATCCACTTCATGTATGGATACGTATTTTCGAATTTTTATTACATTTCAGTTACAAAAACGATTCGTTAGTACGGAAATGGAGAATCAAAAAAGATAGCAGAGAAAGTCAAATTGTGAAAGAACGGAAAAACATATCCAGGCTGATATAAGAAATCGGATTGGATTGTTGGTAGACGTTGTTAAACCCAATGCAGGAACCACAAATGATGGCAATTCAGCCCGCACAGCACTATCAGACAAATACCGTGCTATATTTGCAGAGATATTAGGTCTAGATGCATGTTTGATTGACGGGCTGCATACTATCTTTGTAGCCATATCTTGTGAATTTCCTATTGACACTGTAAAGTTTGACATTTTCTGTCGCACGCTCGCGGAAAAGTACATCCAGGCATTTAATTGGCAGTCGATGACTGTGACGGTACACAAAATTCTAGTCCATGGTAAAGAGATCGTATAATCATGTTCTCTTCCTGTAGGTATGCTCTCAGAACAAGCGGCTGAATCGCGCAATAAATTTTGGCGCTCAGGTAGGGAACGCCACTGCCGGAAAATGAACAGGAAAAAAACTATGATTGACCTCTTCCACTATGCACTTGAATCGTCGGGTCCGTTTGTGTCTATGGCACACTATAGACAGCGCCAAAGATTGTCCAATAGGATTTGTCTGCCAGCAGCTGTTCGTGAACTTCTGAAGCCGGTTAATAAAGAAAACTTGCAGTTGGAAGAAGTGGCTGACGAAGTTCCAACATGATAATGTTGACGACAGCATGCTGATACTCGTAATTGAAAATTATTTGTATGAGTCTTACATTTTTTATTGATTACAAATATTACAATTGTTTGACCTTTAGTGACAACCCTAAAATGTACTATATAACCTTTATCCGTAACTCCCAAACGCTTCCATAGTGCGACTTGATTTTTTTATCACTGATAGACGCATTTATGAGGAATCTTTGAGTGCCAGTCACAAGTCGCACTTTTGCGGTTTTTGGGAGAAAAAAAATAAAAACAAAAATTTGAATAAAAATTAATAATTCGGTAGCCAAAAGTGATCTTTAAAAAATAAAAACTGGAAAATATGCGCCTGAAGGTCCTTTATCAAACCATATTAATCAAAAAGATATATTTTGATCAAACACGCTTACAGAATTTATTTAATCTTTTTTTTACGTCAAAGTCACGACACACAAGTTATTTTTTTAAAAAAAAAAGTATGTTAAATAGACAGGTGGGTATTTTACTCCTGCATTTAAAAAGCATTTCTTAATCGATTTATGCGATAAACAGCATAGGGAAATTTTTTTAGTGAAATGAAACAGTGTGCGTTGGCATCGTTTTGTTCTCCTATATACGTACACTATTATGGTACTATTATATTGTTTTGTGGTGAGTGTCTTTGAGCTGGTGTTATTCTCCGATCGTGTGATGCGAAAGTTGCGTTATGAGACTCGAGCCTTGCTTTATTATTTTGGCTTTGTCAAAGCTGTACTAGCGTGTGGTACGCAATGCGCTGTCGCCATGCGGCTAATTTCCCAACTGGGTTGTAAATTGGGCGGCGACGCACTCGACCCGCGCGGCCTGCATGTTAATACCTATAGTGCTTCGCCGTGGCCTATTGACGATGTAGTTACAAAATGCACGTTTTGTAAAGCATTTTTCATCTAAAATTCAGAATAAAAATATAGTATAAACTTTTCTTTAGTCAGTCCTTTCATCTAATTTATTATTTATTTTACACTCGATTTATTCAATTTAAATTATTGTTTTTCAAATATATGATTAGTGAACTATTAAAATCACTTTGACACTAATCGTGGTAAGTATCATGAATTAAAAATATGTCTAAATATATGTCTTTATATATATTAATGAATAAGTGAAATATCTCGGCATTATAAATAAATACTTTTATACCCAGACACGGAACATTTTAAAACATGTTTATGCACACAAATATTTGTCATGGGATTCGAACCCGTGACCTTCGGTTCTGTATTTTGGATCTCTAACCACTCGGCGAATCTGTCAGTCAGAAAAAAAACTACGATAAATTGGAAATGCAAGTTACACCCTCAGTTCAGTTCCAGATTTTCATTTTCCTCCATAAACATCGTACACGTATATAACGAATCATGAATTAGATCCAAAAAAGTTAGACTTTAGATTTAGTCTTGTCTAGTTAGAGATGGGTCGCTGCACCGTCCGTGACGTCACGAACCGGCTAATCCACAGTTAAATTATTCAACTTGCAAACCAATGTACGAGATACAGAAATTACTCTAGTATTAACAAATTAGATTCCGTCAAGTCGAACTACGGCGTCATCATAAATAAATCGGCCGGTCGGCGTTTCCGCTTTTGGCCACTCCGGCGCAATACTCTGTTTATTTTGTACGAGTTTGGAACAAAGTTTCGACTTCGACCGCCGCCGATAGCGAATCAAACCGAGTCAGTTATCGCGGCCTCATTTGAATATCCCTTGTTTATTGCGATCAGCGGACCGAATCCATTTAAATATTTAACTATATTACAGGCGCGGGGGCGGCGGACGGGGACGTGTTCTGTTTTCGTAGAGACAGAACTTGTCGCGTATCCGCATAAATTGCGTCAGGACATCTGTCCACGGCCGTGGCGCCATCGCGAGATCCGTTGCGAAACCAATGAACACATACATTTTTTAAGGGCTAAAATTTGTGCAGGCAACATTTGTTATACGTCGCGTGTTCGTATATTTTCGTGTTCGTAAATTTTCCTTTTATTAATATTATTTAACGGGGTATATACCCCTCATTGATTGCATTAATGTTTTGCGATCTAAGAATACTTCTATGTGACGTAATAGTTCGATATTTAGGCTATATCACTTGGAGCAGAAAATGGTGTTTACAGGCTTCCCTTACAAGCTTTGCTTTGGATGCCAAAACTTCCCGCATTTTTATATTCGAGCTCTAAAATGTGGATGCACGTTTTGAAAGATGATTTAAAAGGTAGGTATTTTAACGCGGCAAGTACCCTTGGCACCCTGAACACTTTAAAATTTTCTCGTTTATCATTATTTAGATGGTATTTTTAATCTGTAGGTATTTTTAGTTTTTAATTAGATTTTAATTTAGAATATACTATTTAATAAATTAATATTTTTTACGTAATGACTACCATTTTTATACAAAGATATATTTAAATTGTTTGATAGAAATGCGATTTTAGTATATCACGCACGTACTCTCTCATGGTATTCGTACTCTTAAATCATTTATTAACCGTCGAAAAATAATAAAATTGTCAAAAGTCGAACATCCGTTAAGTTAACGACGTCATTCGCTCACCCCGCACTAGTGCGAGGTGCCTTTGGCCGTCATGGGGATGAGCTACAAAATATGGAGCAAGACGTCCCACCACCGAATGACAGACGCGCCTCGTTAGCTCGACTGCGTGTACTCAAGCCACACGCATCACTATGACAAACGTCTATGTTGTATTAAAGACGTTTATTTTACTTGATACATGTTTGTGCTGGCTGTACCTTCGTGTCTGAATATTGTATTTCGTAATCGAGGAAATGGGAACACGCCCCGAGCGGCGAGCAGTCACCCTGGCCGACATATTACCTATTCTAAAAACAATAATCGAAATAATAACATAACTGAAATATAAAATATCTTTACTTTAATTATATATAAATTAAGATAATAAAATTATCCTAATTATATATATATATATATATATATTATATATATTAAGATAATAAAAATAAATAAATTAAAAAGTCATTCTTGAAGTATAATTAGTGAAATCTTCGACGTATAAGATCAGAGAATTAAAGTTGACTAATGAGATGAAGCGTCTGATCTCGACTGAATTAACGTCATCGATAAGTAATAATTGTGCAGGTCGGGCGGGGCGGGGCGAGGCAGAGAGGGAGCACAAGCCTACATAGTGGTATCGATTGCGCTCCCGTGATGAATAAGTTGGTGGGCATTTCTGTTCCCCTCTCATCATATTACCACTGATTATCGTCGAAAGGCACTGAAATGTGCTGGATCTCAAACCCATCACGAAAACATCACGCATTGTAAATAAACATACCAATGCCATTGAGAGCATCGATCGTCTCCCGACCTGACCACTCATCCATGTCCCCTATTTTATTCAAGGTTAACCGGTTTATTAGTATCTAACTCTGACAACTGTACAATTTCATATAAGACAGTGAATAACCCATTAACAACAGTATGAACAGTATCAAGAACGGTCATTTAGGAAGTGCGCCAACTTATTAGTGTTGAGCCAGCAAAAGAGACATGTACATAATCAGCACGGCGATAAACGAGCACCCTGGCGGGGAGAGGGGCACGGCAAGACATTTGTCGCCGGTGAGTTATTGCAGTGTTACGCTCCTTGCAGACACAATAAGTCCCCAGGACACAAAGAAACTCGTCACAGCTATTTCATTACATTCTTTGCCTCGAATGCAAGAAATATTTAGTGAATTTATTCCAATTTACAGTAACTAAGATTCTTTGTACTTTACACGAAATGTGCTTTGGCTTTAGGGACTGGCTCCGGAGCTTTTGCTGACGATGCGCCTCAGCTTCTCAGCTTTATGTATACTTTACAGATTTTAAGGTAATACAGTCAATTTAAAATCCACGAAGCTGAGGCGAAGTGGCTGTGCATGGCTTTGTAGCGTGTGAACCGCCCAGCTAGCAAGCAAGTCGCGCGACACGATATTTACACTAAGCGTCTTTCTTTTTTGTCGTGGTGAAATCGAAACGCCGCGCCGGAGCCGGGGGCTGCGTCGTGTTAAAACTAACAACGGTCGCCGCACCGCAACTTCATCTCGCAAAATTAAATAACGCGAGGCCCGTCGCGGGGCGGCCGCCACTTTATTAAAGTAGGCACGGGGCGCTGTATAAAAAGCAATATTTCAGGTCGGCAATAAATATCAATGGCGGCGCTGATCAGTATTGACATGGGCCGCGCGCCCCCCGCTCGCGCGCCCCTCATCCGCCAGACAATGCCGTCGTCTTAGCGCTATCCCGAAATAAACATTATTTACGATTTTTTTCCTTTACTATACATAAGCCAACTCGTTTCACTCCACCCGCACTCACGCTCTGCCACTTATTTGTAAGCTTGTAACTCGTGTCACTTCATGTTACCTCATTCACTGAAACGTTGACTGTCTCACCGAGCGCCTCAGATTCTATAGTGAATTGACTAGTCAAGTAGAGTATTAAAGCCGTTGCGTTTAAAACGGTTGCCCGCCGACATTAGTTTTAGAACGAATTTGAACAATAATCCAATAAAAGCATTCAATACGAAACTTTATGAAAAAGCTTTTCTGACGCGAAAACGACCGCTACTAAAAGCACAAAAGTCCCGGACTAATTAAACAATATTTTATCCCACAGAAAGCACCGTCTCTCTCACCGTCTTTATTGGCCTGTTAATTGTTGGTAAAGGTTTCACGATCTGCGGCGACTCGCAATCGACAAAATTGGAAAATTAAGTTGCAAAAGCCCCCTGATCAAATTGAACTGAAGCGACCGACCAGACGATGGCCCATTTAATTGCGATTATATTGTAATTTATATACATTTTGCCGACGCTAATTAAAAGTAGTTTATTTTTCTCTTCCTTCTTCTAGTATAAAACTGGTGATGTGGAATGGGGGTGGAATGAGAGTAGAAGAGGGGTGTTAATAATCGATATCGAGTACGTGCAGGTCAATTCTCCACTAACTAGTAATTTTAAGTTTTGTCATAATGTACTCCAACTAAATATTCAAATCTAAATTCTATATAGGTATGACCGATTCTTCAACGCCGAAATAAAAAGATTTTTCGAAATCACACCCCTATAAGGGGTAAGTAAAGATAGAAGATTAAATTTTATATAAAAATCAGTCATGTTTGAATTTGGTTTTTAGCTTTTCAATCAGATAATACAAGTAACAAAATCAATTTCAGAATTTTTGGAAATCTACCTCTAAAACTGAAATAAGGTTAAAATAGGAGCTATAAATAAAGCTCCTATTTTAATATTTATTAAGCTTTTAAGATATTTCAGGCTAAATGAAATTTGTATGGAAGTTCAGTCATTTTAAAGATTAAAACCATAAACATTGGTATTTAGCATTTTGGTTGGTAATTAAAAACGACATGTTTTAGTACTTCTGTAAAATGAATAAATCCCGAGGGACGTTTTATTGCACGAATTATCTCAGAGATGGAGGGGTAAAAAAAATTAATTTAGAATGACATCATGCAGGGCTTGGGCCATAGGTATACACAACACAAAATTGGTAAATCACTAATAACCGAATTGACGAATGGTCAAAATTGTGTTAAGTACGGAAAAACAGTGAACAACCTTTGGACCCCTTTTTAAGCATATCTACTACGAGCACGAAGGAGTGTGAGATTTGGCATAGTTAAAATGTATGTGGAGTAGGAGTGCGGAAAGCTAAAATATATATACAGGTTGAGTTTTTGAGTTGAGACTGTATCGCCAAATATTAAACTATGAAAAATTGCGAGAAGTGTTCAAAAGAGACATGAGCTCGATTTTTGAGAAAACAAAACTACATATTTACATTTTTGAAAAATCTGTTACTTTAACAGGAAATCAAACCACTTGATTTGATAATCTACATATTAATACTTGAAAAGGAAACTTTGTACCCCTTTTCAAAAATATTGCGCACACGGAGGAGTGTCAGATTTGGCATTGTTAAAGTTTATGTAGAGTAAGACTGCATAAATGTGAAATATATATACAAAGTGAATTTTTGAGATTGGATTATATGGCCAAATTCGTTAGAAAAGCTCTTCTGCTGTAGTAGCGAATGAAATGGAAAAGTGAGCGTATGCTTTTACCATATGAGTCTCCCCTGAACGTGGCTGTGGTTAAGGCGTCCGCGCTGTCGACCCTGCACTGACTGACACCGCACCGACACGATTCTCTTCACGTGTTTTGGTGTTGAAATGAATGTTTGATATATTATATTGTAACCAAAAATCGATAAGTTCTTAACTTCGTACGATACTGACTTCAAATATTGGATTAATTATCTACATTCATTTTCATCAAAAATTTATGAAATTTTTAAAACAATTGTTTACTTACTATCCGATGAACTTCGTAACGTGTGTGTATAGTCACGTTACGAAGTAAAGTAGTTATTTATGCGGTTCTTTCGCTAAACATAATTAACAGACTAATAAAACCACCAATATTCACAAAAGATCTCTCGAATTTAAACTGACCTAATGCTCCACATCACTCTGATACTGAATGATATTTATTTATTTATTTCCTTCTCACTTCAAATCTCAGTTTCATTTCTCAACAGTTTGACACGTAGTCAAAGTGCTGTCTTTTTTATGGAACCTTCGCTTGTTCTACTACGCTTTCAATAAAGCTCATATTAAATTTGTGTCATTCGTTTTTCACCGCACTTCTCGTAAAACTAAGGCTGGGCAAATTTCGACGATTGATCTGCGATCTGACGAAGACGTCTGTCTACCTTTGTAACGATATTTTACAATATACTATCTTCATTGAGTATAATAATAATAGTTGTAAAACGTAATGATCGGCATGTCCGAGTGGTGCTCCATAGTGGCCCGTCTTCGACGCATTACGTCACTGCGCTCGCAGCATCTTGCACAGTGTGTCGTCTGAACAACACCCGTGAGTAGCAAGCGCCCAATTTGGGCCGATTTCCCATACATTTTATGAGTGCTGGCGCTTCAAGTATTTTGAAATTCCAATGTCATTGTAGATGTTACAGAGTGGTTTCAATAGAAGGTATGATAAAATACTTGCCATATTAAAGAAAAAAAAATTTCAATAATTGAATAATCATTTTAGGAGGACCATCGACATTTTATGAGCGTATTTTTGCGATATCTTTTTTTATTTTTTTGGAAAAAAAATTGTATAGAACCTTTCTATTTTATGTTTGTAAATGTAAATAAATAGCTAAAACTACAAATGAAACACAGTTCCGACAGTAATTGTTTGTAATTGTTTGTAATTTTTTTTATTTTTTGCTATTTTCCCTTATTCTTTTTTAACAAACAGCGGTGTATTTGTTTCTGGGCCAAACGATTTAAAATATAGATAACTTTTTAGCGTTCACCAATATATAACACTCAATAAAGTTTCATATATTAAAGTACAGAAAATAGGTTAAGATGCACACGCGGGCGGCGGCCGCCGACCGGCGGGGCCCTACACGAAAATCGCATGCTACTCGGTACTACTCGCTAGTTTTTCGCGGATTTCGCCTTGCTACTTTCGAGGCTATAGTGTGTCCATCTATGTTTATCTATTACGTGAGTTCGATGAACGTCTTATTGACATTCGGGTGGCTACGCCAGAAAAATTGTAATACGAAAGACATGTGCTTTCGAGAGCTTCGTGTGCCTTCGAGTGTTTAAATATGAAGTTTCAATACTGCCCAAGGTGTACCACCCACACTTTTTTAGTGAGACTGTCGCAAGATACGTTAAATCTAATATATAAAATTCTCGTGTCACAGTTTTCGTTGCCATACTCCTCCGAAACGGCTTGACCGATTTCGATGAAATTTTTTGTGCTTATCCGGTATCTATGAGAATCGGCCAACATCTATTTTTCATCCCCCTAAATGTTAGGGGTAGTCCACCCCTAATTTTTTTTTTTAGACAAAATTTTTAATTTCTATTTTTTTATGATACAACATACAAAAATACATACAATCCTCAATTTTCACCCTTCTACGATCAACCCTTATTTTTTAATAGCCATTTTAGTAATCACAGTTTTCGTTGCCATACTCCTCCGAAACGGCTTGACCGATTTCGATGAAATTTTTTGTGCTTATCCGGTATCTATGAGAATCGGCCAACATCTATTTTTCATCCCCCTAAATGTTAGGGGTAGTCCACCCCTAATTTTTTTTTTTAGACAAAATTTTTAATTTCTATTTTTTTATGATACAACATACAAAAATACATACAATCCTCAATTTTCACCCTTCTACGATCAACCCTTATTTTTTAATAGCCATTTTAGTAATCACAGTTTTCGTTGCCATACTCCTCCGAAACGGCTTGACCGATTTCGATGAAATTTTTTGTGCTTATCCGGTATCTATGAGAATCGGCCAACATCTATTTTTCATCCCCCTAAATGTTAGCGGTAGTCCACCCCTAATTTTTTTTTTTTTAGACAAAATTTTTAATTTCTATTTTTTTATGATACAACATACAAAAATACATACAATCCTCAATTTTCACCCTTCTACGATCAACCCTTATTTTTTAATAGCCATTTTAGTAATTTAATAATTGCATAACTAAATATTATTTCGCAAAAGTGTAATTTATTTAATTAAGACTGACAGAAATTGTTGAAACGATAAATATTTGTGTTACGGGAACGAAAACGGGAAAGGGAAGAACGGGAAAGAGTTAAGACTGAAATGAAAAAGTTGTACTTGATGAGAATGGAAACAAAAAGGAAATGAGACCAGGGCCAGGAACGGAAACGATAAAATATTTATGCGATGGGAACAAAAACGGGAAAGGGAAGAACGGGAATGAGTTAAGACGGAGATAAAAAAGTTATTTTTGATGAGAATGGAAACGAAAACGAAGCTACACTAGGGCCAAGAACAGAAATAATAAAGTATTTTTGCGATGGGAACGAAAAAATGAAAGGAAGAACGGGAATGAGACAAGACTGAGATAAAAAAAGTGATTCTTATGAGAAACGAATACTACCCGTGCGAAGCCGGGACGGGCCGCTAGTTAATTTATAATAAACGTGAGACCTGAAAAACCTAGCCTTTGGAACAAATATGACTGTCGAAGAAATGATACCTGTGTAGAGCGACGGGCCGTCGAAATCAAATAAAAAGTGATGAGGGTACTGCACCGTCAGCCGCCGGCGCACAATACCGTATTTACAATATGCAAAAAGAAATCCCTCTCCCCTTGCCCCGCCCGTGGACCCGCGTCCACGTCACGCGCACACTGTCCACCCAAACGTTGAATATTGAAATTATTTCAAATTCAATACCTGTCGGACTTATCCGGATCTACCTCATATTTGGTAGCGACCATCGCCCTCGTGTCGTTCATCACACCACCCGCCCCTAAACTATATTACTTACAATCAAAGGAAATTTATCCATCTGTAGTTAAAATAACTTGTTCCAAAATTTACTTCTTTTATAAATAAAGGTAATATGGAAGAATATTACAAATGTAAAATAGCAATACACAGGGCGTCCTATGGCTATGCCAAATGGAGGGAAAATACCCTGAATATTGTAGATTGAATATTTTACTGAAAGAAGACATTATTTTAATTTAAAAAACAATTTAAACTGCATTCATAGATTTTTAATGAATTACATGGTTGAACGGGGAATCGAACCCGCTTCACGAGAAAAAAAAATACCCTGTAACTTTATCATACCGGTCGAAAGGCTTTATTAAATAGATTATTTTTTGCTAACTAACATAGTGTCAGAAAAAAAGGAAGACCACGAATTTTAACATTTGATGCGAAATTTTGTTCAGAAAAATGAAAAACATTGCCGTAAGGACATACAACTGACATTATCATTTTAAAGTACCTATTACTAATGAATGAGTACGACAACCGATGGGGTAGACGAGTTCTCGAATGGAGGCCACGTACCAGGAAGCGAAGCATTGGACGCCCCCCGGCCAGGTGAACTGATAACCTAAAGCACCATACCGGGGGTAATTGGATGCGGAAGGCGGAGGACCGTGTGTGGTGGCGAGCCTTGGGAGAGGCCTATATGCTGCAGTGCAGCTATATGCTTGGGAGAGGCCTATATAGTCAGTGTCTCTGACTATATCAGTCAGAGACACGGACTGATGATGATGATGATGAGTACCCACTTGAGAAGTACGCAAGAAGAAGGTACCCATATTTTCCCTATTATAATTTAAGTGCATGATAAAATGATAAAGAGATACGTAACTAGTAGGTACTTGGTCGTATGCAACAAATCTAGTTTCTGTCCAATCAAGTTTCTGCCGTATCCTGAATCTGCCGAAAGATGCGGAAATGATTTCGTCCATCGCAATGCGGTTGGCTGATTATAAAGAAATAATTGAAAAATGTGTTCCATTTTCAAACTTTTATTCTTTTGTTTCTGTGATTTTCATTTTAGGGTTTATGTATTGTATTGTAAATTTGTTACATAACCATGGCGTACCAAAATAATTTCGATTTAATGGAAACATACTTTTTGAACCACAAAAACATAACATTAGCCTTACAATGGCACCGCGAAAGACGTCCTGATAGAAATACACCATCTCGATTTATTATGAAACGGTTGGTGGATAATCTGATAAATTTGGGACGTTTCAATCATCGCTTACCACAAACGCGGCACCAAATGGCAAACACTGACGATGAACTCGACATTTTGATATACTTTGAGGCAAATCCTAAAAGTTCAGTAAGGGAAGGTGAAGGAGAAATAGGAATTTCGAAAAGCAAAATACACCGTGTACTGAAAAATTCAAACTACAAATTAAAAAGTTACGTTGAAGGGCGATTAGTACAAAAATTACGTACGGGTGATGCTGAAAGACGACTTATTTTCTGTCATGAAATCGAGAAGCAGTATTTTCTGAATAATATTATCTGGTCAGACGAGACAATCTTTAGCAATAATGGTATCTACAACCGACACAATAATCGCATTTGGTCCAGAGAGAATCCCTAACGTATCCGCGAGTCTAATATTCAAGTGTGTTTTTCGTTCAACTGTTAGTGTGGGATTGTAAAAAACCGGGTCCTCTTAGTACATTTTTACGAAGGGAATCTGAATACGGAAAGGTATTTAGAAATACTTGAGATTTTAAGAAGTGAGATAAATAACCTTTCGGTTGCAGAACAACGAAACCTTACTTTTCAGCAAGATGGGGCTCCGGCTCATAACAGTCACAGAACAAGGGACTATCTCAATGAACACTTTATTTCCTGAATCGGGACAAATTGATAAATAAGCGGACGCCGAGATGCCCAGATTTAAACCCGTTAGATTTTTTTAAATGGGATTATGTAAAAAATGTTATTTACAAGAACCAGTATGAAAGTGTCCACGAGCTACAAGCAGAACTTAGACGTATTATTCTAAATATCCACCACAACATGATCAAAAAATCGACAAGGAGCGAAATAATCAAAAGAATGCAAATTTGTATTCAACAGAACGGGACTCATTTTGAGCATTTCATTAATTAAATTGATTAATTTTGAATTTAAAATATTAAAATTCATGGTCTTCTTTTTATTTTTGACACTATGTTATTTAACAAAAAATAATACTTATGATGAAGCCTTTCGATCGGTATGATAAAGCAACAGGGTATTATTTTTCTCGTGTAACGGGTTCAATTCCTATTTCAACCATGTAATTAATGAAAAATCAATGAATTTGGATTATTTTTTTCCCTGCTAATTTTAAGAGACCACGGAGTATTAAAATTAGGTTAGAGTTAGCATGTAGGCGGATACGCTGTCCCCTTCAAGTATGCAATATGTTGCTTACTTATGACACATCTTATAACCTTAATTCTAAAATGCGACATCAAATCAAACCAAAGACATAAGTGAAAGGGAAAAACGACTTAATCTGAAACAAAACTATTTACGTATGCGTAATTTTTACTTATATTCGTTGTAAGAGCAATTGTTTTTGGGACACGTGCCTCTCAACAAATATACTATATTCTCTGTGTACGAGAGGGCTGGCATATGAAGCTGTTCATATGAAACAAAAACAGTTTGTTTTTTTTTTTTTAAGTTAGTTTTCTTGTTGTAATTCGATATTAAATCAGAAGAAATTAGTTTATTTTTGTTTCATCTTTTACAAACTGCTAACTTCAATGATTCTAAATGCCAAAATTATGCGACACACATAATGCATAATAATCGACATGAATTTCCTTCGAAATAACGACTACTCAAAAACTAATATTTTCTCTTTAAGTACTGATACCGGCGCGGCGGCAATTAGCACAATAATCTAAGTCTAACGAAGTCAACGACCGTGTAACCTATTTAATTGTATCTAGTAGTTACTGTCGCGTTGGTATTTATGCATCTGCGATGCTGAGACTAGGTATATATAACTTTAAATTTAATGAAATTCCGGAATAATTATGTAATGCTGTCATGATGACTATTCTCAGTACTTAATATTTTTTTCTAAATTCATAATTTTTTTTACGGTTATTAGTCCAAATTTTATCATCTGTGTCAATATAAAAAAACAGCATGCAAAAGTTAAGTTAGCGGTTAACATAAAGGGTTAATTTAGGTACGTCTAAGAATAAATAACGTAATTTAACGTATTTATTTTATTTATTTATTATTTCATATCAAGTAACAAAGACTCATTTGTTAGTATGAAAATTAAATTAAAAAATTTAATTATTAAGTACCTATTTTAAGTTTACTTATTGGTCCCAGACACCTTTAAGATCAAAATCATTAGACAATGAACAAACTTGTATTATTTCACACTTTTTAAAGATTAGTTTATTTGTGTCGGGAGTTTTTTTTAATTTTAAATTTAATTTTTATTTCAAACTTTTTAAACTTAGTTATTTAATTAAACTAATTCATACATGATCGGACAAAAAAATATTTTTCAAGTTTTTAGTTTTCATTTCGTTAGTTAATATTCCTCATTCCCTTTCAATATAGTGTACAGTATTCTAATAGTCAAGCCCTTTCATTTGCTACCCATATTGAGGGATTTGTGAAAAAAATGTAATTCGACATTTAGTAGTAGCGGCCATCTTGGGTTAGAAATTTGTCATAGTGTATTGTATTCTACTAGTCAAGTCCTTTCATTTGATACCCATATTGATAGAGTAGTGAAAAGAAATTTATTCGCCATTTTGTGGTGGCAACCATCTTGGACTGATTTTCATTAAACATAGCTAAGAACACTCCCGACTAATTCACCTTTCATATGAAAAAATCCGTATCCGAATCGGTTCATCCGTTTAGGAGCTACGGTACCACGGACAGATACACATACACGTCAAACTTATGACACCCCTCTTTTTGCGTCGGAGATTAAAAACACCTAACTTACAACCTAAATGTTAGTAACATAATATAACAGTCAAAATTTATTACCTGTGAATTTCAAAATACTAAAAAAAAACACTTCAAAACAGAAATTAGTATTTTTCAGATCTTTGCCTTTAGGTACTTGTACGACGAGGACCTTCTTTTGTGCTAAATTTCAAGATTGTCGGTCAACGAGAAATAATTACCTACCTATCTACCTACTCCATAGGTTTTAATGAGTTCAAAATATGTGACATTCATAGCCGTATTTTCTGACTGCCTTAACTCAGTAATTTACATTTTTTACACCTTCAAGTGAGCATAGAACTTAATATTTAATATAATTTTAATTGGATAATTCCATCCATAAAATTGTTGGTAAATTAACAATATCAAATAAGTCATTTTTAGAGTCAGGGTACCTAAATAGGTACAATTTAATTATATAATTCAAAAACTCACTTTGCCTACTGTATGTTCGTGAACTCGCCTTGGCTGACACTAACTCCCAAAACAACACTTTCGAAATTGTAAATATATAAGTTTCAATAATTTTGTATATTGTCCTTTAAATTCTCTTTTCTTTAAAATAGTTTAAGTTTGTACATAGGTATAGACAAAGTTTCGAAGTAGATTTTCATTAGATGATTACGTATGATTTTTCATTAAGAGCGATCGAGCACGATTACCTCCGAATCGCCTTGAGGTTTAGCTCAGGGCGCGGGCGGAGGCATATCGGCCGCACGAATCGGCTTATTATTTCGGCTGATAAATTCTCGGTCCATTTAGCGTGAGCGCGGGCCCGCATTTGCATGAAACATTCAAACATCCCAGCCACCGCACCGGCGCCACCTATTCAAATGAGATCTGATATTTTATCTATCTGAAGGGACCGAACGTGAGGAAAAATAGCCCACGCCCGGCCTAAGCTGGGCGCGGCTTACACGCCTCGCATACACATTCTCAATACGATGTTCTTTACCGCGGACCCGGGATCTATACAAACGATCGAGATATTGTAGTCGTATACAGGGGAAACTAGTTGCCATCTAATATTTCTACCGAAGTGTACGAGTAGTTCATTTGGAGTTAGTTTGTATATTAGGTATATCATTTTTCTAGATATCCTATCGTTCTTTGTTCAGTCTATTCATTGCATAAATATATGCACTGTAATAATTACAACAGCCTGATAATATATCGACTAGAATATTATCAGACCTAAATTAATTATCTTTAAAGAATTTCCTCTTCTGCATAGAAGGGTCTCATCTTTGTATATTTTTTCAAGAAGGGAGACCATTCTCGTAGCAGTTTTTATAAGATAATTAATTCAGCCGAACTCTTTTGTGATTAAGGTTTCATATCAGACTAACACTAAACTGCATACCTACACAGTTGACCTCGGCACACGAGTTCAATTCTCCGATTGTTCAAATCGTTTATTTAATAGAGCGCGAGTGGAGACCGCTTTCAATAAGTGGGTTCAAGAACAGCAACACTTTTATTAAATAAATGAGTGTTAGGCAAATAAAAACCATTGTTCTGCCAGTCCGGAGTTAGTAAGATTTTTACATTTATAAAGTGTACTTTGAGTAACTCAAAGAACACTTTGCTCAGTGCGACCATTGGGTTGAAAAGAGGCAATTTTTAACTTAATTTTTAAACACCAAAACCTTGCCAGTTATGTTCAATGGCTGCAAAACTGCTGCAGCTGGTGTAAAAAAAAAATAAGCAATATACCATTGCTTCAAAACAATTTTATACCTACTACAAAAAAAGTGCGATGAACATGTATGGCTTCTTCGTTATTTCGTCTCACCCTATGTCATTCCCTTTTTTTGCCTAAGAGTACAAATTAATATTTGTAATAAGTACCATATATACTTAGTCATTTTCTTATGCAATTTCAATAATATTTAGTAAACCAAATCAAATAAAACAATTTAGAACTTCGTTCCAATTTGTCACTTCGGTTTTGGCATCGCAACGGCACTTTGTCATGTACACCTACATATCGGTTTTCTAAAAACACTACGAATGAGCTAACAAGTCGTCGCTCGTGGCCAACTTAAAATTCCAAAGCGGCCTTGCTTGTAGGTTTACAAAAGTTGTTTACAGCTTGCCGTCCATGCTATTCGGTTCTAAAATAGTCGAAGCTTATTTATTGCCTCGAAACTAAGTAGGCCTTCTCGGTAAATGGAACACTGCTGTTTTCAGCTGTAGCTTCTTTAGTTTTATATAGGGCTAGAAACTTGTTGAAAAATTGTAATATATTTGTAGATTCTATAAATTTAAGTCAAATCGATAGATCGATAGGACGGCACAAAATCAGCTGAATTTGGGCGTTTAATGGATTTGTGCAGCTTGTGTGCAACCACTGTACTTACTCGTAGGTTATCCTATTTACCCGGGGGCCTATTGACACCTCTTTTATGGAAACCCTTCACGTACTATATAACAATAAGGAAACCTAACTTAATTAATTTAATGACAGTAAATAGACTTATCCATTATATATTTATTATTATTATTATAGAATTAGATTGTTAGTATTAGAATGATCTTAGGTTAGTACTATTGGGAGAAGACACTGACTCCTGAAACACAGGTATACGACGTGTTACAAAATACCACGTAAAAAATATAATTAATTATCAAAGCCAAGAATTTTGTCAACCCTAGTAAGCTGTAATGTCAGGGAACCAGATTATTTAACAGAAAGGCCTACGCACCTATTTTTCCTAATAATTGTCTACTTTAATAGTTTTTCTATTTTTCATTCATGAAATTCATCATAATTCAAATGTTTGCTATATACCTCAATACAAGGATGTCATAATACTCAAGTACTGGCTTCAAAAAATGTCAAGTTGGAAAAAAAATATGTTGTCAATTTCAAATCTTCTAATCGATATCCTACACCGACTCGAGTTTTTTTTCCAACATTTTTTGCAAAATAACGATGCTTTCTAACTCGATTTTACGATATGATGTTATGCGTAGGCCATGAGGATCACAATTTAAATCGTGCTCGCCAACTGTATCGGCAACGATTTATCGATGGTAGACTAATGAACAGCGACAGCTGCCTTCGTACCATAAAGGTACATATACTAGCGTAAGAGAGGACCTGACTTTTCAATGACGCATTACCGAAATGGAAATGAGTATGTGTGCGAAATTCACACGAGACTAAGTGAGTTTTAGTGATGTGCACGGAGGTATGTATTAGGGTGGAACGCACTCGTATGGGATTTTTTTATATTGGAATATTGAAGTGGGGGATGTCGCAAAAGGTGCTCTGACACTAACATAACCTTCCCGTATATTATCATTTATACGAAATATTATTAGAAGTACTGCCGCATAGCACGCAAAGTTTTCAAAATGTGCGAAAAAATTGGTAGGTATACTTTCTTGACATTTAAAATGGTTTAATATAAATTATTTTTGGTGAAAAATTCACTTATGAACAAGTACCACTATGATATAATTGAAAAAAAGTTACACTGTGTGGCCTGTGGCATCATATTCTTGATGACATCTGTTTGAGCATCTTGATGGGAAAACTACAGGACCAAGAAGTTCCACAGGCGTCATCGGTGAAGCGTTGAAGGACTGTGAGAATCTCCAGTGGTTGAATTTACACCCATCGCATGTGAATTGACAGAGATTTTAAAATCTCGCGGTGATCTCAGTACCGATCAGCTTTATCTGTATGAAATATGTGACGCAGTTAGCAGAGGACAATGTGACGTAAGTTTAGCTAAACGATACCCCGGAAAGATGTTCATTCACGGTGGCCGACAGCAGCTAATAGGATACTTCGATTATTTGTCTTCACTAGCGAACCTTCCCATAATTTGCGTATCTTAGCAGGCTTCGTCGTCCTAGTGTATGCTTCGATGTGGTTTGAAATTAAAACCAAAATGATAAAATTATCGAGGTACCTTCCTGCGAACCTTCTGAAAATAATTGACCCTGTTATTCAGCGCAATGGGTACTTCGGCCACAGCGAAAACATTTTGCTTAGTATGCTTACAGACGATCGCAACCATATCAAAGAATTAGCACTCCGGCGCATTGTTAAAATACGAGAGCAGACTTCGGAACTTGGCACCGATGCGAGTGTTTAAATTACCGTCATTTAACTTATCTGCCGCCGAATATACAGATTTGATTGATTGGAGCTATGTATCGGAGCCTCCTCTGGTCAAACAGATACAAACCGATGTCATTTATAGAACGATTCGGAATATTGAAACAGTCGAAACGGAAATTCTGCCTACAGTTCGCAAAATCCCATACCATGCCACTCACAAGCTACTGAAAGACGCATTAAACTGGTAACTGAATCATGTGCTGCTGTATGTAGACCAGATAGACGTGAAGGATGAATACCAAACAAGTTAAAATCGTATAATATCATGTCGGTCTTCAACACAAAAAAAAGTTCGTATTTCACCAAACGGCGAAAAATTTATAATTTAAGATATTTTTTTTTCTAGAATTTTTTATGAAAAAGTATACTATTTTTTTGTTTTTTTTTTCACTCTCTGTAATGTAAATTGTTGAACTATTAAATAAAACATACGATTCCCTCAATTTTTAGTACCGGTTTTACGTTTACCAAAATCCCTTATTTTCAGGATTTTTGAAATTTTCAATGGCCATGCGGCAGTAGGTGCTTCCGGTGAAAATTCATGTTAACTGTCCTGATATATTCTGAATGTATCAGTACGGAGCACCGTTTCCGCACTCCGCCGTATCGAAAATATAAAAACAAAAAATTCGCTCCACCCTAGTATGTATTATGTATTATCGATAGTACGTAATACTTTACTGATGATGTGACATTGATGTGATCGCCATACCATACCCGCCACACCATTGCCATAAGCCAGCCAACCTAGAAATCATAAGCAGTTCTTGCTTTGTTAAGCTGATGTACCTAGAGCACGAAGCCGCTTGATGTTCCGCAGGCGCTCAGCGAGACCGGCTGCGACTGTCCGTCACGTGTCATATTTCCTCAAAATTAAATGAGCGGACCGAAATAGCTGGGATATCGATTCGTGTGTAATGCAAAGTTCGTGGTAAAATATCTTTTGAGCAAATATCTATTTAAACCTAATAATAGGTAAACCAATAACTGACCGATTGGCCGAGTGGCTAGGCACCCTAACTGCAAAACAAAAGGTCGCGGGTTCGATTCTCACCCGGGACAAATATTTGTGTGCATGAACATGTGTATTTGTTTCTGTGCTGGGTGTAAAATATATTTAAGTATGCATTATAAAATATATTTAAGTACGTATATCAGTTGAGTTGTCTAGTGCCCATAATACAAGCTCTGCTTAGTTTGAGACTAGATGGCGCTGTGTGATATGCCCCAGGTATTATTATTAATGATTTCCTATATTTA
Source organism: Luffia ferchaultella (assembly GCA_949709985.1). Classification (NCBI taxonomy): domain Eukaryota; kingdom Metazoa; phylum Arthropoda; class Insecta; order Lepidoptera; family Psychidae; genus Luffia; species Luffia ferchaultella. Next base: position 429,983 of record OX453247.1, on the reverse strand, counting down.
AAAGTCATTAAAATGAAATTCTCAAAGTTCTTTTCAGGTCCAAATTCAAATTGAAACCACCAAACGATAAAAACAGTGTTTATAACTAAATGTTTTGTGTGATACTTGTTTACTTTGAGACTAGATGGTGTTGCGTGGAATGTCGCAATTATATTAAACTAGGCATTCCTTTTACTTTACGTAAATTTAGGACATTAGTTATCACTATGTTAGACATTCTTTCATATTAGTGTTAAATTAAGATTAACTCTCATAAATATATTAGTTATGCAGGCTAGAAAATATGTATGCTTATAATACTAGTGTGTTTAATTAGTCGACCACGACTTATATACTTGTTTTTGGGATGTTTATGTAATTTTTTTAAAGTATTGAATTCTTATTTATCAACCAACAGTACTTACCTACATAATTTTTACGTTTGTTTTTTACGTGTTTTCTCGTTCCAAACCCTACTCATAGGTGTGTCCAGACGAAGGGATTGGTGGATTGTCACACCATGCAATCATATAATAAGGTATCTATCTGTAAGGTATCTTAGCCACCTCTTGAGGTACAAAACCGATCAAAACAACCTTTGTTAAAATATACAATTTTATTTATCAAATCACCTATTCCACATTCTTATGTTCGTGTGCACCTCGTTTCAGTTCAGACAATTTCAACTCATTTGTTTCTTTTATTTCAACAAATTTCATTTTTTTTACAGAAAATCTTCATTTACAACATATGTAATATAAATCATTAACATTAGTACCTTTAAAGGTGTCCTTAGTCTAACTGAATCTGTAAACGGAGCTAGAATTTACTCCAATACATAATAATATAAGGTCCAACCAAAAACCTACTTGTAAGTTACATTTTCGATTTTACAAGTATCACAGTCAAAGAGTAAATAAATCAAATATAGGTACATATAATTAGCGGCGCTGTTTTAATATAGCACATTTATAGTATATGTTTACAATAAGTTTGTAAAGTAAATATTAATTCAAATAATTTAATTTGAAAAAATATGTTATCAATAAAAACCAAAATCGTAATAGTTAAGCGCACAATAATGGCCTTTGGTGCAATTTCCACGCAGAGTTACGCCCATTCCCTATAACCTATCTATCGACAGTTTACTGCTACTGTGGATAGAAATTTTAATCGTCGATAGCTTAAAGCGTCCCAGAATCCTACTGGCCGGTAGGGATTCCTATCGGCGTTCTCTATCTATCGACGGGAGGATCGATCGCTTACTGTGGATAGATTTTTCTATGAACAGAACAACAAATCCATCCCAATAACTTTTTGACAGTTGTCTGTCAGTAAGTTATCTACTGGCAGTAAACGGTAATTGCTATCGGCCATCTTCCTTGGATATCTGCCTATCTTTTTGGATTGCATTGTGCTTAAATTGAAATACAACGTTTTATCGTAGTGTCTAGTAATTGTTTTAAATCTCGAAATGTCGTCCAGTGACAGCGATCTCGAGATGCTTCAACAATTGTCTGATTGGGACACAAGTTCTGACGATGACGAATTTATTTATAACCCTAGGACATATAAATATCGAAAAGATTACATAAATTCATTAAATGATTATGAATTTATGTACAGATTTAGATTAAGTAAAGGCGCCGTTAATGATTTACTTTTTGAAATCCAGCCATTTCTCAGCATAACCTCAACCAGGTAAGCATAGTGTATGTATTTATATAGTAGGTACCTAATAAATCAATACATACGTTTATTTAAATGAAGCGTTTTGTTTATACTTATTATTGTTACAGAAACCATGGTGTGTCGCCTATGCACCAACTACTACTAACGTTGCGTTTTTATGCATTAGGCACAATGCTAGTATCAGTTGCAGATTTTATCGGAGTCTCCAAATCGTCAGCTGGACGCATTGTCGCGAATGTTTCATCCGCTATTGGAAAATTATATACGAAATATATTTATATACAGCATGATACTCAGCAAGCTTTTTATAAAATAGCTGGATTTCCAAAAGTTCTGGGAGCAATAGATTGTACACACATAAGTATACAATCTCCGGGTAAGTACCTATCTATTTTCACAATTACACTGAGTTTTAAATATTAAATATGCATAATTTTTTTTCCTTGCCCTAATTTTTCAGATTCCAGTATTGGTGAACAATTCAGGAATAGGAAAGGGTACTTTTCTTTGAATGTGCAGGGGGTCTGCGATGCAAATTTAATGTTCATGAACGTTATTGCTCGATGGCCCGGTTCTAGTCATGACAGTACAATTTTCAACAGTTCTGATCTTCGAGGTATAAATTAAACATTTTAAAGAATGTGGTTATTATATTTACCTATTTCCTATATGTATGTACATTAATGGTAGATATATGTTGTTTTTAGGTCTGTGTGAAGCTGGCGTTTTTGGGAACCGTTGGTTACTTGGAGATAGCGCTTACCCATGTAAGTCCTACCTTTTAACTCCAGTTTTAGAACCAAGTACTGGAAATGAACACCTTTACAACGAATGCCACATAAAGACTCGAAATCCTATAGAGAGGTTGGTAATTCTTTAATACAAAATATAAATATATGAATATAATTGCTGTATATTTAAGATTGTATATATTTTAAAGAAATGATCATAAATAATAAATTCTTAAAGTTATTTAGTTGTCCAATGGCGTTAGTAAAGAAACCACTAGTTTAATTTAATATACATATTTTTACTGTTAAAACTGTCAAGTATATAAATTTTGTATGATTTCAGGTGTTTTGGTGTGTGGAAAAGACGTTTCCCTGTTTTAGCTTTAAAAATCCGCTTGTCGTTACCAAACACACAAGCAGTTATCATAGCTACTGCTGTTTTGCATAATATTTGTAGAAAATTAAATTTGGATGATATGGAACCAGAGATAGATGTACCTCAACCTGAGCATCCTCAAGCATCTCCATTTAATTGTAATAACAGCCATGGAAACTCCGATGTACGGCAAAACTTAATTAATAATTACTTTGTTGTATAATGTTTATATAAATGAATAATATTAATTAAATTTTAATGAACCCCGATACGGGTTATTCTTGATGCAGAGGTTCGCCATAGTGATCCAACGTGGAAATGCCGCCAGTGTTATGTAGACCTTTGCACCAGGATCGATTATTATTTATTTAGTTTTACATTATTTTAAGAAACTTGAAAGACTTAGTACTAGCCCCACTCGTGGAACCATTCGAACATTAACCATTATCTTTTTTATTACATGTCCGTTTTAACTGGCTTTATAATTTGTGTATAGCTTTAATTAATATATTTTTAACTCTTAAAGTTAACTTTTTATCATATAGATTTTGATAATAATAATAATTTTAAATTAATTCATAGTAAAATTTTATTTTTTATTTTCTTCAAGGTATCTTAATACTTTATAATTTATGGTTATATTTAAAAATATATTAAAAATGTACAATGGAATGAAAATAGCTATTTTTTCTCTTCATTTTTGAAAGAATATCCTAACATAAGCTTGGATTTTTATAAATTTAATTTCTAAAAAAAATTATATATTTGCCCTAGGTAATCAAAAATGTTTTTTTTTCTAGTGTAATAAGTATTTAGCAGCATTAATTAATAAAATATTATATTCCAGTATATGTACTTTTTCTTCGTTCCTTCAATAACCTGGTAAGTCTGGAAGTCAGACTATTGAAAATGGCACCAACCCTATGAATAATTTACTATAAAATTATATGTATATATGAAAAAAAAACTCTTAGTTATGCATGTGAATTCTATTTATTTAATTTTTCTAACTCTAGTTTTAGTTTTTTATTTTCTAACAGTAAATTTTCTAGTTGAATTTCCATTTTTTTCTTTTCTATTTCTTTTATTTCTTGCTCACTTTCCTCTCGCTTTTTTTTACATATGTAATATTCGGCAATTGCTTTATTGCGATTGGTCCGTGCTTTTACATCTTCCTCCATTAGTTTGCGTTTTTGTTTAGCTGAGAAACAAAAAACATAAAATTAAGTATAACTGTATAAATGTAACATGTTTTGACATAGATCAATATTTAATGATTTTTGAAATCCAATTTATCACCAACAGTTTGAATTTTTTTTACAATACATTTGTTCTGATTTCAGACAGTTAATTAAAGAAATCATGGTTTATTTTGTGATGTGTCAATGCACCATCATAATTGTTTCTTACTAATTACTAATACATTATTTAAAGGTGTAAACAGTTATATTTACCAACAACGCTCTTAGAAGAGGTAAATGAAAATTTATTTGTTTTCGGTGTAGATTCACCAAGGGATGGTGAATTTTTGGCCATTGTCAGTTTGGGATCTAGCACTTTGACATTTTCCTTATCACCATTATCAAAAATGATGCTAGTTCCCTTTTTATCAGCATTGCCACTGTTCCCGTCTATAGTATCAGCAATATTCTCCGTGATCACAAATATGGGAACTGGTTCTATTTCAGAATCTCCCCCCAATGGCACACTGTAGCCATCACAAAGGGGTCCTAGAATTGCCGATACTGTGTCCAGTATTTCATCTGGTGGAATGTAGTCCGGTTTGCCACCCCCAGTCTAAAAACACAACAGAAGAATATTGCACGTTACAACAAAAAGTTTTAATAATTATATTTATTCTATTTATAAATATAAAAAAATCATAACGGGCCAATCCTATATACAAGATATTTTTCTAACACAATTTTAATGTTTGTCTATTTGTGTGTGTGACTCAAATACTACTTAACTGATCTCAATGAACCTTTTTTTGTAGTTTATCAGTCAGTTATAACTCAAGGTCTAATGTAAGATACAATTTATCACGGTTTGTTACCTAGCAACTTAACAGGGAATAATTTCCTCAACAAATTAACATGCCTACAGTACTAAACCCATTTTCATGACATTTGGCGAAGCATTTGACTTGGCATGGCATGGGAAAGGACATCTTGTATTATACCACATTGTACATTGGAATATACCTAATCATAAGGGCAGGTTAGAAACCCAGAACTAAATAAGTAGTGTAAATGCTGTCGTATGACATAGAATTTACTGTGCAATAGAAAATAAAAATTCTGAAATTACATTTCATGAGTAACTTAACAAAAAGTTTAAATCAAACAATGTGACACATGGTTTTCCATCTTTAAGTGCTCCGAGTCTGTCATTTGGCTCACATTATCAATTGTTTGTAAGTATGAGATGCTCCATCTTAATGATCCTGTTATAAAAATTAGACGAAGTAATTCATAACACCAAAGCAATCTTTGAATTTTGAAATACACTTGAATTAACCTATCCAGCTCAAGCTATCACAATAACCAATTTTTTTAATAAATATAGGTATGTTAGTTACCTTTGTATTACTCATTTTTATTTTTGCACTTCTTTTACGAGCTGCTTTTTTCAAATTTTCCCACTTGAGTCGTAATTGTGTAATACTCCGTGGGCAGCTTGAAATTTGTGCGTTAAAATTATTGGTCAATTGAGACCACGCATCTTCTTTCAATAGATTGTTGGTCGTATTTGTAGCTTTGCTCGTAATTACCTTATTCTCTTGAATAAGGTTTAATAAAATTTTAACCTCTTCTTTAGAGAGTGGTGGGGATTTTTGCTGTGAACAATATTTTGAAAAAAAATTACACTAAACGGTGTAAATCCGATCAAGTAATTAAGGAAAATGTAGTTAAAATGTATACTTACAGTACTCATTTTTATGCTATGTAATCAACACGAAGATTTTCAACGAAGTTACTGCGTAGGATTTTAATTTATTGTATGCTAAACAAAGTTGTTATACTAAACTGTGCTAACACCACAGAGCACAGAGTATCCTAACACATGGCTAACACCACAGAACAAATGAATGGCGTGCGACGTTTCGTTTTATCGTTAGTCGTGTAGATATTACTTGAGATATTATAATATATTTACGTATTGAACGAATTCATTTCATTGATCGACAAAGATTATACTTATTTATATTTTATTTTGTTATATTTTAATAGTATTCTAATGATTTGAAGCTATTTGTAATGATTTGGGTAATTACAAAATATTATTTGTATTTGCAATAATGGAAAGTATCGGAGGTCGCGGATAGCCGACTGTCCGTAGTCATAAGTAGATAGATGTCGCTTACTGATGCTTGAGGGACGCATTCCAAGGATAGATAGATTGTCACCACTTATCTCCGATAGGTATCTACCGTTAACTGTCGGTTAGTTATAGGGAATGGGCGTTAGAGCGCGCTGTCTATCGGTCCAATAGAAATAGGTGACCAATCGACAGCGTGGAATCACCGCTCAAGCGCCGCGCGGCCGTCGTACACAGGCACATCATCGTTAAGTGGATACAGTTTCATAAATTGTTCAAGGGCGCTTCCAAAACGTCTCTTACGGGATAAAGTTTTATTATCGCGTGCCTACTTTAATTTGAATCCGTAGCACGGCTTGGCATCGCATCACAATAAAGTGCTAACTGAAATTGTTTTGTTTCTGCTTACTGTTCATGAGAAAGGGTTCTGGCACAAAACAGAGAGCTACACTCGGTCACAATAGGTACTACTAGGGTTGTCAACAACGATTTATGTAAAAAAGTACAATGCAATCAAATTATATTAATTATAAATATGATGCATCAGGTTATAATTGTAGCGGAATGTAGCCTATTTATCTACTACCTACCCTCTTGTATATAACCATCGAACAACGTAGTAAGTACTTGTAAGTACCTACTACATACAGATTAATGTTGTAAATATCCCTTCAATTCGTCTAGAAGCATAGCACAACAATGCATTAGTATAAAATTAGTACTAAATTCATTAAAAATAGTTTGGCACTTATATACCAACCAGCATACTCCATGACCACTTATGATGACATGTATGCTGGGTACTTGCATTATACAGTGCTACAAAAGTCTCTTTTTGATTACTGTTCAAAGTGACTATTTTGGTAGTCCGTGTCAGGCCGAGAACGAGTGCCGCGCGCAGCAGACGCGAACGACGCACGTTTCGCGAAGTTTATGCTTTGATACTGACAGTCGAGCTTACCATTATGGACAGAAATGTAGCCAAGAAAGAAAACTTAATATAACTGCTCAGGCATGGTTAAACTCCTCGGACACGATTTGAGAATTTTGAGATTCCGTGTCAATGTGTGCCTTGCTGGAGCGCACATTTTATGAAGCTTAACTTCATGTTAACTTCTGTATTCTCTCTGTTTTGTTGTTCGAGACCAGACTGACAATAGACAAAAACTTTAACTGTACTTGTTTTAAAAAGCTATTTACTAATTATGTACAATAATTAACTTTGTGATACATTTAATCTGGTTCTTTTGCCTCGAAATAAACATTGAGAGAAGAATGCTTAGAAAGTATAATTTGTACAGCACAACACTATTTAAAACATTTAATAAAGATGTTTGCACGTGGTGGAGGCGCCCCTAACCTTCTTTATTTATTTTCTATTTCTCATGTAATCAAATTGGACCAAATAACGCGAACGAATCGTAATGGTCGCTACTAAACGACAGGAGTTTAAGTTTGAAATTTCCGTTCTATCTATTGGGTACTTTCAATGTAAATAAAACCTGCATGGTGTAACTTTGTAATTTGGAAATTTTTCAAACAAAAGCCAATGTAAAAGACACGTCGAAAATGTCGATAATTTTTTGTCAATGGAAATTACTTTCATTTCGTTGGAGTATATGGGGTCATTTAGGAGTTCTGTAAGACAGGCAGATCGCACGAAGAGTTTTCGAGATATCGAGATGAACGTGATGTCAAAAGACGCAACTCGGCGAGCTCTACAAGATGGCAAAAGACAATTTGGAAAAAGTTCAAAAAAAATACCGGCAAAAAACTAAAAAAATCGATATTTCTTTCCTCGATTTTCATTTTAGGAGCCCGATATCTCGAGAACTAGGTCCGAAAAAGAAAAAAGTAAAAAAAAACGGCTCGGGGTAATTAAACGGGGGATCGATTGAGACTAAAATTGTTAGAATCGGACATCCCGAGTAGTGGTTAAGGGTGCCCTTATTTGGAAGTCGGATATGCGTCAGTGTTACGTTTCGTACTAATTCGGTTTGTTCGATCGAAATGTACAGAATGTTATATTTCGAAATTATAAGCTTATTCAGATACAGTTCTGTTATTTTTATTGCGACAAAAAAAATTATTTCCAAAAATATTATTCAAAATATGTGTGTTTACTTTATTCCATTAGGTTCATTTCCAATGTCGTAAGAAGTTCGTGCGAAAGCAGGAGGTCCGTTGATTTTTTTTTTAGACGAGGTCATGCAACTATAATGCAATTGTAATGTTTATGCAACTCGTAACATCAATACTGAATACATGACTAATGAAGATACCATAGGTTTTTGGTTTAGTCACTTTCGCTGTAGAAAATTCAACTTGCAAAATAAACAAAGAGGAAGGCCATTCACTCGATCGATAATGAAGATCACTTGTGTAGGATTACCTAAATTAAAAAACTAGAAAAATGGGCGCGATATGAATTGAATGAGCTGCGCAAAATTGCACGAGTAAAAGCTTTGCCTTGCGTTTCGACACATGATACAGACATGAAGGAACAGATTTTGGACCGAATTTGTAAGCAACGACGAAAAATTATTTGTTGGGCTGAAGAACCCAATGACTGAAGCCAGGTCAAACGCCAGAACATTATCCTAAAAAGCTATAGATCGGTGACAGTTATTAGTTGGTGTTCGTCGTGGTAATAAAAATAGCCGAGGTCTTTAGCTAACAACGTTGGGCAATGGTAGTGTAACGGCAGAAAAACGATCCCAATCGGTCAACCGATTTTCACCTACAAATCCGGGATTACCGACTACCATTTCTTTGTGCAATTTGGACAACTTTCTCTATGGAAATAATTTAATTTTCGAAATAGTGTTGAACGAACTTTGTCGAGTCCCGCTCTTCAGAGTCCTAAGGAATATGAGTAATTATTTTTATTAAATATTTTTTTTCTTAATCGAATGGCAATTCCATACTTAAAGTCCTAATATATAAAACAAGAGATTAACGCTACTGAAAAAACATTCAGGCTAAGCCCGGGCGGAAATTTGTTTCAGTCTTTCTTGCACCATATACGTCGTCGTTTTATCTATTATTCGTATTCTAATTTTTACAATACATTTCAATTTATTTATTATCAGCTTTCAAGTCCAAATCGGAAAATATCATTCTAGGAACATGCTCATAAGATATTCAGCCTTCTGTCGATTGAATTAAAGCTTTCATTTGAACCGGTTCGATTTGCCAGTTCTGTTCAATTAGTTTATATATACTAGCGCAATAAAGACAACATTTCATACAAACTTGTGTGGCCCACGCAAGGTCACCCTCTCGGTAAAGTAAGTCTTGGTATAACAAAATACTCCAAAGAAATTACGTGTGTATTTATAAAATGGAATAATAACTAAATACCATCTATTATCAAAATTTTATAATTTTACGCAGAATTTGCTAAATCTCATAGATGGTGTCCAGTTTCGCAAAGTCCAAAAACTTAGTTCATCATTGTATGGAATGTAGTCTCTAGTAGGTACACTCGGTGCATATAATTCATTGTTCCAATTACATTTTACAGGCTTCTACTTTATTACAACAGCAAACCGACATTCAGTTGTGCCACATACTGGAATGGCTTTACTTACTGAGTTAAGAGTCTCGACTGTCTGGACTTTGGCCAGATTCGAGAGCCCACCATAATACTGGACAGATGATGTCCATCTCTATTATTATTACTGACACAATAATAATCTTTCAGTATTAAAATTACTTACGTCTAGTAGGAAAATGTACTATAATAGAATTAATTCAATTAAAACGTCACTTCGTAAAATGTTAATACCGTTGTGCGATTTGAACACAAATTCGATATTCGTTACACGTGATATACGAAAATCTGCTGCACTTTTACTGCAATACATATAACTCGCGATCAAATATCAATATAGGCTGAGCAATATGATCACAAGTCGAGACGCGACCCATTCGCCTGCGCCTGCGCCCCGTCAATGCGATGAACTATACAAAAGTTGAGCAATTATAAATTATTAAAGCGTGGGGCGTGGCCGCTCTGCTATATCTCACCTTTTAACGTAGTTAAGTTCGGCACATATCGTTAATGGAGGGTTTATGGTAGTAGAAAAGTAAGAAAAACCAATGTCGCTTTGCGCGCGTCCCGTGTGGTCAGGTTTGGTGCTTGGCGTGGCCGTGACGGTGACGCTGGTGCGTGGTGGCGCGCTCCGCCAGCGAGTAAGTCTCTGGCTCGAAGGTGGGCGGGCACTGCAGGTGCGGATACTGGGCACTGCGCCCCGTCCAACCAGCCTACGCCGTGCATGCAAATACAACGCACATTCAAGTATAAAGTGTAAACCAAAAACATGTACATATCGTATTTATATTGTGGAACTGTATTGAACGCGCAATATTATTATGTATACATATAAGTATATTTTAATAAAAAAATTAACAATATAGTTTTTTTTAGAAAGAACGACTATTTATAGTTAATATTATCTCTATATGCCGGTGGTAACAGACATGATGTTCTAGGTCAACACGGTCGTCGACTAACGTCGTCCTTCAATAAAAGTAATGGTCATTTGACTCTATTTTATAAAATTGTTGTAATCGGTGGTCGACTGTTTCCATTTAAATCGTCAAATTGTGTAACTCTGATACAATTACAAAAATCTGGGAAACGCAACAGATTAAATCGGGTGTCACCTCAGCATGCGCGCGCGTCGCTTCGCCCGCACCGCCCTGGAACACCTGCCGCAACCGCGACACGCCCGGTGCAGCGCCACACACCGCCTCCCTGCCAATAGGAGACGTACCGTTAAAACTACCTCCCCCTTAGTATAGTTCGCGTCAAATTTTATGGCGGATCAGAATGCAACGCTCGAACACTGATTACGTGACAAAAAAGTAACCCTGTATAGAAAACTATTGTATGAACTAAATAAATGTAGTAACTGTTCGCTACCGCTAGCGATACAGAGCTGCAACGTTACTTATTATGCGGTCATTTTACACGTCTAAATTCGCAAATTCAATATTTACGTTTTACTCTCCAAGTGAACTATAGACAGTCAAGTTTACTTGGCATCATTTATTCCCCAAAATGATTAGAACACTTAGCTAAAACTCCTCGGATACATTAGACACAACATGTACAATACTTAGCATAATTATAAATGTTCGAGATTGTAAGCTAACTACATTCATACTACACGAACTTAGAGCCGAACCCTAACTTTTGAAACCGATACGGAAGCGGGCGCTAATCCATTAATGAATATAGGTCGGACAGGCTGGAATCACATTTTCGTAATAGTATGAATGCATGTGAGCTTAGCTCGTGGATTCTAAGCACACGGATTTCATTCGCTGTCTATCAGCAATGATGAAACGAGATGCGACTTTTTCTCAAAGTCTGAATCTCGAACTCAGGGCACGTCTTTTGAAGTGCTGATAGAATACATACGTTTAGAATCCACGAGCCAGACTCACGTAAACTTTTTCGCCTATCGGTGAAATACACGAATTTTCCCATTCAATTTGGAAAACCGCGTATTTGAAGCACGATATAATACGTCGTCTATCAGCAGTTGACTGATCGACTAGCCGAGTGGTTAGGGACCCTAACTGCAAAACTAAAGGTTGCAGGTTTAATTCACGCTCGGGACAAATATTTGTAAACATGAACATGTTTATTTGTTCCGTGTCTGGGTGTAAAATATGTATACGTGCATTATAAAAATATTTAAGTATGAATGTAAGTACGAAATAGATGTCTAGTACCAATAATACAAGATCTGCTTAGTTTAGGATTAGATGCCGTTGCGGGGGCTGTCCCAGGTATCATTATTATTACTACTATTAGTTATACATTCTTATTATGACTTGGCCACGTGTGAAATCAAAATAATCGTCATCTTTGAAAACATTATGTACGTAAAAAAAAATATTGTATTATTTAAAAAAATTGTAACCGGCATAATGTTAATACAAGAAACAAAGTAAACTTACTAACCATGTCACAAAATCTTTTAAACGGCTTTTACAATAAAATCCCAGTTTACATTCAAGATCTACCCCTTAACAAGTTTAAAACTACAATTAAATCAAAAATTAAAAAAAACCCCCGACTCAAAAAACTAACCTTGAAAAAGTGTGAAATAATACAAGTTTGTGCATTGCCTAGTGATTTTTGATCCTTAAAAGCGTCGGGGACCACTAATTATTAGGTATTTTAAGTTTACTTAGAGGTCCCCGACGCTTTTAAAGATCAAATTAGGCAATGAACAAACTTGTATCATTTCACACTTTTTCAAGGTTAGATTTTTTTGAGTCGGGGGTTTTTTTTAATTTTTGATTTAATTTCTATTTCAACATTTTCAAACTTTTGTTTAGTTAAACTAATTCATACAAGATCAGACAAAAAATATTTCTCAAGTTTTAGTTTTCATTTCGTAAGTAAATATTCCTCATTTCCTTGCAATATAGTGAACATTATGCTACTAGTCAAGGTCTTTCATTTGCTACCCATATTAAGGGATTTGTGAAAAATATGTAATTCGCCATTTCGTGGTGGTGGCCATCTTGGATTTGAAATTTGTCATAGTGTATAGTATTCTCCTAGTCAAGCCCTTTCATTTGCTACCCATATTGAGGCATTTGTGAAAAAATATGTAATTCACCATTTTGTGCTGGCGGCCATCTTGGATTTGAAATTTGTCATAGTGTATAGTATTCTCCTAGTCAAGCCCTTTCATTTGCTACCCATATTGAGGGATTTGTCATAAAATATGTAATTTGCCATTTCGTGGTGGCGGCCATCTTGGATTTGAAATTTGTCATAGTGTATAGTATTCTCCTAGTCAAGTCCTTTTATTTGCTACCCATAATAATGGAGTAGTGAAAAAATATGATGTCCGCCATTTTGTGGCGTCGGCCTTCTTGGATTTGAAATTTGTCATAGTGTATAGTATTCTCCTAGTCAAGCCCTTTCATTTGCTACCCGTATTCAGGGATTTGTCATAAAATATGTAATTTGTCATTTCGTGGTGGCGGCCATCTTAGACTTGAAATTTGTCATAGTGTATAGTATTCTACTAGTCAAGCCCTTTCATTTGATACCCATATTGATGGAGTAGTGACAAAATATGACGTCCGCCATTTTGTGGCGGCAGCCATCTTGGACTGATTTTCATTAAACCTAGCTAAGAACACTCCCGACTACTTCACCTTTCATATGAAAAAATCCGCCATCAAATCGGTTCATCCGTTTGGGAGCTATGATGTCACGGACAGATACACAGATACACACACACGTCAAACTTATAACACCCCTCTTTTTTAGTCGGGGGTTAATAAAACGAAAGCTTTATGCAAAAGCTCAATAAAGTATCGGACTACTTAGATGATAAAAATCCATGGGTATAAATCGCTCGCCTATCGGTTTGTTTCAATAATTTTAATTTTAAGGACTTATTGCTAAAAAAAAACTGTTTATGTTGTTAAAAAAAAGCGTGCCGCAGTTTCTTGCTTATTCTTCTGAGACGAACCAGCACTTTTTTTAATGCGCCTTTGGGATGACGTTTTTCCGCAAAATAATAAATTGTAATAAATTTACTCTTATGACGTATTTCAAGATTATGTTATATAACTACGAAATAAGTATATTTGATTTGATTTGAAAATTTGTAAGTGAAGTATATTTTTAAGAGACGTTCTTGTGATGTCACATATTAAAACTGTACAGGCGCCATCTTTAATTTTTCCGAAATAATACATGCTACATGTTTGAAAGCCTATAATTCTTTTTTAATGATAAATTAAGGTTTATTCAAGACAGCTTTAGTGATAAAGTATAGCAACTAATTCAGTATATCAATTTCAGTATATCAAACCTCGCTTAAGGGGCCTCACTGCAAAGCACCAAACTGAAATGCGCGGCTAGCGTGAACACATGCTGTTTCATCTCATGTCATCGTTCGGTAAATAGATAAGTTGCGATAGACATAACGGTACGAAAATTTCTATCGTCAGATCAAACGCAACGGCTTTTACGAATTCGATGATTGTGAAAATAATATTTTGAATAACTTAAGTGAATTTATTTTGAAACTACTTTAGAGTATATGGGTAATGGGCCCAAAACTATAAAAATATTTTATGCTTTCAATAAGATATTCACGCCTGAAGTTGCTTGAAACACGCATAAAATCGACAAGTTTCAGAGAGCAATAACTTTTAGATAAACTTGATTTTTGTAAAAATTTCGGGCCATAACACGTATGGTAAACGAGATAAATGGCGTTTATTTAATCACTACAACAAATTGTGATTGAGTAATCATGGAATTAGGATTCTATGATGTTAGGCTGACTGGTAAGCTCTTAATAGAAAATCACAAAATCGAAATTAAAGGTATTTTCGCGTAACTTAATTCTTGATGTTAAATTTCTTAAGAGGCAGTCTTTTTATTTAATAAACAAATAATATATAGTGTGGGTCAATGCTGAATTTTGTTCTTTGCTGCCCGAAATATCTCACCCGTTATCCAGAGTAATGTGCAGATGCGGTGCGGTGGCAAGCGCGGAGGCAGAAGCCGGTGGTAGCGACAGCGGCGTGTACTGCGCCGCGCTCTTCAATGGCTTGGACTCAGCACGTGGCTCAGACCGTGAGTGCACGCGGTCATTACGTCGCAACGAAGTTAGCCAAAAACGCTCCGCACTCTCGCCCTGCACGAACGGCGTCACGGCGTCTGCGTCTCCTGGCCCGTCCCCGCCTAGCGAGCTTTGCCTATTCAAGACGTGCTTCGACTTCGGCATTATCTTGGGAGGCGGCTGTGGTACCACTCGCTGGACATCGTCGCGGTCTGACGGCAAGGCGGCCACCTCACCGTTGCCGGTGCTTCGACGACGAGGAATCGCCTCCGAACTGTTCTTGTCGATCTTCGAAAATTTTCTTGGCAGGACCAGCGGCGGTTCGTCCTCTCGCGACTGGCTCGCGGCCGAGCCCAGCGTGTATACTATCTTCTCGTAACCGTCTTTGTCCTTGACGGAGATGGGTTTGGCGCCATCGGCGAAGCGCTCGATCACATCGGGTACGGACGCGGGCGGTGTCTCTGGCAGGCTGCGACCACGCAGATGTTCAGGCGTGGGAGCGAGAACGGACGCAGGGTCGATCGTGGTCCGATCCTCTTCGCCAGCATGCAGCTCGCCATATATCACGTCTGGCACTATGCGCTCCCACTGACGTTGCAACTCTTTGGCGGCACGTTTGCTGGTACTACGTGCGTCGCGCTCAACTCCCATCAGCACGCGGTTTGAGTATACTTCGCGACGTTCCTCTTCCTGCTTCTTTAACATAAACTCTTGCAATGTCACGAATCCCATAAAGTTCTCCGGTTTGTGCACCTTGGACTTTGGTAGCGGCGCATGTAAAGAGGGCTTCGCGACAAATTCACTCTTCTCGAAGTCGAGTAAGTTCGGATTGGAGGCGTGTATATAGTTAATAGGTTTGGGGAGTTTTTTATGCAAACGAGTGGCCTCAACGACGGGCGCTTGCGGCGTAGCCTTCCGAAGGTCGTGTGAAGTGCGAGCGACATCTCCGCTGCGACCAGTGTCTCCACCTGCGGCGGTCACACGTCGATAGCTGCGATAGTGCTCCGTGGGTACGGGTGCGCATGTTTTGTTCTGAAATTTATCGTTACACAATTTTTCATTTCAGCTTGACGTTATCTTGTATTACTAGATTAGATTTGCAAAATGCATAATGCAATTTACCTTTGTAACAAGCAATTAGTTTTTAGTCGTCAAACAGTGTTCATGAAGAAAACCGTCTCACCTTGGTTCGCGAGCGCGAGAAAAATCGTAGGTATTTTCGGTCGAGGCTGGCGCCGCCAAGGCCCACACTCTCTTGCGAGTCACTCTTATGGATTCGGTGTGTCAACCTCTTTAGGGAGCCCAACTTCGATTTGTCCTTCTCCTTGCTTTCACTTTTCCTTTCCGTAGTTTCTCTATCGGAGAGGTCGCCTTCCGAGTAGTCCGTTTCCGAAAAATGTTTCGACTCGTCCACCTGCAATCCAAAAAATATATTACGTGAACCGCCTCTCACCGCAGCATCGAAAAACCGAGGGGCTAATAAACACCTTCTTATCCTTGTGTGCACGCTCCCAGGAGTCGTAGCAGAGCATAGTGGCACGACTGATGTGGTCAAGCCAGGCAGTCATCACGTCATGTGTCTCCACGGCGAAATAAAACGCGGTACCGGTGTGGTAAACCTTGAACGCGAACGGCTTCGACTTTACTTCGGGCGCTGGCGACGCCGTGAATCCTTTCAAGAAGATTAAGCAATCCGCCTTTTCGCACTGTAAAATACCACGCAGCATAGTTATAATGGAGCAGCCGGTACTCGAATATACCCGCAGCCATATACTCACGTCGAGGGCACGGAAGCCGTAGAGGGTGTTGTCTCTGAGCACGTACCAGCGGCGCACCCAGACACCGGGTGGGCCGTCAGTGGCCCCGGGGCGAGCGCGCGTCCGTACACGTTGCAGCACCAGCCCCTGCCACGTCCCGGCGCCTAACTCGCGCACAGACACCTTACGCCGCTCTGTGATTCACACGATTGGACCAAATGAAATCCGACCCCCACTTAAACCCTACTCAAATAACAAACAGGGGAAACTTGCAATGGTAATCCACACCCAAAGCTTAAATAGATAACGCCAGCGGTGCTGCCATCAATACGTCTACGATCTATGGACAAAATACGCATCTAAATTGGAATTTTTTTTAAAAAGAAATGTTGCCTTTTTCTCCCTTATTTCGATCTGTTCCTTTACTGATAATAATAATAATACATGAGACAACCCACATAGCGCCATCTAGTCCCAAAGTAAGCAAGTGTTATGTTATGGGTTGTTTACATATAATTACAGTCAGATTAAGTGCCAGAAGCATGTCTCCCCGCCCAAGAAAAAATACAAGCAAGATCCTGATCATATCGAATCATCACTATATGGGACAACCCATTTCTTCGGACTTCAGACAAAAAAAAGCGCCACCTATAGTACTAAGGCGCAATTCATTATATTAATATTTATCGTGAATGAATAAACACCAAACAACACCGACGGACGACACCAGGCGACGGCGTCGGATGAGAGGGTAGGAAGGGGACAGCGCAGGGCAGAGGGGAGAAAAGATAGGGTACAAAGAGAAAAAACGCGAGCATTTGTCGGCCCGTTCTGTGATATCAAGGTCCTTTCCTCAAACTATCACAAAATTGTTATTTGCAAAATTTGATTAATTAATCCACTGAAATAGAAAACTAATGTGATATACTACTACATAAATACTTTACGTTAGAGTCAAAATCCGTTTTTATATTTCCTTAAATAAAGCCAAATAAAAATATGTAAAAAAAAAATTGAGAAAATAAATATTCAGATCAAAATAGTACTCACTGGCTAAAATGGAATTTTTCTTCTTGAGGCTTTTGGATTTGGACGAGGGGAATATCCCACGCACTACGCTTGTCGTCGGCGATACGCAAGCGACAGCTGGATCGCCTCCGACCGCAAGATGTGGCTGACTGCGTGCCGCGCCCAGACGGGGTGTCTCCGCCACTGTCACCGCCTCGTGGTTGAGGGGGGCCAGCATCTCCCGCCGCACACTTACCTCCGAGTTCGGTATCATATGAATGTCGTGCTTCGTTATGTGTTTGAGCGGCACCGAAATCTGGGGATGATCGCCAGCACGCGGTGGCTTCAAGGGCGAGTACTCTTTACCTTCCGCGAGCTCCAGCTGCGTCACTGGTTTCAACGGAGGGTACTCCTTGATTCTGTGGTCTTTGGTCGGCGGCGGCGGTGTCGGATCACCGTGCACGAGAACCGACTTCTGCGTGACCGAAGGTCGGGGCGGCGGCTCGGGCGGCGCCACCACTCGTTCGCTCGTTGGCTCCGATGGTCTGCGCCAAATGGGGCTCTTCATGTTCACGATCGGCCGGTGCTGCTCGTTGATGGCCTCAATGACTACGCCTCTATCCGCCGTAGCATGTTCTTCACCATTTAATGTGTCATTATGCACACTCTCGGAACACGAGCTTGGTCGACGTGATGCTGTCCGGTCGCCGACGCTCATGCGTTGCTCCAACAACCTTATATTGACGGTCTCTAGCAGCTCTCCCGTTTCGTAATCGTTGCCGCCTTCATTTTCAATATTTGTAAGTTTCGCGGTGTCTTCGGTATGGGTCGGTTCGAAGAACATAAATTTCGTTTTATAGACGTCCGGAACGTTCATCCTTTTATGCTGCTGGTGCAGAATAGCTTCTCCGATCTGGGAGCTGGACTTTTTAAAGTCCAATATTTGGTCGGCCTTCTCCGCCGAATGCACTAGAATCGTGGGACTTTCGATGGGCGTGGTCGGGGACTCTGGGATTATTTGTGTGACGAGCGAACCGGCGTCGCCACTTTCAACGCCCAGATCGTACGCAGGCGTGGAATGACTTTTATCGAGTTTGCCGCGCTGCTTGCCGGCCTCACTGTCGCGGGGTCGTGGGGCTGTCGGTGGGCGCGGTGATCCTACCCCGAGACAGGTCTTGGGCCTCGGTGACAGCTCGAGCCCGGTGCTGCACGAAACGGCCTTGTCGCGACGATAAAGAGCGCTTACCCCGTCCTCCTGTTCATCACTCACGCTCATGTGTGTGCTGCCTGTGTGCTTAAAGTTCTTGTGATTCCTCAACTCTTCCCAAAACTGGAAAATTAAATTAATACCACATTCAACCAAGCAGTGGAAAAAGATGAAATTCAACAATTAATTATTTACAGTCGACCTTAGACATAGGACACACTTGAAGCCATAAATATATTAGTACATAGATGTGGTGTCACTGAAGTTGCACTTGGTCTGCTAATTGTGTCGATAATTGTGCCGATTCGGCACAATTAAATAAACACAAATAGTCATTCGATAGTCACCTCACGGAAGCCGGGTGATGTACGTATTGTATGAAAATAATCTTTACATTTGTTTTACTGTTTCAAAATGCCAAAGTGTGTGATGCTAAGGTGTAGTTAGTAAGAACCATTTTTGAATGAATAATAAACATAAAGGAGTCATTTTTCATATGTAAATACACTGAGTATTTGTTTTAATAATTTGAACGACACCGCGCCGTGCCTTTATTTTACTTTATTCATGGTTTGTTAAAGGTTCAAGTTGTTCTAGATATAATCATAATTACAATTATAAATTTATCTTTTCTATAATGTTTTGCTATCTTTAAAAAGTTTAAAGTAATATTTATTCATATCTAAATTTTTCACATTTTCTGGGTAAAACTGCTAGATAACTGGTTCTATGCTTTCATTTAAATAAAACCATGTGAGACAAACCTAAGATACCTGCTTATACGTCGGAAAGAACAAAACAATGTTTTGAAATATAATTAAGTAAATGCTTTATGAAAACGTGGAATTGTGTTATTATTTTCAAAAGGATTCCTTAAACATCTTTATAGTGATGCCCATTGATATTAAAAATACATTAATGGGGACATAATACATCTCTTTATTCATGATTATATAATATTAAAAAAAAAAAAACATAATATGAAAATTATATAGTATTAATATTAAAAACTAAAAAACACACCACAAAACTGTATCACGACCACAACAATATTGAACCGCTCGAACGGGCACCAACACGTCTAATTGGAGAATCTCGCATAACAGACGTTAAGTTTGACAAGCCCGCGGCGTTCACCGAGTGGTGCGCTTTTTAAAACGCAGAACAAACCGACATGTCTAAGATATCCGCATTTATGACACCAATTCTTTGTAATTATTATACTTGTTCCCTTATACGATTTGTATATTTACTAAAACAGTTAATATTAATTGTAAACAAGTCTTAAATGAGAATGAGCGTTTGGACAATCTAAAGCATTTCTATATTAATAAAATTGGAGTGTCTGTCTGTCTGTCTGTCTGTCTGTCTGTCTGTCTGTCTGTCTGTCTGTCTGTCTGTCTGTCTGTTCCGGCTAATCTCCGAAACGGCTGAACCGATTGGAATGAAACTTTGCAGACGTGCAGAGGGCATTACTGCGGGTGACATAGGGTACTTTTTGTTTGTCTGCCTGTCCATCTATCTGTCTGTTTGAGCTGATCTCCGAAACGGCTGAACCGATTTCAATGAAACTTGGCAGACGTGCAGAGGGGATTGTCAGGTGTGACATAGAATACTTTTTGTTTGTATGTCTGTCCGTCTGTTTGTCTGTTCGAGCTGATCTCCGAAACGGCTGAACCGATTTCAATGAAACTTGGCAGACGTGCAGGGGGCATTATCGGGGGTGACATAAGCTGTTATTTGTCTGTCTGTCCGTCTGTCTGTCTGTTCCGGCTAAACTTCGAAACGACTAAAGCGATTTCAATGAAACTTTGCAGACGTATCTATGTGACCACGTAACCAAATTTTAAATGCATATATTTTCGAAACCATCAATCGTAGACCTATCGTGTTGATACTCAAACTTGATGTTTAGACGAGAATGTGACCACGTGACCATATTTTTAAAAGCTGATATTTTCGAAACCATCAATCGCAGATCTATCGTGTTTGTACTCAAACGTGATGTTTTGACGAGATGTATGTGACCACATGACCACATTTTTAAATGCTTATATTTTCGAAACCATCGATCGCAGACCTATCGTGTTGATACTCAAACTTGATGTTTTGACGAGATCTATGTGACCACGTGACCACATTTTTAAATGATTATATTTTCGAAACCATCAATCCCAGACCTATCGTGTTGGTACTCAAACTTGATGTTTTGACGAGATCTATGTGACCACGTGACAACATTTTTAAATGATTATATTTTCGAAACCATCAATCCCAGACCTATCGTGTTGGTACTCAAACTTGATGTTTTGATGAGATCTATGTGACCACGTGACCACATTTTTAAATTATTATATTTTCGAAACCATCAATCCCAGACCTATCGTGTTGGTACTCAAACTTGATGTTTTGACGAGATCTATGTGACCACGTGACCAAATTTTTAAAAGCTGATATTTTCGAAACCATCAATCGCAGACCTATCGTGTTTGTATTCAAACTTGATGTTTTGACAAGATCTATGTGACCACGTGGCCCAATTTTAAATGCTCATATTTTCAAAACCATCAATCCCAGACCTATCGTATTGGTACTCAAACTTGATGTTTTGACGAGATTTATGTGACCACATGGCCAAATTTTTTTATCTGTCTGTCTGTCTATCTATTCGAGCTAATCTCCGAAACGGCTAAACCGATTTTAATGAAACTTTTAAAAATGTGATTAAAAGATTTTCTGGAGTGACATACAATACTTTTTGATTGTCTGACCTTCTCTCTGTCTTTTGAGCTAAACTCTAAAACATTTAAACTCATTTTCATGAAACTTCGCAGACGTGAAAAGACGGGTGTGAGGAGTGACATACGCTACTTTTTGTTTGTACGTTTGTTTGTTCGTTCGTTTGTCTGTCTGTCTGTCTATATAGTTAAAACTGAACTTTTGAAGATTTTAATGCAACTATGCAGACATTAAAAATTGGTTGTCAAGAGTGACTTGAGTGATAGGTAACTTTTCGTCCGTGTTGCTGTCTGTCTGTCTTTTGTTCCGGCTTATCTCCAAAACGACTAAACCATTTCTGTGAATCTTCGCAGACATAGAAAGGAGGTTATCAGGAGTGACACAAGTTGGTTTTTGTCTGTGTGTTTGTCTGTCTGTTTGTTAGGCCTAATTGTCGAAACAGCTGATCTGATTTTACTGAAATTTTGCAAATATAAAGAAGGCGTTGTCAAGAGTGAAAAGCAATTATGTTAGTCTGTCTGTCTGTTCCAGTTAATCTCCAAAACGTCTGACTGATTTTGGGACCAACTTGTGGGATAGCTATTCTTCATGCTAAAATGGCTAAATAGATTTTTATGAAATTAGGTATAGAGATTTCTTAGGCAGTTAAGTTTCAGAAGGTTCTGGAAAGCGTTACAATGTTCTGCAGCGTCGCGTTCCTTTAACTGTCCCAGTAAAACTGTGGTCAACGCGAGCGAAGCCCGCGGGCGGAAAGCTAGTCATGCAATAAAAAAAATTGGTAATTTTTGACATGTCTTTATGTACATAGGGACCGTCGATCTGTGCGTGATTGACACAAGAGTTGATGTGTAAACAACCTCTGGTAAAAAAGAAAACACTATACAATACAATGATTTGCAGGCGGGATCAAAGCAATTACCGAAATATGTTTGGTGGTGGTCTTCAATTGAAAATCTATTTTAAGTTATATAACGAAAATGTTTTGTATTTTTATATTGTATTATACGTTTTGTAGTTTTTTTTATTCACCCGGCCTGTTATAACTTGTATAACATTCATATCCAGTGAATTGACAGTATTGTAATTGTATCTTTTTTTAATTATTAAAAACAGTAATAATGGAACAACATTCTATAATGACGTCTAAATTAATAAAATTGAAGTGTCTGTCTGTCTGTCTGTTCCGGCTAATCTCCGAAACGGCTGAACCGATTTCAATGAAACTTTGCAGACGTGCAGAGGGCATTACCGCGGGTGACATAGGCTACTTTTTGTTTGTCTGTCTGTCCATCTGTCTGTCTGTTGAGCTGATCTCAGAAACGGCTTAACCGATTTCAATGAAACTTGGCAGACGTGCAGGGGGTATTAACAGGTGTGACATAGGCTGCTTTTTGTTTGTCTGTCTGTCTATCTGTCTGTCTGTTTGAGCTGATCTCAGAAACGGCTTAACCGATTTCAATGAAACTAGGCAGATGTGCAGGGGGTATTATCAGGGGTGACATAGGCTGCTTTTTATCTGTCTGTCTGTTCCGGCTAACCTCCGAAACGACTAAAGCGATTTCAATGAAACTTTGCAGACGTATCTATGTGACCACGTGACCAAGTTTTTAAATGCATATATTTTCGAAACCATCAATCGTAGACCTATTGTTAGTACTCAAACTTGATATTTTGGCGAGATCCATGTGACCATGTGACCAAATTTTTAAAAGCTTATAATTTCGAAACTATCAATCGCAGACCTATCGTGTTGGTACTCAAACTTAATGTTTTGATGAGATCTATGTGACCACGTGACCAAATTTTTAAAAGTTTATAATTTCAAAACTATCAATCGCAGACCTATCGTGTTGGTACTCAAACTTAATGTTTTGACGAGATCTATGTGACCACGTGACCAAATTTTTAAAAGCTTATATTTTCAAAACCATCAATCGCAGACCTATCGTGTTGGTACTCTAACTTGATGTTTTGACTAGACCTATGTGTCTATGTGACCACATTTTTAAATGACTATTTTTTCGAAACCATCAATCTCAGACCTATCGTGTTGGTACTCAAACTTGATGTTTTGACGAGATCTATGTGAACACGTGACCAAATTTTTAAATGCTTATATTTTCGAAACTATCAATCGCAGATTTATCGTGTTGGTGCTCAAACTTGATGTTTTGACGAAATCCATGTGACCATGTCATATTACCCCCTAATTTCATAAGATTTCTTAGGCAGTTAAATTTCAGAACGTTCTAGAAAGTGTTACAATGTTTTAGAGCGTCGCGTTCCTTTAGCTGTCCTACCACAACTGTGCTCAACGCGAGCGAAGCCCGCGGGCGGAAAGCTAGTTTTTAATAAGATTGGTGACAAAAATAAATATAAGTATAAATAAAGCACTGCACCTGCTCTGTTATCATATTGGGGCTTTTGGAGACAGGGCTCGCTCCACTGATGGTGTGCCTTCTCTGCACCAACGAGCGTGGCTTGGGAGGGAATATCCTGGAAACACAAACGGTTCAAAAGACATAAGTATTGTCTGCTTCATTTTAATACTAGATTAACATGCGTAAATAAATCAAATTCAAGTCTCGCTTTAGGAATTAATGTCTAATGAATGCTATTCATTTTTAACGTGTTTTTCTCCCAGCCAATTCTGATAGCTTTTAAATAAATTATTTTTTTCCATATTAAATAAACTTTTTCATTCATAATTGAAATTTTTCAATAGAATAGTAAAAAATTTCAAGGCACCAGCTATTATTCAACATGAATTGTTTTTTTTTCGGTACTTTAAATTTAAAAAAAAACTCTCTTAAAATCACGCTCTTTACCTAAATATAATATTGTATTCATACATACAGTTATGTGATTGCCTTCAACGGTGTGTCAGTGTGCAAGTGTGTGTAACTCATGATGTGAAGAACATTACATAGATGAAGCATGATCAAACAGTATTATAGTTGAGAGGTCTAGCAAGTAACTGCTTTCTCTATTTGGAGTAGGAACGCGATGCGAATAGCGGCGTTTGCTACCGCGCTGTGGCCAATAAACGTAAAAGTTTATAGTAGCTTGCATTGCAGTTGCTGACGCCCTCGCACAGCCAGTAATTCGCACGATCAGTTTTCCAGGTTTACAGGTACACTTGTATGCTGTCTTTCAATCGTTTTCAAATTCCATTAGATAACATATGCACACCTGGTGTTGAGATCGTCGGGAGGCCACAGCACGTCGGCGTCTTCGGCATCAGAGGAGTCGGCCGCGGCCTCGGCGCCCCCCTCCGCTGCGCTAACCGCTCGCACCTCGCCACCTTCGTCGTCATTCTCCGCCGATGTCGTACACATTTGACGCCTAAACATACACACAGACAGACTTATCTTCGATCGGATTAACTTAAGAACACTGGCAATGATAAAAAATATCAAAATCATTTCAACGTTCGATGGTCATATTACCTTTTTATAATATACCGTCCGAGTCCGCATTTAAAGTTATTACAAAACTTTAAGAGTGCAAGTTACGGACGCCACAAGTCCAACGCGCACGTGGTTTGCACGCATATGAGCATCGAGCGATGGCGATTTCCGCAACTTAATCCAACTCTAGCATGTTTTTGACTATACAGGAGCCAGTGAAAATTCCAAAAAACTATATATACAATCTCCTTTACAAGTACGAAGTTTGCTTTAAAAAAAAAATTTCATTTTTATTTGACTAGATAGACTAGAACTGTCCTAACCTGGGTAAAATGGAGGCAAATATTACGCTTTTTGGAGGTTGATTACTAAGATGTTTATAGAAATTCCAGAATTTTGATCCAACACAAAACTAGTTCTACCTCAAATAATACTAGATTAAAAAAAATCTTAAGATTTAAATGCGTTATAACGTATTCACCTGGAGTGTTTGTATTGGGCGATCTACGAATTTCCTTTCTGTAATGCAAATATCTATAAAGCCTATACCTTAGCTACTAAAAAAATAAATCTATTTATTGCTGCAAAATACGTCCGCGTTAGGCCAAAGCTTTTACATTATCACACATTTTGACTATAATTTTAGAAACCAATATAGAGCATAACACTTTTTGGCCTCAAAATTATTCGCAGCAGTTGCTCTCCATAAAGTCAGTCATTTTTACAATCCTGACTCGATACACCAAAAAACAACAAGATGGTTTGTACCTGAAGAGAGCGAGATCGGCATGCAACCAGGGCCAAAGGTGGTGGTGGTGATGCGGCGTGGGAGCTGCATGTCTTCGGAAAGGACGGTACGTGTGCAGCGGTGAGGCGGTCGAGGGACGGACGCCACCTCTCCGGCGCAAAGTCAGCGCTAACTCGCCACCACACGCTGCTGCTCTTGCCACGCATGCGCGCAGTACTGCGTCGCCTCCCCAACCTACCACCAACTGCTCACCTACCTGCATATTTTTTTAGAATGTCAATATTTATTCTTCATCACCTAAAACTAAACGAAAATGATAAAACGCCCAGATTCCATAAAGAATCTGTGAACAATTCTGATAAATAAGGAGTATGTTGCGTTGGACAAACATCCTGCATGATCCTAGTATAAAGCCAAAACTGCTGCTGAATGTTTCTAACAGATATATAGAAATTGCAAAACTAATTGATAATTAAAAAATGATAACTTTCTAAAATTGAACTATTTAACAAACATTTGGGAAATTAAATGATGCATTCAGAGCAAGACAAATGTCAACCCATAAATAATTGTGAGCAATTTTTACTTTTACTATATTTCTTTTAAATGAGCCCTTCGTACAATATACCATATAATTCATATTCATTAGAAATTTATACGGGTGGAATTTTATATAGATTCGATCGATTATCGGTTAGTTGATGGTGTTTATCGATCGTTGGTAGTGGCCTGATGAAAACACTAACTTTTTTTTTAAGAACTCACTTTTTGTTGTAGTAATAATATATTTACTTTTTGTAATTTTTCACTCCATATTGTTACACATGTCATTTATCAATTACTGGCAATCACGGTGATTATGGAAACGAAGTTATCTGATGGTAATGTTGCTATGTATTGACATTTTGCCCATAAATAGGGATTTGTAGAGTTACTTAGAAGTTTGTTGATCAATTTCGAATTACGTTAATTTAGATTGATGATCTATTTTTTGAAATCATTAGGTTAGGACAGGTTTATGTCAATACGAGGAGCGAAGCGGAGCAGAGTGGAGTGATGAGCCACTCAGAAGCTTATTGATCGATATCGTTTTTTTTCCTGTTTTTAATTTGTTAAGTATACAAGTTTACTTCGGTTATCTATGTACTTAAATAATAAATGTGAGAAAAACGAGTAATCAATGGCAACATTATACTTATTACTCTATGGTTTAGATTCAATCATTTCACTTCAATTGCTTCTTGTTTCTATCAGTTCTTTAATTTAATGAGTACCGGCGTCGTTTTTACGATTTCACAAATTGTAATAAGAAATGGATGGAGCTACCTTTTCTGGTGATTCTCATTGCGTATGGAATTTTTACTTATCAGAAGTAGCTAATATGTGGAACTTGGTGAAAGTGGTAAGGGAATTGGGAACACGCGAGGTATTGCGTTTGCAAAAGATCAAGAGCTGATTTTGAAATGTAAGGAAAGGGTTCCTAGAAGGGGAAAGGTATGGTATGAGTGATAATTACCACACCCTCTACCCCCAACAACACCCTTTTTATCGGTTATCGATAGAAGCTATTTAAAATTCCAACCATTTATACTTTAAAAAATACCTTTGAACATTAGAATCATCACTATTTTTAACCCCCGACGAAAAAAGAGGAGTGTTATAAGTTTGACGTGTGTGTGTATCTGTGTATCTGTCCGTGGCATCGTAGCTCCTAACGGATGAACCGATTTGGATGCGGATTTTTTTATATAAAAGGTGAATTAATCAGGAGTGTTCTTAGCTATGTTTGATGAAAATCATTCCAAGATGGTCGCCGCCACAAAATGGCGGATATCATATTTTTTCGCTACTCCATCGATATGGGTATCAAATGAAAGGGCTTGACTAGTAAAATACTATACACTATGACTATTATCAAATCCAAAATTTCCGCCAACACAAAATGGCGAATTACATTTTTTTCACTACTCCACAATATGGGTAGGTATCAAATGAAAGAACTTGACTAGTAGAATACTATACACTATGACAAATTTCAAATCCAAGATGACCGCCACTACAAA
Organism: Luffia ferchaultella; assembly: GCA_949709985.1. Taxonomy (NCBI): domain Eukaryota; kingdom Metazoa; phylum Arthropoda; class Insecta; order Lepidoptera; family Psychidae; genus Luffia; species Luffia ferchaultella. Next base: position 402,334 of record OX453247.1, on the reverse strand, counting down.
ATAGGGAATTACATTTTTTTCACAAATCCTTCAATATGGGTAGCAAATGAAAGGACTTAACTAGTAGCATAATGTTAACTATATTGAAAGGGAATGAGGAATATTAACTAACGAAATGAAAACTAAAAACTTGACAATTATTTTTTTGTCTGATCATGTATGAATTAGTTTAAATAAATAAAAGTTTAAAAATTTTGAAATAGAAATTAAATTAAAAATTTAAAAAACCCTTGACACAAAAAAAACTAACCTTTAAAAAGTGTGAAATAATACAAGTTTGTTCATTGTCTAATGATTTTTTATCCTTAAACTTACTTACTTAGCGGTCCCCATTTTAATGACGCGGATCGTCCAACCTGATTAAGTAGGTACTATATGTGCAAAAATATTATTTTACTGAATACATATCTATATAAACGTTCCAATTTCAATTTTGTAATAATAATTTAATAAGCATAACTGTTTAGACATTTTCGTATTTAACATTGAAAATAATTTGATCGCCATATACAGCAGCGCCATAATAATGTGTTTTTCTTTTAAACATCTGGTAGGACTTCTGATTTAATCGGTGGTTTGATTACCATGACAATCTCGTCGCCATGCTCAATAAGACCGCTTGCGTGTACAGGTGAGCCGAATCGGATGTCCACCAAATAATGGCGGCCGCCACAACCCGGAGCCAACGCAAAGTCCAGGGGGCGTTCACCCTGCCGCACCACCACTGAGCTTAATGTCGCCGGCTGGAGGATCGCCGGATCCGACACCTCCTGAGCAGTCATCAATATATCATAATTGTTTAGTAGGTATTTAAAATAATGAAGACAAAGGATTATTTGCTACAGTGTTGTTTATTGTAATAAGAACACATACCTTAAAAGAATGAGTAAAAAACAAGATTCTAGACATTTGAATAGTGAAACATAGGTTATAATGACTATAATGTAATCACCAAGTTCAAATAAACCTACACTTAAAGTGTTTTCACATTACAATAGTAGTTAGTATAGTTCTTATGATCCACAAAAATGAGGCCAGAGGTATAGTTCACCTCAAACTTTCTGGCGGATCGAAATAAAACGCTATAAGCGTGCTTGCGCAGGTACAGTCATATACTCCTCGCTCCACTGTATCCCGCTACACCTAAAACTGGTTACTGCGACGCGACTTGTGCCTACGTTGGGATCCGCCATAAAGTTTGATTGGAACTGTACTTACTATACTGCAAATAAATTATTTAATTAAACTTTTATGTTGTTATTTAATTTTACTATATAAGAATGGATTCCTATATGTTTCTCTTATATACTTTTAACATAACTAATAGTTTTATTAGTATTTGTTATTATTTATACCTACTTCTCAATATATATTCCATTCCATTCCATCAGCCCTTTTTTTGTACCCCACTCCAAAGGCTTAGGATTCCCCTCTAGATGAGGAGGCTTGGAATTTAAATTCACTACGCTGCTCCACTGCGGGTTGGCGGATTGTAACGACCGCTATCTATAGACAACAACCGGGACCGACTTCTTAATGTGCAAGACTCTGCGTAGGTGCACAGACCGTTAAGTGCACACTTCAAGTCGCTATAAATAGCGCATTCTTAGTTTCGAATTCGACAAAATTCTTAGTTTCACTTCGATTCGACATATCGTTCGAAGCAACATACGTTCGTCTTCATAATGGTCGGCACACGTTCTGGCAAGTCGAGACCTGACGAAACACCTCAAGACTCTGGCATCATGTCGGCGCCGCCACCACGAGTTGTCCTCGGCCCTCCAGCCTCACCGTCGGAGGATACAGCCGCTACTCAGGTACCGCCGCCCCTCCACGACGCACCGCCATCTACTAGTGCGGAGGCTACGCCCGTCCCGGCACGTGCACGGTCCACACGTTCGACCACTACCACCAAGTCGACTGTGGCCCGATGTAGACGTGAAGCGGAGCTAGCTGCGGCGGAGAAATGCGCCGAGATCGAACGTGCCCGACTGTTGCGAGTGGCCGAGTTAGAGAGTGACCGCTTATCGCGAATGGCCGAGTTAGAAAACGACATAATACAGAAATGTCTTCAAGCACAGCTGGACGACATCGAAGAAGATGGTGACGATTCTGACGTGGATCAAGCTGACGTTGTTGACGATGCCACCCGCCGTACCGAGAAGTGGGTTAGCGATACGGAGCCGCGCAAGCCGGCCGGTGAGCCACCGACGCTGCCGCCGCTACCGGCACTGCCGCCGCACGCTGACCACCTACCTAGCAACCACCATCCGGGTTCCAGCGACGGAACGGACATGGCTCAGCTGGCACGAGCTATCGCCGCCCTGGCGACACGACCCGACCGCAACGCTGCGAAGCTGCCGGAATATAGTGGGGGCACGAACGAGTTTCTGTACTTTAAGGCCGCGTACGACGAACAACAACATCGATTCACACCGGCGGAGAACCTGTCTCGTCTTCGTCGATGCCTGACCGGTGAAGCCAGAACAGCTGTCTCGTATCAGCTAATCGGAAAAAGTGATCCCAGTGAAGTTATGACCGCACTAGAAAAGCGCTTCGGACGTGCGGAGCATATCGCCGACGACGAGCTGCAGTCGCTACGTGACATGCCGCGGCTCACCGACGTGCCCCGCCAAATCAACGTGTTCGCCTGCAAGATCAAGAACACCGTTGCAGCGCTGCATGCCCTTGACGCTGAGGACTTACTGAGAAGCACCGACATCGTGAAGGCCGTGAAAAGTAAGATCGTTCCATTAATGCATGACTGTACGAAATATGCAGCTCGGCGGCGCGACGACCAGACGCCCGAGCTAGTGAAACTAAGCGATTTTTTGAATGTGCAAGCTGACAACTATGCCTTGGCCTAGCGTGTCGACCGTGATGACCGCCCGGCCCCGACCGCACGCGCCCACGCACCGACGTCGAGGGAACGCAGCGCAGCAGTGATGACGAGGCCGGCACGCGCGGTGCACCTGATTGCCGCCACCAGCGCCGCTGAAATTGAAACCTGTCCACAGTGTGACACTGCTGAGCACGAGCTGCATGCGTGCGCCAAGTTTAAAGAAATGGATCCTGAAGCGAGATGGGAGTTCGTCCGCAGTGCAGGGGTTTGCTTTCGATGTCTGAGATGAGGTCATCGCTCCGGCGTCTGCCGCTCTAAGAAAAGCTGCTCCGTGAATTCCTGCGGTCAACGTCATCATACGCTATTGCACCGAGCACCACCTTCAGTATCGCACGAGACGACGACCGACGCGAGCGAGGAGGCACCTCAGGAGATGGTGGCGAGCGCGGACGCACCTGGCGGCCGCGCATTGTTGAAGATCGTCCCTGTCACCGTCCATGGACCGGCTGGAAGCGCGCGGACGTTCGCGCTGTTGGACGACGGGAGCACGGTCTCGTTGATAAAGAGCGAGCTCGCTGACCGAGTTGGTTTGTCAGGAGCACGCGAGCCGTTAACTGTCAACGGTATCACAGCGACTGTCAAGGTCATGGAGTCGCAGCGCGTCACCTGCACGTTGTCAGGCCCCTCTGGACCCCGCTACGAACTACGCGACGCTCGTACGATGGATGAGCTGCAGCTGACGTCTCAAACTGGCGCAGATATCAGCCGCTTCGCACATCTGGCCGACCTGCCGATCGAGCGCTACACCGACGCGGTCCCAGAGGTATTGGTGGGCCAAGACAACTGGCACCTGCTACTGACCGACGAGCTGCGACGTGGACGACACCGCGACGAGCCCGCCGCCTCTCATACCCTTCTCGGCTGGGTAGTGCATGGCGGCACCGGGATGAGCCGTGGCGCAGTACATTTTGTTGGACTTTTGTCGAGCGCCGGCTTTTCGCTCGACCGACTCAAAGATCCCAGCATATTTGACGAAGATGGACGTGGCGAGGACGAGACATCACTGCGGACGCTGCGGCCGACCTGCGCCCACACCGACGACGACCATAGACGGCAAGCTGGCCCGCTCTGGCGCGAAGGGGTCGATGCAACGCCACTGCGTTCTGGCAGCGCTATAAAACAGCTGCGCACGCCGGTACGAAGAGTGGACGCCGAGATGACGTCGAAGGAGGCCTACGCCACTCAGACGCAGCGACCGATCGACGCTAGCCACGCGTCGTCTGCTGCGCCCGCGATCGACGAACTCGATGGTGAAGGCGACCACGCGGCAGTCTGCGACCTCAGACTTTGTATGCTGAGCAGCGCCGCCGAGGCATCACACATCGAGCACAGGATGCGGCCGACGAAGTGCGTACACTGGGCCGACTCACGCACTGTCATGACACGGCCGCACGACGACCCGCGGAACAAACGCGAGCTGCGCGCCCCCCGCCGCGACGGTGAGACGACTGCGACGACCGTCGCGACCACCGCTCGTGCGGCGTACCCACCTGACGCAGCGCGCTTACGAGGGACGAGGCGCAAACGTCGACACGGCGAGATGCGGCGACACTATCTCGACCGGGCCGAGCCGTGGCCGAAGCAAGCACCGATCGACGCCTTCGCCACCGGGCTCAGCTGTTTGCGTGCGGGGCGCTCTCCGCCTCACAACAGCCGCCCACAACATCGGTCGCCGTACTTGGACGACGAGAGCGGCGTGCTGCGCCTGCGCGACCGCGCCGGCGGCGGCGCCGCCCCGTACACCGACCCCCGCACGACGCACCCAATCCTTGCGTGCGGCCGACATTCCATCCCCACTGACGCCTTCGCCTTCACTGATGAGTAGCGTGTCCGACGCACCCACGACGGGCGCCTCCCCCGGCGACGACAATGACGAGCAGCGTGTCCGGCGCGCCCACGCCGGGCGCCTTTGACGACGACGCGACGACCGTGGCGCACGGCGCAGCGCTTCGCCGACCACTTCTGGCTGAAGTGACGGCACAAGTACCTGCCGACGCTGCCGCCGCGCCACCTGCCCAGCAACCACCTGCCGCAGCTGCGCGTCGCTAACGTGACGACCGACCCCGCCTGCCTCGCAATATCTGGCCGCGAGGCATTATCAACGTGTGCGGGAAGCTGACAACCGCACTGCCGGCGGTGTGCTGTGACGACCGGACGAGAAGTTGGTCCGTCTGCTGGGCCAGGATGTCGTCGATCCAGCTCGAACGACCGGGGGGAGAATGTCAACGACGGACCGAACATTAGACAGTGAAAATCAGTGAAGTGCGAACGTTGACTGTATGAGTGTATATAAGTTTTTATAAGTTGTTTGTTTATTGTATATAAGAGCGATATGTTGTATATAATGATAATTTAAATAAATGTTTGCGTAACGGTTTTTTATTTCCCCCCGCGCCACTAGCGTCTGCAAAGAAAGAGAGGAGAGATGGGCACTCTCCTCACACGGTCAACATTTCCGCCGCGATGCGGTCCGCTGCGCTACGGTGCCAAAAAAGGCATAAATACGGTGACATGGCGCCGTAGCATTTAGTCGACGACCAGCAGCGGACCAGCAAGCAAGAAAGAAGAGCAGACAGTCGTGGCGTGGTGAAAGAAGCCGGTGCGGTGTAATATCGAGCCAGTTGTTTCATTTCATACAGTCCACTACCGAAGGGGGCCCGCCGGGTGTTCGCATGACCCCGGGGCTCACAGAAATGTTTGTATGAAAAAGAAAAAGGGTATAAGGGAGAAAATTGAGAGATAGAGAAAGATTCTACAGAGAAAACGGCTACAGTGGAGAAGAAGTGAAAAGAAGACAAGATGGAGGAAAGATGCAAAACGTGATTGAGAAGCAAGAAGTAGAGAGACAAGATCGATGGGAATATAATAGAATAGGGACAAAATATAATAAAAGATATAAGGAACTAAGTGTTAACAAGAGGCCAATGTACCTGAGAAAATGGGGGAACGCGGAAGTCAGAAGATAATGGCAAGATTAAGATGTGGGAATCTGGAAGAGGAAAACAAATATTGTATGGTAGATGAGGATAGAAAATGCAAAGTATGCGGAAGTGGGGGAGTTTTAGACCACTTGATGGAGCATGTGAGGTGGGAGAGAAAAAGGGAAATAGGAGAACTACTGGAAGGAAATGGGGAGAGAGAAGCTGTAGAATGGGTACGGAGACTAGAGATATTAAGAAAGGGAAAAGTAGGAACAGAAAATAATAATGAATAATTATATGAGTATTAAGGTGATGAAAAAAAATTGTAAATTATAATACGCTGAAAATGTGTAACCCCGAAAACTCGGCCAATAAGCTGTTTTGTATACAAATAGTAAAATAATTATCACTAATTTTATTAGTAATAGTTTATTATTTATAGTTTATTAGTAATAGTTTATTAAAAACTCTATTAGAAATAAAATATTTTTAATAAAGAGAAACATGTATGAATAAATTCTATGGATTTCAAGTATAGTACACCACATAGTGTCCATTTTGTGTTTTAGTACAGTCCGGTTGTAATAGTTCTATGACTGCACCAGACACCAATTAGGAGGCTGTACTCTTAACCACTAAACTAATGCGCGTGTTCGTGGATTGCAATATCTATAACGGCAGTGGCAACAATCATCAACAAATGGGTAAGCAAAAAGTTAAGTGACGCACCTGGACTATATAGTCAGCGAGATTGGCGAGTGCGTCTGCAGCGGCGGCTACAACTCGAGTAGGGTACTCGGCGAAGCGGTCGCGCTGCGCGCTGGCGGCCACTCGCAAAGACAGATCCAACAGGTCCCGCTTGCGTTCCACCAGCCCACCAGCTGAACGAAATGGCGCCCTACACATGTACATACATACACTCAGCATCAACAAAAGGACAACTTTTATTGCATTAAAATTACCAATACCGATAATTGGTATTGTTCATTTAATTATTTTAATAATAATTGCTATTGAATATTATGAATTTTGAAATTCAGAACTTAACTAAACAATCCATATTCTACCTATATTTACATAAATGCAGGAAAAGACTGAAGACATTTCTTTAACTTTTGAAGCAGATTCATTTGCTAGTTTCTTAAAATTAGGCCCTATGTCTACCAAATGCCACCAATTTGGAAAACATTTTTGGTAGACGTTTTTCTATGGCACCCCTTACCAACACTTCCATTACACACATCCACTCTATATATTTATACATAACATATATGTCATTAATTAATTCAATTAATTTTTTTTAAATGAAATGGAAACAAATTGAAGGTAAAACAGGCTACTGAATTTCTTATTAATACATATGAAGAATATTCAAACTTTCCAGATCTCCTTACATCCTTAGGAAAACATCTCACTTAAATACCATTTTTTTTAACTGTTGATTTTTTTCTAAATATCCTGGTTCTAATCACAGCTACTGTAAGAGCCATAAAAAATGAGTTCAAATGTACATTAATTTTGTATTTATTATGGATTCAAAACATAACATTAAAAAAAATCACTTGATTGTGACTTGAATATTCATTTTCTGAACCTTGTCATAGTTTGATAATCATAGTCTAAACTGCTTTAGTTTTCCTGTAATGTTAATAAAAAACGAGGACGGCTAGATAAGTCTGGTAAAAATTGCAAATAATATACATTTGCACACTACTAATTTTTCAACATACACTCTTTCCAGCTTGACACACTTCATACAATGCTTGTCTAACTTCTCAATCCATTCCAAAAAATATTTCAATAGCCTTTTAAAATATGCATTTGTTCACAAGCGGTTGTGTCATTATGCTAAACCTCTATCTGGCGAACAATTTTTTTTAACTTAAGTAAAACGAAATAGTCGAAGAGAGCTAAATCTAGAGAATAACGTTGATGAGCAAGCAATTCGCGGCGTATTTCATAGAACTTCACCATAGCAATGACACATGTGTGTACCCATGCATTGTCCTGGTGGAAGAAAATTTTCTTCTTCATTAAATTTGACCATTTATCATTAAAACTTTAAGAAAATGGTCCTATAAATCTACATAACAGTCGTGATTGATAGCTCTTTCTTTCCAGAGGTAATCAGGGAATCAACCAGGAGTGTCCCAGAAAACTATAAAAAAAGTGATGGCTTTTTAAACCTATAAAACTACCTTGGTCGTCTTCAATATGGATTCTAGAGAATTGATCCATTGTTTTGACTGTTCTTTAACTTCTGTTTACAGTGTAGTTGTGTATCCACGGTTTATCTACTGTTATAAAACACCGCAAACAAAATCTCTTGTTGACACATGGTCAGACCTGCTTATGAATGCCCACTTAATAAACGCGGCACCAATCTAATAGACATATCTCATTGCGACAATGACACAGTGCCACAATTTCACAAACCTTTTTAATAATCTGATACAATATCATGAATTTTGGCTCATTTCTGGTGTGGCAAACTTCAAAGGAGAATCCGGGCCATTTGGCATAACTTGTGCTTGTACAACCACAGTGATAAGCAGTAAATCATTTATGAATCATTTTGATAGATAATTTACTTGTATTACCTAGTAGCCATAGTATTTATAAAGGATTTTCTTTGTTTCTGCTAAAGATTTTTTACAGGAAAAATAATTTAATCAGCACACAAAATTTACTTTTCTACATATTTGAAAAAAAGTCACAAATGTTTTTTTTTTCGACTGTCAAAACTAAACAAACAAATAGAACTGGCTGAAAATTTACATGAAGCCTGATGAAAGGTGATGACGTAGGATGTTTCATGCAATTTACTATAATCTCACCCTGAAGTGAAATTTCACCACGTTTATCACTCCGCCCTCATACATAATTTAGAATTGCGTTTAGAATTTTATTAGTGTTTAGAATTTGCAGGCTTGGGCATCTAGACAAAAATTGTAACTCAATTCGAAAGTATAATAGCACTAAAAATTAAAAACCAATAAAAAGGAGCTGTATATCAAAATATACCACAGATACCAATTTATAAGTTTCTAACAACAATAAAATTCCAAAACACCCCAAAAAAATTATTATCTGTGTCAATTAAGATGTTAAAATTATTGTTTTTAAGTAAAAGGCTATTCCGCGAGTAGTGGACAGATAAAACACCTGAAGATGTTGTTCTTTTAAAAACTGTTGATTAACATGACCGATTTGGTTGAGAATATATTAAGATTGAAAAAACAAAAAATTATAATAATAATATTTGGGACATCCCACACAGCACCATCTAGTCCCAAACTCAGCAAGTATTATGCTTGTATTATGGGGTACTAGACAACTGATAAACATACTTAAATATTCTTCTTTTTTTATAATATATGCCTACATATATGTATAGATACTTTTACACCCAGACACGGAACAAATAAACATGTTCATGCACACAAATATTTGTCCCGGGCGGGAATTGAGCCTATGATCCTTGACTCCGCAGTTAGGGTCTCTAACCACTCGGCCAACCGGTTAGTCACTAGACCGACTAGACACTACCACACTAAAAGTAGAGTGTACATAAAGCTAAGACCAGATCATTAGTTAGCTTAAAATAAACAACAAAATGCACACTAATTAAATGAAATACTTGTGGTAGGTACTTGGTTTCAATACAGTCTGCTATCAATTATTATTCAGATACTACAATGTTCAGAATACTCTTATCTCAAAAGCTAGCTGACGCAATTTCATAATCTGAGTTAGGACAACACTATAATTAACATGGTAAATTATCTCGTAATTGATATAAACCCATCAAATACATATGCCGCTCCCATGTTTCAAATCATTCATTTGTGTAAGAAGAATATAATAGATATTTTGAAAGTTACATCCCTTAAAGGGAACAAACGGATTCCTCACAGAATCACTTTGTTATCCATATCATCATCATCATCATCAGCCCATTTTTACCCCACTGCTGGGGCTTAGGCCTCCCCCAGGGTGAGGAGGGGGGCTTGGAGCTTAAGTCCACCACGCTGCTCCACTGCGGGTTGGGAACTGTAACGACCGCCATCTATTGACAGCGCCCGGGACCGACTGCTTAACGTGCCCTCCGAAGCACGGTGTCAGTGATATTGTGTACTTAAGTCAGAAAAACTCATTGGTACATGCCCGGATTCGAACCATGGCCCTATGAGGCCTTATAAATTTGAAACAGGTTCGTTGCGCTCTGGGCTATCACGACACTCGTTATCCATATGTAAACACCTTATTTCTTAGGAATAGGTAGAAGTATGAAATTGAAATTAATATCAAACACCAAGGTCTATGATCCCTTGAAGGTGTAAAAAATACAAGTTTGTCACATGTTGAAACTTGTAAACTCACTCATCAAAGCTTATAGGGTACTTGTGTTAATTTTGAATTATGAAAGTTGGATAGACACAAAGTCTCTCAGCACAAGTAAAAAAAAATCCGAAAATCCTGAGTTAGTAGTTCATGTAACATTATTTTTTTAATGTTATAAATTCAACATACCAGTTTTCTTGCTATCTAGTGGTGCATAGCGATTGACACATTAAAATATGTTCATAAGACTGAACGCTCAGAGCCCAAGTCTGACTCACACTTGGCCGCTTTTTATTTTTAACTAGTTGTTCAAAAACTCACGAGGTTCTTTTTCAGCACCTCAAATAGTAAAACTGAACCCTAACGGTGTGACTCATACATATTTCCGTTCTATTTATTCCCACATATTTGTCACAGTCACTTTTTTCTGAAATAGATTAGACTACCAACATGTAAGTAGGTAACTACAAAGCTTGTTTCTCTGAATCTATTCTAAATATGGTTACCCAAAAAAGTATTTTATTCTACATAATATGTATTCTTTAAATGCTTCATATACATATGTACAGTTTCATACTAAAAGTGATAATCATAAATGTGTCTTCTTGTATATCTGTCAGTCACAGCAATTAATTTCCTAAAAAGCAAACTTCACATAACAGATTGGTAGTTGCTATCTTGTAGCCTGTCATAATAATAAAAATGAAATAGTTGACCTGTTTAGCCAATAGGCAAGCGGTTTGACAGCGGCGACGAGATGCACGACTCCGCTCAGGGTGTGGGTCTCGAGCTTGGCTCCGTCATGGCGAGTGCGTAACTCATTATGCACTGACCGTGCTGCCACAGACAGCCGCAATGCCAGTTGCTGAACGTTCTCACGCTGCAGCTCGTAGTGCTAACGTGATATACCAAGATAAATATTTAAGTATATATTATATTTATTATACCTTTTAATTTGTTACTGAATAATGGTAGTATTTACCACATTTCTAATCAATTAAACATATTGCCATATTTTAAATAATGACATAGTTTTTTATTGTTTTCCCAAACTCTATGTACTAGGCCTGTTCAGAATGTCATGGTCACTACAGGAGATTATTAACATGGTATATGAAATGCAATCTAATAAAATAACAAGTAAAATTGATGTAATTGCCTCGCTATCTGTAGGTAACACCCTATTCTAAGTTGTTATAGAAACAGTTTGATGAAGAAAACAAAAATTCAGTATTATTATTATTATAAGTCATGGACTGAACACTCATCAGCAGTTTCTACCCACATTCTTTAATACCCAATAAATATGCAGAACACGTACTGAACCTCTCTTGAGACACTATTATACTTCTATTACGGTTACCAACGATCGATAAACACCATCAACTAACCGGTAATCATTATATACTATATATATATATATAAAATTCCACCCTACATATATATATTTCTGTATTTCTAAAAAAATTTCAAGTTGGTTTGATCTTTTTACCTTTCCCCCTTTCTTATTATTAATACTCATAGGGTAGTAGATTTGGAAACCCACCCCAGATATACATAATTCAAACATTCTTTTTTTCACCATTTTCATTGTTGGCAATAGTAAATATTATTCTATTTCTCAAACGAGCAATAGATTTTATAGGCGAATTTAGTACGTGCAATATGGGGTCTGCTTTCCAATGCTGCCTGATGCAAATTGTGTTCATAAAAATGATAAATTTTATATTCAGCTGAGAAAGGTGGATGGTTCACTATTAAAAAAAAAAGGTTCGGTCAGGTTTTCCTTGTGTGAATGTGAGGAGTGAAGCGAAACAGAGCTTTAAGCTAAAAGGTATTTACTGCAAGACATTCTCACAGCCCTCTCTTTTATAGTGTATGCAATAGAAAATACTGTAAAAATAGTTACAAAGTTGCGCAGGTGCTCGACAGCCTCAAGTAACAGCTCCTGGTGACCGATGACGTGCACACCTAGCGCCTCCAAGTCGTCGCAGCGAAGGGCCAGCAGACGTAGACCATCTAGTCCACTTGCACGCAGAGACGCTACATATCCATCCACTGCGCCTCCCAGACCTGTACCACATCATTGTCACCAGGGATCGTGTTTGGCAATCGTGAATACGAGAAGACCAGAAACCGCTTACCTCGAAGCCATTCCGCTACCTGGCCCGAAGTCCATGCCGAAATGTTCACTTTAGCCATTTGGAACACTGTAAAACATCGTCTTCGCCCAGCTCTGTTTACCAGATGTTTGATTTAAATAAATATTACTCATGAAAAGCTTCTTGATTGGATAAGCACTTTGTACGTAACGACTGATCTAATCACAGATTAGATTTAGTCTGTGCAGTGGTAGTAACGAAAAAAATAATGTACAATTGTATTTATTATCTCCACCCACAGAATAATTTGAATTTGACTGACTTACAGTACAATATCAGACAGAACAATATGGACTGATATGGACTGACACTGACTGAGACTGTCCATTTTTTTTTGGTGTTGATGTTGTAAGGGCCGAATCTGCTTACAGACACAGCCATAGGTATGCGCGCCCGACAGCTGGACCTTATTTTGACAAGTCGCTAAAGGAAACTAAATGTGTTCAAAGAGGTTTTATGACAGATTTTGTTGCGTTTTTTCTCGCATGTAGGATTTCCGCAAAGAGGTGGATGTCATTCGCACACTGTGTTTCTCTCTTACGCTAGTATATATACCTTTATGCGCCTGACTTACCGCGCAGATAGTGCCGGGTTGGGACTTCTACACAGGAGGTGTAGCCCAACCGGCTAAACGACTTCTCAACCTATACTCCGGAGAGTATAGGATTTGACATGAACGACGACCGGACGCATTGAGGATGCTTCGGTGCGTTTTTGCCATTGATGGGCGGTGCCTTAAGGGCGCCGCCTCATCGGCGTGTGATTAATCTAAAGATGAGGGCCGACACGTGTCGATCCCTCGGCAGGGGAGGGCAGTTCGAGCTGGACGGCCCGACTGTGAACAAACAAGGCTCAGATGCCATTCGAGCAGATTTATTACGTTAACTAGGTGACTGACCTAGACTGACACAGACTATATATATATATGCTTTCGGCATAGACCACATAGACTGGCATAGACATTTCTTTTTTTTTAATTTATTTTCCAAGTGGAAGGCAAAGGTATAACCATACAGCAATATAATTTTATCAGAAATATCACCAATTGAATTATTTACATACTCATAATCCAGTATGTAAGTTGCCGGATCAGAAAGTATTTGCTGAATAGAGCGCGGGACTTTTTCAGGACTTCTATAAATAACGCATAAAGGCGGAAATCCTACATGCGAAAAAGAAACGCAACATTATCTGTCACAAAACCTATTTGAACTTACATATACTCCCTTAGCGTCCTGTCAAAGTACGAACTCGTTTTAATTTTCAATTTTTTGCCTTAATCGTTTTGGATTATCTATATATATATTATAAAGTAAAGTCCCCCGCCGCGTCTGTCTGTCTGTCTGAACGCGATAAACTCAAAAACTACCGAACGGATTGGCATATTATTGACACCAATGGACTGAGTGATACAAGAGGAAGGTTTACGTGTTTAATTTATTAAGTTTTATGGAAATTTGTTGAAATATGACGGTTATTGTTGAAGAAGTCACACTTAATTCACTGATTTCACTGAGAGCACTGGTGTCACAAATTGCTCCTTGAAAGTAGAATTGAAAAAGCGGTTGAAAACAAACTTACCCTACAATTTCTCTATAAAACTCATCCGATTTCTTATCACAATAAATATAATTGAAATGGCGTTTTGCTCTGTTTGCAAGAGAGATATCAAGGATAATGAGATAATGAGATGTTCTTCGTCTGATTGTACTAATGTATATCATTTCGACTGTGTCGGATTTACTAAAGCAAACTACACAAAGCAGAGTACTAAATACAAGGCTAGCTGGAAATGTCCAGATTCCTGCACTCGTGTCGTAAAGCAAGGTAATTCGAATGCGCCTGTGCGTCTTATACACGCAATAGTACACAGTGAGTCGGAAACTGATAATACCACAGGAGTGTTCCCTACGAAACTCGATACAAATATTATTGAATACCTTGACATGAGATTCTTGGAGCTGCGTAATGGTTTTAAGGCTGAGATTTTGGATGCAATTACTCCGATCATGTCCGAATTAAGAATATTATCAGAACGCATAAGTACTTGGGAGAACAGTCTGCAGAATCTGGAAACTAAAGTGACTAGCATGGATCAAGGTATGGAAACCATTTCCACTCTGCAGGCTGACAACTCTAGATTACAAAACGAACTACATACTTTAAATAAAAGGCTCAATGAAATAGATCAGTCAAATAGATACTGTAATCTTGAAATTCAAAACATTCCTGAGACTAAGAGTGAAAATTTAATCGACTTGGTACATAGGATCGGCAACTGCATAAACGTCGAGATTTCGAAGGACAATATACGCGCCGTGCATCGAGTCGCGTCTGCCCGCGCCGCGCGGGTGCAAGGCGTGTCCACCGCACCGTCCGCCACCGACCGACCCAAAAACATTGTGCTGCAGCTCACCACACGTAGGCTGCGCGATGATATCTTGCACGCTGCCAAGGTGCGCCGGGCCATTACCACGGATCAAATAGGAATTGCATGTTCGCCTCCGCGGCAATTCTATGTCAATGAACATTTGACTTTAAACAATAAAATTCTGTATAGCCGTACGCGTCAACGTGTTAAAGAAAAGGGCTTTAAGTACGTATGGGTAAAAAACTCACATATTTTTGTTCGTAAAACTGATACCTCTAAGACCATGCAAATACGGGATGAGTGTGACCTGAACGGATTGAGTTGACTGGTTGTCTTCGGGGTTTGTGTTGGGAATGTCTATATTTGTGTTGTTTTATGTTTTATTGCAACTCCAAAACTATTATTTCACTCTTTTGCTCTAATTTTAAGCTGCTTTATCCGCACAGATTTTTCTATTATTGTACTATATCTTTTTTCATTTATATATCTTGTTTTTCTTTATAATGTGTACTAAATTGATAAATATTTATTATCAAAATTGCCGCGGGTTAAGAGGCAAGCTCTCTGACTTACGTATTAGCATACTTGGCTGTGACTACGACTTAATTGTGTTAACAGAAACTTGGTTGAATGATACTGTGCGTGATGCTGAGATATCTGATGATCGATACATTATATATAGAAGAGATAGATGTTCGGCAACTTCCACAAAAAAAGATGGAGGCGGAGTGTTGGTGGCGGTTAAGAGGGAATTATCAAATGTGAGGCGCTCTGACTTAGAGCATAAAGCTACCGAGGATATTGTTATATACTTGCCATCACTAGCACTGTTGTTAGTAGCCTGTTACATTCCTCCGGCCTCTCCTAAATCTATATACAAATCCCACTTCGAGAAATTTGTTTTTACGGCTACCGACTTAACTGATTCACATACACTTATAATGGGGGACTACAACTTACCGGATATTATCTGGCATTTTAACTCTCAACTTCAAGGTGTGATACTGAATAAGTCCACGGAAACCTTAACAAATATTTCTAACGTAATGTCTCTTCTAAATCTGTCCCAAATTAACCATGTTAAAAACGTAGATAGTCGTATTTTGGATCTCATCTTTTGTGACTTAAGTGCGTCTGTGCATCAGAGTGAACTATCCTTAGTCAATATTGATAAACGGCATCCGCCACTTGAATGTCAAATTAGTTTATTTGATAAATTTACTTGTGTATCTAAGAACTACAATAACCTTAGGCATAACTATTATAAAGCCAATTATGATTTAATTAACAAAGAAATTGCAAGCATAGATTGGCAAAATAAATTGTATCATCTCAAGACCGAACTAGCAGTAAACTTCTTTTATGATTCTATTTATAATGTCATTAAGTCACATGTTCCCTCACAAAAAGTTAAATCCGGCAGGTATCCCGTCTGGTTCTCACCAGATTTAAAATATCAATTAAAAGTTAAAGAAAAGCATTGGAGGCAATGGAAAACATACAAAAATCGTTCTAGTTACGCTAAATATTCTAAGGCTAGATTTACTGTAAAATGCCTCTTATTGTCTTGCCATGATAATTACATTAAAAATGTTGAATCCTCTATTAAACGAAACATAAAATTCTTCTGGAGATATACTCATAATCTTAAAAATAATAAATCTGGTTATCCGTCCGTCATGAAACACAATGGCAATTCTTCTAGTGATCCTACAGAAATATGTGACATGTTTTCTTCGTATTTTTCATCGGTTTTTGAACCTACCATGTCTGAAGCATATAATGTGTCAAACTTGGACAGTATTCAAAGTGAATCAAGTGTTGGCTGTCTTTCCACTATTACGTTTTCTGAACTGGAAGTAAAATTGGCCTTGCACGGACTTGATCCCAATAAGGGTAACGGGCCGGACAAAATCCCGCCTGTTTTTCTTAAAGAAACGGCTTCTAGCCTGTGTAAGCCATTGACTATAATATTCAATAAAAGTTTATGGGAAGGTTTTGTTCCTGATATTTGGAAACTAGCTTATGTAACGCCGATCCACAAGTCTGGCACTAAAAAAGAAATAGTCAATTATAGGCCTATTTCCATTATATCATCGCTAGCAAAATTATTCGAGAAGCTCATTCATAACAGGTTATATGCCTTTTAAATCCTGTTATCAACTCAGATCAACACGGCTTCGTCAAGTTAAAATCTACCGAATCAAATTTATTGTCTTACGCCAACTTTTTATTTGAATCCTTAGACAAACGCATTGCGGTGGACTCTGTGTACACTGATTTCCGTAAGGCCTTCGATAAGGTTGATCATATGATCCTTTTAAGGAAACTACACTATAACGGTGTTAAGGGCAATTTGCTTAGATGGCTTTCGTCATATCTAAAGTGTAGGCACCAATCAGTTGTCTTGAACGGTTTCCATTCGTCTGTTTCTATAATACCATCAGGGGTGCCGCAAGGATCGATCTTGGGCCCCTTATTATTTGTACTTTTTATAAACGACATAAGTGATTGTTTTCAGCATAGTCATACACTACTTTATGCTGATGATCTGAAAATCTACAAACAAATTAGAACTGTAAATGATTGCGTACTTCTTCAAGAGGATGTGGATCGTCTTGAAGCATACTGTCGTGATAATAAACTTCATCTTGCTACAGATAAATGTAAGATTATATCTTTCAGTAGAAGTTATTCACCTATTTATTATGAGTATATATTGGCTGGCATCCCTCTAAGTAGAGTTAGTAATATCCGGGATCTGGGCGTAATCTTCGACAGTAAATTAATTTTCGATGATCATATTCACTCTATAGTTTCTAAGGCTTATCAAATGCTAGGTTTCATGTTACGTGTAACTAAGAAGTTCAAGAGCTCAAATAGTCATAAATTATTGTATCAATCCTTAGTACGTCCTCATTTAGAATACGCCTCCTCGGTTTGGAATCCTCACTATGATATTTACAAAACTAAAATTGAAACGATTCAAAGGAAATTTACACGTGCAATTTTTCATAGACTGGGTTACAAACAAGCTGACTATACCGATAGACTTAAGATATTGCATCTTCAAACATTGCAAGCAAGACGCTATTTACTGGATGCAAACATGCTACGGAAAATTTGTAACTCAGAAGTCAATTGCCCTTCTCTTCTATCACAAATATGTTTTCGCGTTCCCTCCAGATATTCCAGAATAACTGACACATTTCATTTATCACGAGTACGCACCAACTTAGGTCAGAGAGCCCCTATTTACAGAATGTGTGAGCAACATAACAAATTATTTGGAGAGATAGATTTGTTTTGTTTTGGAAAAATAGAATTTAGGACCTCAATATGTAAAACGTTAGATAGCAATAATGTAATATTAGAATAGTACCTAATAGTTTAATTTTAATTTACCTTCTTCTAATGTAAGTAGATATAGTTGTTTATTTAATTTTTTGTCTTGTCTGGATGCTTCAGTTTGTATTCAATCCAAATTTTTTAGTGAAAAACGTAGAGGTTGCAGACGAGTTTATGTTATTTAATATCTTTTGATGTAATTTTTTTTTTTTTGTGTTCTGTAACTGTTGTTTTTCCGAATAAATAAATAAATAAATAAATAAATAAGTCGGAAAAAAATCAACCCGGCTGGGAGCTTTCATCGAAAACGCTGCCTAATCCTTTTGAGATAGGTATAATAAAATAATGTATGGAGGAATTGTGTCATCCCATATGAAATGATAGTGAACATCTTTCCTTTTATAGTTTTTTCAGTCAATAACGAGTCAGCCAATTCATCAAACTTCGATTTACGAGTTTCTATTCTGTGTGCAATTGTAGCCGACACTCGAATTTTTCTTTCATTAAACCACTGCAAACATTCAGACTGGTTTATAGTATTTACATATATGAAAGCTAGCCGTTCATAACTTTGGATTATATTATTTACATAAAAAAAATGATGGAAAAGTTTCTCAAAGGTAGGATTTTGAGAATAAACTTGGCGATCTAAATTTATGGAACAGACAGACCCATATAAATCTGTACAAAATTCAGTGTATCCAATATCCACAGCTGTGTAAATAATTTTTGTAGTTATTCCATTTACAATTTTTTTGGATTCTGTAGTGCTTATGGCCTTGAGCATACCATTTAAAGAACAAGAAAACTGTAAAGGTGGAATGTCGACAGGTTCGTAGGAATTATCCAACACTTTCTGAGGTATCAATTCGCTGATCTTGCATCCTTTGCGGTATTGTTCAGCATTACAACCAGATGGTATAATCCATTGACACGGTCTACTAGTTTTTGAATTAGCTGACTCAGTATTGACAAAGTATATTACAGCTGCAATGTGTTTACAGTGTTTTCCAAGTCCTGCAGCGCATTCACATGAGCTATCGCTCACGTTTCGTTGAACATTAACCTAAAAAGAAAAAAATATTGGTATATCAATTGTTCAATATTCTCTTACGTAAGTACCTTTTTCATAAAAAAATAAGTTATACTTACAGTAATTATCACATTGTAAAATAGTTTTACATTTGTTTGACGAATAACTATTCCTTTGATAATACTTTGATCATTCAATTGCATTTCTTGAACATCTTTCACATGTCCACTTTCACAAAGGTTTTTCCCTTTTTTTAGTGATGATGGACGTAATCCAGTAGCTCCAATAGTTTGGAATCCACTTTTAATAATAATCACATCCATTATGAGCTGTGGTTACTGTGGTATTAGACCTCTTTGTATAATGCAGAGGTTGCCACATATATTGACGACTATAAAATACATGTCATATGTCTATATTTTACATGGCTAATATTTTGTTGAATAAAACCTTTAATACAAGGTTTTGTCTATCATTACAATTTATTCAACAAAATTAAAAGAAAGATGGATAAATACTTAAGGCCCGAAAGGTTTAATATCAGCCCATCCCAAAGTTCAGCATCGAAGGAATGGGAACATTGGAAGAAGACATTCGAAAATTTCATTGTGGCGAAACAATCACAAATATCTTCAACGTCTTCAACCGAATTTTCGACGGCTCAGTTACAATTACTTATAAATCATGTGTCTCCGACTGTGTACTCCTACATAAGTGAGTGTACAAATTTTGATGAGGCAATGCGTGTCCTAAATAACATATACCTAAAACCTAAAAATATTCTATATGCCAGACATATTCTAGCGACCAGGAAACAGCATGGTGATGAAACTATTGATACTTACTTACAAGTATTAAAACAATTATCAAAAGATTGTAATTTTGTTAGCGTAAATGCAGAAACTAATAAGGACGATAACATACGAGATGCTTTTATCGCCGGTATCATGTCCAACAAAATCAGA
This sequence comes from Luffia ferchaultella, assembly GCA_949709985.1. NCBI lineage: Eukaryota > Metazoa > Arthropoda > Insecta > Lepidoptera > Psychidae > Luffia > Luffia ferchaultella. The sequence continues at coordinate 382,288 of OX453247.1, read as the reverse complement.
CAGAGACTACTTGAAAACTTAACATTAACTCTAGATGAAGCGTACAACCAAGCATTATCTTTGGAAATGGCCGAAGTAAGCACACAAAATTTTAACAATGCGTTTGTTAACGTTATTCATGAAAATTTAAATTCAAATGATTCTGCAGCCTTCACTATTCTAAATAATATATATTCTGCTTTTATAAAAGGAATACGAGCAGAAGCATTATTGGATACAGGTAGTTCTGTCAGTTTTATAAATTATGACTTTTATAAACTATGTCAATTAAAGAAGAAGCCTTGCAACCAAACTATATATATGGCCTCTTTGAATCATACGTCTCAAGTAGAAGGAATAACAAGTCCAGCTATTAAAATCGATGACCATACTTATGACTCTGTAAACTTACTCATAGTTAAAAATCTATGCGCTGATATAATTATTGGCCACGACGTGCTAGAAAAACATTCCTCTCTTGAATTCGCTTTCGGTGGATCAAAAGAGCCACTCAGAGTATGCAACGTCGCTGAAGCGTCCGTTCCAGCTATATCATTATTCGCAAATGTTACTCCTGATTGCAAACCTATCGCCATTAAATCTCGAAGATATAACGACGAAGATACGAAGTTCATAAAGGATGAAGTCCATAGACTTTTGAATGAAGGAATAATTGAAGAAAGTAAATCGCCGTGGCGTGCACAGGTACTTATAACTAAGAATGCAAACCATAAAAAGCGTCTTGTCATAGACTACTCTCAAACAGTGAATCGTTACACATTATTGGACGCATACCCTCTACCAAATATAGAGGACATAGTATCAAAAGTTTCTAAATATTGTTTCTTCAGCACCGTAGATCTCCAGAGTGCATATCATCAAGTACCCATATTACCTGAAGAGCGGGCTTATACTGCTTTTGAAGCGGCGGGTAATCTTTATCAGTTCCGACGAATACCTTTTGGCGTCACAAATGGCGTGTCCAGTTTCCAAAGAACTATTGATTGGGTTATTAATAATGAACATCTTGAAGGAACATTTGCGTACCTTGATGATATTACTATTTGTGGTAAAACGCAAACAGAGCATGACAATAATTTACAGAATTTTTTGAAAGCTGTGGAGAAATATGGTCTAACCTTAAATAAAAATAAATGTACTTTTTCGCAAAAATCTATCAATATATTAGGTTATAATATAAATAACCATATCATAAAACCAGACAATGACCGCCTTCAGCCTTTAATAAACTTACCGCCTCCACATAACATTTCGTCCATGAGAAGAGTTTTAGGTATGTTTGCACACTACGCTAAGTGGATACCTAACTTCTCTGAAAAGATCCATTTTCTTTCTAAAGTACAGAAGTTCCCACTAGATAACGATGTTATCAAATGTTTTGAACAATTAAAGTCCGACATTGTCAAGTCCTGTGTTCATGCTATAGATGATAACATTCCATTTATCGTAGAAACAGATGCGTCTGAACATTCAATAGCAGCTACTTTGTCACAAGCTAATAGACCTGTTGCTTTTTACTCAAGAACTCTCAACAAAAGTGAGCAGAAGCATTCTGCCGTTGAAAAAGAAGCATACGCCATTGTAGAATCCTTAAGAAAGTGGCGACATTTCTTAATCGGTAGACCATTCAATTTAATAACTGATCAGAAATCAGTATCTTTTATGTTTGATGCTAAACACGCTTCTAAAATAAAGAACGAAAAAATACAAAGATGGCGTTTAGAATTGTCATCATACAAATATGTTATCACTTATCGACCTGGGAAAGATAACAATGTGGCTGACACACTCTCTCGCGTTTGTGCTAGCGTAGATTCACGTGCACCAAAGCTTTTATCGCTACACGAGGCTTTATGTCATCCTGGTGTGACAAGAATGTTTCACTGGGTAAGATCGAAAAATTTACCATACTCAATAGAAGAAGTGAGGACTATTACAAATTCTTGCCGTATTTGCAGTGAGATTAAGCCTCGATTTTTCAAGAAAGACCCAGAATCACGACCCAAATTAATAAAAGCTACCACACCTTTTGAAAGATTGAGTATTGACTTTAAAGGACCAGTACCATCAAACACTCCTAATAGATACATTCTGACTGTAATCGATGAGTACTCACGTTTTCCATTTGCTTTTCCATGCTCAGATGTAAGCGCTAAAACCGTTATGAAACATCTCAACAATCTTTTCATGATTTTTGGAATGCCGACATACATACATTCGGATCGAGGTACATCATTTCTATCGGCGGAGGTAAAAGAATTTCTCAACGCTCGTGGTATTGCAACCAGCCGAACTACACCTTATAATCCTCAAGGGAATGGCCAGGTAGAAAGATTTAATTCCACTATATGGAAAACTATTCAGTTAGCATTAAGGACTAAAAGTCTTTCCATAGAAAACTGGGAGAAAGTTCTGTCTCAGTCCCTACATTCTGTTCGATCGCTTCTTTGTACAGCTATCAACTGCACGCCGCATGAAAGGATGTTCAGACATTCTCGCAGATCAACAAATGGGGATTCCATACCATCATGGCTCAGCAATTCAGAACAAGTCTTATTGCGGAGGTTCAACCGTACAAACAAATATCAACCATTGGTAGAAGAAGTACAATTGCTGGAATCGAACCCCGATTATTCTTACGTGCGCCTTGCTGACGGTCGAGAAACTACTGTTTCGAATCGCCATCTAGCACCGTTAAATAATGACGGAGAGAAGATATGCGAGACAAACAATAATTTACAGTTTAACTCGGAAAGTGACAATGAACACAGCAAGAGCACAGCTACTGATATATCTACTACTCGTGAAGAAATAAATCCTCTTGTTGATGAATCTAATAATGATCCGGTATCTCCTACCAATACAGATCCAGGAACAAACGCTCCTGTTGAGAACATAGACACAGAAAAATCACTCTCAAATGTAGAGCCTGTGATGGAGCTCCGAAGATCTTGCAGAGAACGAAAGTTGCCGGGATATTTAAAGGATTACTATCTTTAAAAATTAACAGGGAAGAATGTGGTATTAGACCTCTTTGTATAATGCAGAGGTTGCCACATATATTGACCACTATAAAATACATGTCATATGTCTATATTTTACATGGCTAATATTTTGTTGAATAAAACCTTTAATACAAGGTTTTGTCTATCATTACAGTTACTACAAAACGAATAAATATATCACGAAAATCACACGGAAATCAACCACCTCTATATTATCCGTCCTATAAGAACTTCCCTAATCGACCACCATGTTCGCTAGTGTCGAAAATTGTCTAGACGCAGGTTCTCTATAGAGGACTTAAGAAAAGTCCGGGATGGCATATCTCTATCTTTTATGAATAGCTGACTATACCTTTTTTTATGTTTGTTCGCGACAACGAGCAGAAGGCCGAGCTACAGTCGACGATAATAGATAAGAGAATAAGCGATAGAACTTTGTAATCGAATAGCGTAAGAGTTATGCACTCTATAATTTTAAAAAACGTGAAAACTGAATAAAGATGGGCTATTGTATTTTCCTTCCCTCCCACTACTAGTACTTGCTGAAAAATAGGGAAAAACGTGGAAACTTCGCTTATCGGGGAAAATCGGCTCTCGCTAGAGTACTGCCGCAGAGACGTACCAAACGGCCAATCGAAGCTCTCTATGTGGTACTGCCTTCCGAGGGTTTCTCATTTCTGATGGCTTTCGTGGTGGTATTGCCCTCGGAAGGTGCCAAACTTGACTGAAAGAGCTCTGATTGGTCACTGAAATCAGGCGCAAAAATCACTGAAAAAGCGGCAAATATTCGCGGGAAAACAATAAATAGGAAGCACATACAAATTATGTACAAATCGTGTATAAAAGGGGCGAACGATCCACGGTAACTTCACTTCACTTCAGTACTCGGCTCATACGCGACTACTTCAAGAGTTAAGACCATACAGGTCATAGATAGCAAGTACTAGTACTAGTTGGCGGGAAGCTCTGCCCGAATCGATACTCGTATTTTGAATCAACCTTGCCAGAAAACCAGCACCCGGTACAACGTCGCCCACCGTGCCGATCCATAGTGGCCGGTTCGACGTGTGCAATGTTTAAAAAATGGTGTCAATGGTGAGGTAATTGGAAAACAATGTATATGGATACTTTATTAACCCTTATCAAATTAAATACGTTATTTACCTTCAGCATTTCATGCATATTATGATTGCCCTTTACACTATACAATTTAAATCAATATCTTAGGAGCTATCGCGAAATATAAATATCGAACGACAAGAAATTGGGCACCGGGACCACCGCGCGCCGGCCGGCGTGGTTAGGCTGAAGTTATCAATGTTGTATATAGAGAATTATTATAGTTTGGTTTTATGTATTCATTTTTTACTTTTTCAAATATTTATAGAATTGAAAATAAAATACATTAAAAATACACCAGGATGAACTTACGTTACTCTAAAAATACTCTATTTTGTAAATAATTAGTAATTTTGACAAATTATGTGTAAGATACAAAAATATTGTGTAAAATTAAAAAAAAACTATTTAGCATAAAGTCTGCACAAAATCTATCGATATGTCGATATTTTCAAATATTAATATCTCATAAACTTTATGCTACGTAGTTTCGTCTGTTCCACTTGCAAGGTAACGGTAACTGTTTTTAAACATATTGGGAGGTTTATTTAACTTGGCAGCAATTGTTAGAAAAAGTCTGACAGCTTGAAGCCGGAATATATATGATAAGAGATATTATTATGACGTTATAATATTTACGATAGAGCGTATATTTAGTACCAACTCCGCAGACTAACAGAATTTTTCTAATTGCGCACCCGTTTCTGATACACTCAAATGTAGTTTTTATATTTTTTTGATGTGGGATATCTAGTGGCCCATTTGGATGGGAGTATAACTTTTTCCGACTTAGCGCTCTTCCGTCAATAAGGTTCATAACATTTCTCTACTTTCCGTGATATTTCGTGACATTTCGCATAATTTTGTGATATTTCATGACATTCCGTAATATTTCGGGAAATTTCGTGACATTTAGATATATTTCATGACATTGCGTGAATTTTTCATGGCATTATGGGATATTTCATAACATTCTGTTCAAGATTATTTGAACAGCGAAGATACTTAGATCCAGCGTTCTGAGGCACGTACTTGTATTATACATGCGCGCGGAGATGAGACGAAACCTTTTTAGAACCGAGACGTTATCAGTGTTGCTCATATTATGTTCGAAATAAGGTAACGAATGTTTTCCAAGTTCAGTTGTTTGCGCTAAAAGTAAATGGCGTAGCAGGTTATTACGTGTCAATGTCAACTGATGGTTGTTGTCACAGCTGTTTGCTACCTTAAAGTTTTTAACATGACTATTTTGTTTGTTTCAAGTATTTTTATAAATTTATATGTTTCTGTTTTTAGTTTATAAACAAAAGTAGGTTATAAAAACGAAACTATCGAAATCCAACAACACTGACAACCGCGTTTGGTAACTAAGCAGTACTTCAAATGATATCTAATAATGTCATTTGGTGGTTTTTTTAACGAAAATCTCCTATTGCGGAACATTAAGTAAGATATAATTACTAAAGTATAATTACGACTTTAAAAGAATTCTTAGGCTAATAGTTTATTCTTCTCTTGCGTTGCCGTAGTAACGCTTTAATAAAGAGCGCGAGGAAAAAGTGGAAGAAATATGTCAATACTAGAAAGTAATAATTTTGAGTGGATAGCGTCACGTGATGTCATTGCATCTTTATGGTGTGTCGCGCTCATGTCGCGCTTCACTTTTCTTTCGCCAGGTGACGCATAACTTAGGCATAACTTAACTGACATTCTTTAGGCAGGGTCGCTACCCACTATGCTAAGCGGTCATCATATTGATTGATAGCGGTCGGCATAAGATTGTTTACTTGTTATTTGTTTACATGTATGTTTTTATTATGTTTTTATCATTGTTTTGTTGAATTGTAAATGTTTTTGTTTTGTTAATTTTTATTTTTTAGCTAAAACGAGTGGTATGAAACTTATAATTTTCCTTTGCACAAGTGACGTAGTGTCATTGAAAACAAAGTTTATTAATATTGTTTTATTTATTACTTAGCTTATATTCAACTAAAGGAGGTTATATTTTCTATAATGACTATAACGCCTTTTTTACTCCTTCCTGCAAATTTATTTTCATTATATTTTCACAAAAAAATTAAAAAAAAATTAAACTAAAAATTAATAGTCTAGCAGATTCAAAATAATAAATAGTATTGCCGATTTCAATTTTTGACAACGCGATCATATCAATGTCACATCATCATTAAAGTATTACGTACTATCGATAATACATAATACATACCTCCGTGCACGTCACTAAAACTCACTTAGTTTCGTGTGAATTTCGCACACATACTCATTTCCATTTCGGTAATGGGTCATTGCAAAGTTAGGTCTGCTTAATTGCTATAAGCAGAAAACGCCAATAACTAAGAAGAAGAAGAAGAACAAGATTGTTTCAGTCCATCAGTTGAAAGTATTGTATCAATAAAATAGAATCAGTATTGATTGTCACTCTTCTAATATCAGCTTGTTGCGTCGAACATGTGGATTAGGTTTAATTAGATTTATATGTAACGTACTTAATTGCATTCTACTTGGAGTATGTGTAATGTATTTTTTTTCCAATTCTGTAAATATTTGAAAAAGTAAAGAATATATATCTACATAAAAACAAACTAAAATATTTCTTTACTAGCGAGCCGTCCCGGCTTCGCACGGGTAGCAGAGCATATAAGCCGTAGTGTATTTTCTGTTGTAGTAGTGTCATATCAGCTTGTTGCGTCGAACATGTGGATTAGATTTAATCAGATTTATATGTAACGTAATTTCATCCTACTTAAAGTATTTTTAACGTATTTTATTTCCAATTTCGTAAATATTTGTAAGAAGAAGAATATATACTTATTTAAAAACAAAGTAAAATAATTAAAATAAAAAATTAAACAACGATTCAAAAATGCCGTCGAGTGTGTTAAAAACGTGTAAAAATGAGTCAACTTCGAAGAAAAATGGTAGTGGCGTAACTATCATCGGTAAGTAAGCAAACCATCAACTAAAATCAATCAAAACAAATTTTGGCTTTTGCCGCCATTTCTATATGGAAATCAAAGATTATGAAAAGTGAACTGTACAATTTGGATACATATGTATAAAATGTTGGGGAACTATACATATGACTAAGGTGTAACTGATTATTTTTTTGTTTTTATATCACTCACCTATGCCATCTGTCTGTCTATCTGTCACAGAGTATTTTTCAGTCATAAACTTACTAAGCTAATTTTGTTTATGGGTAAGCAAAGTTTATATCACATTGCAACGATGATTTTCATTGCACTTCGTTCATTTCTTTACTGATAAGGCAAAGTGAAATAAAGTGTCGTGTCTACTTTATTGGGCATAGTTCGGGTGTAGTTATTTAATATATTGTTAATACTTTAATATTACATTACTCAATTGAATAGGCAGAATATAAACAAAGTTTCGCATATCGTCTCTGTGATGATGACATCGTATATCTATGACCCATTAGTACGGCTCGTTTAGCCACCTTGCGTGCGCCCCGCACTGCTCAACGTTGCACATGTATGCACTGTTCGCGCCGTCTCTTACATAGTAATATTATTTCTATGTAAAAACATAGAAATAGAAATGCATAGAAATACATATACGCATAGAAATACGCCGCAACCGGCCTCTTGTCACGCGATAGTTTAATTTCGTGATAATTCCTAAGATCTGCATGAAATGCTAAAGGTAAATAACGTAAGTATTTAATTTAATAAAGATTAATACCTACTGTATCCGTATAAATTGCTTTCCAATCATCTCATCATATGACACCATTTTTTCAAACATAATAGATATAGTAAGCTATTCCTAAAAGATAGACATATGCCATCACGGACTTTTTTGCAGTCCTATAGAAAAGAAATAATTCTTCCATACATTATTTCGTTATATCCCAAAAAGATTAGGCAGTATTCTCGATGCAAGTTCCCAGTCAGCTAGATTTTTTTCTGACTTCTTCAACAATAATCGTCAAATTTCAATAAATTTCCACAAAACATCAACAAATTATATACGTAAACCTTCCTCTTGAATTACTCTGTCTATTGGTGTCAATAATATGTCAATTCGTTTGGTAGTTTTTGAATTTATCGCATTCAGACAGACAGACAGACGCGGCGGGGAACTTTACTTTATAGTATGTAGTGATATAAACATAGATATAAAGTCAGGATAGGCCGTATAGAACATTTCACAGTACGAGCGGCGGCCTCTGATCGTTATTGTTAAATAACGCCATCTGTTATTATTCATTAGAACTACGTAATCGGTAAGCAATCAACCTATTATTGAGACATCGATGTAACCTTGTCGGGACGTACTTAATTGAATGTAAACGTCTACATACATAACTATGTATTAACATTAAAGGAAACGTTTCACAGTGAATGGGCATCTGAGCTTGAACGTTGTACAGTATTTCAAAAATACATAATCAAGGAAATTAACAAGTTTTACTACGAATTCCAGCAATCTGGCGTGTTTTGTAGCCGCACAAAATGTTTTTTTAAATTAAACAATTAAAACACTTTGACATGAAAATGGTAGTATATAGAATGGCAAACAAAACTGTCACATATCTTAGCACTGTCATCTGCCAGGACAGGGAGACTCCAAACAATTTTTTTGTCGAGACAGCACTGCCTACGTTTTATGAAAGAAATAAATGGGTATGTTCCGAGTATTTCATGTGTGAACGAGATGGACGCCTACCGCAGGCAGCGCACTGTTCTGACGCCATCTGAAGTTTGTCAAACTTGGCTGAATTTAACATTTGTCTATCAATATATGTGAAATCAGTATAGTCTTTCATATCGTAAAATATTGATAGAAATAATTTTTGTTCAACTGAGATACTACATCAACAAAATTTTGTGTATTTTACGAAGATCTCTTTATTTTTTGTTATTTATAAAGGTGTACAAAAACCTAGCCCAGAATGAAACAACTCATTTAGCAGTGTAATGAAACTAAAAATAAAGTGTTGCCATGATTGAGTCATATGGCTGTCTGCAATCACCTTATAGAGCGACTTTATATTTTATAATATTTTTTTCCATAAAATTTGTTAATCCATAAAATTTTATAAAAATTTATATAAACGATTATTATTAATATTATTATATTATATTCAATATTATTAATAATATGTTATCTAGGTGTGATTTTTTCTTCATATAAGTACGATAAGAAACCAGAAAGTACTTAATTTTAGAATGAAAAATACGTGTATTATGATTTTTTATTACAAAAGAAAATATTATAGTGTGTTATCATTAGCCGTCAAATAAAATTGGTTCTTTAGATTTTTGTAATGTTCACTATAATATGTACCTATTAGTTCAAATCTTTATACCTAACTACATACATGGACGAGACGCCCTTACAAGGTTAAACCGTATACAGTGAGACGCGCGGCGCGTGGCTGTACAGTGATTCTCCGACCGAACATATTTTTTGTCGAGATAAGTTACCTACATCTCTTTCACACATGAAACAAGTACTGCATGTGTGAAAGAGATGGACGTCTAACGGACGAACAAAAAATTTGTTCGGAGTAGGTTTACTGTGCTATGACGAACGATAAAACTCGAAAATGGTATTTAATCAATAACAAGTTAAGAGGGTATTATTTGTACATAATTTTTTCTTACTGATGATAAGAAATGTAATTTTTTTGTTTATTTACCTTCCTATCATAGTTTGTGCAACCTAACACAACTTAATGTGGCATTTTTATGAATTAACAACGACGTGCACGCGACGATGTTCCGAGCGTGACTGAGTTGACGAGTGTCCTAAAACTAGAAATTAGGACACTTAACGTGGAGACATTGAGACGCGTTGTTCGGCCGGTCCTTTATTTATGGATATACAACATTGATAACTTCTGTCTAACCACACGCGTCACATCGGTATGAGGACGACGACCACACGCCCGGCGCGGCGCGGCGTCGCGTTATTTCTATGCATAAAAATAATATTACTGTAATATTACTAACTTAGAGAAGCGACGACGTCGCGACCTAGACATTTGAGCCATGCTTTGTTGCCAGTCGGTAATAACTCATTCAGTCACTCGTATGTCACTCGTCTACACTAATCGTGTTACATGCGTGTTAAAAACGTGTACAATTCCAATCAAACTTCATGGCGGATGTGAACAACACAAGTCGCGTCGCAGTAACCAGTTTTAGGTGTAGCAGGACGCAGTGGAGCGAGGGGCATATGACTGAACCTGCGCAAGCACGCATGAAGCGTTGTATTCCGATCCGCCATAAAGTTTGATTAGAACTATGAAAATGAGTCAACTTCGAAGAAACAAGATAGTGGCAAATTTATCGTCGAAACCATCAACTAAAATCAATCAAAACTTTTTATCTTTTGCCGCCATTTCTATATTAAAATTATAGATTATGAAGAGTGAACCGTACTGTTTGGATAACATAACATTTTATTTTTATTTTTTGGACAAAATTTTAATTTTTAATTTTTTTGTAATGTGCCAATAAAAAATACATACAACCCTAAATTTTCATTTTTCTATCACCAACCCCTACTTTTTAATAGTGACGGGGATAACTTACTCTTAATAAAATGTTAGGCATTCTATATAAATCTTAAAAGCAATCATAATGGGCGGGCTAAATATTTTGATCCTTTTTCGCGTTCTATCACATTATAATATTACGTAGCCATTGAGAGTTTATAAACCTTATATTCTCTATATTAATAAAATTGAAGTGTCTGTCTGTCTGTTCCAGTTAATCTCCGAAACGGCTGAATCGATTTCAATGAAACTTTGCAGACGTGCAGAGATCATTATCGGGGGTAATATAGGCTACTTTTTGTCTGTCTGTCTGTATGTTCAAGCTGATCTCCGAAACGGCGGAACCGATTTCAATAAAACTTCACAGATATAATACAAAGATTATCAGGAGTGACATACAATACTTTTTGTTTATCTGTCTGTCTGTCTGTCCATCCGTCTGTTTGTTCGAACTGATCTCCGAAAGGGCTGAACTTATATTTCAATGAAACTTTCAAAGATGTGATTAAAATATGTCAGGAGTAACATACAATACTTTTTGTTTGTCTGTCTGTCCGTTCGTCTGTTTGTTCAAACTGATCTCCGAAAGCGATGAACTGATTTCTCTGTCTGTCTTTTTGTTGCGGTTAATCTCCAAAACCACTAAACCATTTCAACCATTTCACCAAACAATTTCAATCTTTGCAGACGAAAAAAAGAGGTTATCAGAAGTGACAGAACTAGGTTTTTGTTTGTGTGTTCGTCTGTCTGTTTGTTCGTGGTAATCGCCAGAACAGCTGATCCGATTTTACTGAAATTTTGCAAACATAGAGAGGGCGTTATCAAGAGTGAAAAGCAATTTTTTTATATACATATAAAAATCGTAGTTTCTGTTAGTTTGTCTGTTTGTTCCGGTTTATCTCCAAAACGGCTGACTGGTTTCGAACTAAATGGCTAAATGGATTTTTATGAGATTAGGTATAGAGATTTCTTTCGTATTTTAGGTATAGAGCGTTTCTTTATCTGCCCCGGTACAACTCTGTAATCCACGCGAGCGAAGCCGCGGGCGGAAAGCTAGTATACAATATAAATATTTCAGTTCTCATTAATCCTAGGAATAGCGTTATGTATAAGTGAAGCTTAATTTTCAAAATTCAATTCAATTGTTTGTTTTCCTCAACGCTTTTCCAGGGATTAGTGAGAACTGAAATACCGACCCAAAGTCATAATAAGCAAAATTAATACATAAAACTTATTCATGCAGGTTTCGAACTCACGACTGCCAAGGTGGTGATAGCTTATACTCGTAAATAGAAGAAAAACAGTGTTTTGTGAGTTTTTTAACTTTAGCTTTCTATACCTGAGAACGCTCATGGCATCACGCATCAACGATGATGGCAACCGGGACCGACGGGACGGCTTAACGTGCTACCTAAAGCACTTCTTCTTAATTATGGCATTTTTTGCATTTTAATAAAGCAAGTCCGCAAATAAAGCAATAGAGAAGAGTTAGTTTTCACTGAAGCTGATGTGTGCCTACTATCGAGTTTGTTTTTAAACGACTTCAAAAAAGAAGAAGGTTTCTCAATTCGACCGTATATATGTTTTTTTTTATGTGTGTTCAGGGATAACTTCGTTGTTTATGAACCGAATTGGATGATTTTTTTTTTTGTGGAAAGTAGATATCTCCGGAGTGGTACCATGATAAAGAAACCAGGATCTGATGATGGCATCCCAGAGAAATCGAGGGCAACCTTTGAAAATCGTATTTTAAAATATCGTATTTTAAGTATTTTGATAAAGTACTACTACTAGTACTATTTAATGAAGGTCGGGAGCCGATCTGATGATAGAGCTGAAAGACAGTCAAGGGAACTTCTCAACGATTTACAACAATTACCTGGTGTTAGGACTTGATTCATTTCTATTGATGAGATCTTCGCACCCATATGGATTATAAGTGCCATTACAGGTCTGATGATGGAGACCATACACAATCGAGGGAACTCCTCAACGATTTACAGCAATTACCTGGTGTTTGTACTTAATTCATTTCTATTAATGAGAACTTTGCACCCATATGGGTTATATGTACCATTACAGGTCTGACGATGGAGACCATACATAGTCGAAGGAACTTCTTAACGATTTACAGCAATTACCTGGTGTTTGGACTTAATTCATTTCCATTAATGAAAACTTTGCACCCATATGGGTTATAAGTACCATTACAGGTCTGATGATGGAGACCATACATAGTCGAAGGAACTCCTTAACGATTTACAGCAATTACCTGGTGTTTGGACTTAATTCATTTCTATGGAAGAGAACTTTGCACTCATATGGGTTATAAGTGCCATTACAGGTCTGATGATGAAGACCATAAACAGTCGAGGGAATTCCTCAACGATTTACAGCAGGGGCTTACTTCATACGGTTCAATATGCCAAAATGTTCAGTTCGCACAAAAACAATACTTAATTAAGATTGAAATTTTACATAGGAAACCACTACCTACTAGGCATGCTGATATACTTGGCATGATGATATACCAGGTAATAACAATTACAACAATGATATATTTATAACTATGACGAATATAGAACAAACACAATTTAAAGTGTCTGAGTAAGTAGACACCGACTTCATTAACTATATGCCGCCTGTCTTTTTAGTTTATGTTTTTGAAGTCGGTTTTTATTTTTATTTTTGGTAATCGTACTGAGGTCGCCCGGTCGGTAGGTAAGTTTTTGGACTAGGACTGTTTTACAGATCTAAGGAAATTATGTAACCTAATGTTAGCCGCAATAGCACGACGAGTAGAAATATCACCATCTAGCACAATCTGTAGTGAAGAGAGGATATCGGGCGGAGGCGCGAGCAGCCGGCGCGGTGCCCGAGAATTGTTATCTGATCGCCGCTAATGTGTATTTATAGCGGCAGGTAGAGCAGTCGTGTAGCTCGGTAGCCTCTTAAATTTGATAATTTAGTGCGGCTCATAAACGCGCCGGCCGAGGTCCGTTCGATAATTTCACTTATTGTCCCGATAAATTAACTTAATTAGGTGAAGTTTATGTGCCGGCGGCGGGTGAAAAACGCTTTGGGCGCGGAATCTAACGTGCGTGGTGGGTGGCCAGACCGACCGACTCCCTCGCCACATAGTCCTAATTAGCCGCAGCCCGTTGCTGTTCTGCTAATTGCCGCCATAGGGTCGGGACACGGATCTGCCGATTTCGTTGTATTTCAACCCCGTCGCCGTCCAAGTAGAAGCTGTCCCTCCCTGGTGGCATCAACCGTCAACACACATTATTCAGTATACCACATTCCAGTCTTTCAATAATGTTTTACCAATTTGTAAAGTTTCTTAACCTAAAAACTGAAAAAAATACCCTATAGTTACGCTTACTTTGTTTTCTGTCTATCCATTAAGTTAGACACTTTTCTTTCAGAAACAAGTAGAGTTATACTTAAGGTACGTAGGTACACTGAGGGCTGTGGCCCATGATTCTATAGAAAACCAATTTTTTAAGTTAGATGCCATAATACATATAGTCCTTTAAACATGTACATTTTCATATGGAATGAAAAAAAACTGTAGCTACTTGTACTTCCCTTTGACTTAAGATCTCGTAATGGAAAACAAATAAAAATTACCAATTCATATGTTTTAGTGATTTTAATTTTTAATTATTCTATGAGATTAAATCCAAAACATGTAGGTAGGTATGTATACAAGCAACGATAAAAGTAATGCCAAGAGCAAAAAATATATTTGTACAAATAAAATATAATAACAATATAAAAATATGTATAGTTGTAATAATGGTATAGAACTCAAACTTGGCCGGTTTTTAGGATTGTCACATTACCGTTTTAGTTGGAAAGTGGAAATTTCGAAAGCAGACGTAATTTATGAACCGCTGTACTTACTGTTGCGAAATCACGAAGAAAAAAATTACAGCGCGCATTAATGTGTGGAATACTTATCTGTGGTGTTCTCTGAAAGATAATCACGCATTATTTTTTTTTTTTTTCAATAAGACGGTGTTTCAACCCATAAAGCAAAATTTCTACAGAAAAAATCGATTCATTTTTTCAATTGTATGATAATGATAGGTGCCTATATACCAACAGGCCAATTATATGGCCTACGAGAACCCCTGATCTAACATCGTTAGACAATTTTTTGTGGTAGGTAATATAAAGGGTTTGGTTTAATAAAATTGGAGGAGAAATTGAAAACCGAAGTTCAAAATATTATTTTAAATATTCACCCCAACTAGATACAGAATGGTACACGAAACGAATTTAAAAAATTCAATTATTGTTGTCATGGGCTTCTATTTTCTTGCGTACCTACCTACCTACCTACTTGCATATTTTAACTGCAACGACTACTATATATTGTCTTCAAAAATACAAAAGTAAGCGTTCAAGAATGAAATATATACTATAGATGCTTGAGGCGACAACCGTTTAATTAAAATACCAAATAATAATTTTGAATTTGAATATTCTATTTAAAATAAAGCTTCAATTAAACTTTAAAAATGTACCTACTTATATTTTATAGCTATTTTTACTTTTGAACTGTAAACCCTGTTATTATGATCATTTTTTTCAATAATAGCTTGTATTTAGAAAAGGGTTTCTATTTATTGGTAGAATAACAAACAGTTCTTGCCCGCTGCAATCGAACTATAAATGTTGTCCTCTCCTCGGATGTATAATGTGGATCCGTTTAACATAACATTATCTACCTATATACTCTCATTTCGACGAAGGCTTTTTTTATATAGGCTTTGAATGTTTTTGCCCAATTATAAGTAATTTACAAGCGTAAGTACTTTATTGAGAAAAAGTCTAGTCTTGGGCTAAACGTCTCGGGCCGGCTGCCACTTATCAGATGTGAGAATTCTTGAATAAATAAATGACATTACACGTTGACAGAAGTACGCCCCCCTACCCACCTTCAGCCCGCACGTTATCTGTTGAAAGTGGAGCGAGGCGACGGTAAATCAGACCGAACGACGTCGCTATTAGTTTTTTCTGATAATTTACTGCCTCGTTATCGATACTGGGGTGCGTCAAAACAAGGCATAAATTACTTGTGATTGGTAATTAAAATGAAAATGTGTCGTGTTATCTCGGGAAAAACCGTCCGTCATTCACCAGAGGTCATTCACGGCGCCCGAACCGTGTTCGATCCGACTCATCGCAACTCAAATCATCTAAAGACCTTCTAGATATGCTCAGTTCGGACCATCGCATCGAACCCGCGACGTAGTCGAGGTGGTGGTGGACACCCGCTAAACCGATCACACTCCTCGGTGCAAATGTTCAAATGTCGCCGTATATATAGATAGGCAACTTCCAAAACATCCTATACATTGTTTTAGCGTGGCATACCGATTTGGCGTGTCTTCCGATAACCTGTGGTCGCAATACCGCAAACCGGTCGCTCTTCACTCTTCTTTATGAGGAGGAACGAGTAGGTACTTAGGTAGGTGCGGTACGCCAACTGGCGCCGAAGCCTCGTTCATAATGTATGACGAAGCGTTTGCGGCCGCGACCCACATAACAGCTATGCCAATACGCGCCCGATATGGCACGATTGCCGCGACGAGCGCGTTCCTGGCGCGCCGTAAGCCCCGTCTCTCACCCCGCACCACTGCGCCCTGACCGTTGTTGACAACATAATATTTTCAGTAAACGTAGGGCATATCAGCAACAAGACAATACGGAATTGAACATAGAATGGTGTTGATGAGTCTTTGGCTGTAGATATATGATGTGCATGCATAGGTACCTACCTATATATAAATGCACGTCAAGTCAGCTATAGGTAAGTCGGTTTTACGATTCTTAAATAATTAGGAACATGCACTTATAGATGCTGATGATGAGGTCTATTTTTCGAATTGCGTACCTACACCTAGGTAATTATAAAATTGGTCATAAAAATTACCCACTGTGGAATATGCCCGCTGTATCTTAATAGTTTTACCATTTTCTACAGTTCGAGTAAACTGTTAATAAGTACTTTTAGATACCTATCTTTGTGAACGCAGTATAACTACTTGTAATTCCTATGAGGTAAGTAAGTAATAGATAGAGAAGGTACATCGCCACGCACCGGACCTCGCTTTATGGCTTATGGTCGCCACTCAAATATCAAAAAGACGTTGGAAAATCATGTAGGTATACCGTAGATACTTAGACTTTAATTTTCCTATCACTATTATTACATCGATCAAAAATATCAAGGTTGATAACAGATTTCTTTCCAAATGAATTTGTAAACTCTTATAAATATGTCGAATTTAGGAACGTAGTAATTTGAAAGAGTATGATGAATGATGAGAATAGAAAAGCAGATAACATGCCATATAGTACTGGCGACGTAGTGCAGCGAGGAGTGGAGCAGGAGGGTGCGGGGCGGCGGTGACATTCCTGCAGCATTCCGAATGCCGTTCGCTCGGCGTGCTCTGGCTGCTCTTGCTACATCCGCAATAATAAAGAACGTATTATACACACAATAATAATTACTAGTAATGAAGCCCGACGAGGGTTCATAAAATGTAAGTAAATGCAGCGAAGCTACTTACGCTTCGCTGCATTTACTTACATTTTATGAACCCTACCTACCTACTCAGTAACCAACATTTAATCATAAAAAACCTGGCAAGTGCGACTCGGACCACACGTTATGCAAGGTTTCCGTTTTATTGTCGAGATCGTCGTTCATGGTTCAAATTCAAGTAATAAGTTTAAAAACAAATATTTCCAAATATCCTATATAGATAGGTATATTATTAAAGCAAATTTTAGTTGAAAGTGTTTTTTAAGTAGTACCAATACTAACATATCTTTTTTTTAGAATTTATCATCCTAATGTTGAAAAGTTAACACTTTTCAGGATTTCAGGAACGTATATCTCAACAGCTATTGACTCACATAAAACAGTCAAATTGAATATATTTTTTTGTATTTTTTAATTATATACGTTGGCACTTTGGACCCGTCTTCGTCTCCTTCGACTTTTCCTACATATTTTTAATTAACTTGTATATAAATGAATATTTAAATTATAAAAATACATTTATTTGGTAATCCTACAACGTTACATTTAAATATTTCACAATAAAGGTTAATCTAAAGGTAGTATAATAATATATACATAAGGCCAATATGGATTTTCTTTTTTAATTTAATTATTAAACTAAACGGAAATAGTAAAATTAACGGTCCATTTGTGCATGGGATGTGTTTTTAAAGACCTGTCGATAATGTGCACAAGAATTATTTTTCGTGCATTGGACATTTTCCTTCTAAGTTAAGAACTTAAATTGGTATTCACTGAGAAATGTGTTCACTATCTATAGAAAAATCGATGACCAAAATCACAGAGATTAACCCGGGACCTCCAGCTTCGTAGGTAGGGTCGCTACCCACCAGGCTAAGCGGTCATCAAATACATCTTTATAAGACAGATTTCACAAACCAAATACATTTCTATTTAATACTCAGTAAAATAGTAAATTATTTACATCACCAAAGTACCTAATATAATTACATAGGTATAGTTTTTATTGCATGCTGACCATATTTTACGTAACTATTTAAATATGGTATTTTTTGGGTTGCAGGCTCCCTACTGATTTTGGGATCCCAAAACCGAAAAACACCATTTCTCAGGTAAAATTTCTCAATAACCATTAATATATTCGATACTTATTTAATGCATAGTCATACATTACCTATTCATGTAGTAAATCTACAAAATTTCGTTTAGATAACGACATAATATAAATAAGTAAAAAGTAAATTCAAACATACGTTTCTGAGTAAGCACGAAACAACAGATTTTTCAAGGTTTTTTTAGCGAACTGGTAGCGAATACCTCCAACCACAGAAAAATCGTACGTACAACGCATATAGTATATTTGTAAGTGTACATAAAATTGTCTTCAAAAATTTATTTAATTACCTATTTATTTCATTATTAATTGTAAAAAAATTTGTTCCATGCTGAATAAGGCAAAAAAGTCGTGCGCAAAATCGTTGCCCACGCGTTACCAATTAATGAAAATAATATGAAAATGTATAAAAATGAAAATTTGAGGTGTTATCTCCCAAATACTATTTTAATATTTTATTCTAATTTGCAAATTTGTTTGGAATAAAATTTCGAAAATTATTTTAATAACCTATGTAAACGCTTGCAGCGTCCAAACGGTTCGCAGGCGCCCTGTCGACAACAGTTAACTTGCAGGGCCTCTTAACCTTTCGTCTTACCAATGGAACACATTTTACGTTCATCCAACAGCGTTGGATGCGTTTACAGTCTTAAAAAAGTGATTGACCGATCGACCCTATTAGGGTCGATCGCCGGTCGGCGTTGGAACATGCAATCAACCCAAATAGGGAAAGAACCGGTTAAGTGTGAATCTGACTCCCACGGACATGGTCACGTCACCTAGTATGTTTTATTAACCTAGGTTAAAAGTTGAATCCGACTCCTTCATGTAAATAACCTACCATAGTAACTACTAGGCAAATAGAACTTTAATAATTTCTATTTGCTAGAACTTTAATAAGAACTAATGTTCTCAGTAAAATTTATCATCACAGTATGATATCATGCATTTTCTCTTCTTGCATGAATATTTCCCGTTTCCGGCGGGAACGAAAAGACTTTATTTTCCTGTAAACTATGAAAGAGGCAACATATTTCGGATTTTTTAATTTAATTTTAGGCTTAGTAGTTTCTGAGATACAGGGGGTAATGGGAGATTATCATATATATTTTTTTTGTTTTCTAAAGTAAACTATGCATTTTAAAATTATAATAAACATTATAAAAAAATTATCTAACAAGACTTTCATTTGATATGAAACATGACGCAGTTGAGATTTTTTTAATTTGTGTAATTTGCCCCCAAAGTGATAATTTAATTTGTTTACCGTTTTTTTTTTTAAATATAAATTAAGTTCTTATTCCGCCTTTTTTTTTAATTTTTTAAAACTACAGTTTCGGTGATAACAGGGATAATCAATTTTCTTTAATATTTTTGAAACCCTGAATATTAAAATTCTAAATAAAATATTTATTAACACAATAATAATTTAATAATATTATAATAAATATTTTTTTGCAATAAACACTTTCATTTGACATGTCACTAGGAGCCCTCAGAAAAGTTTTTTTTTTAATTTCTCTACTTTGCTCCCCAAAATTAAAATCTTTCATTTACGCTATACGTTTGTTATTGGGTTACCAAACTCTGTAGGTACCTACATGTATCGAATTTTAACTTTTGCATCTAGTAAATTCGGAGAAAGTAGGTTGTGACAGATGGACAGACAAGCGGACGCCAGAATGACTCTATATGGCTGCCTTTCTTCACCTTTGATGTACGGGACCTTAAAAAGGGACCCTAATAGCATGGAATCACTCCGTTTTCCGTCTGTATGTCCATCGGTCTGTGTAGACCCTTTTTCACCGATAGGTACACGTAGAGGAATCAAGTTGAAATTAGTATCAAATACTGTGCTTTTATAAATTAATTATATCGATATTATAAATTCCAGAGCTCCGTATTAACATGGTAGAACGTATAGGTATCTTGCCTGTATAGCACTAACATAGGTTTTTAAGTTCCATGAAAAATATATCCCCACCCCCCAAGCTTGAAACTGGGGGGGATACGCCACTACTGAAACGAAACTTATTAGGTATAGGTACGCGTAATTATTTTTGAGACGCGTGTCTCGGAACAAATACCGTCACATGAGACCTCTAAAACTACTCGAATCTCTGTGACCGGGATCGATCATCATAAAATATGAAGAATACGAAGAGGAAAAAATACGCGTCAGCATAGTTATGGTTCATTTGGTTACGATAATACAACCACAAAATTACCAAAGTAATTTTGTGTCAAAACACGTATTTTTCTTCCTCATATTGTTATTTTATGATCATCTCGATCATCCTTTGCTCTACTAAAAAATGAACTCTTTTCAGTATTTATTTTGAATAAAGTATTCCTAAATCTGAATGAATTTCGTCCTATTTCTAAGTAGTTGTATCTATTAAGATAAATAATTAATTTTTTAACCATCATGATTGTGATAGGAAGCATATAGTCATAAAATCTGTAATAAAATATAGCGTGACGGGCTGACGTTGCGCCATAGTTGCGCGGGCGCAGCGGCGATGGGCGTTGCCGGCGGCTTGCTTGAAGTCTCGATCAAAGACGCCGCGCCCCGCCCGTATGCTCCCGCGTCCCGCGTCCCACGAAGGAATGTCCCGCGCCTCTCGCACAAAGAAACCGCTCGCTAAACGATCCTCTCTCACGACAATACCGCACCTACGTATAGGTAGCGAGTGTGCGCTATACCATAATAACGTCTTGCATTCCTCACCCGCGTGCCAAGCGAATATTGGACGCCCGCCCTCCGCCCGTACTTCGCCGCCCTCGCAGGGACACCGTCTGAATACGTTCGACTAATTCTTTGTTCATGAGATATCATGTCGGTTCGTTTCTGTGAGACGTTGTATGGGTGAAAAAACCGAACGATGGCGAATTGGTCTCACATATTATGTAGATATACGTATGTAGGTATATTCATATAGTTATCGGTGATCGACCCTTTTTTTCGTAGTTCTTATACTTACGGGGATGTCGTCGAAGTGACGTCACGGCAGAGATAACTTTTGATAATTGGTTTACTCCCCGATATTATTTAGACATACAGTTATAAAGCTCATTTGTGGCAAAATCATTTTAAAAACTTTTTTAAGTATTACGACCACTAAATTTTTGTGCACAAAATAACGAAACATAATAATATGATCTCTGTATATGTTTGTCCATCCGTCTGTCAATAACAATTAAGCTTATATAATTATTTGAACGATAACATTAAAATTCTAAAAAAAGCGAGTCAAATAAGAGGATTTTCTCTTAATTGGCGTTAAATGAATAAAACAAATGAGCATTATCGATTTAGAGAATATTAACGATTATCAGAATATATAATATTATATAAACATTTTAGTTGATGTAGATAAGATTACGTACTGCATGGATGTTCATAGAGATACAGCGTTGTGAAAACAAAAATATGAGCAAAAAAATATACCTACACAGGTTGACGTTTTGAAATATTCGCTATGAAGTAGAATTTTGTGTGACCTGCATAATTATAAACTTGGTAGTAGATAAGAAATTTTTTTTTATTACTTTCATTACGTTTCGTGTGTCATTTTATGAGTCTGACATTTTACTCACGTTTTCGATCCTTTCGAATTATGAGACGATCCATCGTGATTATTATACTATCTATTAGTTTACATGCAAGTGCGTCACTTTCTGTTTGGTTCGTATGGTATCAAGATGATTTGATCACGGTTATCGCGACGTTATTAAAACCACCCTATTTAAGGGTAGACGTTTATGTATCTATCTTTTCATAATTTTTCATAAGGGTTGAATTATGACCCACACATAAATTCAAAGTTATTTTCCAAATGCTTTCAAATTGCAACCCTCTGGCGAACCCTCGAGATATGATGATAACATTAAGACAATCACACATATTTTCTTTGTATTTTTAGTGCAGGGTAAAAGTTTATATATTTTTAATGTCCATTAAATAATCTGCCAAATTATTATTGAGACAGGATCCAATACAATACGGACGAATTAACTTGACACCTGGCTCGAAACTCGTTTTTCCTCCCGCTACCCGTGCCGAGCCCCGCTGTCGTCTTGCGAGTAGCGATAGCATAACAAGTGTTTATTTATTTATTTTATTTATTAGAGACAAACATTCTTTTAATTAGCTTACACTAGCGACCCGCGCCAGCTTCGCATGGGTAGCAGAGCATATAAGCCGTAGTGTTTTTTCTGTCGTAGAAACCTATCAGCTTGTTGCGTTGAAGATGTGGATTGGATTTTATTATATTTAAGTTCATCCCACTTGGACTTTTTTTATTGTTTTTTATTTCCAATTTTATAGATATTTGAAAAAGTAAAGAATAAATACATAAAAACCAACTACTTACAATATTTGTATACAACATTGGTAATTTCTGCCTAATTTTACATGACGTGAGTCATGTCGGGGCGTGGGGCGCCGGTCGAGGTCCACCCTGGCCCGGCCAAGCCGCCGCCTGGCCCGGCCCAGGCACTTGTGATACTATAGTTTTTTTATAGCGGGTTAGTGGATTTTAACGATTACCATCTGATGATGGCAACCGGGACCAATGGCTTAACGTGCGCTCCGAGGCACATGTTCATTGGGTTTACCTGAAATATAAGTAGGTAGACTATTATTTTATTTTTTATAAATACTATTTGTATATGTTTAGTGAATTTATCCTGAATTATTTTATAAAAAATCCCGAAACTTATGGACAATTTACTTTGATTATATGATGTCTGGATTGAGAGTTAGTGTTAAAAAATGTAGATAAAAATATCACCTAACTGTTCAGTTATATTTAACACATACAGATACGTTTGTACATGGTTAATATAACGGCGTAGCGAGAGTATGTTGTCTGTTGAGTCAAATACACAAACGCCTTCCTATGTAAAAGTTGGCCTGTCATTTTTTCTGAGATTATCTTTTGGATATTTTTTAATAAATTATGGAATCTCTCCAAACTTATAAAATATCTGGTGATAAAGACAATAGGTACGTACAGCTTAATACCTACTATGTTAATTATTGTAATTTTTCACAAAGAAACGACCTGGTCATTATTTAATGGAATTTTGTGTATTGTTATGTCACAGTCAAAAAAGTACTATAAACGCATGCAAATATTTCGCAGCCCGTATGAGTAAGTACCTACCTACAGCCCGGGTAAGAGCGACGACGGCTGCCCGTTATCGGCGCATAAACACCAGCATTATTATCTCAAACGATTAGGTACATTATGTAGTACAACTATGTACCGTTACGCAATCACATAAATAATAATATTTATTTTTCTGACCCCAAAAATATTTTAGAACCGAAAGACAGTCATTGATACTTGTGGGAGACTGGAGCCTATAAACTAGTTAGAACTTATTATGTAACAAGTGCTTGTATAATATATCATTATCACGCTTGAAATTTTAAGTTGTATTCCTGACGAAAGCACGTACAAAAGTAAGTCTCGACTGTGACAATTTTTTTTACAAGTGATTTTACTTGAAAAACGGTGACATGCAAGCAAGGAACTAAGTTAAAGAAATTACATAGGTCTTTTTTAAACCAGATTTTAAAAGAACCAAACGATACTGTTCTTAGATGTTGCTCCAGCTGTTATCTCCAACCTGTTGCATTTCAGGCCTTCGGCAGGAACAGTAGTCCAATCATATTTTTGTGTAATCGTTGACTCGTATGGTTGTACTGAAAATATTCATAAACATAACCCTAACTTTGCTGTCGCGTAGTCGGGTAAAAGGATTTAACGCAACTTACCTATATCTTAGAATATGCCGGAAAAGGACCCCTTTTTGTAGTTCCCTTGTCCCCCTTGACCCTTGAATTTAAAAAATTCTCGAAGCTATCGAAAAGTAGTTTTGTAATTTGGAAGCTGGTTAGATATTAGGCCGTTGTCGTTTGAGTAAATAAAATCAAAACGTTGAGTGTAGATACCTACCTACCTATTGATTAGCAGGGTAAAATTTTGAATTAAGAATTTTTCATCATTTCGGTGGCGCATTCATGTTTTTTACCAAGCAGCAAAAGAATTATTATAAATAATAACCAAAGGCTCCTAAAATATAAAAAAATGGTATATGAAGCAATTCTTTAGAACAAATTTTTTGGTTGCAATAACACTTTAAAAAATTCTCTGCCACCGAAATACGATCAAACCACCAAGATGTCGAATGCACACTTTTTAATAAGTTTATAGTTTTTTAATGAGGATAAAATAAAGCAAAAGTAACCAAAATTACTACCAAATATTAAGATTCTGTATTACTGGTTTTCAGTAAAATTCAGCTCATATTAGACTATCACTATTGTGAATGTTTCAAAGGCGATCACTTTAAATTTATTAGCCTTGATTTGATTATTGAACTTAATTTATAACCTGTTTCTGTTTCACGTTCCGAAATAAATTACTCTGTGTGTGACACGATATAAGTGCTGCATTTTGGTTTGATTTACATTACAAATAACAGATTTAAATTTAGAAAAATTAGAACCAGCAATAAGGTTTACTAAGTAACGTGATCAGTCTTAGTAGGTAAGACTAAGGTAGGTGACATATTCGTCAGTTTCAATTAGAACTCGTCAGTTCGTCAGAACCAAAATTATATCACATGACACCTTACTCGCTGGTGAAAGAATCCTCAGATAAGGAGTTCTCTTCTATACAGTGTTCGAAGGACAACCAAATGTCGTTGTGTTGCTGAACAATAGCCTGATAGCTCGCACAGATACAAAGTAACCATTTACTCTTTGAATACAAGTATAATAACTAACTTTTATATTCACAAAGATACGTAAACTCGTTATCGTTCCAGTGCAGCATGAAGACTATTTAAAAGTTTTGCATCATCGATTGAAAGGAATCGTATATGTGTGACATCCTTCATAGTAGTATTGAGCGAAGATTTCGTAACTTTAAAGGCGATTATTATTTTTTTACTGTACTCTGAGTGTACTGTAATCTTTATTGCCAATCAAAGTTACAGTTATATTTAAAAACTAATTAAAGGAACATACAATAAACCTAATGCTACAGTGAAAGGCTACTGGCACCTAAACTAGGACAGCCTGTATTATAGGTACCAGCACCCCTCTCCTGATCTCCGGATTAAACATGGTTACAGTTTTTAGGACAATCATAAATTTAAAAATGAAAATGTTAACACAAAAATCAAAAGTATACAATAAAAGTGTGCAACAAAAGTATACACAGTATAATGCAAATGTAAGTAAAATGATACAAAAATCAATATATGTATATGTAATGCAGTGTAGATGATTGTAATTTTGAGTATAAAAATAAATTTTATTTCTTGTTCACTATTTTACATATTTTTAAGGATGGGACACCAAAAAAAGTAGTTTAAAAATTCACCCAGTTATTCCGAAATGTAGTTTTCCATTCCTACTTTGGAATGGAATAATATCTACCACAGGATGCACAAACGTGACGAGAAATAGTAACAGTTGCACAAAATAAATATTTAGATATATTAAAAGTCTGTCTTCAGAAAGGCTATGAAAATATCGCATATATGACTGTCGAAAATATGTTTCACCTACTCGTTAATAATTTGCTTCGAATTCAGTGTGATAGATAACTGTAGGTATGTATAAATAGGTGGGTAGGTACCTAATACAGGCAATACTCTCCGCGCTCCTCGGTTATAGGTACATTTCTCTACAAACTCTGACGCTAAGTATCATAAATCAAAGTATTTTGCAGAAGTTTATAAAGCCAGTAGGCATAATCGACATGATCGACATGAACACAGCACGCGGAAAACTCTCACCAGATAGGTACACTGTATGCAAAACAAAATTAAATGTTCATGAGATATAATTTGTTCGCGACGCGCGCCGCGAACTGTTATGAACTGGGAGAATGAGTCAATTAAAGTTATATCTAATTAAAAGCTCGAACTGTCGCAGAGTTCACAACTTCTGGGAGTGCTTTATTCGGCGCGCTTTGTGCTCAATCAGCTTGGCTTACACGTTTCAGCTGGATGAGCAAAAGTTAGCCACGCGTGTGCACGTGTGGGGGCGGACCAAAGTTCACGCCGCTTGTCGGGACCCGCTCTTAATGAAGCGTGCGGATTAACTTTTGAACTCGGCTCAAATTCAATGGAGCGGATAAAAGTTATGCCATTAATTACGTTCTACCTGCGCTCCCGAGATGTTTTTAAATGACTCCTCCAGTGGAGAGGAGGCCTTCAATGAGTCGCCGGCAGCCCCTCTCGGCTTGCGTAGGGGAGACCGGGGACAAAAGTAACGGCGGGTCGAAAGTAACAAATGCTCTGTAGGTTTATCCATTAGTCGAAACGCGGCCCCGCTACTGTCAGGAGATAGCCAACAATACTTTCCCCGGCTTTCACTTAGTCGCCGCGCACGCACTGCGTTGTAAGGATGTTTAGAGGATGTCATGTGATTTTGCGAACCAAAAGTAAGTTTTTTGACATTTGTTCATTTAGTGATTAAGTAGTATTAAAATGATGATATCAGTGTGGCTATTTGTATAGTCATTCTTGATTACATTGGTTACACAGTGTTATTTATTTTTGCGTACCTAGCAAGTTTCTTTTTTAGGTAGGCATTCATTATTTGTCAAAAACGTGGGTGAGTACGAAAGTAACATGCGCTACGGGGACAAAAGTAACATGTTACTTTTGTCCCCGGAGTGCTATGTAGTATGATGAGTATGATTTATTTACGGTTTATTTTCATATGTTTTTTTTATATCAACAGAATGCCACGACAACGGGTAAGAAAGACGGCACGAAAGACCACTGACATGAAAATCTACAGATTAGCTGTTGACAAATATTTAAATGATATCGGAACAATTAGAGCCCTGGTAAAAAAAATATAATGTTTGCCATGGGACATTGTACAGCTATAAAAAAAAATCACATTATAGATAGGTATAATTGAGCCAAGAAATATTGGGAACATGGACGAGACAGGAGTGCCCAAGTGGGTTCTTCTCAGCCAATTCTTTTCTCACCTCAATATTGTAGACCTATTCAGCAAGCAGGTACGAGAAATTTAATAAATAAAGGGCGTAAGAAATGTGAAATTGCTATTTTCACTGACACGCCCGAAAAAATTGGATTGATGAAAAATGCAAAGAAAGAATGCGAAGAAAAATTTTTACAACGTAATACTGATACATATCTACAAAAAGGAAAGAAAAAGTAAAAAGACAAAGAAGGCAAATAAACGAGAGGAAAACAGTGAAAATTAAAATTAATCCGATGAATAAAATTGCTTTTGTTTCGTTTGTTTAGATCCTTTTAGTAATAGTCGACAAAACGAACAGTGGATACAGTGTATTGAATGTAAACATTGGTCACATGCTACATGCATCAACGATGATGCATACTATGTGTGCCATAATTGCGAGTCTGAACAGAGAATGAATATTATAAAAGTTGTTCACATTATTAAGTATTATCATTAAGAATAATTCCCGATGAGAAGTCAATAATTGTTTTGCTTACTTTTGTTTTGTTTATATTGTTCATTCATTAAAGAAGTAGGTACTGTTTAAATGTTAAAAGTACAAATAAACATTTCCTTTAATAAAACATATTTTTCTCATAAATAATAACTTAATTTGATACTGCATTTCATAATTATTACATAAACCTTTATCATGTTACTTTCGACCCACGCTGTGTTACTTTTGCCCTGACCTCGGGGTCGAAAGGAACAATCGGCAATTTATTTTTAAGTCTCTCCAATTCATAATAAACATCAAGTAATGAAGTAAACTTAAATACAAATTTGTGGAGTATAAACGAAATTTATACGTGGCTATATTCATTTCATCAAAGATATGATAATTAGTTAGAAACCAGTGTCAAAATACAAAATGTTACGTTTGTACCCGGTCTCCCCTAGGTACCTACGCGCTGTGAAGAAGTATATAGGTACAATTTGTACACCGTGTTATAAGCAAGTACACAAAAAAAAGTTTTTGGATATAAGTAACAAAAAATTTGATTACTAGTTACCTAAAAATAGTGACAACATAACTACTGCAACTACTACTAAGTAATCAAACTCAGTTGTACCTACCAGCTTACCAACCAGTAGCTTGCATTTTAACTAACTTTGTTTAAAAAAAATCAAAGTTTTGCTATTTTCATGGTAACACTACCTACTAGTTTTGTTATATATTTTTTTCAATGTAAATGTATTCTGTTAGTTAGCGAATGTATTGAATAATTCGAGCACACACTCGCAAAGCAGGTGCCCAGCGGGGTTTGCAACACATTTGAACACAATGGAGTTCCGGCTCTGGATGCAAGTCCCCGTCGCAGACCAAGTGGCGCCGCCGCCGTAAACCTTGTGTTTTGAAACCAGAATTAAATTGCAATATTTTACGTAGGGTCGAATTCAAACAAAGTAGGTATGTGTAAGTACCTATATGAAGACGTGAGTCGCAAAATATGTCGCAAAATTTCTAATTCGAGTAAATCGAATTTGAATTCCTGTTTTTAACTGTACCTACATAGCACCTATATCAACTAGTATTAACTGGGTATTTTTCAACATATGCCGTAAATCGATGTTAAAATGTTTCTAATGGTTTCGTATAGATACATATCACCTTCATCTATTACTCACGTCTTCTATTCTTCCAATATATATCTTTATATAAGTATAACTACTAATAACTCAAAATGTCTAAATCTACCTAATAAGGTTCCGTAGTCATAAATATCCTGACGGAGGCTTTTAATACAATAGCGAATATACGAATTAAACACAAAAGGCTCACTTTTTCTCCCTATTCTGAATGCATGGATTCACGAAGTAAGAAAGAAAATGTTTTAGGTACCTACCTACCTCATAAGCAATTTACGAGCTCAACACATAACAAATTGTAAACTTTGAGATATGTGATGTAGATATATTTATCGTATCTTCGTGAAATGCCGAATATTTCCTTTACCTTGTTAGGCATGATGGTATAGGTACATAACTCTAACAGTAGGTATGGGTGATCGCCTCACTTTTGACGGGTTTTTACATTCAATGGTTCGAACATTCTATCGCTTCCCCTTTCTCTCCATTGAGAAGAAATTTAGACTTAAATTGAGTTTTTTGTACGCTAAGGTAGCGGACACGGCTTAAAATGTAAGTAATAAAATATAAAATGAAACAAGTGTAATGAACACCTAATGTATTTTGTCTTTCCGGTATTACAGGAAAGCAGACGAACCCTGCTAAATAAATAAATCCAAACAGTTAATAACAAAAATACAAGAAACAACATTGACCTAGAAATATCTTTCTATTCTTTTACTGAACCGAGAGTCAGAATTCCCACATAATGCTAGAACGGTCAGATCAAGCTTAAGCAGGTACTTATCATATAGGTACCTATTTTATTTAAATTAGGTTCGATGACGAACCGTTACAATATGTACCTACTCCACACCCGGTGGGAATCTCTTAGGACTTATAGGATTTGTAAAAAAAATGTTATTTCTTGAATTTCTGATTTTAAGTTTTTAGTGATAATTTTTCCAACCCTGCTTCACTTACAATTTATTAATACATATAAATTTTTATTATCGTATTTTAATGTATAATAATATACTATACTTATTCAAAGAAGTACTTACCTACAATTTGTGCTAAACTTCTTGTTCGCCCTGAAGTCAGAGCAAGTATAGCTTCGCAGTAGGAGAAATGGGTATCAGATAAAATTATTATTATTATTTAGAGCGGACTCTGCACCTGCACAAAACTCAACGCGTCTATGTAGGTAAATGTAGATACCTATAATATATATCAGTGTTGTAGTGTAATGCATATAACTATTTTTTTTTATATTTACTTACATACATTGAGAATATCCGTCATACGTTTCACGTAATTTAACACACCTTATTTTGGCTATGCCGTAGTCGAGTAAAACAACCAAAAGGTATGCTTTGTGTCTATTAACATTGGTTTTAGAGGCATTACTCTGGCGACGAGAATATAATAAATTTGTATCTTAATTAGGATACGTTAATGTTATATTTAAAGCATACCATTAGGTAGGCAAAGTGCGGAAAAAATTGGAAAGTAAGCCTTTTTTCTTTTATACTACATTATCTTAGTGAGTAAACCTAATAGAAAATAGCAATTGTTTGCTAACAAGCAACGATACGCTCCACAGTAAATGGAGTAATGAGTAATACCCACACATTCTCCAAATTAACATTGCAGATTTCATGGTAAACAAACATTATCTCTGCGTATTCTGTTTGTAATTTACTTACATACGTAGATATTGTCGCCAATTCATTGCCATAACCAATTGAACGATGGTCATTTCGCCAAGCATTTGCCTTATATGTTGATTAATGACCAACGACGTTAACATGACATACAAATAGACAAGAAAGACATTACGTTATTATCAAAGATGTTTTTAACATTTTAATAAATTACGTAAATTACGATAGACAATTTTTATTTGAACCTCTAGTACTATTTTTAATCTTGAAGACCACACAAGAAGATGTTTTGGGATAAAATATTAGTAAGTAATAGTAGATTGTTACACAAGGGGTGAAAGGGACCTTTTAGGCAATAAAGAGATCGCATGGCGCACGAGCAGCCTCACGAGGGCGCCAATAGTTTGAGTGCCTAAATAGGTCTTTCACCTGAGGTAAACATTCTGTTTTTCATTACGAATATGAGGAAAGTAAAATAAACGTAAAATCCGATGGTAAAATCTATATCTGAATCTGATTAATTCATTTTATACAAATATCTGCATACGTAAACGTAAATGATTAGCACTCGACAAAACAACTGAAGATCGAATTGTCGCTTTGTCGCCTTTTAAATGTTTCCTTTACTGTGTCATTCTAAAGGCAGAATTTTTTATCAATTTATGATAGTTAATGTTTAGCTCGAATCTAAGTTAATTAAATGGTAATTTATTAAAAATTAAAATATAAGTATAAATAAAATAAAATTATTACAATTTTACGCAGCGGTTCAATAGAGTTGCTGTATAAAAAGTTGGGCCATGGCATACAAATTTTTTTTTTAATTTTTTTGACAGCAGGGAAAATCTTTTCCCAGGGACGAAAAGAACTGTTTTCATCGCACTGATCAGGTAACTTTAAGCGTATTTTTCGAGTATGAGCAGTGAAATAGTACATTACAGAAATCTGTGTTTAATTTTTTTTTGCTACCTTTTTTGTCGTTACATCTGAATGAATTTCACTACCTGAATTGTAACTAAATTTACTAAGTTAATTGTTTTATGATATTTTAAGTGATTGTATTAAAATATAGGTAAATCCATTACAAAACGAAACCCATTTACGTTATGATACTGTAAAGTTGTAAAATGCCCTTGAAATAATTATTAAGTCAGTACAATCGACTTTCATGCCATTCAACGTTTAGTAATTTATCGCTAGCTTTGTTATGCGAAGCATTATTAAATATTATTAGTGCTCTACTTACGCTGTGAAAAATCCATCTAATTTCCTCACGTTCAATCATTCTTACGTATACTTTGCCTATACGTCAACATACTTAAGACAGATCTAACAACCTAAATAATAACGTGCGAAATCAAATCAAATAAAACCAAAGATATAAGAGAAAGAGATGAACTACGCGCTGAAGTGAGCTGAGGCTAGCAATAACTTGGCCTCTCTAGAATTTTATACATTGCGTAGTTTCAGTGGAGAAAGCCAGATAATTATTAACTCGTGTAGCAACGCACTGCGTCTGATTTGTTATAACGCTGAGGCAAGTGAAGTGGTTTGCTACCTTGTACTACTCGCTTTACTCGCTCGCATTATAATGTTCTCGTCTCTCATGCAACTCATATCACAAATTTCCAAAATACATTAGGTTTGTTTGGGTTGATTATATTTTTGTAACGACCGAGTCAAATATTTATTAAGTAGTTAATAGTTATTTAATTATTTTCCCGGATTCATATCTAAAACGTAAAAAATCAGATAATTAATCTACCATTTATATATAAAATAAAATACCGCCGAACAAAAAAAAATACCATAGAATGGTTTTTAGGCGGTCAAACCGAATAATTTTATGCATTCACACATCAAAAAAGTCTAAGCAACGCATACAAATTTCAATTTTACAATGTGTTTTCGCATTAAATCCTCAGTATGTTCTTAATTATATTATTTTTTAATGCTTTTTTGATATTTAACAACAATTGTTTTTTTATATTAATTTTTTAATAATCTTTAGTAGGTAAGTACTGTATGTACGTACCTAATACAAAATAAGGTGCCTAATCAACTAAACTTAAACTAAAATTAAATGGTTGTACGAAAATTGCATAAATTAATACAAAGTTTTTTTTACCCTTGCAATGGGAAGGCGGATTAAACTCTATAGCTTCCGCGCGCCCGAGCGCGCGGGGTATATGGGAGTTGCACCCACTAAACAACCGCCTGAAGCAGAATAAGGATGCGTGTCGTTAGCCCGAAAGCATCGGAGCGGCCAGGCGGCACACTAGGGTGTTGGGCGTGAAGTTGTCGGGTAACCCCTAATGGTTACTCGAGGCGAAATAATTCCGTTGGCGCGGGCCTCCGGTTAAGATTTACGTTATTAATATAACGTGAAAAGTGTTTTACTGTTCACTCATTTGAGATGAGGTCAGTAGCGTGTGGGAGTAGGGGTAAAGGGCGCGGGAGCGCCCCTGCTTCAGGTTCGACTTGAGAGTCGCCCGAAAAAGACTCATTAGTATGAATCCACCGTTCGACTTCGAAGGTAAAGTCGTCGGGCTGATCTGTCACTGCATTCCGCGGTCTTCTTAGGAAATGATTAGGAGGAGGTGCGTCGTAAGTGGCAGCTGAAACTATCAATGGATTACTATGATTAGTAGCTCTAGTGAAAAAACGCTCTGATGAGTCTTTCATGTATTTTGAGATTGTGGGGAGCTCTAAGTCTCGATGTAGAACTGAGTTTCTGACGTACCAAGGTGTGCCAGTCGCTCTTCGACAGAATTTATTTTGGACAATTTGGGGTTTGTATAACAGATTTGGTGCCGCATGGGCGAAAACGGGAGATGCATTACCGGCCTGATGCAGAGGTACGGTTTAAAGAGTACGCTTATTGCGTAGAGACATTTTACTTTTGGGGCCTAACATGCCGCTAAGGCGGGAAATATAAAATTTAGCTAAGTTACAAACACGGTTGATGTGATTTTTCCGGATTTATCTCGATTCTCCAGAGGTGAAACCATAGTGTCAGCTCATCAGTGGCTCTCTGGAGACGAGGAATTGTATAAACTGAGCTATGACTGCGTAAATGGAGTGCAGTATCATCCGCGAATAGGGAATCAAACGCCGTTTGTGGGTTGCGGTATGTCATTAGTATATGCCGAGTATAATAAGGGTGATAATGCTGATCCTTGTGGAAAATACAAAGTGTAAATATACAAATACAAAGCTTCTGGTGTTCGGCCTTTGAATGTTGATATTTTCACAGACAGTGACTTTGCGCCCTCTTATGTTACTGATCGTCCAAATCCTACAGAACTATCAGAAAATGTTCTAAATGAAAATGAACATTTATCGTTGAATCTTGAACATCCAGAACTATTAGATTCTGCTCCTGAAGTGGATACCAACACAATAGAAATTATACGCCACCTCGAAACAGCGAACGAACTAGCTTCCAGTTGCTCTGATCAAGATCAATTTTCCCCATCGAAGATATACCATTACCAAAAGCACCACGACGAAAAACAAATACAAATTGCAAACGCAAAAGAAAGTTTGCTGTTTTGGCAGATGCGCCTGAAAAAGAAGCTTTGAGAATGGAATATGAAGAAAAGATAAAGAAAAAGCAAAAAAGATGATAAAGACAAGGGAAAAGAAAAGCGAAAGGGGAAAGGAGAAGGTAAAAAATCTGCGACAAATAAAGATGGAATAAAAAAGAGTTAAAAAAAGGATTCTAAGTTCAAATTTATCAGTTTCAGAATTTGAAGATTGGCATTGTCTTGTTTGCGACGAAACGTATAGTAATTCAAAAGGTGATTGGGTAGAATGTATTGTATGTAAGATGTGGGCACATGTAGAATGTGTCACAGGGGATACTATTTCTTTTGTTTGTATCAACTGTGATTCAGGTGAAGACTAAATTCTTTGATAAAGAAACTCATAGCAAGGCTGCTTATAGGGCAGAACTAAGAGATAATTACAAGACTTAATTTGGAGTGACTATAAAGTGCCATGTTAATATATAAGTACCTACCTACAGTAGTACATAAGTACAAAATAAGATAGTTGAAAACTTAAACCTTTAATTTGTTGATTATATAAAAAGTATGTTTCAATTAATTATTTAATAAAATATATATTATAGAAATACCTACTTAGTTTTTGTTGTACACAAAGCAAAATGATCCAAGATGTGAAAAAATTAAACGGTTGAAGGTTTCATATTTTTGTTTTTTATTGTTGTTACTACTTGCCCCAATAGATGTTACAACTAGCTCCAATCACGGGGTAAGTTGTAACACTTAATTTTTTAAACAAAAAACAAAAATTCATTGTGAAAGAGTTACCTGTAGATTTGATATTTTTTCGATTTGACTTAATAGAAGAATAGTTAGAGTATCAATCAAAGTTTAGATAGTGCTAATTTAGCCAATACACTTCAAGATGTATAATTATTTGTTAAAATTGTTAAAACTAGCCCCTCGCTCTTCTAGTCATCCATAAAAATAAAACAGATTGTGTTTAGAAAAACACAGCACAGATTATATTACCTACGAATATTTTGAATATCTACCTACGGAAATGATTGTGTATTATACCCAATCTGAAGTTTTATTAATATGTGTAGTCTTTCAAATGTATGTATATTCTTTCAACAAAATGTATATCGCAGGTCAGGTCAGATGCGTTGAGTGGCGATTGTCATAAATTTGACGGCGAGTGAAGCGGGAGGGGGTGACTGCGGTCAACATTACCATACAATGAGGCGACAGCTGCGACTTATCTGATCCGGTCGGTCCGAGGCGCGGCCTAGTCCGTCTAGCTGGGCAACGGCGGCGGCGTTTCCGCAACAGACGGTCGCTCGGCTTTTTGCGTGTCGTCCAGCGCCGTCGCCCGCTGCCGCTCATTATCATTGACCGATGACCGCTGGACGGCCGCTACAAAACCAATTGGCACATCGCTCGCCATTTAAGTAGGTATTGTTTAGCTACCTAACCTACAGATATATCAGTCATTTCAAAAATACTTGAATATGACTTGGTTACCGTTCATAGTAGTAAGATATTTTGCAGTGAGGCAACATTTAGCGGCGATTGTATCTAATTCATTCGTCAATTTACAGTTCTATATAAAATAAAAGATTTTACATTTTAGGTATGAAACCACAATGATATAATGACTATAATGACTAGAAATGAAATTGAATATAATGCGTTATTATTAATTAAATTTCATTGTTAATCTATTCTTCATGAATTTTTAAGTAATACAATTATATCATTTTGAATTTCATCAAAAATTTCTAAAAATACCTTAGCGAATGATTCTGCATGTTTTGCAGATCTAGAATCATGTTAAGAGTGAGCGACCGAAGTATTTATCGTCGCCGCCAAATTATAATTAAGTCGACGAAAAATTACCATATCGTTTAAATGCTTTTTAAATTTTTCTTTACGCGATCATCTTATACAGTTTGACTTAACGAACCATGTATTGCGATGTTATCTAACACAGAATAATCTCAAGATATTTAAACGATTTGAAACCTATTAAGACCGCTTCAATATAGAGAAAGTTTTACCAAAGAATTAAAATGAGTTCTCTGGAATCAGCGGAAATACTACTAAACAAATAATTATTTTTTTCAAATATGCAGCGAATAAACCTATCAGCCATCAGATGGCGGGAGATCGCCTAATCTAACATCATTATATTATTCTTTAATGCGTCATGTAAACAATTTGGTTCATATAATTTACTGCCGGTCAGTGTAGGAGGAATTGAGAACCGAAGTTCAAAATATTATTTTAAATATTCACCGTAACTCTATACAAAAGGCGACACGAAACTAATTCTATCGAAGAATTAATCTTGCATTCGTAAAAATGATATCGTTGCTTCGCGCTCTCTTGAAAAGGATGGAGACGAGAGCTGGTCTGCCGTGCCGCGTTTTAATAATATTTTAGTTTGTAACTAGGTAGGTTACCTATTTACAAACTAACTAACAATAAAATTTTAGAGTTGATATTGTTTTATTTTTCTTGGTCTTCCTTCTTTTAAGATAGGTACCTAATACCCTCTAAGTTATTTAGAAGAAATTGATCTTCATGATTAATCACACGTACAAGTTGTTATTTTTTTATATTTCACCATTTCAATTCTCGCTCAAGCAGTTCATTTATCAAAAATTTTGAATGCAGTTTTACCTATTTATTTTTTTTAAATACAGGAATGCTTCCTTTCAGTTAAAGCTACACTGAAAAAAGTAGATAACAAAACTAGCATTGTTACCATGACAATAGCAAAACTTTGATAATTTTTAAACAAAGTTAGTTTAAATGCAAGCTACATAGACAGCTATAAACTCCGTTTGAGAATCACACAGCCTGAAAGTTGTACATAGTAATTTAAAAATAGCAGGAAGTAGAATTTCTACATATTTGTTGTTACGCGTAATTAATGAATTTGTTTTTTTTTTAATATTATTGTGTGTGTACAAGACAAAGTTGACCTAATTTGAAATCTTTAAAATAAAATTACCTAATGCTTTTGACAGGAACTAACAATGTATTGATATTACAAAATTGAACAGTTTAAAAAAAAATCAATAATCCGACTGCATAAAAAGCGAACTAGAAGTTAGAAACGAAATGACGCAGGAATATTAGTAGCATGTACTTATTATGAGAATCCTTTTTCCTTGAATTAAAATATTCATTGTTATTTTCCGTCCTGAGCCTGCAAATTAAAGAGTGATAGATAAAGTTGGGGAATCTGTAAAAAATCATTTAGTCAAATATGGTAAGTAATTGCAGTTTTTTTAAATATAAGTAATTTTTTATGTGACAGTATTAAATCTTTTCTCTTTATATATTAAGTTCAGATAAAAATTATTAATACTGTTTTAGAATGAAACGAATATGCGAACACATATTTTTTATAATAAAAGCAAAAAATAGCAGTTTGAAAATGATTTTTAATTGTGTCTATGAAGTTCTCACAAATTAAAATCTGACGTTATTCGCGCAAATTGTTTCCAATGCGCAGACTGACAAATTTGTTTTGAACATAGAGTAAATTAATTTGACAGCAGCGTTTGGTCTTAATAGTCATAAATGTCACTTCACAGTAACGAAAATGTCAAACCTGATTTCGCGGGGGTGAAGACCGGCGCACGGGTACCTCACAGACTAAACTTGGATTGCAAGTTTAGTCTGTGAGGTACACTTTTTAAGTTACTTATTAAAATTAGATATATTCTACTATGCTTAATAAAGATGTTAAAGTTATGATATGACGATTGAGTGAGCGACTTGAGCGATAGGATGTTGAGACATAAAAGCGTGTTGCTTGGTCGACCGATCTGGAAGAGCTGTCTATTTTTCAGAATAAAATCCATTTAGCAATAGAGTCGTGAGAATCGAGTGGACGGTCTCAAAGAGATGATGAATCCTTTGTAGAAATTCATAATGGCGTCGATCTTTACCGATCGCTTGTTTCTCACGTCATAAAGCCTTAAAAACTTAGGCAAAAAATATTTTTATAACTAAAACCTAACACTATTGTACTTAAAGCTAGAGACCGGATGTTTTAATAATAACATGCGATAATAGTTATGAGTATGAATAATCAGTCTGTTACTTTACAAGTTCCGACAAGACAATAATGTTAGGGTTCAATATTACAATGATTAAATGCTATTTCTATGTACATTTAAATTATAACTAAAGTAATATTAAATTATTATGAGAGCTATGCTGCCATATAGCTTATGACATTCTGCTGTAGAAACGTAGGCATAGGTACAGAAATACAGAGACATGATCACAAGTGATACCTACGCGGCGTCGAGTAGGATACCTATCAGGAATTATTTATCGACCCCGATATCTAAAACGATGTTTTCAAATTTTATTAGACATATGTTTCTAATGTACCTGGGTAGGTGCACTACCACATGCTCAGTATGGAGGCGTCGTTTACTGTAGTAGGTATCGTGTAAGTATATGGTTTATAATAACAGCTTTGTGAATTTATTTATCAAATGACTTAAAAATTTTACTTAGGTACCTTTCTTTAATTTTAGGTACCTATTCGAAAAAGAATTAAATATTTCATCACTTTATAATGGTTATTAACACCCGAATACAGCACAAATTACTATTGGGCAACGTTGCCTTATTTTTTAGTTAGATACCTATATAAAAACGTAAGGCAAACGTGCAATGCAGTACCATTAGTTTTATTTCACGAATTCTGTCATAAATGAAATAATATTTCTGTTAATAGAGAAAGAGGTCCATGGTTACTCTATATTGGCCGCTTCAATCAAACAAGTCAAAGAAAATGAACATATCTTTGACGTAATTGTGTCCACTGACACGTACCTAGGTACTTACCCGTACGCCTGAGACCCGAAATCTGAGTCCGTGCCAGAGTTTCGCTTGTACATTGTCTATATTATTTGTTTTTATGCCCATAGATACCTACCTTCTAGGTAATAGAGAGAGTTTTATTTAAATTAGGTAGGTAGATAATATTTGCCTTGTATTTTTTACACGTATCAACTAATTTAATATCTCATTCGGTCGTGAAGCGATTTATATAATAATAAGAAAATATAAATTACAATAATATGATTCTGATGAGATAGGTATCTACTATATTAAGCAAATGTAAACTTTGAATTCGAGTTCATGATTTAAAATGATGACCATCTTATATCTCTAATTATTGTGTGATAGTGCAACTAGAATGAAATATTCGTCAAGCTGCGTTCAATAACTCGTGTGCCAGATCGAAAGGCGGACGGCCTCGGAGGCCTCGGAGGCAGCCTGCCACTCGATCCCTCTCGAGTGTCGCATTTATCAAAGGGGAATAATGTCGACGGATTGTAAGCGAAACGGGCTTAGTTGCGTCTGTGTGTGTGCAGTTTGTTGCGGTCTGCGGGGTGCCGGATAAAGGGAGAGGCGATCATGAAGTGCGGGGGTGGCTACTGCTCAATGGCCGCGCCCAAGCTCCGCCCACGCTGATATGATCACCGCACCGCCCCTGTTCTCAGTGCACGTACTATAAGTTGGTACATACCTACCTATACGTGACCGCCGTTACAGCCGTTATAAATCATCTGTTATTTCTATAATCCGTGAGGTAGGTTACTTGGTTACAATTTTTTAACCAAGGAAATACGATAAGTATATTATTATGTCCTTACGTTGTTTATTTGTGAACATATTTTTTTTTATGTTCAAACCATATCTTACCTAAATCGAATTAATTAGATACCTATTCATTTCATAAAATGATGCTCACATGACGCTTCTGTAATTCAGTACATTTACTCATTTCCCCCATAATCATCTGCACTGTTGGATACGTTTCAGTAGGTAAGTACCTACCTAGGTATTTCAAAAAAGTATAAAAATTTTGGAAATTATATATCTATCGGGTATATTATATACCTGCTAAGTAGGTGGTACTTGAAGCATACAAATTTTGGAATCGCAAAACATAGTTAAAATTGCGAATTTCTGGGTTTTTAGCAGCTTTTTCTAATGCAGGTAGATACGTATAACTATCTACATCTTTCAAAAATACTAAGATAAAAATGTTTGATATCGATAAATCGATTGGCATAGTTCAATCTACAATATTTACATTATTCTATATAAACTCTACAACAAAACGTGATCCAAACGTTTTCGATCATTTTTAGGGTTCCATAGTCAAATGGCAAAGAACGAAACCCTTATAATTTCGTCGTTTTTGTCTCCTGTAGGTAGATACGTTTATAACAGCCGTTTTATTGGAAGACTATTGCCACTATATACCTAGACGACATTTTGAAGATAACTAGCAGGATCAGAGAAAAATTTACGTTCAATAATGGCCGTGCAAAGGTTCTATATGTGTATTTCTCTCCGCATGTGAAACTCAACATGAAAACTCAAATATGTAGAATATAAACGCATTTTCAGATCCGGTGTAAGTAAACCCAAGCAAATGACAAACCAAACCGAATGAACCCTTTTAAATATAAACTAATTTATTGTTCCCTATTATAGAGTCGTTCGGGGTAGATAGCGCAGTGGGTAAGATGGCGCAGTGCTATTTTCTATGAAATCATACCATCATACTTCTCGTAACCGACACTCATTTAGTCAGCGTTTCGCCGCCTCTCGAAGTGAACATGTGCAAAATGACAGCGCTGCTTCGTGTGACGCATACCTACAGGTAAGAACGTACTTTCGATAGAATTTGTTAAAATATTTCTTCCTATGTAAAATGTGTTTCTCCTAAAACCAATGCACGGACTGCAACCAGTTTATGGAAATAAGTGTATAATTTAGTACCCTAACACAATATATACACACTTTTCGAGAATTGCTAATAATAAATTATTAGATATTTAAATATCATTTTTAGGTCCATCGCATCGGGGCAAGTTGGCGGGGGTTAATCAGTTGGAGGAAAAAAGACGGTAGCAGAACTAAAAGAACAGAAACGGCAAGGAAATTGAAACAGAAAGAAGAGAAGAAAAAATGAAAGAACATTAAAATACCAACACTACGTTCTTCATCTCCACCGAAAAAACAACGAAATAAAGGTACAAAGTGGACAATAATAATAATAATAATAAATGATTATTTGTAAAGAAAAATACACGGAACCGCCCTTGGAAGAGTGGATTCAGTGCATGAAATGCAACAACTGGTGGCATGAACAGTGCACATATTATGAAACCGGTATTTTTATTTGTGATTTATTTCGCTAAAAGTCGCGCCATCTTACCCCTATAGACTGCGCCAACTTACCCGCAGTAGGTACGGGTCAAGATGGCGCATTTGTACCTCAGCATGCTTTCATTAGTTTATTTTTTTTTAATTATACCTAATATTTTCGAGTTAATTCTTTTAATGTTGTAAAACGATTAGATGCTGGTGTCTAATAAAACAATTTTTGTTTTATTATTCCAGTTGCTTTATTTAAGTAATATTAATTAATATCGACCAACTTGCTTCATCTTACCCCGAACGACTCTACCTCCGTACGTACCTCAAAAGGAAAAATGGAACCCCTAAAATATCAAACGCTTAGGTCTACATTCTTTTCAAGTCGTAAAGAAATTAAGCTTCCATATAAGTGCTATAAAAATAGAGCCGTTTAATTTGATATTCGTAAGTACCTAAATTAAAACCTATAGGTAGGGTTTACCTAAATACTTCATCATACTATTACCATACTACCTAGTTAATCATAAAATTAGGTAAGGAGCAATATTTCATAGCAAAAAAAAATTTTTTCATTACTACTCTTTTTCTCAGGAACGTATACCTACAGGTATCAAACTGAAATTAACCTACCTATCTGAATAGAACCTACTTACATCTACGGTTCTAAGCTGTAAAAACATAAAATTTCTAATTCAACCGAATAAAAAATAGTGCCACTTATATAGGTACCCCATATTTTGACACTCTCAAAGTAACTTAAAAGTATTGAAAACCTACATAAGATATGCTGCCCGTTGACGTGGAATCGTGAAATTTGGCAAAAAACAAGTTCTTACAGCGCAAGTACCTATCTAAAGGCATAAAATAAAATAAAACTGAATTAAGTATACGCGCGGTATTCTAGCAGTGTGTAACAATAAACAAATCAATATACGTTTATAACTGTATGGAACCCCCAGGGCGCGAGGCAGACTTGCACTTGACCGGTTTTTCAGCTTTATGTGTTCGTCTGCCTGACACGCCGTCATCTATAGAGGCTAGATATCATAGAGTAAATAAGTAAATTTGACAGCAGTGTTTCTAGACACCAAACGATTAGTTGCTCAGTTAGTTGTATCCAATTGTGCTGTTGAAACAAGCTGCACATATTTTTGAACTCATTATTTATATGATACTAAAAATTGCATTCTTCGGCAAGCCGCAATAACAACAAGCAAATTATTGTCACGGTAATGGGATTTAAGTAAAATTTTATATCCATCTATCTGTAATTTTTTTTAGTAGGTACCTACCTATGCGCATAATAATAATATTTTCTGGGACATCGAACACACGGCCACGTATATAGCCGCAAACGAGGGTACCTTTTATTATGGGTATTAGGCAACTGATGTACTTACTTATTTAGATATACAATTTTTATAATACATACATCCGCCGCCATTAGCCAACAATGGCTATCACACTCCATTTTCCTGGAATTTTTTTAATTGTGTAATATAACCGTCATAATGTTAAATGAAATACTTCATTTGTACATTATATTCTTTGAGTTCGTTCTTGATTAGTTATATTTACGATATTGTCGCTAAATAAGAATAGAATTATCGTTCACAAAAAGAAATTAGCTTCTACATCAAAAACATTCCTGTAGAAAATTAGTTAAATTTCACAAAACTTTCACCGTAAAAAGGTTTCAAATCTCGAGGAGAACCAATTTAAGTTCCCATTCTATACTCGATTTCATTTTATTTCAGACTAGTACTTTTGGGTTTGGCGAACACGAAGCATGGGATATACTGCTCTTACCTACTTATTGTAAGATCTTTTGTTAGCCGTAGGTACATAACTTGCTACTCGTTTTGCTAACTTTTAATAACTTATTTATTTAAG
Organism: Luffia ferchaultella; assembly: GCA_949709985.1. Lineage (NCBI taxonomy): Eukaryota > Metazoa > Arthropoda > Insecta > Lepidoptera > Psychidae > Luffia > Luffia ferchaultella. The sequence goes on along the minus strand of OX453247.1, from coordinate 339,057 downwards.
TTATTAAAAGTTAGCAAAACGAATTTCTCATCACAGTGTATCGAATTAAATCGGATTTTATCGAGATCTAAAAATTTTTTACGGCTAAAGAGTTTAACTATTTTTTTACAGGAATGTTTTACAATTTATGCATAGGTATAGGTATATTTAATTAGAGGTAACATTTTCACGTTCACATAAAAAGCATATTAAATATAGTATATAAAACGATTAATCCTTATAAACTCTCGAGTAGATTCTACAGTTTAATAATAATTATACCAAAATGTAATAAAATTTTACATTCTGCGGCTTTTGTACTTCGTTTCTTTTTAAATTTTTTTAATAAACTGTCAGGTTTACCACAGCAAAAGCAAAATAAAACTTCAATAACTCGTATTAGTAAGAAAATGACTTGCTGTTTTTCGTTTCAGTAGCACCGCACCGCAACGCAACTCTTTCTTCTGAAGTGCTAAAATTTTGTAGATAAATTCTATTTCCTGCAAAAGCTTTTAGATTCATAACGTTTCGATTTATTACGTACGTACCTATGGGTTATTTCTTATTTCGACCATAGATTTGTCCCACTAGTAAAAAATGATATCGAACATGATGCGCAACTCACAGCCAACACGGCCAACGCTCACAGAGCAGACGCTGGAAACTTTAAACGCATATAAATTACCAGAGCGCCGTAAATCAATCGGCGCGCAGTGCTCGTTCCGGCGCGTGGCATGCGGCCCGCGAACGCTATTATTACGGCTCTGAATGGGCCGTCGCATCGGCGCACACCTATCGGCGAACAACACACAGTGACAGCTGACGGACAAGACGCATCAATATATTTGTCAGTGTATAGATTTGCGGTGGCCGTTACGCAACCTCTCCGCAACCCACTGTTCGTCACCGTGTCGTTCCAATAATTCACTTCCCGCCTTCGCTGTCGAATTCGACTGAACGAAAATCGACAAATGGCAGAGACGAATCACCTAATTTAACAGCTCTCTGCATACGTCTTCTCTGTACAGAATTGACTGATGTTATAGTATTAATTTGTAAATATCTATGTTGTGCTTTAGGTATCGAGCCCTAAGCCCAGTTAATACTGTGACTCTATATATATCGACATGACATCGGCATATAAGTAACTACAAAATATCACAAACACAATACATATTTGACATTTCCAATATTAAATTGCCAACAACAAATTATATATTAAATTATTATTATATCTATCAACAACAGTACCTACGAAACAATAAAAATTGGATTAGCTGATCACATGATAAAACTTCGATGGTGGTTTTCATAATTTAATTGCAATATTATTAACTGCGCGATTTAACCATTAGATAAAAGCTTGTTAAAATACATTTTACAACAAGTAAATAAAAGTATCTCAGAAATAAATAAATTTAAAACACTTTATTGTCGGTCTGTCTGTCACTGATCTGTTTCTCCAAAACCGCATAACGTTTATAGGAAATTGTAATTGGAAATTATACTGCTTTAGGACTTTGGTAACACAAAAATACATTAACCGTCAAAATTTATAAAATATATTTAAATTTTAAATGGGTGTGAGTTAGCCGAATTAGTTAGTTAGTAGAGTCACTTTTAATTCCGTAAATACTTGTTTCTATATTTTTAGTATCTATATTTATTATATTCCTCAAAATACACCGAATCTTCTTTTAGGTTTCTAAAGCTGAATTTTGACATTATTTTACTGACATAATATGTTTTGACAGGATTAGTAGATGCCTATTAAGTCACAAGTCAGGAAAACCATGCGTTTGAAAATGAATATTTTCAATATTAATTATATGATTACACCTATTTAAATATTCTTAAATAAAATTCAATTTGGTCAATTGAAGTTTGTCGAAGAAATGGTGGTACGGAACCTGAACTACCAGAGTATAAGAATCTGAATCGCCAGAGTTCTATTAGCAGTTATCTTGGTTTGTTTTAATACAGAGCGAAGTATTTTCGTTTTTCGCGCTATTAATTTGCTACCTGCGTAGAACCAACAAAGACCGGCAGTGCTGGGTAAGTTTTTGAGGAGGTCGGGCGGCGGCGACGCGTACCTTCTGAGAATGCCTAGGCCGTTCGTTCTCCAATCGAAGAATGCTGACGGCGGCCGAGCGAGTTCCCACGCCGCTAATTGTACCGGGAACGCGGCGACACACGCTACAATCTGTTTATATGATTCCGACTCGTGTATGTGTGTCCGTCGGAGAGGACATTCCGCGCCGCCACAATGGCAGCGAACGAGCCGCGGTTCAGGGCATTGTGGTGCTCGTGCGCCGCCGTGCCGCCTTTGCCACGTCACAGGCCAGGTTGGACCGGCACGCCGCGGAAATTCCTCGGGCGTCTGGCCGTCGTCGACGAAGCATCTGTTATCTGTCGTTCGCCGATTAGCATTGCGCACATACCTACTCCTACAAATTTAATGAACTCGGTGTTAACTAGATAAATGCTATTGTTACCATCGAACTAAGACTTTGTATGCGTTATAGTCCGGGAGCCCGTGACTAAAATTGTCATGAATTTCTAAAAGCTAATTTTTATAAGTGATTACCTTACGTATTTACAATGCTCATTTATGTAGAGTGCAATCAATAATTTAGGTGTAGGTGCGTTAAGGTGTTCTGCGCTTAGAATTATGTAAAAGAGAAAAATTTGAAGTATAGGTGCATACCTACTGTCCGAACACAAAACTGGTCCCCATTCTTTGTTAAGTAAAACTTAGTAGGAGGTGCTATAGAAAAATATATACGTACGAGTAATACCTACTATTAGTTTTACATGTATAAAAATGTGTGGTATAAACATCCAGCCAGCTATATCTCGATGTTAAGAAAGCAGCGATGCAAGAGTTGTAGGTAGGTACCTAAAATAAAATGCAGCGTTTGAAACAATTTTATAAAAACTGGCTTAACTTGCACCACGTTTTGTATTTATATTTATAAGAACTGGTTTTTGAAAATAGTTTATTTCTTTTCTACACATTAAAAAATAAAATAAAGTTGGCGTCACATCCTATATAACGCATCTACATCTGACTGGTTACGACTATAAGTAATAAAATTGCGTTTATAAAATTTTGCTTTCACTCAGATTCAAAAGTAGGTATTTTTATTACGAACTCACGACCACTTTTAAATCTTTTTTTTTTTTTTACCCTTGCGACGGGAAGGCGGATAAAACTGCTGAGCTTCCGCGCGCCCGGGCGCGCGGGGTATGTGGGAGTTGCACCCACTAAACAACCGCCTGAAGCAGAATAGGGATTTACTAGCCGATTTACTAGCCCAAGGCTACCCCGTCCACGCTGTCCATCGCATGTCATTGCGAGACGGCACCCCACTAGGACTCGTCACTATTATTCTCGATAAGTCAGATATGTCTTTGAACATATTAAAAACCTCAATAAAAGTATGCGGCCTCTCCGGCATTCGCACTGAAGCTCCCCACCGTAAAGGTATTCCTGGGCAGTGTCACCGCTGTCAAGCTTATGGACACGCTTCGGCAAACTGTTTTGCCAATCCCCGCTGCGTCAAGTGCCTTATACCGCACTTGACAGCAGAGTGCCCTCTCACCAAAGAATCAGGCAAACCTCCCGCCTGCGTTCTATGTAATCAAAAAGGCCACACGGCCAACTTCAGGGGCTGTCCACGAGCCCCTCAACCCAAACCCTCTTTTAATAAATACAACAACAAGAGTTACGCTCCCCCACTCGCTACCAACGAAATCAACTTCCCCTCCCTGCGCCCGCGAGGCGTGTTTCCTCCCCGCCCCGCCGCTACCGCTTACAATGCGTGGTTTAGGCCACAGCCGCCACAGGCTGCCCCGCGCCCCCTTATGGAGTCCGTCCGCCGCACGGCTCTCAATAATAATCGCATAGAACGCGTGCAAACTATTAACAATAATAATAATAATAATAACAATAAAAATAATAACAATAAAAATAATAACAATAAAAATAATAACAATAAAAATAATAACAATAAAAATGATAACAATAAAAATAATAACAATAATAAGAACGACGATTCATCACTCGGAGCCGATCTACAGACTATCTCGTCGATCCTTCGAGTAGTGAACGCTTGCGAAATCGCGGAATTCGCCGCAGACATTAAAAAAGCGCGCGACGGCACAGAACGACTGTTAGTTCTCTGCCGCTACCAAACACTTATCAATAAATTAGACCGCATTTAAATGTCGGACGCATCAGCGCGTACCGTAATAGGTAGGATTGGACGCCTTAAACCCAAATCTATTTCAATCCTAAGCTTTAACGCCTACGGATTAATCTCTAGTATTAATGAACTAGATGAGTGCGCTAACGAACACTCACTAAATATAATTTTAATTCAAGAAACCCTCTTAAAGCCATCTAGGCCCAAATCGTGCAAACTGCGCAACTATGTGCAACTACGAACTGACAGACAGGGTTCCCGGGGAGGCGGCACGGCACTGTACTATAAACGAGTACTGCACTGCTGCCCTTTAGTAATCCAAAACCTTTCTAATATCGAGGCCACAGCTTGCAGACTCGCTATGACCGGTCATAATACATTAGTCATAGTCTCTGTTTATTTACCACCAAATAAAGAAATACTTCAAAGTGATTTAGAAATCCTTCTCGCCTTAGGCGACTCCGTAATTCTTTTCAGAGACTTTAATTGCAAAAACTCACTGTGGAATTGCACAGCCACAAATACTAACGGTCGCAAACTTGCTCTACTCTCAGAGCAGTTAGAGTTCGAGATCATAGCTCCCCTTCGCCCCACTCACTACCCCGCCCAAACCAGTCACTCTCCTGACATACTAGATATAGCTATTATGAAAGGAGTCAGGCTAAATCTGACCTCGATCGAGGTACTTCACGACCTCGGCTCAGATCACCTGCCCGTATTACTTAAACTAGGCTCGCTCTCCAACTCCAGTGAGACTGAGACAAAAATAATAACCGATTGGAAAAAGGTGTCGGCTACACTAGCGATAGCAGACACCCCAATCCTAAACACTATTCCTGATGACAACTCTGTCGATGACATCAATTTAGCCATAGGTGCTCTCACAAACCACCTCAATACGGTGGTCGCAAACAACTCGCGGAAAGCTCCGACGGGCAACCGCCAGAGTTTGCCGCCTGATGTCCGCGAACTTGTGAGAGCAAAAAACTCTGCCCTACGTCGCGCGGCGGCATACCCTACTCCTGAATATAGGTCCCGTGCACGCGCCCTTCAACGCGCAGTAAAGGCACGTGTACGTGAATTCCGAAATAATAACTGGAGTACGCTTATGGAGGAAATTCATCCCACCCACAAAGCGTACTACCGCATAGCTAAAGCCCTGAAAAGTGACGGACACACGGCCACCCCCCCTCTTAAGAAGGCCGACCACTCCCTAGCGTTCGAAGATAACGATAAGGCTGAATGCTTAGCCGACAGCCTCGAAGAACAATGTTCTCCTAGTTCTGCTCCTTTTAACTTAGAACACGTTTCACGCGTCGAGGAGGAGGTACGTTAACGCACCTCCCTCCCTCCTACTACCGACCTCCCACCTGTCACCGCAGACGAGTTAGGCGGTCACATTCGAAAACTGAAATCCAGAAAGGCGCCGGGTCTTGATGGAATTAGTAATAAGGCTATCAAATGCCTCCCATTCCCTTTAATAACGCTCCTAGCCGCAATCTTCAATGCATGTTTGAACAACTGCCACTTTCCCGACGCCTGAAACGAAGCCTTAGTCATCGGCATCCGCAAACCAGGTAAACCCGTAGATCTCCCTTCGAGCTACTGCCCCATAAGTCTCCTCAAGGGACTGGGCAAGCTCTACGAAAAAATTTTATACTCGCGCTTAAGCGACCACCTTTTAGGCAAAGGCCTTATAATCAACGAACAATTCGGCTTCCGCCCACACCATTCTTGCCCTCAGCAAGCCCTCCGACTTGTAGAATATATTTCCGAAGGCTTCAAAAGGAAGCACAAAGCGACCGCGGTATTTTTCGACGTCGCCAAAGCTTTTGATAAAGTCTGGCACGCCGGCCTCATCTACAAGTTATACACGCTAGATGTCCCCGACAGACTAATTCTTATTATTCATAGCTATCTCAGTAATAGAAATTTCATGTTCAAACACGAACAATCCCTTTCCTCCAAAAGATTAATTAGAGCCGGTGTTCCACAGGGCTCCACATTATCACCCTTATTATACGCGGCATATACTAATGACATACCGCAACCCACTAACGACGTCCAACTCTCCCTATTCGCGGATGATACTGCACTCTATTTACGCAGTAATAGCTCAGTTTTTACAATTCCTCGCCTCCAGAGAGCCATTGATGAGCTGACACGATGGTTTCACCTCTGGAGAATCGAGATTAACCCAGAAAAATCAGCAGCAATACACTTTAGGTACAGCAAAACTAGACTAACTAGTGTTGTTCCGTACCAGCTTTCCCATCTTCGAATGGATAACGCGCCCATTCCGTGGCAACACAGTTACAAATATCTAGGCATCACGCTTGATAAACACCTCCATTTCAAAGATCACATCAACCGTGTTTGCAACTTAGCTAAATTTTATAGTTCCCGCCTTAGCGGCATGTTAGGCCCTAAAAGTAAAATGTCTCTACGCAATAAGCGTACTCTTTACACCGTATGTATCAGGCCGGTGATGACTTACGCTTCCCCCGTTTTCGCCCATGCAGCACCAAATCTGTTATACAGACTCCAAATTGTCCAAAATAAATTCTGTCGAAGGGCGACTGGCGCACCCTGGTACGTCAGAAACTCAGTTTTACATCGAGACTTAGAGCTCCCTACAATCTCAAAATACATGAAAGACGCATCAGAGCGCTTTTTCACTAGAGCCACAAATCATAGCAATCCATTGATAGTTTCAGCTGCTGCTTACGAGGCATCTCCTCCTTATCATTTCCTAAGAAGACCACGGAATGCTCTGACAGATCAGCCTGACGACCTCACTCTCGAAGTCGAGCAGCTGACTAAAGCCAATGAGTCCTTCTCGGGCGACTCTCAAGTCGAACCTGAAGTGGGGGCGCTCCCGCGCCCCCCGCATCCGCTCCCTACTGACCTCACCTCAAATGAGTGATTAACAAAACACTTTTCACGTTATACTAATAACGTTAATCTCAACCGGGGGCCCGCGCCTCTGGCATTATTTCGCCTCGAGTAACCCTTAGGGGTCACCCGACAACTTTTAAATCATCAAAGCTTCAGTTATATAGTTTTTTTCAAGTAGATAAGTTGGTCCAAAAAGTAGCTTCTGCTAATTTTGGGTTGTGCCCTATGAACATCAAAATATTGTGTTCTAAAACTTAAGTAGGTACACTGCAATCAAATCAAGAGCTATTTATAAGAATAGGCAGAGAGGCGAGCTTAAGAATATGGAGCTCATTTGTAAAAGGAACTTTCAGGAAATGCAGGAAGTACAGTCAAATTGAAAATCTAAGCCGTCCACGATATGGGAGTATACTTAGAGTATGCAAATCGTAGTCAGTGACTTTTAAAAATTAAAGCTTGAAATCTATAGCAAATCCTATAGCTCAAAGAACTCATATCATGTAGCTAATTACTTTATCAATACATGTTTATAAGTTCAATTCTTGACCATAATTTATATTGTTTTTATTTATGTGATTAATATGTTCGTTGATTAATGCATATTATTAATAACAAATTACAGCTAATGTCCTGTTTCTACTAACAAAAGATTTAGGTTACCTCCGAGCACTTAAGGTATTTGGTAATCCATTTTAACATCGAATCATCGAATTCAATCCGCGGATGGATCAGAGGATGTCGCTGCGAGTGATTATTGTTACTAATAAAACTATATATCTTAATGTTTAATTTTTTTTTAAAATGAGTTAAACCTTCTTATTGTCCTTGCTTGGACTAAAATATAATACCCAACGTGCCTCCTAAACTAGTTTTGCCCAAATTCGAACTTCATACGTTAATATAAATGCTTTCTATTATTTCTATTATGACCAGTGGCGCGTACTTTTGCACTGTAGATATAACCAAAGTAGAATTGAATCATATCAGAGATAAATGACAGGTGTCGATCGAAAACATCTCGAGGAAAGATGAAGACAGGAAAAATCCAAATAATAGTGATATTTAAATATGTTAAGCCGTAAAATTTGAAAAATGATCGGACATTTGACACACACAAGGAGGACAATACCCTCAAAATTGGATTTGTTTTGTAGAGACCTATATATTCATTTTGTTATTATAATAACTGTGTTTTTCTCCTGACTTGCAATTTTATGTACCTAATTAGTGGTTTTGGTTTAACAGAGATGTTGATTGGCTGTTCTTTATATTGTTAATTTGAACAGTTTCCTTTTTGGCCACCTTGCAATTAGATAGTAACAATTTTTTGCTTGTAATCTGCAAACAAATGCCATGATAATGATTAAAAAGCAATTATATTTTGTTTTAATGACTTTTTTGCTAACGGTTAAATTGATACCAAAATTTATCTAATCAAATGAGTCATTCGGTAGCTAAAATAGCGTTCATAATAAATTAAATTACACCAAATCGTTCGAAATTAAAAGTCCACTATGGATTGATGACGTCACAACGACTTTGTCTTTGAAACAGGAATCCTATATACTTATTGTACTATACCTACCTACTATGGAATTACCTAGAATTACCTATTACGAGAAATTGCTACAAAACCATAGCAAGAGCGAAATTTTAAATTCTATTACATAATTCTACTTAGGCACACGAATGTGTCTGTCTGTGGGTAGACCTCAAATAGAGGAAGTGATTTCAACGCATGTTTTTTTTTGAAAGTTGATTTGATCTGAACAGATGATACCTAGTTACGTCAAAAAAAATCTTTTATCATTAAATTGTTTACAATTCTTCTAAAGACGAACTATATGTTTAAAGTCAAATGTTTATATATATGTATAAAATAAATAGCATTATAATGTTTAAAGTCAATTTTTTACAGTTAAATTAAAAACGGTTCAAATAAAAATTTTACTATCAAACTTTTAAATACTAGTTTTTTGTGT